>OZ024933.1:60596254-61846254 GCA_964017235.1 Sabellastarte sp. h YS-2021 | reverse complement strand
AGATAGAATCACCAACTACCAGTTGTCCCCTATGCAATGGATGAGTGACAGTGAAGCATTGTCAAAAAACCAGAGATTTCATGTTAGATTATGTAATTAATTTATAATAAGATGCTCATGATTTCCCTTGCGGGATGGAGAAGGGGGAGATAGGTAATTGGTCAGAGGTTAACATGATTGACATGATAAAAAGGGCTCATGCCCAAAAAACATGTGAATCCTCAGGCAGCTCAAAATCCAAAGAGTCATCAAAGAATCAATAATTTCAGGCAAAATTTACCTATTGTGTCCACTTCAATAAAAATGCGTGTTCTCAGAACAAAAATCGTGAGAAAAAGGGGTATTTTAACTGGTTGTATTTAATTGGATGGAAAGGCCTATGCTCATTCTCAGCTGGACTACAGATGACATCGACAAAAACGAATGAGTTTGGGCATGATGGGCCATGATGACCTTTTTGTCAAAAAATCTGGAATGTTTTGTAGTGATAGAGTACAAAAAATGAATATAAAGTTCCATTCAAATTTTCATGAAGCAGGTGTTTTTGCAAGGCCTTACTGCTAGTCGGCCGAGAGATCATATATCATATGTGGCTGTAGATTCTAGTCCTCTGGATTCGGATAAAAGAAATGCTGTTCTCAGTTGAGATGAAACAGGCCATTGGCTGACATCCTCTATTGACCTCTCAGAGACAGGACCCAAACACACAGAAGGTAACAATGTGTAACAACAAAAATACGATTGGGGAATGATCTGCCTCTGTGGTCACTAAATGACAGGTCAGCTTTGAATCCTTGCCATAAAATGTCCTTTGGTCAAGTGCACTCACATGTATCCTCGGATCGAGTATTGCCAATAAATCAGAGATTCGCGGTACTGCAAGATGACATACAAACACAAGACATGGCAGTACATCAGAAATCTTCTTAGAATCAGAGAGCATTACAAATGGTCAATTGTAGGATCAGACAGTGCAGTCCAATAGAACTTCTGTTGGGAATGCTACTCATGTAGGTACTTCCAGGTACTTTCAGCATAGTCAATGTGCTTCTCAAGATACTTTGCTGTAAAATTGTCGAAAACAATTGCGAGATGAGTTTATTTGTATTTCTTTGTTCCCCATTGTACTCTACCATGGTGTCCATGATGATTTTATATGGAACAAATACTGCTTGTCTGCATGACCAAAGAATTCCCTTATTTATTAAGGCTTTGAAAATCAACAGATCGTTGCAGCCCCACCTTCTTATGTCTTTTGATCATGATACATTGTTCAATTTATTAAAGAGGCCTTGCCTCATTCTTTGGTGAATGTCCCATTGTACCTTCTTAATTTCTTTCTTAAGACTTTCTAATATTCTACCCCATTCTGCTGCACAGTTTGATTCATCTAGGCATTTGTGCAAAGGGGGCCGGATTTTTCTACATTCTCTGGTAAAGAATTAGGATATTAAGAATTAACTAATGATAAGAACTAACTAAAGACCACCCTCATTTTATATTTCAAGTGCAGGGTAAATTTGTGACTTTGAGTGATTCCATGGCTGGGAGCCACTTGAAGAATTTATCTGCCATTCTGGGCCTAAATAAACATTTTACATTTCATGACTTTCACAGGAGTGGGAACACCTGGGGCCGGTTTCATGAACAGACTTAAACCTTGAGTCAGACTCAAAAGTTGAGACTTTGTCTCAAAGTTTGGAAATATTTTGCTGAGTCTGTGAACTCAGACTCAATGCATTTCACAAACAAGCTCAACTTGAGACCTGGCTCAGTCACAGGCTCAAATTTGAGCCCATGAAGGAGGTGTCTCAAATTTGAGTCCAAGCTTTGATGCCAAAAAACATATACATAAAGCGATACAATTTGTTCCAAAATGAAATTGATAAATCTTGAAATCTTCTATTTTTATTTTATTTTGTAATTACAGCCACATATTCAATATTTACTAATAACAAAAGTCAGTAGAATTGATAGGCTATTATCAACTGACAGGCCTCAAGGGTGGACTCAAAGCCAGACTCAACCTCAGTTGAGTCTCAATCTTATGGATCACTTAGAATAATATATTATCATATAATTTCTTTTGTATTATGAGTATTAAAGATATTTAAAATGATAATAATCATGAAATATAACTTTTTAAACTAAAAATAAGCCCACTAAATATATGAAATGAGATTAAAAAGTTGAGACCTTAACTTGAGACTGGTCTCAGCTGAGCCACCCTTTGTGAAATCCATTTGAGCCAAAAACTCAGCCGAGACAAAAGTCTCAGATTTGAGACCCTGACTCAGCCTTGAGTCTGGCTCAGTTTGAGACTTTTCATGAAACCGGCCCCTGGGCCTGTAGACATGGGGTTCCCTTGCAGGATATACAAGCCCAGGATACTTGGTCCAGCCAGTTTGTCTGGCGATACATCCAGCTTACATCCTCTGAAAATTCTTTTGTGACCAATACGTTTTCTATGTATTTACATATGTAGCTACTTCTACACAATTACATTGGGTGTTTAGGTGCTTTCCATACCCTGTTGTATATTTACATTTGGGGTTTTATCCCCCTTTTATTACTTATGGGCCTAGTTTTCACCAAAAGAATATAGATGGTTTACAGTACTTGCTTACATATAATTACTGAATTTATGTTGTACCTTATTGGATACAGAGACTGCTATTCCTGGTGTTCAATGATTACTTGCAGGGGATTTCCCGGGGGTCCAGGCTGGGGGGAGAGGTCGGGCTCTGCCCCCTCCCTCTTCTGTGTGAAAAATTCATAATTGTTTCCTGTAACTTGTCGGGTTAATAATTTTATAATTGAAACTCTTTTAAAAATGTCTTAGTCATAATGTTTCATAATCACTTAGTAGTCATTTATATCTTGTTATGAAGTTTATATTTTAATAATAAATATTTTAAATCCCATTGTGGTTTGGGATTGACTTGGGGAGGAGGGGTAGGGGAATGTACTTGCATTTCAGGTTAGGCCATTTTCGACCATGGAGAGCATGTATGGGCACGTACATTGGGATGTAAGAGAGGCTTTACAGCGACAAAAAATTACTCTGTATGACAAGAACCCGATAGTTTCCACCTGTGAAATACTTCACTCATGTATTCAAGTGCACCATGTCCCCTGTGCAAGAAGTAAAGAAAAAATTCTGGAAAAAAAGATTTAAAAAAAGAAATGGACAAAAGACAAAAAAACGGAAGAAAGAGAATATGAAAAAAGTCGAAAAAGTGTGCTTTTCTTTTTGGGGGTGTGAGGTGGGGGATTGGTGGATTTTGCACGAGATGAAGTGCCAAATAAATGAAAAAAATGGTCAAACGTGTGTAAAAAGAAAAGAAAGAAATTATGACTCTTCTAAAATTATGTGAAAGACCTTTTAATGTTTTACTTTTTGTGAGGAATAAATTTAACTGTGTGTAGGGTTGGCTGGTTTATAAATGGCCCCTAGGCCCTTCTGTCATATTGTTACCCTAATTGGGTCTGTGCCTTCGACTTAATTCCATCTTCAACGAATCCTTGCTGTGGGGCAATTTGGTCTTCCTGCAACAAAGGTCTAACCTGTTGTTTTAAATCCTGTTCAACAGACAGGGTCATATTGGGACAGGTCTGTAGTGCTGTCAATCATGGGAGTAAAACCCACAGAGAGGTGGCAGCCTATGTTTAGATGCCAAACCAGTTTTGTCTTTCCGTGTCTCTGAATGCCTCACTGCCAGGTTGCCATATATTACTCCAACTATATTGTGCAGAATAATTTTTTTTTTGAAACTAACATTTTTATTTACCCTTTTATAACAAGGTGCATCGGGACTGGGCAGGCGAGGGTAGCAAACCTGCCATCAATTCCCTTTACAGTGCCATTCATACATAGTATGAAATTATATTTGTAAAGCTCTTTTAAATCACACACATAAAAAACTGTGAAAAACTACATAAATATTCTGACAAAAATAAGAATTTCAAAGCAAAAAAAAAGAAAAAGAAAAACTAATTCTTAAAATGGCTGGGCAACCATAAATCTCCCGGAATAATTCATGTTATTGCTGAGGTAAATACTTTTGACCCTGTAGTTCTAAACATAGATACGTGGATTGTATTATTGGTGTTGATAGCGATCTTCTCGGTGTAAAGTCACAAGGCAGTATGACTCATTCTCTTTACTACTTGTTCAAGTCACAAGATGATATGTCTTTTCTTCGCATTATGTGCTGAATTGGGATGTCATCGTTTTCTGACCTTTCTGTGCTTTCTCAGGATTGCTCGTAGGAGGGGGACTGGTGTAAATATGAGATATGTCACCAATACACCTGTTAGGTATGAAACCTGATTGATGTTCACCGATGACATGTTTCAAAAATGGTTTTATTCTAAGAAGTGACATTGGCCTCCAATTTTTATAAGCTTACAGTTTTTATTGTCTTTAGGTATACAGGTAATATTGGCTTGTTGCATTGAAGTACTTAAAATTCCCTTATGGGGTACTCCACTGGAGCTGACCTGTCGGTAACTAGGTATTTTTCGAGGGTCGGGAGCAATGTTTACAGAGTCGGTTAGGATCAGTTGTAGTTTCCCGGCTTGTCATGATGGATCGATAAAATATCAAACATATTTGATATTGCATCGACCCTCCGCGAGTCTGTATCTCTCTATTTCCATGACTCCACAACTCCACAACCCTGTCTTCCCCACCCTGGACAATGTGCAACACCACACATGTAAACACAATGTCTCTGACAACCCTTGGCCTTTGCTCCATGGTGCCCAGTAGTACCCTAATCTGGCTCATATTCCAAAGGCGTTTTCCACCACCCCCTTCCTCTGGAGATCCTGCAGTCGGTTATTCTTTCTTCCTTTGTGAGTTGTCCTCTGCTCTAAGGTTTCATCATCCGTGGACAAAGATGTCGTCACGCATCAAGAAAAAGTGCAAATCTTGCCCTCCCTTCCCCAGGGGTTCAGATCACAAGCTGCCATCCTCGATCTTTTCTCTCAAATCATTTCTGTTAAAAATCTGTGCATCAGAGCAGGATCCACTTGACCCACAGTCTATCCACATGAATCTGTATTCTGCGTCAACCAGGGCCAGGGGAACCAGGAAAAAGAAGCCCTTATAGTTGTTATAGTAACTGCCAGATTTCTTTGGCTTATTCATGGTGATATGCTTCCCGTCTAGTGCCCCTACAGCGTGGGGACATTCCATCTGATTCTGAACTTCTCATCTACCCTTTTTAGTCATCAGGGCTATCAGGGCAATGCAAATACTCGTCCTTGAATTCAGCAAGGATGGCTCTGCAGACCTGGGAGATGAATTTGCAGATGGTGGTGCGGCCAACCAACTAGTGATACCAGTCCAGCTTCAGTCCAACTTCTAATTGCTTCATGAAATTGGTGACTCCCTTCTTGATGCGGTGGTGTATACGTTATTTTATGAGGTGAAAAAAGGCAGGTGGCATCCTGACAAATTTCTGGTGTCAGCCAGGAGGTTGCTGTAGCATCTTTTTTCTTGTCTTATAATGGTCCAGGGCATGACCCAGGGTTTTGTGGCATTTTTTCTCCTGTGGGGTAGGTGGTGGTGCTGGGTTCATATGTGTCCTTCTCTGTCTACCAATCAGGATGCAAGTCAAAGTATTAAACTCAATAAAACAGAAAGTACCCTAAGCTGATGTAGAAAGTCTCTGTGATGTGTAGCTGGCATTTTTGCAGTGACAAATGATGTTTTTGTCAGCCAAAGGGGGTTTATATAGTGCTTGAACAATCCAAACTCTTGATCCCGACTCCAGGATTTAATCAGTCAAGTCGGGGTAAGTCTGGAAAGTACTCCAGTCCTGTCTGTTTGGCAGTTTGGCTTGTCGGGGGTTGCTACAACTTGTCTGTTAGGGGTTTCCCATCTTGTCGTGAATAAAATGATCCCGACCCCAAGTCATATCGGGGCCTTGATCCAGACAAGCTGGTATGTGCTATGTCCTGTTGGGAAGATGTACCCGAGCCAGCATTTTTGCATGCTTCTTTGTGGTTTTCGTCCCCAATTCCCCAGCTTTTGCAACAGTCCCTGGAGTTTTAGAGTTGGTTACAGGGTCAGTTCCAGTGGAACATTCCCGTTAGAATAACAATAGTTTATGGCACTGACAATGAAAATTTTAATTTTTCCAAGGATAATTGCCATCTATGCCAGGTGATTTGTTATTCCTGGATTATAGTTACAATATTGCAATCTCTTAATTTGAATTGATTGTGGTAAAAATTTTGCACTTCTTTTATAATACTTTTTGGGGTCGGATATTACAGCACCAAATTTGTCTTGAACTTTTTTATTGTTTTTTTCAGTATAACATTTACTTACAAAAAATGAAGTTGGTTTCTCACCATCATTTAAAAACTGCAATCATGCATGGGTCATATGTCCTTTTACCTTTTCTTTTCTAAAAATTTTTGAGTTCTATTTTTATCTGCTAATAAAGTTGAATATGACTGACCAATAGCTGCAGTTTCAAGATTAATTATATCTTGCATCAACCTTTTTTCCTATAAATCTTGTGCTTTTTTCAATGTGGATGCAAATTTTGTTGTTTCACCTCAAAATCGCAAAAATAATATATCTAGGAACATATCATTAGTGATAGAAATATGAGATCTTTGAAGTTTTCTTTTACATAATTTACATTAAATATTGACAGACAATACCTTTCTTCCCTGGCAACAACTCGGAACATGTCTAATGTCTCATGATTTATGCCTTACGGATTGGATGGTGTGCCTTAGAATCCGTTGATACGGAGATTAAGCACCTGGACAACTGATTGATTGATTGATTGATTCTTTTTCTTCATCAATAATTTAATTGATCCGATTTAGATAGTCTTTGTTTTTGATTAAACTATTATTCATTTTCCATGTCCCCTGGCCAGAGACAAAAATTCTAATAGACACTTTTATTTCAATGATCAGACCAATAACTCAGTTTAATATCACATGAATCAGTAATATCCATCATTGTGTGTAAAGTGAGAATATAATCAAGCTAGCTTCCTTTAATGGATTTTTTCTCCATGAAAAACGTTTAAGATTAGTATTCAGATAGTGGAATGAGTCAGTTAAATCCAAGTCATTCATCATTTGAGTAACCTTTGATCTTACTCTTGGGTTATAAATATTTGTATAATTATGACAGTCAATAGAAGGGTTAAGTACCAGGTTGAAATCATCGCATATCATCACATAGTCAGTAGTTTCATTCTGTGATAACTGCAAAATTTTCTCAAAGAAGTTTGGACTATCTCTGTTTGGAGTATAGGTGCTGATAAGATTAAGTTTAAAAGTGCTAAAGTTAGCCAATAGCTGGAGTGTATTCCCCATCTTCATCCTTGAAAGTATGCAATGTATCATATTTAAAATTATTATTAATAAGGGTTATTACACAATGAGAGTTTGTTTTGCAAATCTTTAGATAGCATTCAGGCCAAATTTGCCTGATAGAGGAAATATCACTTTTGTATAGGTGAGTATCTTTAAGGCACACAACAGAATCTTTAGTATTCATATAGGTGAGTAGCTTTATGGTACACAACAGATGCTTTAGTATCTTTTACTCAAAACGGCAATTCTTTTTTCATAACTTCAAATCCCCGACAATTTGCAGATAACAGTGATTTTGTCTGGCAATAGGATTTTTTCTTTATTATTCATAAGCACTGAGTCCATAATAATTCAGAAATCTTTGAACACAAATTTCAATAGTAAAGATCAATGAAGTTAAGATTTGCATTACTGATATTTTAGCTATTGAGCACCTCAACACCTAAAAATGGAATGTAAGCTTTTACAAATGTTGTAAATGTAAGAAAAGAATACTATATGTTACGGTCACAGGGCAAGCATTGGAGCAGTTACCGGCTGCTTTTAAGTTGCAACAGGAAAAGACAAAAACTTTAACTTAACAAATTTATTTAACAATTAAAATAATGATTACAGTCAACTGGCATGCTCTCAATAGTACATACAATGATACAATAATGAAACCTATCTGACCTGACCAGTGTAACTGACAGTTAAGTTTGTCCACTGTATCCAGCAATCTGTCCTGCCTGTGGTCTGTCCTGTGGTCTGTACTGTGATGTGTCCAATGTTCACTAACACACATATATCTGTTTCCTATGATCTGTTCAATATTCGATAACACAAAATGTCTTTATCCTGTGATCCTTCAAAATGCAGTAAATCCACTCTCTGGTAGATCATACACTGTATATACAGTTCCCAAGAAGTAAAGAGGCAACATGGGATATATAACATTTATTTTTCTATTTTTCTACCCAATTTTTATCAGGCACAATATACATTTAAAATACATTCAAAACAATTGAAATTAAGTTATGTATTTGTCCCTAACTGGCCAAATAAGCCTGCCTTGCAAGTGACCTAAGTAAAGGGAACTTGAACCGTAGTGAACTCCAAGGTCATGCAGCTGACCTTCAAATATGGAAGGTCAAAAACCCAACATGACGAACGGTGAAAGAAAAGCAAGCAGGCTGGGCAGCAAATATGAAATTATCTGTCTAAAGTCCATGGGTTTCTATTAATTTCTGCCCAACCCGCCGGCCAGTCCAGCAACAATGAGGTCATGAAGACAGGTCCTGGAGCAATGACCTCCAAGGTCAAATCCGAGGTCAAGGTCAAACTGACAAACGAAGCAAGGCAAGGTAAAATGGCCAGAAATGCTAGTCAGTGTGTTTCCAGCTGATAACCCATGAAAGAGGGTAAAGTTAAAAAGTTAAAGTATTAGCATTTGCATCTGTATCATAGTAAAGGTACTGTGAATTCACAGTGTACAGGGTGAAAATAAGAAGCACCCAAACCCAAGTAGGACCTAGTGACGTAGAGCATGTTGAAAAGCAAGGGCTACAGGGGAAGTAGTGGTGACAGCAGAGGAAAGGTAGGTCCAAACAGCATCAGATTTCCAGGTACCATGCTTCATTATATGCTCAAGAGGTACGCCCTGGGAAAAAGCCCAAGCAGCCCCACCCCTACGGAAATCGTGGAATGTGAGTACTTTACTCAAGGAAAGTGCCTTGGAAATGTCCTTCAGATGTTTGCGAGCTACAGAGTCAGTCAATGGAACTAATCCTTTATTTCTGGGAATTAGAAAGACTGGAGAGTTATCGGTGCCTTTGAATGTTGCAAACATGGTTCTAAGCGCCATAATGGGGCACAGGTTCGAGCCTGCCAAATCTGGCAGTGAAACAGTGGTAAAATCCTTTCTGTTCTGCATTGTTTTGGACCATTTTATCACTAAAACTGCCCCAGAGTCCCCAAAAATTACGTCACCACGAGCCAGCTGTCTGGTATGGTCGAATGAGGCCACTGAATGTGGAAGAACATTGGATAACCTAAGAAATGAAAAGAAAACCACCAGGTACAAAGGCTTAAAGATCACTGGAAACTGCATGCTGTCGCATTGCTGGATAATACGTTGTAATAAAGTGACATCTAGATGGGCAGAAATTGAAGGATTAAAGGGGGCTTGCAACCTAGTTGCTTTGACAAATAGGGCCAATCTTTCATCTCTAAAGGCACTGGTATCAAGGCCGTGCAAGATATGTAAAGCCCTAATGGCTGTTAAATGGTTTTGTAAGTGAGAAGAAGAAATTCCATTATGATGTAAGAATTCTAGAAAGGCCAACAACAAATGAATATTCACCTGATAGGGAAACAGCCCAGCTGCCACCTGGAAAGCTATAAAGTCTGACCACATCCTACGATACTGCCTCAATGTGGCAGGACGGAATCCTGACATGAGCTTATCAACAGCAGACATGGCCAGCTGGGCTGCATTACCCATGGAATCTACAAGAGAAAATTATATGGTATAGTTTAGCAATGTTAAGTCTAAATGCGTTGGAATCCAACTGTAATCAGGCAGTATATGAGCGAGCTGTGTACAGTTATCAGCAGTAAATTGCCACCTGGAAAGGAGATCTGCCAAAACATTGCTCTGGCCTGGGATATGTACAACTACTATCTGTATATGGAAAATTGCACAAATGAGCCAAATGTTCCTGGCAATGAGAGCCAGAGTAGGGTCCCTAGCCCTGCCAGAGTTCAAAACCTCTACCACTGCCATGTTATCGCAATGGATACGTACTCGTCTATTTGCCCAATGAGTAGCCCATATTTTCAGTGCTACTATTATGTTTAGTATCTCTAAATGAGCAATGTTATAGTGGAGATAGCCTTTGGGGATGGGTAGAGCATATACCATGTTACCATGGGCGCCCCCAAAGCCAGTAAGACAGGCATCCAGGTGTACTTCTGAATGGCAATAAGATTGGTCATAATAAGTGACACCATTATAATGAGGAAGGAAGGAATTAAACCAAGCTAAGTCATGTTTAAAGTCAGCAGTGATTAATATCTTCCTTACATTTACATTATCTCTCAATAATTGCAGCATTCTGTTTAGAAAGAATCTGGAATGTTTTACACATCTAGACACATAAAGGAGAGACCCCAAGAGGGATTGAAGGTCCCTTTTGCTACAATAAGTCTTGGAACCCCAGTCTACACATAGCTGAGCAATTTCAGCCAATTTTTCGCTTGGAATGGAGATGGTTTTTTGCACCGAATCTACCAGTATACCTAAGCAAGTAATTGAAGTGGCGGGTGGAACCAATTTTTTGAGATTAATGTCTAATCCTAGCTCCCCCAACAATTTCTTCAAAAATATGAAAGATTCGTTGATTTTTGAAGGAAGTCCAGTATATATTAGATCGTCTATATAATTGTACAATAGTGGGAAGCCATGCTGAGCCATAATGTAACGAATGGCATCTGTACATCTCTGAAAAATTTGGGAACCATGTCGAAATCCGAAAGCTACCGATCTATCAAGAAAGTACTGATCTTGGAACTTTATACCTAGTAGATCTATGTCCCCAGGATCAATTTTTATTTGTCTAAAGGCTCTGCTGATGTCAATTTTATAGATTTGTGCTGAAGGCCCCAAATTTCGCAATGAATTCGTTATGGAATCAACAGAGGGATAATTCAAGTCATAAGGGGTACCCAAGTATGTATCTTTAGCCACTCCATTGTTAACAGATGCTTGTTTTGGCCAGCTTAAGTCCATAATGGTTCTTTTGCTGGCAGAATTTTGTTTGTCTCTAACTAACAATAGAGATACATGCATATCTATGGGTTTTGTGTCAAAAGGGCCTAAAATGGCTTCGTATTGCCTCTCTTCTTCTAAAAATTTACTAATGTCCTGCATATTTTCGATAGCAGAAGTATGATTTTCTTCAGTAGAGTGTAACTGACAACTTCTATCAAAATCTAACAGAAAACCAAACTCAAGCAAATCACATAATTGCTGGTCCCAGTAATTTTTGAGGTAGCTTCTCCAGGCTTTGATGTTAAGTCCAGATTGGACAGGTATACGACAATGTAGGAAGTTTGGGAGATTGCTATCTTTTATTAACTTATGAGCCTGCAATACGTCGGGTATCTGATCCCATTGAACTGACTGGCCTTGATAAATTTTTAAAGCAGATTTGGGGAGGAAACCAAATTGTTTGGTGTTTTTCTGAGTATTAATCAGATGTAACATATGGTCATATGGTGCATCATACTCGGCATTAAGAACACACTCCTCACTGGAGTTGAAATATTGGGGTTCTGAGTTTCTGTTTTGCAAATGTGGTCTAATAGACGGGTGCATACTGAGACAATCTTTGGGTGTACTTTGATTGACAGTTGCGACCTTAAGGTCAACTATGTTGTTGCATGAATTATTTGATTCCCCATCAAAAATCCCATTTTTGTTTTTTTTCCCACCAAATGGCTTTTGACCTGCTTAGCCAATGTTGGCTGGTTACTGCAACATAACATGTTTTCCATACTGTCTTTTGTATCTGTATCTACTACACATGGATCATCAGCAACTAGTTGCTGTAGTACATGGAACCTGTTGTTTGACAATATTTCCGGCTTTTGAGCAACCACCTCGGCCACACTGCCACTACCCCAAGGCTGTGGACAATTTTTTGCCACAATGTGATTTTGTTTTTTACATATGGACTTACTAGAGGGCTGTGACTGAGCTTTGCTGGACAACTTAACATATGGAACTTTGTTGGTCTTAGCTACTGTATGAGCACTGCTGTAACCTTGGTTGTTGCCTGCTATACCTAGCTGTATGTTATTAGTAGCCCCAAGATTCCTCTCAACCCTCGGATAGGAAGGTACATTGCCATCTACATTGGAAAGTAATGCTTGAGCATAAGACTTGTTAGGTTTAACTGTATCAAAGGCACTAGCTTGTTGAAACCAACGTATTGCTTGATATTTAGATACAAATGATTCTGACTTGGCAGAATGCAACTGTGTGCTGAAATAAGTTTTAGTAGAAAATATTTTTCTTGCTGTGTGCCCATGTGCCTCCATGTGCCCATGTGCCTCCAACTTCAAAATGGAAGAATGACAGGGGTTTACAGACGAGGACCAAAGGCTGTCCAATCAGAAGCAGCCACATAGTATTAATACAAAGTAAAATAGATTAAAGTAGTGACCAAACAATATGATTTAAAGTAGTAACCAACTTCTTCAGAACTGACCTTGCCCACACCCTCATGTGGTCCCGAAATAAGTATTATCCAAAGTACAGCAAATCTATCCAGACACTGTAGAAAGGTTACTCTACCAAATGTTGACAACAACACAAGCAGTTTATATTGACTTGAATGTTAATTCTAAGACACAACAGCCTTCCTTATAGCCAGCAAATACTAAGTTCACCTGTGGTCAGAAGTACAGTCCTTATATATACTTATAGAAATTCTAGAACCTTACAGAACATAACAGCTGTCACCAGGGGCAGTGAGGAAGTTCTAGAACCTACAGGTAGTTTATATGGTTTCCCCAAATCTATTAATAGCATCACTGGGGTTAGCCTAGAGAGATTCTGGACAGGGCGTAAGTGTACGGACGCCATATTTTATTTTAACAAGTCCCATTTATACACTGAATTCCTTTCATGAACAGTGTTTCAGTTAATAACCATCATAAGCTATGTTATATCTCTTTTGAAGTATGGCTTTGCCATATTGAATTGACATATTGTCCACCATCACAATCTTTAAAAGTACAATGGAGAGTTCCTTCTCTTTTTATCACTAGGTATGACCCTAGATTTCTGGCCTGCAGTTTGTTCATTTGGCCAGGTGATGACACTGAAACCTTGCCTCCTGGATTGAAAACACGGTTTTGTGATTTTCTATCATAAAGCACATCTTCCTTTTTGACTGAGAATTTTTCAAATTTTGTTGCGCCAGCTCACAAGTCTTTTTCAACTTATCTGTGAAATTTGAGACATAGTCTAACAGATTTAGGCTCTCAGTGTTCTCAGATAACCAATTTTCTTTCAGCAGCTTGGGAGGACCACAGACTGAATGGCCAAAGACCAACTAAAAGGAACTAAAGCCTGAAGACTCTTAAACTGACTCCCTAACTGCAAACAATAACAAGCTGATACCTTCGTCCCAGTCTCTTTCATTGTCTAAACAGTACGTCCTAATCATATTCTTCAAAGTTGAATGGAACCTTTCAAGTGCACCTTGTGATTTTGGGTGATAGGCGCTAGATTTGATCTGTTTGGCACATAACTGAAATACAACCTGTTGAAATAATCCTGACATAAAATTTGACCCTTGATCTGCCTGGATCTCTTTTGGTAAGCCAAATAAAGTAAAGAAATTGACCAGAGCTTTTGAGATTTTTGGTGCTGTTATGTTGGTCAAAGGTATGGCCTCTGGAAATCTGGTTGAGGCACACATAATGGTTAAAATATATTGGTTACTAGATTTAGTATTTGGTAAGCAGCCTACACAGTCAATTATCACTTTGCTAAATGGTTTCTCAAATGCTGGAATGGGTTTAAGAGGAGCTACAGGAATCTTTTGGTTTGGTTTCCCTACCATTTGATAAATATGACAAGTCAAATGTTTGGTTATCTTGCTGTAACTTTTATTGATGCCTAAATGGCCACCCATTGAAGACTCATGAGCCAGTTTCAGTATCTCACTTTGGTACACTTTTGGCATGACAATCTGGTGCACTACTAACCATTCTTCAGATGCAGGGACGTTTGGTGGTCTCCACTTATGTATAAGCACACCATTTCTGACATAATAGCCTACAGGGACCTTATCTAGCTCTACTGGTGGTAAGACCAACTTGAATAGAGGAGCTAATTCATGGTCATTTTCCTGCTCTGAAATCTTTGATTTTGACAGTGATACATCTGGACCATCTATTGTGTCTTGATTCTCAGAATCTACCCTACTCTTAGGATCAGTATCACTAGAATTCTGCATATCATGGTGATAGTTGTTCAAGAATGTATCTGACAAATCAACTAAGACATATGTATATTGTTTACAATCTTTTGGTTCTTCTTGGGCTTTCTTAGCCATAGCTTGAGTCAAAGCACAGGAAGGAAAAATACCATTTGGTTTATTTATTTATTTGGGGTTTTACGTCACTTTTAACACTGTACAGGTTGTCAGGATTCTGTACCGTAAACTGCCAACCAACGGCAAGCAACTGCCAGCTTTCCCGCTTGGGGCCGTGCCAGGAACCGAACCCCGGCCTCAGAGGTGGGAGGCAAGAGTGTTACCACTCTGCCATCATGGCCCCCAATTTCTCAGTGCTAACCAAAGTGATCGGCTTAGAAGTAACCTTAGGATCAGCAACCACCTTTCCACCTGCTAGATCATTTCCCAATAACAAAGATACCCTTTAATGGGAACCTGACTGGAACTACTTTCTAAGGATACAAAACCCTCAGACACAAAAGGTTTGAACTCCTCCCTAATAATCTTAGACTTGTCTAAACCAATACTAGATTCTGTTCTATTAGGATTTGAATGCCAGTTAGATTTGCTGGACACAAAGGCATTGGGCGTTGCCTCTTTTTCTCTTCTTTTCTTTAAGAGCCAACAGTCAGACATAACATGCCCAGGTTTTTTACAATAATAGCACACAGGAGCAAAGGTTCTGGGTTTCCTATCCTTACTCATAGTCTGATTTGAGGTTTGACCCTTATCTGAACTCTTTTATTGAGCTACATTTCCAGATTTCTTTTCTACTTCAGGATAAGACTTTATTGTAAAACCAAAGGATCTATTCTTGTTAAAAGTGTATTTGTGAGTTAGCGCATAGTCATCAGCATAAGCTACTGCTTTTTGCCAAATTTTCAATACCAGGAATAACCTCTTCTAATTTCTCAGTGGTTTATTTATTTATTTGGGGTTTTACGTCACTTTTAACACTGTACAGGTTGTCAGGGTTCTGTACCATAAACTGCTGACCAACGGCAAGCAACTGCCAGCTTTCCCACTTGAGGCCGTGCCGGGAACCGAACCCCGGCCTCAGAGGTGGGAGGCGAGAGTGTTACCAGATCATTTCCCAATAACAAAGATACCCCTTTAATCGGTAAAGTGGGCCTGGTACCCACCACAACAGAACCAGTAACTAAGTCTGACATTAAATTGACCTTATGTAATTGAACATTCACACAGCCTCCTTCAATACCCTGAGCAATAACACTCTCACCCGTAGAAGTGCTTACGCCCAATGACAATAAACCTTCTAAAAGTAAGGACTAAGTAGCCCCAGTGTCTCTCAATATTTTAATGAGAACCTGACTGGAACTACTTTCTAAGGATACAAAACCCTCAGACACAAAATGTTTGAACTCCTCCCTAATAATCTTAGACTTGTCTAAACCAATACTAGATTCTGTTCTATTAGGATTTGAATGCCAGTTAGATTTGCTGGACACAAAGGCATTGGACGTTGCCTCTTTTTCTCTTCTTTTGTTTAAGAGCCAACAGTCAGACATAACATGCCCGGGTTTTTTACAATAATAGCACACAGGAGCAAAGGATCTGGGTTTCCAATCCTTACTCATAGTCTGATTTGAGGTTTGACCCTTATCTGAACTCTTTTATGGAGCTACAGTTTCAGATTTCTTTTCTACTTCAGGATAAGACTTTATTGTGGAACCAAAGGATCTATTCTTGTTAAAAGTGTATTTGTGAGTTAGCGCATAGTCATCAGCATAAGCTACTGCTTTTTGCCAAATTTTCAATACCAGGAATAACCTCTTCTAATTTCTCAGTGGTTTATTTATTTATTTGGGGTTTTACATCACTTTTATCACTGTACAGGTTGTCAGGGTTCTGTACCGTAAACTGCTGACCAGCGGCAAGCAACTGCCAGCTTTCCCACTTGAGGCCGTGCCAGGAACCGAACCCCGGCCTCAGAGGTGGGAGGCAAGAGTGTTACCACTCTGCCATCATGGCCCCCAATTTCTCAGTGCTAACCAAAGTGATCGGCTTAGAAGTAACCTTAGGATCAGCAACCACCTTTCCACCTGCTAGAACATGTCCCAATAACAAAGATACCCCTTTAATCGGTAAAGTGGGCCTGGTACCCACCACAACAGAACCAGTAACTAAGTCTGACACTAAATTGACCAAATGAAATTGAACATTCACACAGCCTTCTTCAATACCCTGAGCAATAACACTCTCACCCATAGAAGTGCTTATGCCCAATGGCAATACACTTTCTAAAAGTAAGGACTAAGTAGCCCCAGTGTCTCTCAATATTTTAATGGGAACCTGACTGGAACTACTTTCTAAGGATACAAAACCCTCAGACACAAAAGTTTTGAACTCCTCCCTAATAATCTTAGACTTGTCTAAACCAATACTAGATTCTGTTCTATTAGGATTTGAATGCCAATTAGATTTGCTGGACACAAAGGCATTGGGCATTGCCTCTTTTTCTCTTCTTTTCTTTAAGAGCCAACAGTCAGACATAACATGCCCGGGTTTTTTACAATAATAGCACACAGTAGCAAAGGATCTGGGTTTTCTATCCTTACTCATAGTCTGATTTGAGGTTTGACCCTTATCTGGACTCTTTTATGGAGCTACATTTTCAGATTTCTTTTCTACTTCAGGATAAGACTTTATTGTGGAATCAAAGGATCTATTCTTGTTAAAAGTGTATTTGTGAGTTAGCGCATAGTCATCAGCATAAGCTACTGCTTTTGCCAAATTTTCAACTTTCTGTTCATCTAGATAGGTTTTAATGTCATCACGAACACACCTTTTGAACTCTTCACACCAAGTTTTTCAAAGTCCTTACCTACTTTCCTAGAATTACATCATCTGTCAAAGTACATTTCTTTCTCATGGGCAAATTCATCATGAGTTTGACTTTCTTGTTTATGATAATTTCTGAATTTTTGACGATATGCTTCTGGTACCAACTCATATGCTTTCAAAATTGTATTTTTGACACAGTTGTAGTCCACACATTCAGAAATTGGTAAAGCTGTATATGCCTCTTGAGCTTTACCCTTCAAAACACTTTGCAGCAGTAAAGGCAAAACTGGTCTGTAGGCCATTTCATATTTTGAGCCACCAGTTCAAAGTGTTGAAAGTATTTATCTACTTCCAATTTATTAAAAGGTGGTACCTGTCGCATATTTTTACCCAAATCAAATTTGGTAGCAATGGAATCTTCATGAGCAATTCAACGGGCATTGAGTTCTAAAGTTCTGATTTATCTTTCATGTTTAAGTGCAAGCTCTTCGTTTCGGTGCTGAGCCTCAAGCTCTTCCTTTCTAGCTTCAAGCTCTTCTTTTCTTTGTTGAGCTTCAAACTCTTCTTTTCGTTGTTGAGCTCCAAGCTCTTCCTTTTTTTATTGAGTTTGAGCTTCAAGCTCTTTAAGTCTTATGCCTCTCTCGATTTCTAATTGCCTTATCTGAAATTGCCCACAACTATCAGGTAAAATGTCTTCATCAACTAGCTGTTCAACAATTAGTCTTTTAACTTCATGTTTACATGCTGACCTTTTCACCTCTAAATGTAACTCTTGTGCTATCTGCATTAACATATCTTTTTTAAAAGTTTCTAGAACTTCCATAGATGGTGACTGTACAAACTCTTTAGCACTAGCCATTTTGAGCACTGTTGACTGTAACAAATTGTCAAATCAAATGAATTTTCAAAATGTTAACTGAATAATTGGATCAAATGGTTGGATCCCGGATGAGCCCCCAATTTTCCTGTTATGGTCACAGGGCAAGCATGGTAGCAGTTTTCGGCTGCTTTTAAGTTGCAACAGGAAAAGACAAAAACTTTAACTTAACAAATTTATTTAACAATTAAAATAATGATTACAGTCAACTGGTATGCTCTCAATAGTACATACAATGATACAATAATGAAACCTACCTGACCTGACCAGTGTAACTGACAGTTAAGTTTGTCCACTGTTATCCAGCAATCTTTACTGCCTGTGATCTGTCCTGTGGTCTGTCCTGTGAACTGTCCAATGTTCGCTAACACACATATATCTGTATCCTATGATCTGTTCAATGTTCGATAACGAAAAATGTCTTTATCCTGTGATCCTTTTGATATCCAATTTCACAAAATGTCTGTATAGAGGTATTCATAGAGTTTGCACAACTGTACTGTCTGCTCCAAGATATGGACAATGTCCGAAATGCAGTAAATCCACTCTCTGGTAAATCATACACTGTATTTAATAAGTATTATCCAAAGTACAGCAAATCTATCCAGACACTGTAGAAAGTTCACTCCAGCAAATGTTTACAACAACACAAGCAGTTTATATCCATTTGAATGTTAATTCTAAGACACAATAGCCTTCCTTATAGCCAGCAAATACTAAGTTCACTTGTGGTCAGATGTACACTCCTTATATATACTTTTAGAAATTCTAGAACCTTACAGAACATAACAGCTGTCACCAGAGGCAGTGAGGAAGTTCTAGAACCTACAGGTAGCTTATAGGGTTTCCCCAAATCTATTAATAGCATCACTGGGGTTAGCCTAGAGTGATTCCCCAGTCTATAAATAGATCAATAAACATCAGTAACACATAACACATAATCAGTAACTCCTTTACTTTCAATATCAATACATACATATAAAGCTTAGATTAAATAATGCACAGACACAGTGCCCATATATATAACATATATCAAAAACCATTGTTGACATTTCCAAATATTCCACAACATTAAATATGCACAAAAGATTAAGAAGATAAAAGAAACCAAAAAAAATTTATCCATAACAAAAATAATGACAAAATTAATATTAAAGAGCAATCATCTTGAACAGAAATCAAATTCTTTTTTTTTCAAATCCAAAATATTTCTACACTTAAATAGAGACGCCAAAGATAAGTTAAACTAGTGATTTAATGGAAACAATTATGATACCAATATATAAAGACTAATAAGGACATAAGGAAAGTAAAAACAATAACAGGAATTGATCAATGGCTTGTAAAGGAGAGAACATTGGCATAACAGAAACAATTATAAAAGGCTAGTCAGAGAAACATAATAAAATTATATTTCTTCAACATAAATCGTATTTTACTGTCAATGAACTTTTGTCACATTATTATAACAATTTTATGCACTTGTTATTTCTATCTTACATTTTATTGTAATAAAATATATATAAATACCTATACCTATATAAATACCTATTTATATATAAAATATATATAAATACCTATTTAGAAAGTAGATGTACTTTGAAAAGTATTTAACTACATTAAATACAAGAGTTAAAGTCATTTGGTAATCATTCATTCATACCAAGTAAGTTTTTACAATGGCATAATGGAAATACTTCAATGTCAAATTAAAAACTGAAATTTGTTTTAAATAAACAACATCTAATGGGACTTTTTATTACCATTTAACTGACAGTGAATAGAAGCCCTTTTCTGAAAAGGAACCTATTGATAAGCTTTGAATCTCTTTTGATATTTTTTGAAATCTACGCTAGTGAGAACCCAGAATTTGCCTACACAAGTGATATGTAGAATAAGCCAATTTCCATAAATAGCTTGAATGAACCCTAGAGGTAACAACACGTTTTATGGTTTTTAAATGTTTTGATTGTTACAAAATCTATTTTAATTTCAACCCATTTACATCAAAATATGAAATATATAAAATGTCCAAAGACTTAAAATATCACTGATTGAAGTACAAATAAATAAAGCCTCATGCCCATACCTAATTAGCATATAATGATCATAGCTCATCTTCAAAATGATTCCCAACTCATTATTTTCTTTGGGGTGTATCCAAAATACATACCCATAAGGAGAAAAATTGATTTCCAATAAATTTGGTTAATAATTCACCTAATTATTTTACCAAATAGTTATACGAAACAGAATATAGTCCTCACAGCTCCTCTCTGCTCGCAACCTCTTTTACTTTACATGATGCATAACGTCCTGGTACATAAAAAGTTAACTACACATATATATATATATATATAATATACCTTTAATTGCGCAATGAAGGGGGCTCGGTGGTGTTGTGGTCAGAGTGCTTGCCTTCAACCTCTGAGGTTGCCAGTTTGAATCTCGGCCCAGGCACTTCATGTTGGAAAGTTGGTAGTTACTTGCCTATGCCTTGTGGTTTACAGTGCAGAATCTTGACTAGTATGCACTGGTTCCTCCATCTGTAAACTACCCATTGTAATATGACCCTGGCTGTTGAACGTGACATAAAACAAAAGTTAAATCTAAATCTTAATTGCGCAATTCTAAAAGAAGGTAAAATAACAAGCTTACGTGTGTAGTGCTCGCTGACATTCATCGCACTAGGGAAGATACTTTGCTATCAGCAATTAAAGTCATTGGAAGAGAGGGGGTAGAAGCAGCTTGATTGAATAATATCTTAGAATTAATTAAAAGTGCTGTTTCCACCCACTCCATAAACTGAAATAACCAAGGCTGAAAAGTGTTTTGGTCAAGAGCTGCAAAGCGACTAGAGACACGAGTAGTACACTCAGTCACCCATCCAAGTTCGGAAATAGCTGATTGCTGCTTAAGTTTAGTGAAGAGACAGATACCATCATGCTAAACCAATTCTCATGAATGTCTGGTGACAAAATAACAAGGCCAAAAGGGGTTTCGGTCTACTAGCTTGAGCCGTAAAGCCATCAGAGGCACAAGTGGTACACAGAAGCAGTCACCAATCCCAGTACTAATGTACCCTATTGCCGCTTAACTTCAGTTCACAGATAAATACTTATCATGCCGTGCCACAATTCATCAAAGTCTGGAGACAAAAAAGTGATCCCTAAAAGTGTGTCCCAATTGTGAGGTTTCAAATATTTTACACCTAGCCTCAAGTGGGAAAGTCGGTAATTTTGTCTTTTTGCAGCACTTAACAGTCAAGAATCTGGTTCATATAATTTATGCTTGGAGCTATCCATCATAATGTGACTGGCTTAATGTGCTGTCTTAATGTCCATCATAATGTGACTGGCTTAATATGCTGAAAGTAATATACATATTATGTACATCATTTATCTTCCACTATGTTTGCAAAGTAAATTAGATAAGCTGACTATTTAAAATTGTAAGTTTTTATTTCTGTGAATAAAAAGAGACTAGAAAACACTTCCAGAGTGCAAACCTCCCCATATTCTGCTTTCACCCAAATACTGCATTTTACTATTTTTGGAGTTATCTCAACCAAAAGCCCCAAATCATTGAAAATGGGACTGTCGAAAGTAGGACTTTTTGTATAATATTGGTATGATCAGGGACCGTTTTCACCTCCTTTAAAAAATCTCAGTTTCATAAAGCCTCCTTCCTTAAAGGAGACCTTGTAAAACTAAGGACCTGCCTTATAATAATACTGGGCTTTTATATAGTGCTTTTTCTAGTATTAGCTGAAAGCGCTTTACACAGTATTAGTCCAGCAAGGATAGCCAGCCTTGGTAACCTTACCTATTTCTGCCATTTAAACATTTAAAAACCATAAAACATGTTGTTACCTCTAGGGTTCATTCAAGCTATTTATGGAAATTGGCTTATTCTACATATCACTTGTGTAGGCACCGAAGCTAGTATCCCTCATAGAAGGGTAACCACAGTCCAGGTTGACATCTTGTTCAAGGATATTATCCCACACAAAACAGTTGGGATCAGTGGGGATCAAACCCACCACCCTTGGGTTGTGAGTCCAACACCCTACCAACTGAGCCACATGAGACCTTTAAATTTAAGAAAGTGTCCTTGAAGAAATGTTTAATTACTGTAAAGAACATTTGCTCCCTCCTTGAGTTTTGAGGTAGAACTTTGGTAAGGAGAGTTAAAGGAGCTAGGCTTTGTGAAACTGAACTTTACGGTGGCCTTCCCAAAGGAATAAAATGACCTTCCTTTACTAAAGGAGGTCCTTTCCAAAGGAGGCTTCATGAAACGGCCCCTGGATCTTTAAAAAAATTAAGTATTTCTTCCTTTCGCCAGGTGCTCCTCACATAAAGAAATTCCTGAAGATGTGCTTATTAGTTTGAAAACACAAACAAAAACAGATACACAGACAAACGAACATACCCAAAAGCATAACCTTCTTTATGGGGGGTTTTAATTCAGCCTTTTCATATGTTTTATATGGCATTTGGTCCTATAATGACAACCATTTTGTGTTATTAACAAGTTCGTGTTTACAGTATCTATGTCATAAGCATTTTGCAATGTCAAACTAGTGAGCGACAAAAGGGTTTGTTTGTTTTACTCATACCCTGTTGTATCTTCTCGTCATAGTGAAACACAAAGAAAGACATTAGGTGGTACAAATAGTGTTTACATGAACACTTAACCTATTATATGGTAAAAGCCTTCACAATTTGGACTGTTCCATGACGAGAAGTAATGGGGAAATAGGATTAAAAGGCAAGGTTCTTTATCTACAAAAAAAATCTGTATGTTTGGGCAATTTGGTTTTGCAGATCCATAGCTACTTACCAGTAACAAAGAGTCATCAATGAATATATGGCTTTTTGCATTAGAATGGGGGGTCAATACCTGTTTTCAAGAATCACGATTGAATATCATCATCATGAGAATTAATTCAATCTGTGCTTTGAAAGTAAGATCAAAATATCTGAGATGAAACTGCAGTCACAAAAATAATAAGGCCTACACCCGTTTATTTCACTGTTAACTTACTATCTTCATTTATTCTCTGGATTTTTAAACTTACTATCTGATACCAAAATTAGTTACTCCAATGTATCGATTTGGTGTTGCAATGTTATCGAAATAATAGGTAAACAAATACGGAAATATTTTTTTGGCTGGTCCTGCTACTGTTTGGTGTATAGTAATGATTGTGTGATGGCTTTTAGGATTTAAGTTGTCCCAGCAGAAGTCACTTGCACAAATATTCCCTTATCTTATTCACCTTTCACACTTGTCAAATAAGACATACCTGAAGTAACACCATCAGGAAGCATGGAATCCGGAAGCATATATTTATAGTCTGAGACCTTGTAAATATGTTTGCTACAATCTGCCTTGTTTGTCTTCCGTTCTTTCATAAACCTGCCCCAAACTGTTGAAAACTTTTATGCCTCAATCCCAAATGTGGCTGTTTAGTGATGCAAATCTTCAATCAGTATACTTGAGTTAAATAGATTACAATTCTTGCATATGATTCTATCACAATAAATCACATGAACTCTTTTCTGGAGATAATAGACTGGAGAAATGTTGGTCAAACATTAACAAAGTTATCTCTAATGTGTGCAGAGGGCTCGGTGGTTTAATGGGTATAGCACTCTCTTCTCACCTCTGAGGTCAACAATTCCCCTCGCCCCCCTCCCTACTCTTTCTATTTGCCTCATCATCTCTGTCTGCCTAATGTTGAAAAGTCAGGCTGAACACCTGTAAAAATCTACAAACATCTTGCAAGAATACTGATCCCCATCATAACTTGGCACACACCCCAATTTGTCACAAACCACAATGCAGAATACTCTTTCAAGAGCTGTTTATCATCATCAACACTATCAGTGTATAAAATTAGCACCTCAGCACCCCCACCGCCACCCCCACCCCCACCCCGGCCCCGGTCTAACACTGGAAACTATTCATTGCTTTCTAGAGTTACAGGTTCATAGATTCTGTAACTTCATAAAAGTGTTCATTATTTATTTTAACTGCAAAAATTGCTTGGGGACTAGGACCACCAAAAAAGGCATTCTTGCCATTACAGAAAATAACATTAAACCATTTATTCTTTCCCATTTGCCACTTAGTCAATTTGAAACTCAATTTTGATGTAACCTTCATTGAAATATGGACTGGCAACTTATAAAGCCAGAACCCCGATTACAAAATTTACAGTATATAATTTTAAAAAGGTTTATTTCATGTAATTATAACCTTTATCTATGGGATATTTAGTCAATCCCGAAACTGCGATGACTGGTTATTGATACAACAGAACAATTTTTTTCTATTGTTGCAATAGTGTTACTTCATTCTGGGCTGAAGTAAAAGAGCTGCTCCTAGAAGTCTTTCAAATAACAATAAACTTAACTGTTTTGGAAGTATTATTGGGAATTCCGTGTGATAAATGTAGCCTCTGGTGTATTGTGAATTTTGTAATCCTTTCTTCTAAGTGGTTTGTGTATACCTATAAGAGGCAAGGAGTATTGAGCTTTTTACATTTTAAAAGAATGATGAGAAATAGAATTGAAGCTGAAATATTTCTTCTTGAGACAAAGGGTACCTCTTCTAAAGGAGATATTCACCAATATTAGGATACTTTATATAACTATTGAAGAAATGATGTCTCTTTTCAAACATGTATGTTACTAGTTTCTTAGCACATTGTCAAAGATATTTATGTGCTACTACATGGAATTATGATGTTTTTGTCTTCTTAAAGAATATCTGTTGCACACCAGCATAAAGACACTGTATTTGATTATTTTGTATGAAAATTGAACCTTTTTCTTTGCTTCAATAAAATATTAAAAATAAAAAAATCATCCAGGACTATATAATATTGATTGTAGCCTGTCAAAATCTCAACAGTAAAACAGGGCTATAATTAATTATGTCATTGTTTAAAAAAAAACAAATGTAAAAAAAATGTAGCATGTTTATTCATATACAAAACACACCAATAAAAATGCTAATATAGATACACAAACGTCCAGAAGAGCTTGATCAAAATTGGACCCAGTCCTCCTGGTCCAATATTATAGCAGTGAGGGGCATTTATTGATAATACTTCAATTCTAATGACACATGTCTTTCATTGGGGTCGGATACTATCAACTAATGATTACTTGTATTCCTGATAAAATTCTGTATTTTAACCATCCACACGTTAGCCTATCAAGGCCTTAAATTAGGCAATCAATTTCATTTGAAATTTAGTTGCTGTGTGTAATGAAGAGTAAATTTAGGTGCCTAAGTAGCCGAACTGTAATTGTATCTTTGCTCTAAATACGGATTCTGTTTGGAAAGAGTCCAACACTATTCTTAGTGTCACTAAGTATTATATATTCTTTTGTTCCATAAATGGGTGTGTTCTTAAAATGGGTGTTCCATTCTTTGACTGACTATACAACTACCACTTGGTGGCCAGTTTCCATCTATTTAAGTCTCTTCACCAGCTTCATGTTAAACCATAAATCGTCTTCAAAACCCTGGTTCTCGCAAACCTAATAACAGGAAATCCAAAAGGTTATGGGTGGTCTTTGTATACATCTGTTGTTAAAACGAGACATAGTAATCCAGAGAAGATGTCCTTAAGGTTCCCTATTAAAATTGCTCAATTCATAAATCAAGAGTTTATTTCAACAGATGTTTCTCCTATGATGCTCCAAATCTTTGGAATGATTTAAAACTGGAAATTTGAACTGCTCCTACTCTTTCATATTTCAAAAGTTGACTTAAAATCTACCCTTTCCCTGCCTATTTATCGATGACTGAACATCAATGGTCTCTTTGGATACAATGCTTATCACACTTCATGACTTTTGATTAATATCTTATGTTTCGGATGGTGTGCCTTAGAATCCGCTAGTAAGGAGATTAAGCACTTGGATACCTGATATCTGATTTTAATGGAGAAAGAGGTTATGCAGCAAGTTGTAGGATCACAAAAATATCATCGCCTTTAAAATCTGCCACTTCCCTATGTGGACTGTCTTATGAGCTGCATTGCCTGTCATTACAGAAATTGCCCAGTCACCCTAGTCGTGTGGACAGTCATCATTGTGCATCTTCAAGTCATGAGTTAAGAACACACAACAAAACACATGTTCTATAAGGTAAGTCGTGAAGATTTCATTTCCCCACCTAAAATTAGCGAAATGTAGAGACAGACTTGATTTTTTTTTTCGGTGACCAGCCGCAAAGACCAGGTCTCACTGCCAGTTGCCTCTAAAGTCTGTCAATGGAACATGGGTATTAGGCTGACCTGCTAACATTAAACTAAAGAAGGTATTTGAAAAAAACAATGTTAGTTTATCACACAGACTTTTCCCTTGTGGGGAAGATATTGAGCCTAGGAAGCAGTAGATAAGATAAGATTAAATTAAATTAGATTAGATATAGACAGAAACTGATCCCCAACCGTCACACCTCTTGTAGAATAGTAAGGTAAACTGAGTTCATGGAAAGGCTAGGGCTGTAACCAAGAAGGCTCTTGGCTCTATGGAAATCTGGAGAGGTTTGAATAGATTGCTACTGAGGAGATTTCCTCTATGTTTTGTACATTCAGATGACTGACAGGCCTTAATGAATTGATATATGGAAGCACCTGGATACATATCTGATTGGATTTATTGACAAGGGATGGAGGATAATAATTTGTGAATATAACTTTGTAGAATTTGCAATTATAAGTTAATTATAAGTTAAAAGTTTGGACTTAAAAAGAAAAGTTAAAGTTTCAAAATGTAGCCTGCAACATATGGGGAAAATTTAATCATTAATATATAAAGTATATTGAGTTTTTGAGTCATGGAGAGCAGGAGTAAGCAAGGTAAGACAGTCTTTTCATTATTTTATTATATATTGGATAAAGATTCCCTGGCCACTCTATAGCTGGTCTTACCTATGCTTACAGGCGTCCTAAATCATACAACCCTGCCAGTGTAAACACCCCCAAATGCATAGATAGAAATTTGGAATTGTTCATAAACTACAGTGAGACTGACAAAGTCATGTACGGAATGGCACAGTATGCATAGTTTACTGCAGAAGTCTGACAGTACTTGGAGGAATGAGGTTTTACGTAAAATGCACATAAATGCCTGTAGTGATATTGTGACATACATTTACAAGATATTGTGCACGGCATAATATACATGTACATTTGACATATACTGGCAGAAATTAAAATCTTAAATGGGTTAATGTGACAAGTACAATTAACGTTTCTGAGCCACAAATTATAGTTTTCAGTATCATATTTTCTTAGTAACCTTTAATTTTGTGACCATTATGTTATTCCTATTTTACCATATTTATCATCAGGGCCCATATTCACGAAAGGTCATAGCCAGGGCTTAGGCTTAAAGTTGAGACTTTTGTCTCAAGTTTCTGCCCAAAACCTGCTAAGACTTTTGTCTTAGGCTTAGTGGTATTCACAAAGAATTTAAGACTGGTCTTAGGCTTAGCCAAGGGCTCAACTTTAAGACTGGTTAGAAGTGGGCTTAAATTTTGCAAAGAGGACTTAAATATGGCCACCATAAACTTTTCTCCACTTCAAAATTTGAAATGGCTGTAAATAAAATATAATTATACAGAACATCTCACTAAAGCACTCTTTGGAAGTTTATATGTGGTAACAATGTTTTCCATTTCAAAACAGCACTTTTCCTTAGATAAAATGCATTAAATATGAAGGATATATGTCACCACAGTATAGTTTGAATAGAAAAGAAAGGTCACATGAAAACCACTGTGGTTATTTGATAATCTTGGACTTAGCTAAGTCACCCTTTGTGAATACGGTTTTAAGACAAAACTTAGCTGAGACAAAAGTCTTAACTTTAAGACTGGATTTAAGCCTAAGACCTGGCTAAGTCTAAGACCCTTCGTGAATACCAGCCCTGCAAATTTCAGGCCAATAGCTGTTTCTATATTATTTTTAATATATGCTATATCATTGTATGTGTCAGATTTTAAATTGTGTGCAGTACCTACATTATTAGCCATGGCATGTCAAGAAATATACACTAAACTTTGTTAAAATTAAACGCTTTAACAAATTGAAATGCTTTTCTTTGTTTACACATGTTTGAGCATGTTATACATACAGTATTCCTTGGTCATGTTTACATATATAATTTTACATGATATTTATAGCAGAGAATTTGGGAGCTGGACAAAATCTCCCCTGTGCAATATTGGCCACCAGGATAAAATGCCATAGTCAAATCGGCCCCCAGGAAAAAAACCCTAGTCAAGTTGGCCCCTAGAAATTAACTGTAATAGAGAATATATATTAAAGAAAGGACAAAAATTACAAAAGTTATGTGCTAGTGAACATAAGCCATGGATGCAAACTTAGTGTATAATGTATTAAAACACATAGCACTTAATCTCCACCAAGGCGATTTTGTATAACAGTAGAATACTTACTTAGGTGAACCTTAGTTACATCCCACATAACTGCATCTAGGAATGAGGAAAAAAACAAATACCAATTCTTGTTCTTAAAACCCAAATCACCTGAATTCACCAATCATGAGTTACATTTTCTCTGCATTAGGAAAGCAAAAACAAATTCTATAAGTAATGTTTATACGTACATGATAAAATTAAAAGGAATGCATTTGATTGATATATTCTCACAGTGCACATTCAGAGGTCAGATAGTCATACTGACAAACATGTTCAGATTCTGATGATGAACCGGAAGTTAATGGAAGATAACCTGACCTTCACCCCTGAGGTGTATGACAAACTAAGAAGCTGGAAAGTTCTGCCAGAAACCATGGTGCTAGATATTCAAGTTAGTTCATTCAAATTTTGTACTGCTTATTTTTCTTGGCAAACTTTGGATGTTAGCTTAGGAAATAAAAATGTTGAAGCATGCAAAAAGATTGAATGATTGATGATTAGTTAAACGTAGCTTGTCAACAACTTAGCTTTTGTCAATTGTATATATAATTTGGTGAGAAGATGAAAGGATGAAGGAAACCAATGCATACTAGTTGATCACCACCGAGCACCAGCGGCAACTACCATCGTCCCCACTTCTGGTTGGGTTAGGACTCAGGACTTAAACCAATGGCCTGAACAGGTGGCATGATAGATGATCCTCTTTTTTAGAATATACAGCCTTTAACCTATGTATTCTTTTCCCGTCCTCCCTCTTGAGTTTATTCAAACAAAAAGGTAATAAAAATATATATAAATGTTATTTCACGATATTCTGTTCATGATGTCCAATGGCTGCAATTATCAGATAAACCACGCTCCCCTCTCAGAAAATTTAAGTCTGACTTTGCACTAACTGCGCTTGTAATTTTCTTTATATAATTCTCACTTGTCACTGGAAGAAAATTTGGCATTCTAATATTACCATGTAAAAAGATGCACATGCTAAAATGATTATATTCAACTGTGATACTACATGACAGTATGCTGAGGATGAGGACAAGGTATCCATGCTTATCAACCACCTGAGGATTATGGGGCCAAGGAGTTTCCGCAAGCTATGTGATGTGCTGGATGTGACAGGGAATGAGTACCTGGGTCAACACCTCCGAGCAGAAGGTTGGGGTTTTGTTGTGATGTACATTTTAGGTTAATTTACCTCTGTGAAAGATGTATTAAATTCAATCTAATTCTAATTGGACTTTTATAGTACTTAATCCCCAATTACAAGAGGACTCAGTGCATGACAGGCGCAGTGCATGACCATTTATATTGTCTGTTTGCAGGATTACGCAAATACTACAGGTTGGATCTTAATGAAAAAAATTGAGACGATGGGTTCTGGGATTGAAAGTGATCTGAATCACTCCTTGAACACAAAAAACAAATTTCAAAGGTCCGGATTTCCCTATTTACTTATTGTTGAGGTATTTGCAAAGAAATCACACATGCCATGGTAGATGTATGCGGTATCTGAGTGTCTTGTTTTATGTATATTCTGTTAATGAATCACATAGAAATCACTTCTTACCATTTGCATGGTAAGTTTTTGTTGGAAAATATCAAGATAACCATACTCAATTGCAGTATACATAACAGAGGTTCCTTGTTTTATCACATAATATATAAAATACAGATAATGCACACTTCAACAACAATGAAGAATTTTATGTCTTTTCCACCCTTACATATACTGACAAATTTTCGTGAGTTATTATGAACTCAGACCAAAGATCTTTGATATATCAAGTAATATATGTGTGCATTGGTGCATTGCGACCCCAGCCTTTACATGGCGCTCTTACTTTCAAGTAAACAGAAAAGCAATGTCTCTTTTATTGTGAAAGTGCCCCTGTACTCTAACTAAAAAAAACAACCATTCAGTACATTGATGAGATTTTACCACCAGTCCAGGTAAGCTTATATGGTCTCCGACCATGGAAGGATTCTTTTCAGCGACTGAGGATATCTCCTTTCTCCTTGAGGTGCCACTCATAAGGTCTCATAACTGTGTTTTTAAATACATATAGAGGGGGTATACGGGGCTGGGTGGTACTTAGAGTAACTGTCACACCAAGTTATTTAATAAGTTATTTTTAGAATTGTCATCTTTCTGTAAGGGCATCTAGATCCGTTTTAATGAACAAATACACAATGTAATTTATGTGAATCTTAATAAACTTACCATAAAACATTTTACTGCGTGATAAAGGGGTTAATTATACACCTGTCTTGTAAGAAAGAGTGGATTATGACGAAATGAAACATACTATGCAATTAACCTGAGGTAATGAATCTTGTTAACGCATATGTCCCTAATAAGAAGTTTCATATATAAATAGGATTAAATATGTCCAGCCACATATTTGATGATCAACAATGTCTAAGATCTTATGTATCTTTGATTACAGAGACTCTGGAATTGGAAAGCCAGGAAGGGTTTACCAAGATGTTAAAAGACCAGTACCCACAAATGAAGAGAGTCTTCAATGCCTATGACTTAAACTTGTTTGCAGTTCATTTACATGATCAGGTACAGAAGTAAGCAAGTTTTTCATTCTCGCTAAGATATATAAAAACGATTACAATACATCATATCAAAACCGATAAAAGCAGACTGAACAGAACTACTGGAAACTGTAAATGATTTAAACCTTAACTTATTTAACTTAGTCCGCAATTGTTAAGTAAAACCTCCTATTCATCTAGTAATCATTCTACATGTATAACCAGAGGATAAACTTGTATTACTATTGTGACAATCAACGACTTAATATAACATTTATTTAAATTTCACTTATTCACCAAATGTTAAGAAAACCCTATATTCATATAGTAATCATTTTTCTGGAAACAATCATAATGATATTCCCCCCAAACCCAAGGATAGACAATTGGGATTTAAAATTTTATTATTCTTTAACATCATAACAAGCACAATTAATACCAGATTATTAATACCAGATTAAAAGACATGTATAAAAATGGTAGATAAACTAAATCATAATATAAACAATAGTTATAGTAAGAATGAGTGGGAATTCAAACTTCAGCTATATATGTCGTTACTGATTACTTTTACTTGTTTAATACTTAAAACAATGATAATTAATAACAAGGAAGTTAAACTATAATGACATTTCAGATTGCACACTCAAGGTTACTAAATGTGACTGTTTAAAGGGGTAATTACGATGATTAACCATGAAGATTTGATTAGACTCAATGATTCAAACTTCAGCATAATTTCCCACTATGCAAGTGATTGGCTACTTTATAAACCTTTGGCCTCTGGGCCAGGGGAGCTCGAACATGAAGTGGAAGCAACCTGAGGTAACAGGTCAAAAGGTCAAACCCTCAGATTGAAAACACAGGTAAACCTCAAGAGAAACCTGAATGGAAGGGGGAGACCCTGAACACATGCCCAGTTTTGAAGGTTGATAGACCGAGTAGTTGTTCGAGCTCACCTGACCTTGATATGGTGTAACCATCAAAAGAGCATGAATTTGGATTTAAATTATAAGAAATAAGCGGAAAAATGGAAATATGTGACTCCCACTGAATAAATGCAAATTGTAAAATAGTGAACATATAGCAATGAAGATTTACCTAAATGAGTGGGATGTGATTTACACAAAGACTAGCCTACACTACAAAAATAAGTCACAGAGGCCATGGACTAATAAAATACAATTTTAATAGGACGACAGAGGAATTAGAGAGACAGCCTTTAGAGGATTGTCGAAAAGAACTGCAGATGTTCCAAATGGTTTCCTAGTACTGGTAGATTCCTCCTACGCGAACGTAATTTGGGTTCGCACCTGTTGTCCATTGTGGGCATTCCACGATAAATGAATTCAAGTCCAAAAGGTTAGGTTCCTGGTGTTATGGATATCCATGTAATCCTAGGCTACCAGTGTGATATGACCTAATATTAAAATAACTACCTAGATATGAAATTTTATGATCGTTTGATGCCATGATATGTCTAGCTCAGTATCTCCAATCCTTAGTTTGGACCAAGCATTACGGCCCGCTAACTATAACAAAGAAGCTCACAGACCATGGCACCTGAGGTGCATAATATATTTACAACAATGTACTCATGACATGAGATAAGTAAAAAAGGACAGAATAAAATTACTGTACATGTAAGCAATGGAGGCAAATATTGTATAATGTATTACTGGCAAGCAATAGTGTACATGATATACCGTCAAAACACTTTGTAAACATCTAGCACTGACTAATACTAACAATCTATTTGCATATTGAATATCTTATAAATGACATTCCAAGACGTTGACATGGCAATAGCACTACAGAATATTATGTCCTTTGGTATAGAAGGCTGGCAAGCTGTGTTGCGAACGTCCGACGGCGGCTGTTGATGCTACGCAACCAACTAGGACAGCAGCTTTACCAGAGCACCTCAAAATTTTGTATAATCATGTGTGGCGACAGTCTGATATACAATATATAGTATGCAGTATCTAGGGTCTAAAGAGGTGACACACACTGCAAAAAATCTTTTGGGTGGGTTTTACATACAATAGGGGGGGCCACGGTGGCAAAGTGGTAACACTCTCGCCTCCCACCTCTGTGGCCGGGGTTCGATCCCCGTCATGGCCGTAAGTGGGAAAGCTGGTAGTTGCTTACCGTTGGTCAGCAGTTTACAGTACAGAACCCTAGCAAACTATATGTACTGGTTTCCTCTGCCCTTCCAACTACCCGTCGTGATATGACCTGTACAGTGTTGAAAGCGACGTAAAACCCCAAATAAACAAATAAAACAAAAAAACAAAATACATACAATTGGGGGTGTTTTCAATGTGACCCCACTGCCACCTGAAGTTTGAATGCCAATGTCAAGTGAAGGATTGTAAAGCAATCAGGTGTGACCAATGAAAGGGGAGGAAAACTGGGACAAGTGTGCTTGCTAAAGCTTGGATAGGGTTTGGAGGAATGAACTTGTCCACACATAGATGTGGACCCGCAGCCCCTATTAGGACAATGAAGAATGGAAAATGTGTGCTAAATTCTGCACACAATTTTAAATATCTTTTGATCATAAGATTATGTTGTGGACACAATTTAACAAGTGATGAGACGGTGATCTTGTTATCATAAGATAACTATATTATGCACATGACATAATCTTGTGTGCATGGGATAAGCTTGTGACCATAAAATCATCTTATAATCACAGGACTTAATTATCTTGTGCAATAGAGTTAATTATGCTGTGAGTATGAGAATATCTTATCACCACAAGATTATCTTAAAGAGAGAGAGAGAGAGATTTATTTAAGTGCCACCTGCTGTAGCATGAAATTGTATTAAGAACATGCAAAATAACAAGCAGCCACCCCTTATTACTAGGGATTATGAGGCACTGTATACAACAACAAAAAATTACTAAATTTAAATGCCACACATTAAATCAAAGTGTTAGAAACACAGAATTACAAATGTTCAACATGACTAAAGTTTTGGGGGTGATGCGTACGAAATAAAATAAAGTATCACACAATGTCAGTTTGGTGAAAGAAAAAATTGAATAATCTTGGCCTTTGTCAAATATTTGAAATTGTTGGAAAAGTATCAAGGTGAATAGTGAATTACTCATGGTGAACTAAAGTAGAGCCCAGATATGGTGTGATTCTACAAAGGTCAGGGACTTTTGCCGCCAAAAATATTTGGTTATAAAATAGGGCTCACAGGCTGGTAAGAATTGTTGTGGGGACATTTCAACACATAATAACTACATAGAGTACAACATTTGGGTTTAGCAGTTATTGTAACTTACTTTATTTTATTTTATGTTTTAATTTACTTATGGTAACATTCTATTAAACGAATTAAAAGTCAAAGTTGGGGTTTTACGTCCCGTTCAACAGCCAGTATTAAACGAATTAAGCCCGTAAGCTTCAATCATATTTCATGAATTGTTCAGTTGTATTATGTTTGATACACTTCACACCTTATGATTTATTACAAACAATCTTAACTGATTATAAGTTAAAATGACAATTGTTACATCAAGTAACTTCAGTATTTTATAATCAGATGTTGGGGTTAATGTATATAGACTGAATGTGTTAGTAGTTAGCAATGAGTAGTAACACTGGGAAAAGTACTTGCAAGTAGACAGAATGACTTAAGTAATTTAAGTTAGCTGTAATACTAAAGGCTATAATAGTCATCAATTTCTGTGTTGTATGTACTTAGACTAAATACTATAATGTCATGCTACTTTTTTGGGAACCAACCTGGTTTGTAGATTAACACGAGTGTTTAACATTGGTGTTCTAGCTTTTAACTGTGTTTTAATAATAATAAATCTAAAGATTGCTGTAACTCTTGAGTTCTTAATGCTTTGCCCCAAACTGAACAACACAACATATTTCAAATAAAGACACTTGTAACAGAACATACAGCATATTATACTTGAAAAAAAAATTACAAGGCTGTTTATTTAGATTCAAGATGTGTTTTTTGATAAACTTAATTAGGTAGTTTACGAAAAAAACAACAACACATTTTCACTTTTCATTAGTGAGTGTGTCCTATACATCAAGGTTATACCAATTATTGTATTTTGAAGATGTCTGTTTAAAACATTGCCCTGGGGAAGCCAGAAATAAAGGTAACCAATGGGTATATATATATTTATTAATAAATCATTAATGATATTAACATCTAAAATCCTTTTACTGACTAGTTGAAATAACACATATAAGAGCACATTATTGCTAAGACTGTGACCATAATGTAATAATGTATAATTCTTGCATAGTGTCAGGGTGAACCCTGAATGACATAACCATGGGTCAAAAAGGGGTCAAATTTTGAGATTTTGAAGGGGTCAAAGACCCGGAAGCCACAAGGATAATGTCAGAGGTAACCAAGCCCATGGTTAGGTATATTTTAGTTATACGTATCTACACCCAGTCTACTAGGATGTTAATTAACAGAATTTTGAAATTTTTTAAAATTATAGTACAGAAAATTAGTCCCCATAAAAAGGGGGAATGATAAGCTGTGAGGCCAAAAAATGGGAATTTTTTGGAAAGAAAAGAAAAATCATCTTTTTTCAGAATATAAAGGGCAGAAAAAGATGAAGTGGTTTTCAGATTTAACTCCCTCATCGCATATTTTACAAATTCTATCTTCATATTTGATGTTTTTTCCAGCGTCCCATTTCTATTTGTAGTGGGAGAATACCAAAACGAAAAAAAAATCACAAAATCTTAAAATCACAGGACTTAATTATCAACAACACATGAGTTAATTATCTTGTGAGTATGAGAAAACCTTGTGACCAGAAGATCATCTTATAATCATTGGAGTTAACTATCTTGTGTACACGATTTAATTATCTTGTGAGTATGAGAAAATTTTGTGACCACAAGATACTTTTATAATCATAGGACTTCAGTATCTTGTGCATACAAGTTAATTATCTTGTGAATATGATAGCATCTTATAATCTTCAAAGGGACTACATACAAACATCTCAATTTGTAAAATATATATATATATATATATATATATATGTACAAATGAAGTGTAAATAGATAAATATAACTGTATATATTTTCTAAATTAGCTGTATAAGAAAACATTAAGTGGCATAAATTGTCTTATTTCATATTGCCGTTAAACATAGGTCAATGAGATAGTAGCAAGGAAGTTGTGGACTCTTCAGATGACTGAAGTTGGCCGCCTTACAGAACAGAAAAAATCCCTGATGGATGATGATATTAAGCTATACAAACAACTGAAGGAAAGAGATAAGGAGGTTTGTAGTTAAAACATACCTTTACAAATTGGTAAGATAACTGCTTGGCATTGAAACCTGCCGGATGCCTCCCTTTGGTACAAAATGGCATATAGAAAATTTATCAACAGTTTGTTGTTATTTGTACTAGTGTTACATTTCCATGTGTATTGAACGTCTGTATAGGATCTGACAACCAGCCAAGTGTAGCATTGATGGTAGAAATGACAAAATAAATCAAATTGATAACATATATGTCCAAATATATATGTGTCACTTTATAACACTTTAAACACATATTTTGTGGTGAAATTCTGACATAAAGAAGTAGAGTTCATACATCATACTGAACCAAAGCCGGCAACTGACTATCAGTAATATATAACTTGCACTCATGGCATTTTTACTCACTAAATACTAATATATCCTTTGCTACAGTACAGGAGCACAATTTTAAGTGGTCGTTTGTGCCAATGTGTATATGCCTATACCAGTAATCGAACCCAGGTGCTGTGTACTGCTAGGCAAGTGTGTGACCATTAGGCCACAGTGGCATATGTACAAATACACTACTGAATCTTTTCACTTAGGTTAACAGACTCATTGAATTAGCCAACACAAAGGAATTAGAAAAAGAAGCTTTGGAGAACCAAATCAAAGCACTGAAGAATGACTTGTCAGAAGCTCATGCACAGAGAAAGAAAGAAACCAAGACCCTGATCCAGAGCAATGAAGCATGTGAAAGAACCATAGCATACACCCAGGAAAGGTAAAAATATCCTTGTGCAGGTCAGTGGATTAATAGCAGTGACCATTGCTACCCGTCTCATATATTTAACATCATGTAAAAAGCATTTGTCTATGAAGACTGCTGTTCCAAGTACCAATCATTTTCATTTTAATGATTATGTCATCCAATATTATCACTGACAAATGTTCAACGAACATCATCCACAAAAGTGTTTGTGGGTTTTTATCTTGTCTTCCACAGCTTGATATATATATTTTTATTTTTGTAAGGCCACTTAGTGGTTTCTTATTGTGTACTGATCACTAGAACAAGCATGGCAACATCTCGTGAGCACAACTAATTGTGTTATTGTGACATAATAACAAGGTGATATGGTGATCACTACATCATCTGGTATTCTCAGGTTGATGATATAATAATGACAATTTATTTTGTTGTGATCACCAGATATTCAGGAGCCCTATTCACCAAATGTCTTAGCCAAGTCTCAGGCTTAACTTCCAAATATATAGCCAACTTAATCCTGAGATTTAGATAAAAGTTTTGGTGAATCTGGCCCCAGGTGATTGCTAGAAAGTAAGCTATTATAATGACAGCATCTGGTGATCACGACTTACTACAATAACTGAAAATATATGTTTTATAATGTCCTAACAGGGTCCCTGTAGGATTTAAATGCTGAGGTAAATCCAAAGTATGGTATTTGTAGACTGGCCATGTTTGACAATCAGATCAAGAAGATGAACACACGTATCATGGAGGTGTTTGTTGGGGAGAAGGCTGCAGCCAAATACGACCTTGAAAACATAACTGTTAGCAGGTATATACTTATAGTACCAAGTATTACTTGATCCATTAATGTATTGCACTATGTAATAAAAAAACTGAGTGACCTGCCAAACACCTTGAGAGTGATATAGAAAAAAATATGTGATAAAATTATTTTTCGCTTGAGTGTTAATGGATGTAGACTGGTGCTTATGAGCCATTAGAATGGTTCCTTGAGCTATTTATACAAAAGTTCCAAGACGTCACAATTTTAAATTAACTTTAAATGAAACTATGTTCAGCTATTAATCATGTGACACTGATTGGGACACAAACCAAGAACAAATATGGAAATACATGTATAGAGAAAATATAAGTCGGTCTATGGAACGGTCAATCATGTGTATATTCGTTTACAGATTAGAGATAAACATTGAGCGGCTTTTCAAGCATATAGAAAAGCTAGAACGTGAATACAAAAGGGTTACAAAAAGGAGAAAAGATGAAAGAAACAGGGTTTTCCACATGTTGCAACTTGAGGTGAGTTAGTGCAAATGTACCAACATATTTGCCAAAACTTTCAAATGATACCTGCATATTACCAAGCAGAAAGTTCAACATATAACAAAGACAAACGGTAATTAAACACCTGGGCTGGGATTCACAAAAGGTCTTAAGTTTAGGCAATTTTTTGCTTAGACAAATCTTAAAGTTATGACTTTTGTCTTAGCTAAGATTTCTCTTAAATTGGGATTCACAAAAAGTGCTTAGCAAAATCTTAGCTGAGACAAAATTTGTGCAAAAAATCTGAACTGCTTTGAATTCAAATTAACAAAGTTTAGTAAAATAAAAACATTTTTAATCAATAAATGCACCAAACATGCTCTTTAAAATTATAAAACAGATTTGTTTTTTGAATAGAACAGTTTTTTGTAAAATTATGTAAAAATAGTAGTCTTTGTGTTTTATTGTGAGTCGGCCATTTTTATGACAATATGTTTTACCACAAGAAGGTAAAATGTGGAAATTTATAGGTAATTAAATGAGGTAAATTTCTATTACAATCCACAGAAATTACTTTTATAGGAAGTATAGATCCCCGTAGTATATTTTTTTGTTGGCATAATAAAGGGTAAAATGCTAATATATTCAATGGAATATTTTAAAAATGACTTAAGACTGCCCTGCAGTGGTCTTAAATTTATGACAAAATCTAAGACAAATTTTTGTCTAAGACCTTTTGTGAATCCCATTTTGTCTAAGCAAAAAAAAAGTCTTAACTTTATGACAAAATTCTTGCACAGTTAAGACTTTTCTAAAGTTATGACAATTTTTTGCTTAAGACCTTTTGTGAATCTCGGCCCAGTTCATTTTCACATACAAATTCAATGCATTTTAAAGAACAGCAGGGACTGATTTCACAAATGGCCTTAAGTCTAGATGTAGACTTAAATTTAAGACTTTGGTCTTAAATTATGTCAAAAGAATGTTAAGTCTGTGGTCTTAGACTTAACAGATTTCACAAAGCAGCTAAGTCCATGAAATTGCTTAGTCAGTGGACTTAACTTTAAGTCTGGGAGGTAGTGGGCTTAAATTTTGTAAAGAGGACTTAAATATGGCCGCCATAAACTTTTCTCCACTTCAAAATTTGAAATGGTTGTAAATAAAGAATAATTACACAGAACACCTCACTAAAGTAGTCTTTGGGGAGTTTATATGTGGCAACAAGGTTTTCCATTTCAAAACAGCCCTTATCCTCAGATAAAATGCATCAAATGAAGGATATATGGCACCAATATTATATTTTGAATAGATATAAAAGGTCACATGACACAGAAAACCACCGTGGTTATTTGATAAGCTTGGACTTAGCTAAGTCACCTTTGTGAAATCCATTTTAAGTCCCAAACCTAGCTAAAACCAGGGGCCGATTTCACAAAGAGACTTAAGTCCAGATTTAGACTTAAATTTAAGACTTTGGTCTTAAATTTTGTTAACAGAATGTTAAGTCTGTAGTCTTAGACTTAGCAGACTTCACAAAGCAGCTAAGTCTATGAAATTGCTTAGTCAGTAGACTTAACTTTAAGTCTGGGAGGTAGTGGGCTTAAATTTTGTAAAGAGGACTTAAATATGGCCGCCATAAACTTTTCTACACTTCAAAATTTGAAATGGCTGTAAATAAAGTATGATTACACAGAACACCTCACTAAAGTAGCCTTTGGGAAGTTTATATGTGGCAACAAGGTTTTCCATTTCAAAACAGCCCTTATCATTAGATATATACATCAAATGAAGGATATATGACACCAATATTATATTTTGAATAGATATAAAAGGTCACATGACACAGAAAACCACTGTGGTTATTTGATAAGCTTGGACTTATCAAAGTCACCTTTGTGAAATCCATTTTAAGTCCCAGACCTAGCTAAGACCAAAGTCTTAGATTTAAGTCCCTTACTTAGCCAATAAAGGGACTTAGTTTAAGTAATTTAGTGAAATCGGCCCCAGAGTCTTAGAGTTAAGTCCCTGGCTTAGCCAATAAAGGGACTTAGTTTAAGTCCTTTAGTGAAATCGGTCCCAGGTGCTATACCAACACAGAAGATAGAAAGAAAAATAGTATGACAATCAATGAAATATGTATTATGCAAATATATAGGTCAGAACTTAACATATTAAAGTGTTAAGTTTAGCATAAGAAAAAAACACAATAGAGACAAACCAGAAAGCACTCATAGATTGCAGACCTCCACCAAGAGGTGCTTCCAAAAAATCAAGATTTTTATTGAATCCAGAATATGATCAGGGTCATTCCTAAAAATGTTATCACGTTTTCGTTGGACAGAGCCTACCCACGTAAAAAGTTCATGAAGTATTACATTTGGAGTAAAATCCACCAGAAAGCCAGTCATTGAAAACACTTACAAAACTGGACCATTTAAAATTCATGTTTTCTTATGTATCTAGAGTATAGTCTTTATCTTGTCCAATATGTAATTACTTCTTCCTTAGGTCAGGCCTAGCCACATACCAAAATTCAGAAAGATCCATTTATTACTTTTGGAGTTATTGCACATACCAAAAAAACATAATCTCTTGGTGGAGGTAATAATAATAATTTTTAATATAGTGTATCAGTGGATTTTTGATTTTTAATTTGTTTTACACAGTGCCAACATATTTTCATAAGGTAGCACTGGCAAAAGTACAACAATTTATCAAGCATTCAGTTTAATGGAATTCCAATACGGACCTAACCATTCAATAATGTTAACATATATTGTTTCAGGACAGCAATCAGGATCTTAGTACAGCCTATGACCAAGGATTGTCATCAATACAGGGCAAAGTTTTGGAAATGTCAGAACAAGCAGAAATATTACTGCAGACCTGGTTGGACAAAGATCTCCCAATACCCAAAAAGTCTACAGCAAAGTACTACCTCAGTGTGCCTAAACCTGCCCTGAGGGAACAAGCTTCGGCTGGTCGGGCAAGCAGGATTATGTTAATGCTAAAGGAGTCTGGCCAGAAATGCGGTCAAGTGACACAGGGCATTTTGGAGCTAAGAAGAAAAATCCTCAGCAATGAGCACACGATAAGTAAGCTTCAACACGATATGATGGCCTTGAAGTTAAAACAGTCCCCCAGGACACATGTACCCAAATCAGGAACACCATCTAAATTACTGAAGACTATCCTGAAGAAAGAATCTACCAGCAAATCTGTAAGCCATGTGGCTGGATATGCCAAGATGGCAGGTGTTGGAGCTTCTGAAAAACCTGTTACCTCATCATCTCCTTTTCTTGGTGACATTTCTGCTTCTCCTGAGAATGTCCCACCTAGACCAGGGACTCCCGGAATCAAGGTCCATCAGGAACATAAGAAATACAGCGTTGCATCCACAGTGTCTTTTGCCTCAGAGACAAAACCAGATGAAGCTGTCAGGGCTCCACGGAAGAAGAGTAATGGCCTCTCTGCATTCCTAGTCCAAGATAGCCATAATGGGTCTCCTGTGCGAAAGAGGAAAATGAGTGTTGTCTCCAGGCCTAAAGATCTTCGCCCCGATGGACAGAAGGAAAGTTTGCATCCACCAGGAGCAATATCTCCAAATGACAGTGTTGTAATGCAGAAACTAAGCTCAGCATCTGATGATATTCAGAGAAGATTGAGTCAGGCATCTGTTGTTAGCATTACAATATGCTAATGGACCTAGTTACAACCTTATCTTCCTCAGTAGCCTTATCTTATCACAGCCTGTCACCTCTGTGTGGGTTCGATTCTCACTAGTGTCTCTTAAGAGAGGACCATCTTGAGCACCTGCCGTGATATGACCCTGGCTGTTGAACGGGATGTAACATCTTGACTATTACTTTGATTATAACTTTTTAAAAAATTTTTTTTTTGGTTGAGGAATATTCTACTTTTAGCCATTTCTGTCACTTTTGGTATATAGTTATCATATATCGAACTTGTATTTTAATATAAATAACCACAAATATCTGTGTTATAAAGTATAAGTATTGATAAAAACTTTTCAGATTGTTAATATTCAAGCAAGTGTAATACCATAAAAAATTTCACCATTATTGTCGCTGTTTTCAATGACGACTCTTATATATATACAGCCATTTTAATGACTATATCAGTGTAGAGATGTGACACCACCAACTGATGCTTTTTTCTACTAAAGACAGAAGTTTTCAGATAAAGATATATGTGTGTCTTCTCAACTGTTAATCTTCCCTGTGTAGATTTTTTTATCTGTGTCAAACAACAGCTGTTAATCAGTTATTCTCATTTTATCTGCTTATCAATGCTTTTATTATTGCCACTACAACTGAGACAGTTTAAGAAGCTATTGGATGATGTAAATTATTCTACACCAAAAAAGTGAGTGCTGATGTCTGAACTTGTTTTAGTCAACAAGAGGAGTTTTCAATCATTTTAATGCAAAATATGATCCTTTGAAAAAATAAAATTTAAGAGTATTTAAATAAGCTATGAAAAAAACAACAAAAGAACTGGGGTATTTAACGTTACAAGGCACTTGACAAGGCAAAATGTTGATTTATTAGATCCAAAGTTATCTGTTACTTCAAGTGTTTTACTCTAAGGATGCAAGTTAATTGCAGTTAATTATTCAACTACATATCCTGCATTTCCAGAATCATGTGTTTCCGGCAGACACGGCCAACGTACCTGCTCATTTCGTTAATCTTTGTTGGCCTTGTATTCTTTGTTCATTATGCCACTCTCTCATTCCTTTACAATCATGTGTCATTCACATACAGAGCTGCCTCTTCCATTGATATGGAACAAAGCAGCAGTATCATAATCCAGAGGATACAGCAGAAGGTGTCCATGTGCTCTGAGAGTGAAGGTGGAAGGTATGTTGACTTTAGTGAGAAGGACATTGACTGCATAATGGGGTTGGAAGTTGGAGAAACTACAGTAAGTGATATCATAAATGTGACTGACGATTTCATTGAACACATTAGTCAGAGCGAGGTAGGAGTGTCACAGGATAGACTGACAACAGGATACGACGTCATAGATCATGTCTATAAAAGTAAGGCGTCCAATTATATAGCAACTGAGGAAAGGAAAAGATTCACCTCAAATCACCAGATTGAGTTTGCAAAACAGCATAAAAGCTATGGAACTAAAAGTGTAGCAAGTGTAGTAAAAGACTGGGCTGGAAGAGTGAATAAAGGATTTATTCAGAGGTATCTGAAAGATTTAGAGACCAATACCACTGATGTTCTACACCTGGTGAGTATCATAACAATTCTGACTTTCATATGTTCAGCTCCGCCTCATGGCATGAACCTCTTTTAGGAGTTTCAATCCATCAATGTCCTGATGAAGGAATTGCCAGAAAATTTCATCCAATTCGGTTTGTAAATTTTCTAGTTATTTTGCAAACAGACAAACATATAGCGCCAATAACATTACCTCAGAGGAAATAATGGTCAATTACCATATTTACCTGAAAGCAGAATTAAAAACAATCTGAAGGGTGTGAAACATACAATTTTCTGTACAATACTAAATACTCTAGGCACTAGATTGTTTATTTATTTATGCACTTCCTTCCCGGAGGATAACACAATGGAGTTTCACAGAGAGATTTATTGATCCTGTATTTACATAGTCCATTCACATTTTGGATTGTTCAGTCCATCCAGACATAATGTAGTATGTGAACAATACGGAGTCGTTGGGAATACTGTCTGAACTAGCTTGAATACTATCTGGACAATAGCATACGATTTATACAAGAGTATGTATTTGCTCACACATGCCTATAGATCCAGTACCTGTCAAAGACTCTGTTATTGGTAAAATGCTTTTGTGATTAATTGGTCATGCAAATTTAATGAAACAGTGTATGGTTGGGTTTTGCATTGATAGTTATGTGTGACACTTGTGGATACCTAAAGTATAATTAAATTATAATGTATTTAAGTGTTTGCAAAATATGAAGGATAATACACAGTGCACATATGAAATGAAAGTCATATAAATTGAAAAATATATGTATAATATTTTTTTTACCATAAACAGAGCATGTCAACTCAAAAGTATATGAGGTCCATATTCAAAGGATGTTGAAATGCTGGAATTCAACACTACAATGCAGTGAAAATTGTGTTTATTATAAAATGATATTTGTCTACAAGTATTTGAGGAGAAGAAAAAAGATTGTCTTAGTTATCTTTACAGTGACAATGTATCTCCAACTGACTATTTTTTACCAGTCAAATTTGAATTTTGGTTTAGCTGTGGAATCAATAAACAAACCACTAATAGACTATGATAAACATTTACCTGACATAAACATTGTACAACGTCACGTGATACTAAACAGCATTTTGGCTGGAAAGTGGCTTGAACCAAAAAGTGTGGATTTCTGGGAAGCTGTGATTTCCGATGTTAACACAACATCTTCTGACATCATGAATATGGTAGATAGTTTGTCAAACTAATCTTAATTCCAATAAATATTACATTGTGGGGTCTTTAGGTTAATTTCTTGACGTATATACATCTTTGGCGTGTAACTTAATGTTGAAATATAATCAAGATCCACTGAAATCATGCTTATAATAACCATGCTTATATTGCTGGTATGTATTTACCTTTACCAGGGTGTTATGTTTTTGTGTGTGATTGTCTGTTTGTCTATATTTGCGATTGCACCAAAAGTAATGAATGGATCTTAGTGATTTTTTATGGGTGAAGGGCAATGCCAACGGAAGAAGTGATAAAAATTTGGGAAAGATCTGAATCATATTCTACTACTTTCATATTCTCCTGAATTCTCCTGAAAAGATCTTCATGAAATTTCGGGATGGTTCCAGATCATATTCTGGATACAAAAAAAAATCCCGAATTTTTAGACATGCCACTGGTGAAAGTCTGCACTCAACGAGTGCTTTGTAGTTATTATAATGTGTTTGGTTTTAATGCCATTGTTAAGCATTATATAGGTGGAAGAGAGAAAGCACAAACTATAACTAGATTTTTCATTCTAGTAAACCAATGAATCTCGGGATGGAAGTATATATTAGACATGCATAGCTGAAGGGTGCTTGTGTAAGAGGTGCATTCAGAGGGCCATGAGGTTCACAAAAAAACTCACAGATCAGCCTATTGTAAATCCAAAAATCTATTACAGCAAGGTTTATTAGAGTAAGAAATCTAAAATTCGCCACATATCTGAAATTCGCCACATGTAAAAATACTAATAAAATAAATGAATTGTGGTGAGATTTGTTGCCTGTATAGTAAATTAAGGCTTTTTGAACTGAAAAATACCAATACCAAATACATCATTTTCTTCATAAAATTAACTAAGCTTTTAGAGGTGGCGAATTTTAGATTCCTGGCGAATTTTAGATTTCTTACTCTATACGGCTTAGTTGGAGTTTACAATGCACTCGCACAATGCCTTCATTTTTATATTTTAGACATGGGTAAGATTAAGTCCTTGGATGTAGGGGTTATTACCTTGGCAAACACTATTATAATTACTTCTCAAATATATATAACACCTATCCTGTCTTATGCACGGGGTGTTTCAATAGGACATCACTCAGGAGGTTATGCCTTTCATTGCATTCGTCTGTCTGCCTGTTGGTTTGCGTTCTCAAAAAATAATGGCCAGATCGCTTTTAACTTTTTTTTTTGGGTTGGGCATGGCCAAAGGGTGAAGTGATTAAATTTTAGGAAAGGTCTGGATGATATTCTGAATAAAATTTTTAAAAATCCCAAATTTCCGGAAATGGTTCCTGGTGGAGGTCTGCACTCTATGAGTGCTTTTTAGTTTCATGTATATTTTCAGGAGCATCTACCATTCATTGACAATTTGACCAATCCATGTTGGTTGGAAAAACTTGAGGACTCCAATCCATATGAAGAGTTCAACCACACATTCCAGTTATCTGATAACCGTCTCAAACAGCATCAGTTCCTGGCCCTAACCAAGACATTTAACAAGAGGATAAGAGAGGGATATCCATACAGACTTAGGTGTTTGCCCAGCTTCTTTATTATTGGTGAGAATTTTTTACATGTGTTGTGTCATTAATACATATGGTTTTATATAGGTAACTCAACACAAGAGAGCTACAAGAAATCAAAATTGGGGTTTGACATTCCATTCAACAGCCAGGTTCCTATTGTGGCAGGTCCTCAGCTTTATCATTTTTTGGTAGTCGAATCCACACAGAGATGACATCCTGTGATTAGATGCCAGACCCGCTAACCCACTAGTTTGGAAGAGGGAGATGATTTATAACTCTGGTTGGAAAACTGACAGAACACATGGTTGTCATGTCCAAAGGTTGGGTTGAATGCTCAAAAATATCACCCTTACGACCTGTTCCTGATACATTAGGGGTACATAAAGGTTAGTCACAACACTAAACACCACTAACTCTTGTGCATTAAATGGCCCAATTGTATGGCTGGTCTCATGGAGCAATATCACTCTTTTGTAACAAAGGTGAGTCGAAGATTAGTTATAACACCATAAGGATAAGTCATAGCATCATAAACAATGAGACGTAACACCACAAAGATAAGCAATGAGCGTGTTTAGAAAATTAGGTGAACATTTTCAACTGCTGCAATTATGCTACTGATCTTTACAAGTGAGAAGATAAGTTGTATAGCCAATAAGATTACACTTGTAACTCCATTCTCTGGGCTGTTGAGAGGAAAACTGAGGGACTGGTGTGTGATGAACCTTACTCCTTTTATCACTGAGGGAAATTCAGAGAGAAGTTAAAGGTATTCAGGGTGTTGGTATTTTTTAGGATATTGCCCATCCTACTTTAACAGAAGACCTATCTCCAGAACGAATATCACCACATTATAACAAGAACCGTCTATTTTGGCTGATAAAGAAGCTGGAATCTTCATATATAGCAAAATATTTAAATGAAGTCTTCTATAAGTGACAAGATCTGATAATTACGCCATTTGTCAACTCGTCAGATACTTTAACCACGAATCTAACTGGAAAATTCAAGAAGTACAAGGCAATTGACTTGCTGATTTACACAATGATATATTATGAACCTCACTTTATTGAACACCTATCCCGAGCTCTTTCATGACTTCATAATTACAACAACTACTCCCTCTTGGTATAACAACAGGCTGGCAGCTTGAGGCATCAAATGTTTTATAAATCATTTTTTGAAGAACTGGATATATCAGCATAGCTGATATATGGAGAGACCTGAAGACCTGCTCTAAGATCTGATATGACCACATTTTTGGTGGCATTTTGTCTCATTTGACTGACTGACTGACTGACTGACTTGAAGAGATAATTGGGCAAGCCAGAGATGGTGTGTCCGGTACCAGATGATGTGTTTAAGTACTGAGTTAACAGGATGTACCATAAAATAGTGCAACAAACTAGGATGTCAACATTATGGTATTTTTCTAGCATAAGAAAATGCTTTAACCCAATGAGCTAAAGTTTTTAAAGGACTAGCATATACAAGGATATGGCAACGGTTTTTAAACTGACAAGATTTAAGCTTTAAAGCTGTCAGTTTGTTTTATAAATATCTGTGTTCAGGCTCTAATAGAAATACACTCATTAAAAGCATATTTAGTCTAATTAAGTCTAGACAGCATCAAATGAGAATAATGAATAGTTGAAAAACTGAATAACATTTTATTATTTACTTTTCACACAGTTTCTTCAATTTTGAAATTCTTTGCCATGAAGTGTGTGTCTGTGACACTGCTGGATAAAAGATATTGCAAATTGAACAATTTCCTCAGATACTTATTGTACATTTTCATCAGTATATCATGATGCTATAATTGCTATAAATTATTAAGCTTGGCCTATTTATTATCCGTACATAGTTTCTGCTTTAAATAATTACACCACCTGTATTATTTTGTACAGGTCCGCAGAAATGTGGCACAACTGACCTTTATGAGAAGCTGGTCAAACATCCTCACATAGTTGCAGGATTGCTAAAAGAACCCCACTGGTGGAGCAGAAGTAGGATCTACAGCCGTAAGTATATTAACTCAAAAGTTTGGCTTTTTATGTACCCCCGCTCGGTTAAGCACAAGCTGTCCCCTGTGCTTGGGTTCTGCTCCCAGATGTGGTCAATGCTGAAGGAAAGTCCCAAAGTGAACCTGGGTGTTTTGCATGGGACATAACTTAACTTTGACCCTTTGTTAATCATAAACTTTTTGGCAACTAGCAACTTTACCACTTCAGGGCCAGGCCAAATTCAAATCTGCCACATCAAAGAAAGAAGAGTGCATCGTCAGTTAAGATAGGCAATGATTCTGAATGCATTTGCTGTCCTTTGTGAAGGAATTTAGCAATCACCCTTAAAACAAAGGGACGAAGAGGAAGTAACACAAAGGAAATTAACAAATTAAAATATGTGAGCCACTCACTTTTGGGGATTTTTATTTGAAAAGAGCAATAAAATTAAATAACTATAAAGGAGATTTTTGTTTCCGTAACATACCATAAAAGGGTCATTAAATGCCTTTTTTCTGCCTAAACATACACGTGAAAGTTTTGCCCATAGCAATGTTTATGTTAACTAAAAGCAATTGATAAACACTTTGGTTATACTATGTTGGGTTCTTTAATGATAATCTGTTTCCAACTAACATGTGTGTATGTTCCATCAATTTAGATCACAAGACTACTCTCACAGAGTATGTGGACTTGTTTGACCAGGCAGCAAATGTGATAGCACAGAAAACATTTGGTGTAAACAGAACCAACAGCTCCTTCCCATATATTACAGGTGTGTGTATACATAACTAGTGCATCATACCCATACATGTCAGGTATAAGTGTATAAAGAATACAATGTGTACCATACCATTACAATGATTACAGTCAAGGTATTATGTGTATTACTAATACACTATACCTCTATATCTTAGGCTTGTATCTAAATTAATAATACGTCATACCATTACATACTAGATGTGTGTTACCATTGCATCAGACTTTTGTGTCACAGATGTGTCTGTGTTACCGGCACACCATAAATGTACATCTTATGTGTGTGTGTGTATGTTATGAATGCACCATACATAACAGATATGTTTGTTACAAAAGTGTCGTACCTGAACATCACAGGTGTATGTATGCATAACTAATATCCCACATGTGTGTCTGTATAGGTTAATGGCCAAGTAAGTGTCCAATATTATAAAATAATGGGCTGTTTACGAGGTTCCGAAGGGACCGAGTTAACAGTTCATTATTTTTCAATATTGGACACTTACAAGGCTATTAACCTATTTAAATTATACCTCTTCCTTAATTTATAATTTTAAAGATGTTGTTTAACATCATTACTTTTCTTTCATGGTGGGTATTTTTTTCGGTTTTATGAGCATTTTAGTTGAAATAAATGTGAAAGGGTTTCTTTGGAAATGTGCTAAAAAGACTTCTATATATGGTCAAAATCACAAAGTGGCCAATAGTGAAAGATATTGGACACTTTTAACAAAAGAAAAACTCGCAGGTGTAATTTAAATATAATTCAAACCTCTGCACCACATATATGTGCATGTATTATTATTGCCTTATACCACTACATCACAGGTGTGTGTCTGTATTACTTGACACATCATATCTCTGTAACCCAAGTCTGAGTGTATATCACTGAAATGTCATACCTCTACATCATATATGCCTTTGTGTTTATTAAGCATAAACTCTAGCAAGGCTCATGCTTCTAGAGATCACTTTTTTCATTTTGTTTTTGTCTCCGGTCTTTCATGAATTGTGGCGTAGTGTGATGAGTATCTGTCTCTTCAATGAAGTTAAGTGACAATGGGCTACGTTAGTACTGGGATGGCTGACCACTTCAGTGCACTACTGCAGACCCCTCTCCACCTTATTTTTTTGTCACTGGACTTTCATGAGAATTGGCATAACTTGAGGAGTATCCGGCTATTCATTGAAGTGAAGCAGCATGCAGGTTGCATTAGTACCTGGAACGGGTGATCATATGAGTGCACTACTCGTGTCTCTGATGACTTTCCAGCTCGCACATGTAGACCAAAACTCCTTTGGGCCTTGTTATTATTACTAATATATCGTTCCTAATGCACAATACATCGACATCACAATTCTGTGTATATTATTATTAATACATCATACCACTACATCACAGGTCACTCCGTGCATTATTATCAGTTTATTAATACATCACAAGTCTGTTTGTATGTTATGATTAATACATCATAGCTCTGCATCACAAGTCTGTGTGTATAACCATACACTAAGCAACATGGTTCTGAAAAAGAAATAGTATGTAAAACAGATGACATCACTTTATATCTATATGTGGTGTATTCGTCATCTCCAAAAGATTAAGGAACTATGCTTGTCCATGATTGTGTGATTTTGTTTTTGAAATTGTGATTATGTTTTACAATATTCTTATGATATGATAGATTGAGCAATATAAAAGCCAGATTGAAGTTTACTCTTTCCACAGGTGAAGCCACAGCAGAACTAATCTGGGACAACTGGCTGTGGAAGAAACTACCTGAACATGTTGGTAGAAACCTGACTGAGGTGGAGTACACCACTCCTCACTATATCAAGGCAGTACTACCTCAGGCAAAACTCATTGCCATGTTCAGAAACCCAATAGACAGGTAAGCAATGCTCACTAGTTTGGGTAAAGTAAAACTGATGAAAGTAGTATTTCAGTGTACTTTTCAAAGATTTGAAACTGATCAAGTAAAAGTAAGAGATTTACATCTTGTTCAACAGCCAGGGATCAGGAGAGGCCTTCATCATTGTCAGTTATGGAAGACATAGCCAGACAGAGGTGACAGCTTGTAATTAGATGCCAAAGGTGCTAACAACTAAGCCATCAAGGCCCTTAGAATCTCACTAAAAAAAACATCTAAGTATCGACACCAGTCAAAGATCTTAAGATTATTGTAATAAAGTGTTGCGGTTTACCAGTAATAGTTTTCCATTGCGAGTTATTTGTTATGTTAAATACAATTATATTTGATAACTGAGGTTTTCCCTTCATCCATAAGTATGAGGACTTAATATGACATAAGCACACAGACTATAAAAAGAAGAAAAAATAATACAAATAAATTAATGTAAAACAGTGGACAAAAATAGAAATGAGAGGTGCAAATGTCACCAAATATTAATCAGTATGATCCAGTCTTATATTTTAGACTCTCAATGACCCCAAGGTTTACAAGTACTGTATAAGCGGTGTTCGTAAACTGGGGCATGCCTGCCTGCAATTTGCTGTTAAGTCTAAGAATGGGCTCTTATATTTTTGTCCAAGCCAAACCCAAACACTTGTAGCATATCTGAAATGATTTTTTTTGCATAAAGTAAAGTTGTATAGAGGAATGCTTACATGTTACTTACATTGCCTTGTTTCAACATTTCTTCTTCAGTGGTAGCCATATTGTTTTTTTTGTGTTAAGCAATCTGATTTTTAAAAAAAATTCTGAAGTGGGAATGCCATTCAGCGGCGAAAGAAAAAACTATTATTTGTACACAACTACTATAGATGTGTGCAAAATTGTTTTAAAATTTGATAATATGTTAAACAAGTATATTTGTTGGTGTTTGTCACCTAAAATGAATCGGCTTCAAAAATCCCAAACTAGACAAGAGTGCTGCAGCTTATTCACAGAGAAGAGGGAGGAAAGACAAGGCTCACCTGAGTGCATCATGCATGCTTCATTTTTTCGTGTAATGCTGGGAAAAATTATTTGCATGCTGACATATCTGTATTAAATCAGTATGGGTTTGTTGAGGGTGGGATCTGGGAGGTGAAGGATGGGGTGGGAGGGGGTGTTTGGGAGATGGTTTTAATTTTTAATCGCTTTCCAGAACTACACTTTCTAATCCATATGTGGACTTAATTTGAAAATATTTCAGGTAAAACCTTTAAATGAGAAAGTGTTACCAGTATAAACTGACTGCTGAAAATGAATTGTGAATTTATCAAGACTTAATATTTAAGCGCCAGCTTTAGAGAGGATCATGCTACTAGAGATAGTTTTTTTCATTCTTGTCACCTTGATAAATTGTGGCGTAGTGTGATGAGTTCATGTCTATTCACTGAAGTTAAGCAGCAATGGGTGAGGTTTGTACTTGGATAGGTGACCATCTTAGTGCTAGCCCAGTTGTGGAATGTATCTGACTCAGAATTCATTTTTGTCCCCAGAGTTTCATAAATTCTAGTGCACTGCTTGTGTCTTTGATGGCTTTGCATCTCACACATGAAAGACTTGTCGGCCTTGGTTTTTACCTTGTAGTAAACAAGTTTGGGCTCTGATACCACTACTACAAGGGGCAATCTTATTGGCCTGTCTCAAGTATATCACCTTGGTTGTTGAACAGAATAAAAACCTTAACTTTGACTTTGGCTTGTTTTTATTACCATAGCATTTGCTTGGCTACTAACTGATCCCCCGAAGAAGATGTTCTGCAAATATTGCCATGAAGTTTAGCTCCAAAAATCAAAATACATCAATACCGTTAATTGTATTTTTTTCACATTTTAAGTCACAATTATCTTATTCTAATAAAACTAACTTTCCAAGGCTACAAGCCCGACAGCAATTAACTTTTTTGCATGAATTTTTTGAATGCTGTGTAGAAATGTTAGCTAGAAGCATATTTCACTATTTCCCAATTTATTTAGATATTCACTGGAATTCATTTTGTTTCACAAATGGTAAGTTTCTACTAAAAGGACTAATTCAGATTTTAAAATTTCACTGGTAATAAATTTTCACTATCCAAGTTCATTAGCTAAACAGCTAAAATTAATGCAAAGCTAAAATTTCCACTTATACGGTTCAGCTTTTAATTACATTTCCGTTCCCATGGATTAAAATCAAGCTTACTACAAACCTGGGGATGCTTTCAGGGCCTGTACTGATATTACATTAACTGTTATTATTATTATGTATTTATACTCAGTGCAATATCTCCATATACTACAGAACTCAAAGTGCTATTTAACCAATCCGACTGTACAGGTACAGCCCCAACTCACAAGTAACTGACATTTCCCTAACTTGAACATAGAGGCTCAAGGATGACCATTTATCAACGTCCTTGAGGTTCTTTAACCTGCCACTGGGGATAGGACCCGATGACAGAGGACCGCCATTTTAAGTGGTCATCCGAGCCACTATGTATCTGCCTGTAACTGGGATTGAACCCACGTCCTCTGAGTTCCTAGACAAGTATGTTACCCGCTAGGCCACAGTGGCAGATAACTGTTAAAAAGAATATACCCTAAAAACTAGCCTTTGTATTTCAGACTGTACTCAGACTACTTGTACTTTGGTCACAAATGGCAACCCACTGCTCTTGACTTCCACACAAGAGTGTCTGAGGGGATTCATTGGCTGCAAGAGTGTTTTCAGAAATCTAGTCGCAAGAGCTGCATGTATGATCCAGTTGGGGAGGAGATGCCATTTGGAAGTCATTGGCACCCAGTGGTAGGTACTGGAGCTGGTATTCCAGTGGTTGAAGTGCATTTAATAATGGTGCATGTAAAATGTGTAAACTAATGTGTAAAATGTAAAAATCATAGAAATTTATTATCTATTTATCAGCATTTTCATTTCAGTTTATTTATATTGCAAAACCTCATTTATTATTTTATTCAATGTTTTTTCTGTGTGTTGTTTTAAAATTTGTTTTCGCAATTATATTGTAAAATCATGTTGAGAGAGTGTAATAGGGTGTTTTCTCTGTAAAGTACTCCATAAAAATTAAATATATAGATATATAATGACAATTGTTAGGTTGACCAAAACATAGTTTATTTGTTGGTCAAAATCAAATACTATGAAACCACCATCCATTACTAAGCAAACCCACAATACCAATGTTGAAAGGGAATGCAACTACTGTAGAAAAGTATGCATAGATGCCTCTGGCATCCAGGGCTCCCATTTCTTAAGTCAGGTAGTCAAGTGTCTCAGTAAACTTTATTTGAAGCACACATAAATGTGTCACTTTAGTTTCTTTACCACAGGTCAGACTACGTCTTGGCATGTACTCTGAGTTTCTGGTCGACTGGTTCGGAGTCTTCAAAAAGGAGCAATTCAAGATAGTGGCACTGGATGATTACTCCAAGAATAGAACCCAGGTCCTCACTGAGATGTTTGATTTTCTAGGAGTAGGTGTGTGAATATATTCCATTTATATCAAAAACGCTAATTTTCTATATATTCCATGTTTTTCTGTGGTTGCAGAAAACATGAGTTTACATTTTAAGAGATCAATGGTACCAAGTTAGCTGTAGTTTTGTGAAGCTCAGCAACTAACTTATACATCATGTTTCCACAACTGTTTCCACATATCTTACAACAGCTGCTTGGTTGTAAATCATACTCCAAATCTTTCATTTGCCATCAAAATGTATTCACCAATACCCAAGGTTTATTTTTGAGTAATCAAAGGGTTTATATAGACATGCCAAACACTATCTTATATATATTATATAATATTATATACTAAATATATATTATGTATCCTTTTGTACTGTTATTAGACACTTAGAGCATGTAATGCATCTTCCAATGAAATACAGGTGACAATAAAATATTGGTCAAACTATTACTAAGACTGCATTAATATAATTTTCTCCCTTAAGTTATTTCTTATTAATTTATTATTGCTTTACAGGACCAGCACCAGAAAGAGTACTGGAGAATTTTGAAACAGCCCGGGTAGCAAATACTGTGTCTAAACGTAAATACTCAGAAAGCGGTCCCATGTTGAATGAGACACGGACATTACTGCAAAATTTCTATAGACCATTCAATGAACGACTAGTCAAACTTACAGGAAATAGAGTTTTTTACTGGCATGATACATAATTTAGTAATGTAACTGTTTTAGTAAATAAACAGCTTTGTGTTCATTAAAGACATTGCACCCAAAAGAAGATAAAACATAGTCTATAAAAGAGAAATATAGACAGTGCACTGTGATTTCATCCTGAAGTCACAGAAACCATCTTGAAGTCTTTAAGTTATATCAAAGTCAAACTGTCATTGCAAAGCCACTCTATCATGCAGTTGTATAAATTCTAAACTATCATTACAATGTCACAATATTTTTAAATCATTCAATCATAGCCCAGTCAAACTGACATTGCAATGTCACCTATTTTATAATCATTCAATCATACGCAAGTTAAACTATTATTCAAACATTGCATTATTTTGAAACCATTCAATCATATCCCAAACTGACATTGCAATGTCACACTATCGAGAAATCATTCAGTCATATCCAAGTCAAACTATCATTCTAATATTATATTATTCTGAAGCCATGCAATCATATCCCAAACCAACATTGTAATGTCACAATACCAAGAAGGCATTCAATCATATCTCAGTCAAACTGTCATTGCAATGGCAACTATCAGTCATCCACATTAGACACCAACATTATATTCTGAGGGGCCACGGTGGCAGAGTGGTAACACTCTCGCCTAACACCTCTGAGATCAGAGTTAAAATCCCAGCCCGGCCTCTAGTGGAAAAGCTGGTAGTTGCTTGCTGTTGGGTGGCAGTTTACAGTACAGAACCTTGACCAATTGTATGTACTGGTTTCCTCTGCCCATGAAAATTACCCGTCGTGATATGACATATACAATGGTTGAAAATGATGTTAAAACCCAAATAAACTAAACTAAACCAGTATATCCTGCAACCAGTAGTCAGTGACCTGTGTAGAATCAACAGTATACAAGTGTGATGGGTGAATGGTTTTAGGGGGAAAATCTGAAACTCTGTCGCCAATCAGTGTGCCACTGTTCTAACCTCTGCAGTCTTCTGCATACGATCATAACAGTTGCATGAGACATGTTGACGCATCAAAGCAAATAAAGAACAACATCCTGTGTGATGCAGTTGTTTTTGGTGCAGCTGTGAAACTACGTATAATTGAAAATACATTCAAAGAAGAACAAAGGGAAACTCTTGTCAGCCTGTCAACCATGTATCATTAGTTACAAGTGGTCAGAAATTTTGTGCAACCAGCAAAATGAATGACTGTTATGGAAGATCCATTGTATAACACAATCAGAACTGCATACAAGGTCATATTCTGATACTCGAGCGGAAAATGCCACTGCTTGTGTTATATGAATGCATAGTTAAACTGATAATTTCAAATATTTTTTCAAAAGTTGAAGTTTCACCACCAGATGGTCTATTTGTTTCTCTGTCTATAACAAATAACAGAAACAGGTCAAAAAGCTTTAACACAAGATCAATGCAAAAGGTCAAAATTCAGCGCTCTGGGTTTAATCCATTTTAACAAATACAGTTATACAAGGACATTGCCTTGGTGATTTGCACATTCTCATTGGCTGGACGCAAACCATAAACTTTTGTAAAAGTTTAACCATAAACTGAATGCACTGACTTCTATGATATTTAGTTGATATCACATTAACTAATAAAATTATTGTTGGTGAAAGAGAAAAAAGAACAATCAATAAATTAATAATGGATATGTCATTCAGGAAGATTTTTTATTGTCTCTACATGATTGTGATGAAAAAAATTAACGAAAAAGTCCATACAGTTGTGCCTTGGCATTTTTAATCATTAGAAAGGAATAAAATTAATAAAACACAATATGACTTTATGATACTTTAATAGCAGGCATAAGACAAAATTCATTTACAATTATAATTCCAAAGATGTATTCACTGAATACATCTTTGGGATGTAACAATGTTTAATTTATATAACAAACACAAGTCATATTACATACCAAAAAAACCCAATAAAAGCCCCATGATTCAATATAAAAACCCTTACCGAAACCCATAAGTCTAAGAATTGTCAATTACATAAATATGACAATATTCATAAGTCCTGATCAAACTTCTATGGAGCTTTTTACCATCTTCTTGACCCTTTCATTATAAATGGGAGGGTGTTTCTTCCGTGCCACAGGACTGGAGATCATGACTTCCTTCTGGATCCGTCTAACAGCCCCTACCTTCCGGATTCGTCTTAGGGTCCTCACCAGATCTGGCAGGGATGCAGCCCGGCTGAGCCTCCTCCATTTCTCCAGACTCTTCAATGTGACTGTCCGGAAACCCCCGCTTTGGACTCTGCGGGTACTGCAGTCAATAACTGATGAAGAGATTGTATACATTGACAGGCTATTATTTACAGTTTACTTGAGGTATAATATTATAGAATATAAGACATTTCAGGCTATTTCAGGATTTATGTCCCTTGAAGAGATCTGATTCATGGCCTTGGTCTCATGGAACAGAACCAACATATAGATCTAAATAAGGGCAGGAAATCCTCATATGGTAATAACTATTATATATATAATCTTTTTTCATTTATTTAAAGATAAAACAAGAAAATATTTTGAATGACATATTTAAAAAATATATAGCATTAGTGACAATGACAATATTATAACAATATTACATAGCATGAGTATTATATTGTTCATCTTCATGAGCAATATACATTTGTATATGTCTCATGATTGATAATTTGCTTTTATCATCTACCATTTTGTATAAATAATAAGAAAATAAGTCCACGGTTAAAGAAAGTATGTAAAAAAAGCTCTTATATATTGGAGCACCAGTAACTGAAAAAACTTTCCCCCCCATTTCTCCATAGCTTTCACTGCAACAATCAGAAACTCTGTGAAAATACCATTCTAGTGATGTATATAACAGATTTGTATCTTACATAATGAATGAAATATTAAAGATCAGAACATGTTGAAGAATTTGAAATGCTAATTATACATAGTAAGACGTACTGGTCTGTACTATTAGGTGGCTATTAGGTCAAATGTGGCTATTAGGTCAAATGCAGTGTGTGGTAGATAATAAGAGAAATCTACTTTTGACACACACATATTTACAAACTATTATTGCAGAGTAAGTCATAGGGCTACAAGATTTGTGGCCCCATTAATGATCTTGTATTCTGGCATTATATTCAGCAAATATGTCATTTATTTATTTGTTAATAACCCCCAATTCCAAATAACAGAATATGATGTTTGCAAAAGCATGTGTGGTGATTTACCATCCTGAGCCAGATCAATCAGGATCATACCACAGTTTTTACTCTAACTTAATAATTATACCATATATTTATACTATATAACCATTTCAGAGTATAGAATTTTTGTTAATCTACTAACCAGAAATTGTGGAGTGAGAACTATAATTTAAGCAAACACAGTTACTTGATTTTAGATACAGTGAAGAGTTTTCAATGCACTTTAAGGGTGCTAGAAAATTGTCGTCATTCATAATTAATTAATATTTAATGTGGCCTAAATTTATCAGGGGTGGATTTCATGAAAGGTCTTAGCCCGGTCTCAGACTCAAACTTGAGACTTTTGTCTCAAATTATTGGAATATTTTACTTGAGCCCATGGGCTCAGCCTTAATGGATTTCACAAAAGGTCTCAGTCTCAGCTTTGGCTGAGCCACTGGCTCAAGTGTTGAGACTGGTAGAAAGTGGGCTTAAGTTTTGTAAACAAAGGCTCAAATATGGCCGCCATAATTATTTCTTCACTTCAACAGTTGAAATGGCTGAAAATAGGGTACAAGTATATAAAACAACCCCCTGAAGTAGTCTTTGGGTGTTTTTACATGTTTACAAGGTTTTACATTGCAAAATGGTATTTAAGCAGAGATATTATGTGTCAAACAAGGAACATACATGTCATCAGTAGAATATTTTGACTACAAAAAATGGTCACATGACACAGAAAACCACTGTGGTTATTTGATAAGCTTGGTCTCAACTGAGACCCCTTCTGTGAAAACCATTTGAGACAAAATATTAGCTGAGCCAAAAGGCTCAGATTTGAGCCAGTGGCTCAGCCTGAGACTAGACTAAGTCTGAGACCTTTCATGAAATCTGCCCCAGAAGTACTGCAACAATACCATAGTGTTATGAACACAATTTTAAGTATCCGTCTGTATATAACATAATTATGAGAATTAAGAAAATAAGAAAAACTTTGCTGGCTTTTCATTTAACATAGCTTATGGGTAAGTGGTATGACGTCTCAAAGCTCATATCAAGGTCAGGACACTGTTATGTTTAAGTGCATTTTAATTTAGAAAGATAAAATGAACAATAACTGTTTACAGCATGACAGTCCGTTCCAACAGAATTTCAAATGCATATACTTTCACTGAACATTCGTGTGACCATTTAAAATATGGTTATTATCCATCAGCCATTATGTAAATTTATAGTCGGACTAAAATATTCTGGCTAATGTCTAACCAGCGGTGGATTATTTTTATTCTAATATCATTTTGTTAAATTATGTTTTAATCTACTTTTAAATGACATATCTTGTATGTGTGCGATAATTTGCCAGCCTATTGCACAGAGTTTTAACACAAAGATGTTTTCTGCTCGACCAGTCAGAATCACTGACACAGCCATATCACATTAGAATGTTTTTAAATTTATGACTGAATGCTTCCCATTGTTTATGTTACATGAAGATTAATGATGAACTACTGTTATTATACAAGTAAGCAATTACAATTTGAAAATTACATTGGTGATGCATATTTTAAAATTTATCACAAGAGTCAACAAATACAATGTACAACCAGAATCCAAACGAACTTGTTTTGTTTTCTCGAGTGACAAAATTTAAAGTATACACCAATAGGGTTGTCTTACTTTTATTATTCACCATCTTTGCTTCATGTATTAGTAAATAAGTCAATATTTACCAAAAAGCATGCCAGAAAATGCTGCGAAATGTGTCTATAATTATGGGCAACAGCATGTAAAAAAAATCAATTTTTAACTTGTGAATTCTCTATTTCTGCATAACTTTAAATGTGACAAAAGAGCAGAAGCTCCGTGAAAATACTTCTCTGATGACGTATATAACACATTTGTAGCATGCATCATTAATAAAATATTTGAAAAAAATTTCCAACTTGTTTAAAAATTGTGGAATACAAAAAAAATATATATTGCCCAGACTGTGTCTCCAAGTATTTAAGTCAAATGTATGGTGTATAATAAAGTAAGTTATTGTTTTATGAAAGAGAAATATAAAATATACTGTATTTACAATAATAAAATTGCATGGTTTAGAAATAAATCTTGCAAATGAAATCAGAAATTAAGATCACTACTCACACAAAATACTTACATGCACAAGGTAATATTTGGCAAAAGTTAATGCCCCTGTTTAAACCACAAGACCAAGGCTCCCAATTGAGGGTTTTTTGGGATTGTAACCGATCCACTTTCGCCCCTACCCACAAATTCCCAAGTCTCGGGCTTAAGCCCTGGGGCCGATTTCACAAAGGGACTTAAGTCCAGATTTAGACTTAAATTTAAGACTTTGGTCTTAAATTTTGTCAAAAGCCTGTTAAGTCTATAGCCTTAGACTTAACGGATTTCACAAAGCAGCTAAGTCCATGAAATTGCTAAGTCAGTGGACTTAACTTTAAGTCTGGGAGGTAGTGGGCTTAAATTTTGTAAAGAGGACTTAAATATGGCCGCCATAAACTCTTCTCCACTTCAAAATTTGAAATGGTTGTAAATAAAGTATAATTATACAGAACACCTCACTAAAGTAATCTTTGGGAAGTTTTTATATGGTAACAAGGTTTTCCATTTCAAAACAGCCCTTATGCTTAGATAAAATAATCAAATGAAGGACATATGGCACCAATACTATATTCTGAATAGGTATAAAAGGTCACATGACACAGAAAACCACTGTGGTAATTTTATGAGCTTGGACTTAGTTAAGTCACCTTTGTGAAATCCATTTTAAGTCCCAGACCTAGCTAAGACCAAAGTCTTAGATTTAAGTCCAAGACTTAGCCAATAAAGGGAGTTAGTTTAAGTCCTTTAATGAAATCGGCCCCAGGACTCTTAGTCCCAGGGGCCGATTTCACAAAGGGACTTAAGTCCAGATTTAGACTTAAATCTAAGATTTTGGTCTTAAATTTTGTCAAAAGAATGTTAAGTCTGTGGTCTTAGACTTAGATGATTTCACAAAGCAGCTAAGTCCATCAAATTGTTAAGTCAGTGGACTTAACTTTAAGTCTGGGAGGTAGTGGGCTTAAATTTTGTAAAGAGGACTTAAATATGGCCACCATAAACTTTTCTCCACTTCAAAATTTGAAATAGCTGTAAATAAATTATAATTATACAGAACACCTCACTAAAGTAGTGTTTGGGAAGTTTATATATGGTAACAAGGTTTTTCGATTTCAAAACAGCACTTATCCTTAGATAAAATACATCAAATGAAGAATATGTGGCACCAATATTATATTTTGAATAGATACAAGAGGTCACATGACACAGAAAACCACTGTGGTTATTTGATAAGCTTGGACTTATCAAAGTCACCTTTGTGAAATCCATTTTAAGTCCCAGACCTAGCTAGGACCAAAGTCTTAGATTTAAGTCCAAGACTTAGCCAATAAAGGGACTTAGTTTAAGTCCTTTGGTGAACTCGGCCCCAGGAGTCCTGGACTTAGCCACAGACCTCAACAAAAATCGCCCATTGCTGTCTTAGGATATCTGTTATTAGTCCCAGGACGCCTGAGGAAGCCTCAGACCAGCCTGGGACCGAGTGTGTATATCCCCAACAGAATCAGGGTTGAAACCGATCACAAACTTAGCTTAATCGCCTCATAGTCGGGGAATGATCATGACTTGTCTGAGAACGTCTGAGGCTTCCTGAGGACAATCTGTGTTTGATCCCAAATCTGGATCAAGATTCCATTTTCCCACCCATTTTCCACATTTTTTTCACAGACTCAAGGTTTAAGGGCCCCGGGAACAATAGGAGATTAATCCTTTGGTGGAACAGATGCATAAACTACTGAATTTAGTTACTATGCATTTAAGTGTCAATTTAGAACATTGGTTAATTTGGCATGCCATATTCCACATTTAGTAACAGGTAGAACAAGGATGCAAAGTGTTTTGATCTACAGATACGAGCCATCAGACACGAGTAGTGCACTAGAATTTATGAAAGTCTGCCGACTAAAACAAATTCCAAGCCAGATACATCCCATACCTGGCCTAGAATTCAGACATCCAGCCATCCAAGTACTAATGCAGCCAATTGCTGCTTAACTTCAGTGATGAGATGGGTACTCATCACACTACACCACAATTTATGAAAGTCTGGTGGCAATAAAAAAGGAAAAAAGTGATCTCTAATCACGAACCTCACCAGAGCTCATACTGAAAAAAGCTAGGAGTTCTACATTTTAATAAGATTGGTGTCTTTGTAAATCAAGTTATGTACACTATTCATGAGGATGAAATCAACCAAGCCAGATATGTAAACCATCAACTCTATCAAATGCTCAAACCATAAAACTCACTCTGTTTTGGGCTAACCAGCTGTGGGATTTGTACAGGGCAATTGTCCCCAACTTTTCTCTGCGCTTTTTAGCAATTCTTGGTGACCTATGCTCTGTAGATAAGACATATGTAGACAATGGAATGACTAACTATAAGAGTGTTTCATACAGTACACAGACAGCAATGGCTTGTGGAGCAATTTGGCACATGCTGTAAATCCGTACAGGCATGGACTACATGATCAATTCAACCAAATAAGATTGCTGATAACAAGGTTGTATCATTGTAATTCAAAGGCTGGACATACAAGGAGAGGAAAATACAATTGAATTTGTATATTAAAGGCTCCAATAAGTTAGGAAAAAGTGTCTCTTATTGTCACTCGAGACATGAAAGTTTATTATAAAAATTTGGTGTTCAAGTTAAAAGTGTCCTGTGATCATTGTATTTAAACTACTGGTGGTTTAGGCATGGGATTTTTGTTGATAATATGCAAAAGCTGAAAAATGTGTGAATTGTACATGATGTACGAGATACAGTCTTATTGTTGCTGTTAAGTCAAAGAGTAAACCATTTAGGTATTGATATTTACAGTAAGTTATGTTTAACTGCTTTTGTTTATTCAATTTACCATCAAAATGTTCATCTACAGATGACACAGCAGGTCTTGGCAATGGTATAAAGTATTTATAAATACTTAGGTAGCATTGAAAAACCTAGGGTGTGAATAAACATAAATGAAAACATAACCCCACCCCCTTATCAATGGTACATTAATGTAATAAAACAAACACACACAAAAAGACAAAACTGAACATAATAGTCACTAATTAATATATTAATACAATCTTTAATGTTTTAGTAAAAATGGATATGTTTTATATTGACTACAACTGAACAACATTCAAGATATGAGTACACATACAGTGTTAAATAATATAAATACATATTAGTAAAACATAAAAACTGAAATCATCCCATGCAAACAAAGTATAATCCTCTGCAAACTTAAAAAAACACATGTAACCCAAATAGCTACCTTCTTTCATCACAGAGTTGGCACATACAACAGAGCAATAGAGTACATTTATTTATTTGGGGTTTTACATCGCTTTCAACACTGTACAGGTCATATCATGACGGGTAGCTGGAAGGGCAGAGGAAACCAGTGCATACAGTTCGTTAGGGTTCTGTACTGTAAACTGCCGACCAACGGCAAGCAACTACCGGCTTTCCCACTTGAGGCCGTGCCGGGAATCAAACCCCGGCCTCAGAGGTGGGAGACGAGAGCGTTACCACTCTGCCACCATGGCCCCCGAGCAGTATTGTACAATGTGAAATGTAAATTGTGTAGTGAGACATAACAATGACGTTAAATACTAAGTTAAATATATTAATCTTATTACCTTATTGAAAAAGTATGTAAAATGCATAGCAAAGATGCATTCCAGCAAAGATACTGTAAGAAGCAACATGAGTTAATTTATTGAGTTAAACATACAGGGTTTACTTGGGTGCAGTTTTAAGAATGAAAGCAAACAGTGTATGTTAGTTGATAATTGACCAATAATATCATGCATAGTAAACCTCTGGATATCTGACAGCAACTAACAACTGTTGTATCAAAAGTAGGGGTAGAGATTCAAACCCATATCCTCATACATATGGGGGGTTTATATGTTACCACTACTGCTATCTATAGAATAATTTCAATAATACCATTAAAAATATATTGTTTTTTTTTTCATAATGAATGAAAAATATTCATTATTTTAGGGACTTTGCTTCATAATAATAATTTTTTGTGCATCAAAAGTTTTAAGCTTAATGATTTAATGGCTTGTGAGTTAAGTACGGTTCTGCCCCAACCCCAATAGCTCTAAAATAGTCTCACCTTCTATATCATGTGATCTCTTTTCAAAATCTCGGGAAGGTGCAAAAGGGAGTTTCTGGTAGAGATATGTCCAGTCTTTGCCCACTTCTTCAGAGGCAATCTTCATAGCATCCTTCAGTTCATCTGAAAGGAAGGTGGAAACCACTTTTACACCTCTCTTTTCCAGCAAACCAAGAGCCTCCCCAATTTAGAAACTTAGCATGAACCTAGCCCAAAAGTGTGTAAATATGATGGATTTTGATATTTTATAATTAAATCAAATATAAACAAATATACGAGTATAAGATCTGTGGACATGATATGATACACCTTTCATCACCTTAAACATAGTTCACACCTTCCTATTATGGCATTACAAGCTACACCTGAACAGGTTCATCTACTTTCATTTCTTGTTCAATCTGCCCCAGGGATATTCATTCAAGACAGCTTTTTTAAATATTTGAAATAGCTTTTACGACCTCTTATGAGCTGTATTAAACAATACATGTCGGGGTGGTGGTGGGGTTGGGGGATAGATATATTGGGTGGCTTTTTCTTCAGTGTGCAGGTACCAAATATGAAGTCTCTCTTCAAATTTTTATGGATAAGGTCTAAGAGGGTTTAGATAGTATTGCAGATATAACCATTGGGACAGCTGTGATCTTGCTATTACCAATAAGACTAGTTTTTGACTGCTACAATGGACCTGCTTTAGTTATTTCTGCAAGTTAGAAATGGGTTAAGTACCATTTTATCTGTGACATCATATCTTGAGATTACAAAATATGAAAACTTTCAATGATGTTGGGCCACTTTTCTGAGGATTTCACTTTTCATTAAGGGAAAATAGTAATGTTCTTTTACACTTATTTCCAAGACCAATATTGAAATCCACTTTCTTATTTAGTATCTTCATTAAAGATCATTCCAGCTTGCCAAATAATAGTGTATTAAAATAACAAATGATTTAGTTGTAATTTAACCTAAACATAGTTGCTATTATTGTTACTTAACATATCAAGTAACGTTCACATATGGGATATGAACCACATACCCCTGTCCTCTAATCCTCCTGGATGGTAACCAAAGTTGAAGATCTTCTTGATAGTATTGGAATGAAGTTTTATCTCCCGGATTCTTTTCAGCGAGGTAACCTTGGCTTCAATATTTGTCAGAGTTTCTGTAGTTTTCCAATGAGAATAGAGTGCTTCCTCGCGTTTTTGATGTAGCTTAGAAAAACATGAATATTTAAACAGGTTAATAAGCTGTAATGATATGTTTATCAATATTATCTTGCATGCTATATATCCTGTTAATTCTAAGAGGTAAGTTTCATTTGAATGAAATGACCAAATTGGTCCAATCCCTAGAGTCTATAGTTATGTTATGATGTTAAAATGTTGTCCTATAACAAAAAAAAATTTAAAAAAATATTTTTTTAGATTGCACAAACTACATTTGCTTGGTTCATGAAGGACAATATTCCTACTCTGACAAGACATTACAAAACTTTAAACAACAATTGCATATTTCAAATTAGGGTCATGGCCATAAACAAAATGAACAATCTTAAACATCCATATACATCTTTACACTTTATTGATTAAAAGTTTTGAATAAACTTAAACATATAACTCATACCATTATAGTTTAATAGATAGTTTAATAATCCCTATTTCACAAATTTCATACAATTTACCCGTTCAAGAGCTTGCCTGTGTTCACTCAGTGTCTTCTCCAGGTGGTTAATCCCCCTCTGTACAACCTCTTGATCTTTTTGCAGATCCACTACATTGTGTTGTAGTGCACTACACTTGCCATCTAACTGTCTTACATCCTGTTTTAAGGTCTCTATCACTGAATGCATATAGTTATAATAAGCAGCCGAATTGTCTCTTCTGCTGGTAAACTTCTTCTTTGCATCCTCTAAGTCTCTACGTTTCCGTTTGGCATCTGACCGGTACTTCAACAAGTTCTCTTGCATCTCGACCTCTCTCCGACGAAGGTTCCTCTTCTCATCTCTACCTTTGTCCATTTCCTTCTCAAAGTTTGTTACCTGGAAGGCCTTGCGCTTGATGAGCAAAGCCAACTTGTCTCCCTGGTCATCAAGATACTTCACAGTATTCTGGTTCTCCATCTTCTGCCGGATGCAAAAGTTGATCTCCTCTTGAATCCTCCGGGCGTATGTGGAGTCTGAGGTGACCCACTTTTTAATCGGGTCACTCATACTGATGAGCATCCTACATACTTGACGCATGAGATTCACAACTGCAGAATATTTATCAATATAGGATAATGCCTTTTGCTTGTATTTGTCGTACTGATCTAATAGTTCTTCAACCTTGTCCATTTTTGAATGAATATCCCTTTTCCAACCAATGATTCTGTTCTCGTAGTCTTCCACACTGTGTACAGTCATGCCTTTCGTCTCAGGTTCAAAACTGAGACAGTAGGTTTCCAGTTTAGTACAGGCATCTGTTGCCTGGTTTTTAAGACTAAAAGCCACATAGTCAAATAGCTTTCCCCGTTCACATACAGCCAGTATCTCTGCATATTCTGGCGAGTCACTAAATTTCTCTTTTGGTTCTTCTTTTTCATCAGCATCAACGTTTTCTTCCTTGAGTTCTGCCTTGTTCCTGAAACATTGAGATACTACTCAATTGCAAATTGTATCAAAGGTTTTTATATGACCAAAGAATAATTATTTTTTCCGTTTAACTAATCCTTTGGATTCAACCAATCAATGTATATTTATACATATGTAATAAGCATAACAGTATAATTCAAGAGCATCAAGAGAGTGCAAAACTCCTCCAAGGCACAAAGTAATAATTAAAGGGAAAGTCCGAAACTGTATTGTTTCCAGACAGTAATTCAGATCACTCTCAAAATTCAATGCTATTTAAGATGGACCAAGATCCATCAGATTGTTGTTGTTTTTTTGTTCAAAAAATGCCAACCAGTAGTATTTGCATAATCCTACTAACAGACAAACGGACAAACAGGAAAATATAAAAGTCATAAAAATAATGCCTCCTTGACAGAGGTAATATAACAGGATGTTCATAACTGATCCCTGAGAATTCTGTCAGTAAAACATGTTTGATATATACGTTGTTATATAAATGTTACCATATCTGAAAGGGCATTACTGAAACCCAAATGAAAACTGCTGTTTATGCGGCTATGTATTCCCATCCATTTGTTACAAAATCATTAAAATATTGAGTGACCATCTCACTTATCTGCATCTTTTAGCTTAGATCTGTTGGTTTTTCCACTTGCTCTCACTTTCGCTTCATTAGCTACAGGCTTTTCTTTGTCTTTGTTCAGCTTCAGAAAGTGATCCTGCAAAATACACATATTTTGCATTCATAACCTAACCGAGGGTGTGCTGGCTTTCCAAAATTATAAAATTAACTTTAAAAGCACATGGTTAGAATTATGCCTCATTTTGTACAATTAGTTTTCTTTTGTGCTTTCCAACTGAAAAACTACAGGTATAACATTTGTCTTACCATGACTTAAATCAAAATATTTTTAATCTGAAATCTGAAAAGTTATAAAGCCATGTGTCAAATCAAACTGTGTACCAATTATTTTAATATGTAAAGTTATGGCTATTGTCTCATAAAGTTTCAACTAGATATAAGTCAACTAATATGGTTAATTATAATTATTACTAGCTGAGCGTGCGTTACTAGGAGATTATCAGTGCAGAATCCAGTCTTTGAAAACACAGTATTTTATTGCCAGCCGGTCCGTGGTCCAACAATGAAGATTATTGACTGGGCTTTGACGTCACCAAGTATTTGTTTACAAATTGTACTCTCACTTAAAATTTTCAACTTGCAATATCTCACTTATTACTGCACGAATTTTGATCAAACGAAAACGAGAAAAAGCAGTTTAAAGATATCTTTCCAAAGATATAAGTATATTTTAGTAGGTTAACTGCTTATTATGAAAAAAACGGCACTTGTTTACGGTAAAAATAACCCATCTAAGAACCACTTCAAAACAAAATGTCATGATGACGTTTTTTATTAGCCTCTACTTATATGATGTCACAACAATATATTTTTTGACAAGTCTTATTTAAAATTATCGTTTATATATTAATATAATTAATTACTTATCAATGTATTTTTCACCAAAACGATAATATATGAGTAATGTACAGCCTTAACCCTAAGTACAGTTGATGTAATCACTATAGCACGAAAGCTCCAATGACACAATAATGTCACAGACAACCATATACAAACTTCAGCTAATAATAATAGTAATAATGTAATTTTTATGGGCAATATACTGTAGAAATGGACCTTCATCAATGATTATTGGCCTTTCACATCCATTAGTGCCCTCAGCAAGCCTCGGGCACTAATGAATGTGTCAGGCCAATAATCATTAATGGCGGTCCATTTCTACAGCATATTGCCCTATAAAATTACATTATTGTACTATTAAGCAATCTCTGTCTCACAGTAAGAATTTAGTGGCAAGTGAGAGTATTTGCAAAATTCTATAGCTTTAATGACATTATGGCATATTTTAATGGGTGCCATATTATATATTCGTTTGTTAAATTTCAATAATACTTTGCAAAACTCACATACAGGTTTCAGATCAAGCTGCAATTCTGATTACCACATGAATCAAACTATAGTAGAGTGTCTAACCAGGTCTGCGCAGTCAGATTATCACATGAATCAAACTATAGTAGAATGTCTCACCAGGTCTGCACAGTCAGATTACCACATGAATCAAATTATGATTGAGTGTCTCACCAGGTCTGCACAGTCAGATTACCACATAAATCAAACTATGATTGAGTGTCTCATGAGGTCTGCGCAGTCAGATTACCACATGAATCAAACTATGGTAGAGTGTGGTCTGCACAATCGCAGGCTTAATTTTGGCTATATTTTTGACAAAAGTTAAACCTAAAACTTGGCTGAGACCTTTTGGGAATACAGCCCCAGAATCCAGTATCTGGAGTCCATGCTGTCTTTGTACAAATTTAAGATTGTGGTGGAAAAAATAATGTATTGTACAGATCCATGGACTTGGGGAATCAAACTATAGTAGAGTGTCTCACCAGGTCTGCACAGTCAGATTACCACATAAACCAAACTATGATAGAGTGTCTCACCAAGTCTGCACAGTCAGATTACCACATAAATCAAACTATGATAGAGTGTCTCACCAGGTCTGCACAATCCTCCAGCTCTCCTGTTTCCTTCTCACATGCAGTACATAGCTCCTGTATAAACACTTGCCACTCCTCGCTCCTCACTTCAGTTTTACTCAGATGCTGGCTCAGAAATGTGGTTACTTCCCGCTCAACTGTGTGTGCTGCACCCATGATCTTACGGTGAAGAGATTCCAGAGAGGCAGGAGCCTCCTCCTTACGGCGACCAGTAGACATGGTGATGCCTTAACTACACAGGATTCTGTAAAAGAGTAAATATTCCAATAACCAGTTCTTTCAAACAGTGAAGTGGTTTCTTAGCAAATGCAATTGTTTGAACTAATCACTTACCGTCTTGGAATGTTTGAAAATAATAGATATTTTTTTCCTACAGCAACGCCTTACATGATGGTGCCCAGTGGTTTCTGAAATATACCACGACTGTAAGACACAAGGGCAATAAGAAATACTTTGTGAACATGTAAATTTTATAGAAATTAATGTTATGGTACTTAAAGTAAGATACCATATATCATATATACATAACACAGTTATTTGGAATTATAGACAAATGTCACAGAAGCAATACACCATCTTCCTGTTTAAACAACATCTGGACAATTTCTCACAGGTACAATGGAATTGTACGTTGTGACATTTATCTGGTATTATGGTTATCGGACCTGAGTATCAATACCCAGTTCTGTGTATGTAAGGCCGAATTCAGGAAAGGTCTAAGGCCAAATCTCAGGCTTAAATCGGCTTTATGTTTAGACAAAAGTTAAGTCTGCAACTTGGCTAAGACCTTTTGTGCATACAGCCCCAGAACCCGGTATCCGGAGTCCATGTAGTCTTTAGATTGCAGTGGATGAATAATATATCGACAGATCCATGGAGTTCGTGGAAAATTAGATAAATGGCGCAAAGTTTGTGCAAATTGCTTCTGATTAAACAACATCTCGATAATTTCCCCACAGGCACAATTGTATTGTATCTGAAGATATTAAGCTGTTATTAAGTTCATTGAACCTGACTATATCAATAAAGGACCATTTCTATACTCGATCTAGTTATTCAGTATCAGCATACAATATCCACACAGGGCATCTGTTATCTGCTAAATAGTGCGTCTATATCTACAGATGAAAATTGATTTACCGTTTTTTTCTGTTCTTTGACAATAGATCCACTTGTTTAGTTCCCACTGAATTTCACTTCAATAATCTCCTGATAGTACAATCCTAATTTGTCAGTCTATTTTTCTGTGGCTGTGATCTTCAATATTAAAAGTTTAATTTTTTCCTATTTAGCCTTCCTTTTAGTCTGACACTTGTATTCAATAGCTTTGATCATCTTTTGGAATGTACCTCCTCTATAAGCCTACAGAAACTAATCTTAAAACGCTTCATTAAAGGTCACGCAAAAGGTCCAAGGGTAAATGAAACCTTTTACTTGTATTTTGAATTTATTCACTTTGTCCATAGTTATTGACCTAGAGCCTTGAGATGCTAAAAAGCTTAAAGGAAATCATGGGCTTGGCTACTGTGTTTTCATAGTGTCTAATTTGACCTGTGGCATCTCTGGCAAAGTTTGCCCCCACCATCCAAGATTTTATCCACAATTGTTAACGATGTATACAACAATACTGTATAAATGTACTCTGGCAATGTAATTTCTTGTCACAAGACTTTAAAACACTTATATTTGAGTTCTATTGGATTGAATCTCAAAGCAACCTTCAAGAAATCATGGTCTGTGTATAAAATTTGGCTTGGGGCTCATACAACGTTAAACAATATCACAGTACTGAAAACTCTATACATTGTTCTACTCATTGGGCCTTCAGCCTTTGAATGTCAAAACAACTTATATTGATGTTGCACTCGATTTGTAAAGTCTCAATCAGAGCCAAACTTTGTAACCGTTCCTAAAGATCCTTGCATCTCCTTTATTGTTGATCTTTATTGGGAACATTTGATTTGACCTGTGATGCATCCTTTGAGGTCAAACCATGGCTAGTGATAAAATAGGGGGGAATCAAGAGATATAGCACCAGTTCCATTGTGTTTAAAACATTTATGGATAGAGAACTTATTCTTATACATGGAAGATTCACTGAGCTTTTACATAAATATTTCATTGAGTCTAAACAAATATTGATCAAGGTAATATATTAATTTGTAAACTAAACTCAGGCCATCGATTAAACAAACCAATTACGTACAAAATATTAACTCATTCCACTCTCATATTTTCCTGTCAGAGCTGTCAATATTGACATAACCATTTACTGAATAGACACTTGACAAATGAGTTTCTTTCTAAAGGTGTTGTAAAATACTTCACAGTGATCAACAAATGTTCCCAAGTTATTACAAAGTTTAATTACCTTCTAAAGACTGGGTGTGACATTAATCTCAATCTGAATCAATATAACAACATGTTTATAATGCTCTCTACAGAATATAAAATGCATCTTAATGCATTCATTCCATAAATTATGATAAGATTTCGAAACAGACCTCCACTTATATTTTCGTATTTCAAAAGAAAGTATAATCTTTTATTCCTGGATTTTAAATTTTATTATGTACTCCACGTTTGGTGATGTGAATTCTTTCATGTTGCTACTTAGAGCTTGATTTTCTATAAAATAACACAATTCTATCACGTGCATACAGCACTTAATCTCTGCAGTCACAGGTTTAAAGGGGAAACATGGATCCTAAAGCAAGGATATACAGGGCAGTTAAAATCAGGCAGAGAAGTTGTGTGAATAGAAAAGTTATTACTTCTTATATAAAACACACAATTAACATGCGTTTGCTTCAGTAATAAATAAAATCAGTCCATATTTACCAAAAGAAATGCCAAAAAGAAATTAGCTGAGAAACGTATCCATTGTTGAAGGGCATCAGTGAATGTAAAAACTTCAATGTTTTACTTGATATTTTCCACCATGTTTTACAAAGCTGTAGAATATGAAAGCTATTTCTTATGTGTTTGTCGAATTAACATGAATATTTAAATACTGTAATAAACACTGTAATAAACTTTATGTTACCATATGTCAAGTTATTCCAAAAGAGTTTCAGAATATTGTATCTTACAGATATACAATGGCGTGATTGAATTTTTACCTCTGGAAGTAAAGATTTAACCTTTCATGGAGTATTATACAAAGAAGAAAATGTTCTTGCCAAAGAAACTTAAAAATAAGAAGAAAACATCTTTCCACTTTAATTTGTTTAGCTGTGACTAATATACCTTTTACGGCTTGGTATCATTAATAATATATGTTATTTTATATCGTTTATTAAATGCCATGTTACTTTAATAAAATAATTAACAGTGATGGATGTGGATGGTGTGTCAGTGATTAATGTGCCACACTGGTATAAAAATAACAAGTGTAGAACCTAGATGTGATATTGCCTCACTGTGTAATGGCTACAGAGAAAGCAAAAATTATACATCTCACAACTGATTGATTGATTGATTGATTGACTTTAATGTCGCTATCAGTACACTGTTGTATAGGTCATACCATGACCGGAAGCTGAGGGAATAAAGTAACATTAGTGCACACTAGCAGGTCAAGATTCTGCATTGAAAATCATCGATCCCAACAGATACTTTGGTTCAATTTTTTAATAAATATATAATGGTGTAACAGTATAACAAGAAGTAATAGATGTGAAACTACATAAACTATTTTGCAAAACAAAAAAAAAAGAAAAAAAGAATTAAACAATTATCTGTGGCTTTGCCAACAGAAGTCCACACCTCTCTTCAAGAAGTTATCATGTATCTTAACTAAGATCATTACAATCTGCAAATTTAAATTTGTATTTTTATCAGCACTGAAATTGGGCTAATAAAAGTTCTTTCAAACCATCTTTTGACTATTGTAATATTTACCTACAACTATAACAATTTAATCCAATAAAAATACAAACTTTAAAAAAACTGTAATTTGTTCTTTGAAGAATATGTGTGATATAAACTTTGTTATACTGCGGTCGTGATAGAAAAACCTCTGTATCAAATCTCTTATGCTCTAGCTTACATAAACTTATGGGCATGAAAAAACTTCTTCTAAATTATAATTAAAAGTTCAGATTTAACCTTGTTTTTATTTTTATTTTCAGAAATTACAATCTTTATTTATTTCTCTTTCTGTCATATTACTATAGATTAGTCATAAAATATTACAAAAACCTTATTGATCACATCTCTTATACATTGATTCGCATAAACTTATGAAGGTCCAGTATAATTTGTAAGAAATGTTTAAATAATTTTAAACAAACGTATTATGATTTCAATCCAACAAGTTAATGTCAAGAGTTTTGTTTTCTGGACGTGCAAAAATCTGTTAGTTTAAATTAAAACACAATCTATTAATTTTTATTTGTGTGACGTAAAATGGTGAGATAATTTCTTGAGCATTCCATGTATTTAATTACAGCTTGATTACCTTCACACTAATCCAATGCCAACCATTCCTTTGTCTCTATTTGTTGATATCCCTTTACAAAAACTAATACCACATAACATATACACAAATACACCTCTAATATCTACCAGTATATTATGTATTACTATCTATTCAAAAGCTCTCCTGAGATAATATTCCCTGAGTGACAGCCACTTATTTTTATTATGAGAACAGATCAATGGGATCATATTTACGAGATTGCTGTACATTTCAAGGGTCAACCCAATGCACACTCGACGGTTAATACATGATAATGGAGTCATAGGCCTACAGCTAGCCTTTCCATGGCACAGTTACTGGCTTATTAGATACATATATTTAGTACCACTTTTCTTGCACTGTTTTATCCAGTACACAGTGGTTGCTTTTGAATCAACAATTGTAAACCAGCAGGCCAGTACTAAGACTGAAACTATGCCATACATTGTCATGAATTTGTTAACATGAACTTCCCTGCCATTATTAAAGTAATGAAAACCTGTGCAGTTTCTAAGTAATTGCTAAGTTATTTATTTAGTGGTTTATGTTACACCTAGTACCGTATTAGTTATATTCTGGAATGTGAAAGAGCAGAGGAAACCAGTGCATACTGTATACAGTTGGTAAAGGTTCTGAACTGTGAACTGCCAACCAATGGCAGGCAGCTACTAACTTTCCCATTTGAGGTCAGGCGGGGATTTGAATGCTGATCTCAGAGGTGGGAGGCAAGTGTGTTACCACAGTGCTTCCGTGGGTTCCCTAAGTTATGGTTAAAGCAGGGGAGCTTACTTCAAAAAGAAACTGGTATTGAATACTTTCACACTGGCTATAGACCCCTAAGCTTTGCAAAAGTCGACGGCTTACTTCCCACAACCTAGCCAAAATTTGAGCAAAAAGCTACAGAAGGATTAGGTGTGTATATTACCCTCTTCATTGACCATTATGCCCTTCCTGATGAGATTCGTGCATCACCCTCCCTTGCCTCTTTCAGAAAGCAGCTTAAAACTTAAAGCTGTACACTAAGGCAAGGCATACCAATCTTAGTCTTAATCATCCCCTGACGTTCTCAATGGTGCTCGACCTCTTTTCTGTCCCTGGATACTGAATTTAGTTCACTGTCTTGTGCTGTTGCACCTTATAGTCCCCTTTTGCTAAGGGGACATTAAGCACTGTAAAAGTCCAATTAGAATTAGACTTATACAAAGCCCAGGCACTTTGTGAAAACTAAACAATCATCTGTGATAGCTTGTATGTGGAACATTAAATAAACACAATTAGTTATGAAAATAACTCAAAAGCACAAAATTCAAATTGTGTAATATCTTCATATGTTAATTGTAAAGAAATGCGAAATTTGCAATGGTTTGTGACATACATTCCTTCTTCTTAGTTATTATGTTCAACTGTTATTTGAACAGGGGTAACATTAATACAGCCAAGTAATTTAATGTCTATAACTAGGCTACCTTTGCAATTGCCTGAAGACATGCAGATCTCCTTTTAATCTCTGGGTAATCAGTTAGAGTATTTATAAGACTCTTGAGTTGGGTAACATTACAGATTTGTCAGCTAAGATCAGAATACTCTGATTGTGTCAATGATTAACTGTAACAAACTACCCCACTAATCCATGTAATGTGGCCTTATTTGTCGCATATAATAAAGAGAAATACCTTCTATTTCACAAGAAATTTTGCATGCATTTGCTGTTATATTATTACAGCTTGTGTAATTAGACTTGAGCAGGAATAGTACTGCCACTAAGAATTTTGGTGGATATGAAATATCTTTATGACAATGACAAGAAAACAGAGATTATGTATCCCCTAAATTATGAATGTTCCTAGCTATTGGAATTATTTAGAAAATACAAAGTCAAAGTCAAAGTTGGGGTTTTACGTCCCGTTCAACAGCCAGGGTCATATTGGGACAGGTCCTCAGAATTGCCACTTGTGGGACTCGAACCCACAGAGGTGACAGCCTATGATTAGATGCCAAACTTGCTAACCACTAGGCCACTGAGGACCTCTATTTAGAAAATACAACATTAACTATAAATTATTAGAGATCAGATGTAATATTATATAATATACTCCCCTTTCAGCGGATGAAGTCACATATGGCCAGTTCCAAAGTGAATTATGGTTATTAGAATGAATATGGGTACATTTGATTGTATTCTGTACTTTCTGATTACCAGTGCAACTCAAAAATAGGCAACAAAGAGTTACTTATTTTTATATTTATTTTCAGTTTTAATAGTGACATGTATACAATGTATATATATGCAAACAACAGAAATACAATGAATGTTATACCCAGCCCAAAACGGGCTTATGTGTCACATAAGTTTAGGTATACTCATTCGAGGATTATCTAGATCAACATTGGAACTCCAATTTTTTATGGATTTTTTTTTTGCATTCATCTCAGTCCAGATCTCCTGTAGAGGTCTTGTGCTCCCTGATGAGCTGCTGGTTTTTAAGTTGTGAAAAGTCCAAATTGTCACGACTTCTTATATTTGGATTGGATGTCACCTTCAAAACACTGTATGGATCATACCATGACAAACAGTGTACGAATGAAAAAGACCAGTACGTATACTGGTTTGTCAAAAAGACTCTCTGAAGGTCAATGGACACCAGCAAGAAACTGTTTCAAGTTCTTACAATAAGTACTGTACAAGATTTTGATCCACGCTCCAGGAGATAGGGTTAATGGGTTTTACACAATTTCATAAATTTCTGAAGGAATGCTTAGGATGATGTCAGTGAGAAACAGTTAAAGGGGAAGTGAAGTATGTTTTTACCTTAATCAATATTGGTGAACAATCTTTATTGAGAAGAAGATGTGTTCTCTGTTTAAGTTACTGTTACTTTTTATAACATTACGATAATTCAATATTTTAATGGAAAGGTGATACATAAGTATTTAAAATAGAGAACCTTGATTTAAAATAAAGTCAGTTGGTAATCATTCTTTATTTTCAAGCTCTAACATTTTGTTGAAAAAAACATGTAGTTAGGGATCACCTTTTATAAAAAGTGACTTGAGCCTTTATGTCGTCATTACTTTCAGAAGATAGTAATTATTTCTTATAAATATTTTAAACCAGTCTATATGAAGACTAACAAAATCGCCAAAATTAGATAGTGTGTAATAAGAGTGTCAAAGTGATTATAACTGGTGGAATTTAGCAAAAAAAAATATCCATAAAGTGCATGACATTTATCAATAGATGTAAAGGCCTCATTCATTTCTCTCAATAGTCACATTGGAAATCTTTAGCATAAAAGTGCTGTTCATGCCTTTGAAAGTTTGAATAAAATAACTCAATGGAATGAGCAATATGAAATAAAGGCCACATCACGTAAAATGACATTATACTGGTAAAAAACCTTTTTAGCAAGTATAGTTCAATGAAATTTGACCTTCCATTGCAATCAATGCAATTGATGTTTTTGGCAGGAATCTGTTCGACTGTGGTATAAGCTAATCGAATAAAGAGAAACAGTATTTTTATTAGTGAATTGTGACAAAAGTATGCCCTAGCTGGAGGGAATTTGCAAATATGGCAAAAAAAACTAACAATCAATTAATTAACCAAATAACTTACAAATATTTTGGCCCTGCTTTCACAATTGAAAAATAACCAAAAGTTGGTTAAATCAAATAAAAGTCTTTTATTATGTTCAGCCAACGAATTCTAATGTATTAAAATTTACCAAAATGTGTACATGGGTTAGTAAAAAGTGGGTTTGTTACAGAGGATTTCAGAGATTTTGTGCAATTGCAATTGTATATAAACTGCTCACACAATATGACTGCTATTACTTTCTTATATATGCTTTTTAAAGGGGCCATATATATGGTGGCCCAGGGGTAACATAGTTGCATCCCACTTCTGAAGTCTGTGGTTCACACCCCTGACCCATGTTGGAAAGATTGTTGTCGTTTACCAATGGTCGGTAGTTTACAGTAAATAATCCATGCTTTTTAAATATCCCGTGTCTATGTCATATATTTAATACAGAGTCCTAAAATACTTGAAAAATCGACCCATATTATGCCAACCTATGGGCTTGTTTGTTGTTTAAATTTTCCTCCTTAGACTGAAAAAGTGTTCATTTCCAATATAACATTCAATTGCTTTTCAAATGAAGTTGTGTCTTATTAATGTCACTTATTATTACATTCACATTTAGTATACAATATTTCACACACAGATACGTACTCCTGCATGGTTACTCAATTAATTAGCTACGTAACTGTATATATAATGTGGTTCTGGTTGGCATGTGTCGATCCACGTTTGTGGTGTTAAATTAAAATGTTAATTTTGGAGCAAATTTTCAAACAGTTTATGGCTTTGAAAATACTAAACTTTTTTGTTATTCACATGGAAGTTAGCAAATGATTGTTGATGTTAATCCCCATGGTATCTCAGTGATATACTTAAGAAAATACTAACACACTTAATTGTTCCTATCAAACTGCTAATTCGGTGGATATTAATGTAACAACCTCTGTTAAAAGAAAAAATACCATAATAAGCACCAATGCGAATTACATGTGCTCTCTACAGAGTCAAAAATTGTATAAAGCTACGTATTAAAGCTTTACATTTTTTTGCGTATATCACACTCAGGCCGATATCTGGCCAAGCAGGTTAAATTTCCCGGGATTTCAAAATCAGATTCTAGGCTTGGCGCAGAACTGTGTGCTTTGACGTATATCTCGGCAAGCAGAAGGTTTTCTGGGTTAATATCAAGTTTAACTTCTAATAAATATGATTACAATATGTATTGAAATCAGACATACATAACAATGAATAATTATTCATTGATTTAATGTGATCGTTTTACCGGACATAATGTATTTTGCTAGATTGTGTGTATTATCTTCAATTATCGCCCACCAGAGTCCTACTTCCAGTCCCAGTGTCCTCTTAATTGGTACTGCACAGCTATTGAAGTTTATCATCCAGTGAAATTCGTCATGTACGTTATATCGCAGTATAAAAGTGTTTTCATACTTAAATTTTATTGTTGATTATGCCCCACATCGTGCAAACATAATTAAATTTACAATGACTATATTTAAAAAAAAAAAAAAAAAAAAAAATCAATTCTAAAAATTTAAAATAGTGTTTTTAAAAATATTGTGTGAAATAGTAACATCTCTGAAGAAGTCAGAGCCAGGGGTGGGTCCCAACTTTTGTGAAAATAAGACCCCTGTGCAATTAATAATTTTGGAATTATGGAGCGGATTTGTTGAAAATTCACCCAAAAATTGTGGAGCCTCAATCTGGATCTGGTTCATTTTTGAGGGATATCTCAATTTGATGTATAATTTTGAGGTATGTGTGCAAACAAGCAAACAAATAAAATTGCAATACCCTTGCTTGTCTTTGAAAGTACCTTGCCGCTTCCCAAGGAATGAAGCCAAACAAAAGAAACCAGGTACTTGTGGCTAAGACAAGTGGACTAATAAATAATCCAGCCCAATCGACTTGTGATTTATGACCCCTTGAGTGAAATGAAAAGGTTTAACATTTGGCAAGATACATTCATCTTGAACAGCCATTCAGTCAGCCAATAACCTGGAATCCCCAGGCATCCAACTGCTCTAATGATGACAACTGAAACCATACCCAATATACCCCATGAATGGATGTATCAATCCCAGGGTTTTTAGTACCTATGCAGAGGGGTGGCCATGAACTGTTAATGATTTAAAAGGGGTGGTACTGACCCCCAAAGGAAAGGTCCTCCTATGATCACTGAATTCATAAAGCAAATGGGTGCCCAGAAAACTTTCTTCAAGTACGCCCCACTCCCCAATCCAAATATGAGGTGAATGATTGCTGTTGGTATACAGGTTAGTTGGATTTTAGGAAAAATAATTCACATTGGCTGATATAAAACGATAACGTAAACCCCTTCTTACAAAATACAAATTTAGAACCTCAAAAATATTTACTTCAAAATCCTACAACCTACAAACACGGTGAAACACCCCAAGTATGCTACTTACAAGAAAAATCATACCATACCTTGTTGTAAAAGTAAAAAATCCTGAAACAGAATCATAAAAACAACTAAGCCCTGTATTTACTTACCATGAGGAGTTATTTTCAACAGAATATTCATTTCTTCATTTTTGTCTCCTTTCTTTTTCCTGTTTGATGAAAGTCAAAAATTTTTATTTCTAAGTTGTTTTTTATACTTATTTTTATAATGACAAGAGCAAAAACATGGCCATAATTTGTTAGTCTGTGGACAGGCCTAAAGTAGCAACATATTGCATTCCGTATCATCAGCAAACTTATTTATAGAGGGCGTATGTCCTGTAATAGGTGTAGAATGTGGAAGCCAGTTTTATGTTTTGTGGAAGGTTGTCCTCAAAGTCTGGGCCCCTCATTTGTGAAATAGCCATCAAAATAGCCATCAAATTGAACTTTGGACTCAAAACCCAGGAATTATATTATGGAACCAGTGCCACAAGGTATCTGTCCTTAGCAATCAGATCTATGCATGTTCAGGATAGATGTAATTGTATAGAATTCCAAATGAGACTTAAGATGTTTTGGGAGTTCTGGATCCAAAAATTTGTATATCAGTATAGCTGATAACATGGAGCTTCATGGGGAAGCCAGTGAAGTGGTTTGAGTTCAAATGTGAACATCTACTGGTGCCCTTTCACTGTGGACATTTTTCTTGAAGTTGTTATGGGTATTATGTGTATGTAGACTAGTGGTGGGATCGCCAGCTTAAATGACAGATCGAGCATCGCTTGTTAGAAGCGAGTTGAACTCGAGTCAAACTCGAGTAATTTTCGGGATAGAGTATTTCGTTTGTTAGCGAAAATATTTTACATAACCGTACATGAGGCAAAACTTTAAACTGGAAATGGGCTTTCGCGATATAATTTAAGTTAAATCTTCATTGATTTAAGTCAGAATAAAGTAAAAATACAATATATTTCTGAAAATTTCAGATATTTCTATTGTTATGGTGAAGTATCAGCCTTAGATGGTTAAAATATGTACGTTTACAAAAAACTCGAGTTTCACTTGCGCCGATCGATGTGACCCCCAATTATCTCCCATCGAGTTGTAACTCGAGTTTCCGTCAACTCGTCCCAGCACTAATGTAGACTAGAGTATTGTGTGTGTTTACTTTTAGTAAAAATTGGTATATCGTCAAAACATTCTTGCCCTTGTGCGTCTATTGATTAAAAATCTAATGTTTTGACCATATTTAGTCCTGTCTTTACATCATGGTAGAAATAACATGTAAATGATACTACATTTGCTTTTGTTGTTATTCTATTTTTCATGTGACTTCATAAGTCATTTGCTCAGTTTTGTTTCTCCACAGTGTTTATGAATGTTGTTTGCCTCTGAGTGAATTAAGCATTCCACAAGGGACACTCGTTTGTATATGGGAGGATATCTGGCTCCGTGAGCTCCGCATTTTCTTTTCCTCATAAATCTGTGACCGTTGGTGGGTCCCTTTCAAATTTGTTAGGTGTATGCAGTAGCCCTGGGGATTTTTTATGAATATGCTGCAGTGACATTTTGACCAATCAGAGAGGTCACATGACCAAAAATGCCTTTTTTTCGATGGGTAAGCTTGTCCGGATTATAACTTGAAAGGGATTTTATCATTTCACCCGAAACTTGGCAAATACATTCATTCTATTAAAATCTGGAAATCAGTAGATTTTGTCATTGATTGGTTAAGAAATAGCCGAGTAATTAATGATTAATTAGTCATGTAGAATTTTCCAAATAAGGAAAACACAAAAATGCTTATATCTCGAAAATCATGCGAGATAGAGTGATTTCGACGAAATTTTTGACCCACAGGGTATCTCTGAGGAGTATGTATCCCAATTTTAAAAAAATTATTTGTCTCGCCAAAAAATTGCGGCCATTTTTAATTTTTTGCAAAAAATAAGGAAAACACAAAAATGCTTATATCTCGAAAATCGTGTGAGATAGAGCGATTTTGATGAATTTTTTTACCCACAGGGTATCTCTGCAGAGTAGCAATCCCAATTTTCAAAAAAAAATTTCTCTTGCCAAAAATGGCGGCCATTTTGAATTATTGAATTTTTGCAAAAACAAAAATGCTTATATCTCAAAAACTGTGCTAGATAGAGCCATTTCGACGAACTTTTTGGTCCAGAGGGTATCTCTGCAGAGTAGCTATCCCAATTTTCAGAAAATTTTTGTCTCACCAAAAATGGCAACCATTTTGAATTTTCAAATTTTTCGCAAAACTTGCAAGACACAAAAATTATATCTCGAAAACCGTGCTAGATAGAGCAATTTCAATTTCGATGAAATTTTTGATCCACAGGGTATCTCTGCAGAGTAGCTATCCCAATTTTCAAAAAAAATTTTATTTCGCCAAAAATGGCGGCCATTTCGAATTTTCCGCAAAATTTGCAAAACACAAAAATGTTTATATCTCGAAAACTGTGCTAGATAGAGCAATTTCGACCAAATTTTCGATCCAGGGGGTATTTCTGCAGAGTAGCTATCCCAATTTTCAAAAAATTTTTGTCTAGCCATAAATGGCGGCCATTTTGAATTTTCTGCAAATTTTGCAAAACACAAAAATGCTTATATCTCGAAAACTGTGCTAGATAGAGCAATTACAACGAAATTTTTGACCCACAGGGTATCTCTGCAGAGTAGCCATCCCAATTTTCAACAAATTTTTGTCTTGCCAAAAATGGCGGCCATTTTGAAAAAAAATGCTTATAACTCGAAAACCATGCTAGATAGAGCAAACTATGCAGACTTTGGTGGCCACAACGGTATAAGGCTAGAAGCAGAGCATTTTCTTAAAACTTTAACACTTACTTTTATATCCTTTTTGGAACGCTTTGTTTTTGCTGTGCAAAACATTATCTTTTTTTTGCAAGCGAACCTCTAGTTGTTACTAGCCATCTACATTGGTTTTACCTTTCTTTGATTAGAAGTTTTTACATATCATGTGTGTTTGTTGAAGTATTTGACTCACACCTAGGTCACATAACTCCATACTAGTCTCTCAAGCTACATCTGAGGGTAACATACTTAACTTCTGTGGGGGCTTGTTTGTGTCTCATGTTTTGGTTAGAATCCATTAGGTTTCATAAGTATACATAAGTTTGGATTCAATTATTTGGGTAGGACACATTCGCCACAAGACAGACCATGTTTCCAGCACATATTGTGTTTTTTAAAATGTTTGAAAAAAACTGCAACATCCTCTCATGAGATATATTAAACTCTGCTTGTAGGAGCAGTGAAGGTAGGGTGGGATGGCAACAGTGGTTAGCTCAATTTTAAACTACCCCTCATAACATACAGGTTCAATTTATGAGGCAGTGAGGATAAGCTCGTGAACCAAAATACAAAAAGAGTTGTTCTGGTTGTTCGGAACTGTGTGACCAGGCCTTTAACCTGTCACCCACAATCAGTGTTGGCATATTTCCTTGGTGATTAAACAACATGTACACAAGATTGTTTATTTATTAGGGCCCTATTTTGAATTTATTTGTTATGCATGTCAGCTGTAAGGGCTAACAAAGCAACAGTAACATGGTGTTCATGCATAAAGTTCTTGAGTTTTATTATTTTCTTCTGTCTGTGCTTTTGGCAGAGAAGCAGAAACTGGCCTTGGGCACTTATAATATAAAATAGATTTGTGATGCCATCAGTGATTTATTTTTATGTGTTTCTACGTTTTGATTGGACACATTATATGTTTGCACAAACATAATCATTTGTGTTTTTCTGCTTTATTGTGATGCTTATGTTTTTGTGTGACAGACTGACAGTTATCATAGGTACACTGACAAGTAAATTTTGTTGTTGCTTTTGGATTTTTTATTGACAATTCTAGTCTTGTTACAGGTGTACAGGGGCACACAGTTTCATCTGAAACCTTTTTCCTTACTGGGTTTCTGTAGGTAGCAGGGAGGCCTGTTGTGGTGAGTATACTTCTTTTTGGGATTTTTGAAGTAGATTTTTGTAGATTGCTTCATATATACAAAATTAATATATTTGACACACAGGCTTTACCTTTTAAACAAGATACAAATGCAGTTAATAATTGTCATATGGGGATGGTAGGTGCTGATACATAGCAAATTCAGTAGCATTTTCTTGCTGTCACATACGGAAGTACATTATGTACCATTAGAAAGTATTGTATGCAATTTTACATCATTTAAACCTAGGATTACCATTACTAGCTACGACAAAAATGATAAAAGGAAAAAAGAAACAAAACCAAAATTGAAAGTTTGAATGTGGAAGCAACCGTAAAATCGGCAATGACAAGTGCATCTTTTTTAGGACCTCCGCTTGGTTGGACATCATCCAAGCTTGGTGGGACATGAAAGGGCTAGTAGACCTCTTTTGTGGCCCAGCTCTGTTAGATTCTTTGGTCCAGGGCTTTGTGGTGCTTCATTTATATAATTATATAGATGTAAAAGCATGTCTCACATTATTTAAATGCGATTAAGTTCAGGTGTTAAAGTTTTGTATTATTTTTTGTTTCCTGTAAATATTAGTGGGATGTTGGAAATGATCTAATAAATTAATAATTGCAACTTCTCACTTATAAATCAGATGTTAAGGAAATATGGAAGGGTAATTTGCATGTACTGATGAGATATCTCGGATGAAACTTTTAACTTACATATGGTATTGATATAAATGTACTGAATAAATTTTGATGTAATGAAATAATTACAGTACGCTCTGTTTTACTAAAGCTTCCAATATCCACACATGTGGTTCTAGTTATGGGGAACTTGCACTTACACCTATAAAATAAGTGCATTTTATGGTGATTTTCAAAATTGGCTCTACTTATGGCTAAGTTAGACTTACACTGTTTCTCTTTATACAGAGTCTACAGTTTTTAAGCATCCCACAAGGGACGCTTCTTTGTAGTTATGGGAGAGAGAGTGGGTCTGCTGGCTGCTCCGGTTCTGCCGCCTCCAGAATTTTCTATTGCTTATAGCTCGGCAACCACTGGGCGGATTCTCTTCAAATATAGCACATGTTTGCAGTAGCCCTGGGAAAAATGTCTGAATATGCTGTCATGACATTTCAACCAATCAGAGAAGTCACATGAGCAAAAACACGTTTTTGAAAAGGGTGTACTTGTCCGGATGTTAACTTAAAAAGCGCTTCACCTATTCACATGAAATTTGGCAAGTAGGTTCATTATATAGATGTTTGGAAATTGTTAACTTTTGGAAGTGATCCTGTGTAAAATGGCCAACTTATTAACAATTAACTAAACGGCACGATTTTTCTTAATGCTGAAAACACAAAAATGTATTTATCTCAGAAACGATGCAAGCTAGAGCAATTTTGATGAAATTTTTGACCCACACGCTATCTGCATAGTCTACTGGCAAGTTTTCACCAAAAAATGTTTTCCCGCCACTTTTGGTGGCCATCTTGAATTTCTGCATAAAACAGAAAAATGTGTTTATCTCGGAAACGGAGAGAGCTAGAGCGATTTCGGCAAAAATTTTTGACCCTCAGGGTATCTGCGGAGTCTACTGTCAAGATTTTGCCCAAATCATTTTCCTGCCACTTTTGGCGGCCATCTTGAATTTCTGCGTAAAATGCAAAAAACGTGTTTATCTCAGAAACGGTGCTAGATAGAGCGATTTCGATGAAATTTTGACCCGCAGAGTATCAGCAGAGTCTACTGGCGTGTTATTCCAAATATCGTTTTCCTGCCATTTTTGACGGCCGTCTTGAATTTCTTCATAAAATATAAAAAGCATTTATCTCGTAAATGGTGTGAGATAGAGCAATTTCGACGAAATTTTGGACCCACAGGGTATATGCAGAGTGTACTGTTAACTTTCCCCAAAAACTGTTTCCCTGCCATAAAATGCAAAAACGCATCTATATTGATAACAGTGCTAGATAGAGCGATTTGGACAAATTTTTTGACACACAGGGTATCTGGAGAGTCTACTGGGGACTTTTCCCAAAAATCGTTTTCGAGCCATTTTTGGTGACCATCTTGAATTTCTGCAAAAAATGCATTTATCTCGGAAACTGTGTGAGATAGAGCGATTTCGACAAAATTTTTGACCCACAGGGTATCTGCAGAGTTTACTGATGACTTTTTCCAAAAATTGTTTTCCCGACATTTTTGGCGGCCATCTTGAATTTCTGCGTAAAATGCAAAAACACATTTATCTCGGAAGTGGTGCGAGATAAACCGATTTGCAGAAATCTGCAGAATCTACTGCCAAAAATTTTTCCCGCCATATTTGGCAGCCATTTTGAATTTCTGCGTAAAGTACAAAAGTACATTTATCTCATAAACGGTACGAGATGGAGGAATTTTGACGAAATTTATGACCCATAGGGTATCTGCAGAGTCTACTGGTGACTTTTCCCAAAAATCATTTTCCCGCCATTTTTGGTGGCCATCTTCTCGATAACTGTGTGAGATAGAGTGATTTTGACAAAATTTTTGACCCGCAGGGTATCTGCAGTCTGCTGGCGACTTTCCCCAAAAATTGTTTTCTCCCGACCATTTTTGGCGGCCATCTTGAATTTCTACGTAAAATGCAAAAACACATTTATCTCGGAAACAGTGTGACATAGATCGATTTTGACGAAATGTTTGACCCACAGGTTATCAGCAGAGTCTAATGGCCACTTTTCCCAAAAATAGTTTTCCCGCCATTTTTGCCATTTTGAATTCTTGTGTAAAATGAAAAAAAAAAAAAAAAAAATACACATTCATCTACGAAACCTTATATTTTGGGATAAATGAAAAAACATATTAGACACAGGAAGATGGTCATTTCTACAAAATTATTAATACTCATTAGGACACTTTGTTTTAATTTGCTGTGCAAATTTCTTTTTTTCTTGCAAAGCAATACTCTAGTTATAGTCTGTGGATAGAGATAAAAGTTTTAGGAGAAGGCTAGGAGCACTTGCTCCAGTAAGAAGACTTAGTTGAAAATGCTTTCATTCCCCCAAACCATAAAGACTGGGGTTGTAGTTGCCCTGTGCTATGAAGATATGATGCCGGAATAAAGTTTTTGGGTACTTCTTTGACTAAACTTGATTTTTTGTAAAATGTTCAGGATACTTTTCACCCAAGATGAACTGGAATTCATTAGGTTTTGGGCAATAGCTCTCAACAACTGTAACTTGGAGAACACTCTGTGTTTCTTATCTCCCACCTGTGGTCAAAGGCTGTGGTCGGGAGATTATAAAATGCCTTCCATAAGTGCGTCTGTTTGTCACGTTTTTGGATAAACCTTTATATCTTGGTCATTTATGAAGATAATCTCACTAAATTTGTAGGGAACTTTTATTGCTACGCAAGCATGTCTGAAAAAAAATTGGTGTCATTTAAAAAAAAGACAAATTGGCCATCATAGCCAATTGTTCAAAAATAATTAAACCTGTTCTGAAAGTTTAGATATTGAAGCTATTTTCATCAAACTAGCACAAAATGTTAATTTTTATGAAAACATGTCTGGAAAAAAAATTTGGCATCATTATGGAAAACAACATGGCTACCATAGCTGATTGTTTGAAAAATGCATTAACTTGTTCCAAAACTTTTAATATTGAAGCTAGCTTCACCAAATTTCACAAAATGTTTATGGCTAGGAAAGCTTGCCTCAGGGTAATGATGACCTAATTTGAAAATAAAAATGGCTGCCATATCACATGTTTAATGTCAAATTTGGGTCATAAGATTTAAAAAGCCTAATATGTTTCTTATTATTGATTCTATTGATTGTGATAATAACATGTAGGAATTCATGTCGTGAATCTTTTGCAAGTGTCAAATTTGATCTTTCATCCCTGCATCAAGGTTCAGTTGGGTAATCATATTCAAAAGGTCTTTCATGTACCTTGTTGCTCTTTGGGCTTTTTATGGTCAGACCACCTCCAGTTTTGGCTAGTTTTTACTTTACTGGTATGAGATTCGGGCGATAATATAATTTATGCTTTTAGTGATTCCATCCTTTTATTTTTTATTGTAATACACAGGAATACTATTTATGGGGGTTGGGGGCTTGCCCCCATTTATAACTCTGTTAATTTAATTTCATATTTCCTTGACAATTTCCTGCAATTATCAAATATGGCGGATCCCGTACCGGTAAAGTAAAATTGACCCCCAGTTTTTTTAATAAACTGCAGGAGATAAACATTGCGGCAGTGGTCTTGTTTACTTATAAATCTGGTTGTGCTCCATAGAATATAGCTGGGTTTCGATTTTCGCCAATCTGTTAGGATATATATTACATATATATAAATTTAACTTGTCATATGATCTAATGGTGACACTCCTTTTCTATTTTAACTTAAATGTGAAATGTTGGTTAATCTTCTCGAAATTTTTGAAATCTCAACTGGATGGAGTTCTACTTATAGATGCACACTATGTTTTACATTCTGAGCTTGGCCTTTGGATTGTGTCCCGTATTAAAAAAACGTAAATTCAACACTGTTTCCTTCTGTGTGAGTGTGACACTGTGACTCAGGTGAATTTTTGAGTTGTGACTGTCAAACCAAGGTAAAAACTTAATGCCCCAGTCAGACTACAGGCTGCATGTCCCGGCCCGTGGCTAGAATTTTAATGAGGCGGCTGAACCGCGCCCCAGGACGCCCCATTTTTCCGTCAGTATCTTGTCCCACGGTCGTCCTACTGGAGTTTTTGAATGGACGAGATGCATGATGAAGATTGTCACTGTATCAACCAAACACACCCAGCTCAGGTCCGTGTAATAATTTTAAACAAAATTGAAAATATATACAGATATGAAGCACATAAGTTTCAATTAAAAGGTAAATTATATTATATTACATAAATATATTAGACTGCTTCATCAGTGACCACCCACATGTATGTTAAAACATAACAATTTTCCTTCAATTATCACCCACATGGTAACGCATAAATGGCGAATTTTGAGTTCCTTCATTTATCCTCCCTCGATTATCCAACCTGATTGTATGTCTCCCATACAGTTCAGATAATCAAGGTTCCACTGTATTTACATTCAGACCAATAATAAAAGTAAACACGATAAAAAGCAACAGATGTTAAAGACCCCAAACACTGTTCATTCTGGTTACAAGGTTAGAGTTATAGGCAATTCCAACAAAAAAAAATCTGCACCAATTATTATAAAAACCAAAGAAGCATCTGAAAAAAATAAATGTATTTTGAGGTCTTAAGGTTTAACTCCTTCATCAGATGAAAGTTGCAACTATTCAGTTGCACCTTTAAGCTGGTAAAGGTGATAATCTCAAAAATCTCAAAATACATTTATTCATTTCAAACACTTTTTGAGTTTACTTTGTTTCCATTACATTTGGTAAAAGAGAATTCAATTTGGTGGAAATGATGTTCAGTGTTGATACAGAAAAGAAACAAATTTTGCAGTAAGCCATATAACAAGAAGCAAAGTGTAAAAAAAGACAGAATTTAGAATCCAAAGCGCACATCATTTCACTGTCATCACCTATAACTCTAAATCTGGTCCCACAATCCATAGTATTCTAGGCCTTAAACCGTCTAAAGCGAAAAAACCCGTACAAACGAGTTATTGGTTACCCTCTAGTAGGGTAGTTGGAGTTACTAACATCTCCGGAAACTGAGGGAAACATTCCCTAGCTCAGTCAAACAGAACTAAGCCAAGCTGGTTGGGTTCTCTGTTGTGATAATCCGGATCTTAGACCCAGAAGCAGCACACGGTATAGGGGACATCACTCTTGCAACAGTGGGCTGCTGTGACACCTGAGATGAGGTACCAGCTGTCAGAAGATAGGTCAAGATGTACTGCTGCGACTACCTATCTATACCCTGCTGGATAGCTGCAGACTGATAAAGGTACTGCGTTATCATCTAATACAATGGTCCTGGAAGGACCTCTACAAGGACAGGTAGATGTCCTTAGCTGATGCCTCCATCCAAAGGCACCATTTGCTCGTCAAGTCAGGAGTCTGTGTACGTTTGTTTCCAATTTTTAAGAGATTCAGAATCTCTTTGGTGTCTCTAATCTCCTTCCTTGACCTCATACTGGATGCAGGGTGTAACTGGTCAGCTGACCCTGCCAAAAGCTCTTCTCACCATCATCCAGTGTAGCAAAGGCAGTGGAACTGGTAGAACACTGAGAGACCAGTAAGGTGGAGTGATGGGTCACTCACTGTAACAGAAGACGGACTCGCGACTGCAGCTGGCTCATTCTGCATAGTCACATTTTTCAGTTGAAGTTAAAGAAAAAAACAAACATTCAAATATGTGCTGCCGTACCTACAAGGACGAGGTTAAAATTGGCATGTAGGCACTGGAGGAAGAACATGGGTGTGACACTTTTATCTGCCCCCACTTGAAAATTTTATTTTAGAAACTAAAAACAACAAAGCAACACTTAACACAGTTACAACAAGATGCACTCAGAGAGAGCAAAACGCTCGACTCCATGTGACCAGTCTCTCAAGTGATATAAAATATTGTAAGGAAGACAATAAAATAAAACCAAACATGTAAATTAATTTTCATAGAAATATCAAGTAGAAAGCTACAGTCATTAAAAATACATTGAAATGGGACCTCTGAAAAATCATGAATTTTTTGTATCTAAAATAAGATCCTGATCTTTCTTTTAGTAACTTCTTCCTTCAGTCAGGTCCTACTCACAAATTTTTAAATAAAGATCTGTTCATTAGTTTTAGAGTAATCTAAACACACACACACACAAAAAAAAAAAATAAAACAAACATAAACAATTAACACAAAAACATAAACTGCTGGTAGAGGTAAAAATTCTGCTTAAAGGTCACTTCTTGGTGAAAATCATGCATGGTAATTTTTTGTGATGGACTGTCAAGGAATTGAAAGAAAAAAGAGAAAATAAAACAGAAATAATAATTAATAAAAATGATGAATATACCACCTCCCTCTTTATTATGTTTATGTCAATTTCAAGACATACAATGAGAAGAAATATTTTTACTTAAAGACATCAAGTATCACAAGCTTTGTGACCTCACAATGGCAGTTACATTGTGACATCACTTAGTAATGACATCATCAGAAAGCAAAATATTGTTTTTAACGCTCGACGATAGGAGAGGGTTATTGTGATCAGTTTGTTTCTGTCTGTCTGTCTGTCTGTCTGTCTGTGCACCGTTTCACCCTTATAACTCAAAAACTATAACACCAATCAAGCTCAAATTTGGTGGGCATGTATTTTATGGGGTACAGACGGATTTTTCCAAATTTGGTATAATTTGTGAGAAAATTAAAGCCAGGAGAGAGTTTTTCTTATTTTTAATTGGGCTTTCACAGTGAAATCTGCTTCTCTGTCTGTGCACCGTTTTGCCCTTATAACTCAAAAACTATAACATCAATCAATCTCAAATTTGGTGGGAAGGTATTTCATGGGATACAGATGGATTGTTCCAAATTTGGTCTAATTTGTTTGAAAATTAAAGCCAGGAGAGAGTTTTCCTTACTTTTAATTGGGAATACACAGTGAAACTGCTTCTTTTCATCCCATAGGTAAAAAATCAATATTTTGCTTTCTGATGATGTCATTACTCAGTGATGTTACAATGCAATTGTGATTGTGAGGTCACAAACCTAGCTTGTGATACTTGCTGTCTTTAAGTAAAAATATTTCTTCTCATTTTATGTCTTGAAATTGACATAAACATAATAAAGAGGGAGGTGGTATATTCATCATTTTTATTAATTATTATTTCTGTTTTATTTTCTCTTTTTTCTTTCAATTCCTTGACAGTCCATCACAAAAAATACCATGCGTGATTTTCACCAAGAAGTGACCTTTAAGTAATATTTTTACCTCCACCAGCAGTTTATGTTTTGTGTGCTAATTGTTTATTTGTCTGTTTTTTTTTTGTTTTTTTTTTGTTTTTTTTTTGCGTGTGTGTGTGTGTGTGTTTAGATTGCTCCAGAACTAATAACAGATCTTTACTTAAAAATTTGTGGATAGGACCTGACTGAAGGAAGAAGAACTTTACTAAAAGAAAGATCTGGATCTTATTTTGGATACAAAAAATCATGATTTTTCAGAGGTCTCATTTCAATGTATTTTTATTGACTTTAGCTTTCTACTTGATATTTATATGAAGATTAATTTACATGTTTGGTTTTATTTCATTGTCTTCCTTAAAATACTTTATGTCACTTGAGAGACTGGTCACATGGAGTCGAGCGTCTTGCTCTCTCTGAGTGCATCTTGTTTACGTATGTGATGAAGAGAAGCAGTTTCACTGTGTATTCCCAATTAAAATAAGAAAAACTCTCTCCTGGCTTTAATTTTCAAACAAATTACACCAAATTTGAAAGAATCCGTCTGTACCCCATAAAATACCTGCCCACCAAATTTGAGCTCGATTGGTGTTATAGTTTTTGAGTTATAAGGGCGAAACGGTGCACAGACAGACAGACAGACTGACAGAAACAAACTGATTACAATAACCCTCTCCTATCGTCGAGCGTTAATAATAACCAAGGATTAATTAAAGGCCTTTACATTTGGCAATAACTTTAAGCTGTTACTGTTTCTTTACAAGTAGCAAATACAGTGACATTTTAAGTTTGGTACTTACAGTACTGGTCTGCCAACTAGGCACATGCACTATGTGTCTTTCCAGGAACTGTAACTTCTCAAGGATATACTTGTCACGATCCATCAGTTCATGTGCACCATCCCCTGAACGATACCCTGTCAACTTCTCAAATCTTGTGTGCACACTTTTCCACTGGACCTGAAGATCTTCCATTGTAACAGCAAAACAAAGACAAACATATTGAGTAATTGGGTATGTGAATGGGGTTACTGTCACATTATACATGTACATATGTAATAAAAATGTACATATATTAGATTCACAGATTTATACAGATTTATTACTTCATAGGCACACACATTGACTTGAGAGCAAGTCACTATTTATTACTACATCATTTTGCATTTACACTTATGATGGTCACACATTCAGTTTTGTCACTGACCTTTCATGGTGTTTCTCTGATTCAATCTATTAAAGCATTTTACTGCGCAGCAGACATGAGCATTTTTGCACACCTCTTCTTTTTCGCTTTACTCTCCTGACAGAGTGTGAAGCCTGAAATCAGGCTGTTAAGCAGTAGCAAAGGTATCAACAGTGTCACTATTTGAATTGTTTTAATCACTCAAAAGTGGTATGCAATTATATACACACACAGACTTCTTTTTTATCTTCATCATGTTCGGTAATACTTACAAGAGTTAAATCACAAAATAAAAGTCAGTAATATTAAGTAAAAAGAAATATGGTTCCTGCTCCAAAGTTTTCACCACGGTTCAAAAAGGCCACCCGAATAAAGTTGCTTCTATCAGAGAGCATGCCCTATTTCCGAATAAGGTTGTTGCCTGGATCAGTATTTCACCTCCCTGAAACCTTTGACAACCAAGTTGTCACAGAAGCATAAACTTCAGTCGCTTCCACATACCTTATTCAAACTTGCATAACAGTAGCAAATAAGAAGCTACACTACAGTGGTAGACTGTCTCCCACTCGATAAAAATGCCAATAAAAATTGTGTCCCAGAATTGACCCACCGAGTCGTACCTTATTTCACCTTGTCTCATTGTGCCAAAAATGTGTGCACGGTTAGCTGCCGACAGGGACTGACAGATATGGGTATATGTACGGTGCTTACTACAGACATAGGACAGTGAATGACTGTGACCGACAGTAAGACGGTTAGAGGTGGAATTTTTAAACATTGTAGCATTTCTGTGGGACACATAAGGATTGGGACGGTGGGCCACTGACTCACAAATTTGCAAATAGACTGCAGGCCATACTCGAAGGACAGGACATTTTATCAATCGCATACAACTGTGGGGCATACCACATGTATTGTGACTGGGGTTTAATTGTCTCAGTGTATTGAAAAAGTGATAAAAAGATTATTGAAACTTGATAATACATAGAGATTTCCAAACATGTTAAAAACATGCTAACTACTGTACATTCACGACTCATATTGTGACCACACTCATACTTTTAGCATATCCTGTATGTTTTGGCATTAAATGATATAGATATTTGTTTTTTGAAAATATATCAATAAATCAACCCAACCGATAAAATACAGTAACCTACTACATTAAGAAGGGGTTTCAGTCTACTAGCGCGAGCTACAAAGCCATCACAGACACAGTACTAACGTAGCCCATTGCTGCTTAACTTCAGTGAACAGACAGACACTCATCAGGCTACACCACAATTCATGGAAGTCCGGAGACAACCCCCCCCCCCCCCCCCAAAAAAAAAAAAAAAAAAGAAATAATCTCTAGAAAAGTGCTTAAAAATGTGCATGTTAATCACACACAATATGTTTTTTATTGTAAATTGTACTTTTGTAGGTTTAAAATAGTACATTACAGTGAATCCCCATAGCTGATGCTTGGGGACCAATCCAAGTCCATGCTGTGCATAAGGTTTATTTACCAATTAGATATACAATGACAAATGATTTCCCATTCTATAAAACTGAACGCAATATACATAAAAACATTTACACAACTTAATATATTTCATACATGAAGGAGCCATATGTGATAAACCATTAAGTAATAAAATATACCAATGGACCATTTCACTGATATTATATGTGTGTACCTTGTTGCCATGAATTTCTTTGTAACAAGATTTTTATTAACACAATTGATTGTTCATTCAGGCACAGTAAATTATAAAGTCTCATCAATCATAAAGAGGTATATTTTATAGTAGTCTGACAGTCTCTTAAGTTTTAAGTCAGTCAGCTGACATTATGGCATAACTCTGCGGCATTGGCGTCTGCGTGAACAACTTCTCCTCCAAAATTACAAGGCCTAGAGACATGCTGTTACTTTTAAAAATTGTTACTGATAAATTGTAAAATTGTAAAATTCATACAGACCTGTCTGTTTGTCTGTTTCAGAGAGCCGTTTACTAAATCACATATAACTAGAAGAGTATTGCATTTAAAGCATTTTAGATGTTATTCATCTACTTTTTCTATAGCTACAACATGATGAGTAACTTGGGAGTCTATACCAATAGCTAAGAGAGTAATAGCTACTTTTGGGCTTTTCAGTAACTTCCATAATGAGTAAAATCACTTGTAACTTGAAAACTATTGCATTCAGAGAATTTTGTATTAATATGTTATTCAGCTACTTTGGGGTCAGCTATAACATAGTGAAATTGCAGACCTGTAGCTCATTGTATAGCTGAGAAATAGCTACTTTCAGGTTCTCACTGTTGAGTAAATCAGTTATAATTAAGCGTCCCTGAAAGGGCGCTTCTTTGTTTTTGCCTCAGTTTCCTCGCCGCCACCGCCGCAGCTACCGCATTATGGTCTCCCTTGAATATCTCCCTTATTGTTAGAGGGTTTCAAACCATATTTGGCAGTTATATACCTTAGGCGTGGGAAAATTTTTCTGCATGCTTAAATTTGACCTTTGACCTTTATGAAGGTCACATGATCAAAAACTATTTTTTGAAGTACACCCCCCGTCATCACAGTTCAGGAAAAACTACTTGCTACAGAGCCTTATAATTTGACACACCTGTTCATACTATCGAAAACGCGAACTGATTAGATTTTGGGAGCAATCCCTTGAAAAATATCTCATTTATGAGTGATTTTCTGACACCTTCCAATCTGAAAGCCTTAAATTTAGGCCAACCCCCCTATTATCTTCTTAAGTATTGCATGTAGAGCTATAAAATGTACTGGGAGGTAATAGGAAACCATATGTGGGGAGTCTAAATAGCCGGTCAGTTTTACCCCACGGCCCCTCCTTATGGGTCAAACTGGGGTCATAAAATAGCTGATTTTGAGTTTTTGCCTTATATCTCCTTTATTGTTGCTTTTATAGCTTCAGAATGTATTAAGAGGTATTGGGAAAGCATATATGGAGAGTCTAAATAGCCGGTCAGTTTTACCCCCTGCCCCTTACGGGTCAAACTGGGGTCATAAAATAGCCGATTTTGAGTTTTTGCCTTTATCTCCTTTATTGTTGGTTTTATAGCTTCAGAATGTATTAAGAGTTATTGGGAAAGCATATGTGGAGAGTCTAAATAGCCGGTCAGTTTTACCTCCCGACCCCCCCTTATGGGCCAAACTGGGGTCATAAATAGCTGCTTTGGAGTTTTTGCCTTATATCCTTTATTGTTGCTTTTATAGCTTCAGAATGTATTAAGAGGTATTGGGAAAGCATATGTGGAGAATCTAAATAGCCGGTCAGTTTTATCCCCCAACACCCCCTTATGAGTCAAACTGGGGTCATAAAATAGCCGATTTTGAGTTTTTGCCTTTATCTCCTTTATTGTTGGTTTTATAGCTTCAGAATGTATTAAGAGTTATTGGGAAAGCATATGTGGAGAGTCTAAATAGCCGGTCAGTTTTACCTCCCGACCCCCCCTTATGGGCCAAACTGGGGTCATAAATAGCTGCTTTGGAGTTTTTGCCTTATATCCTTTATTGTTGCTTTTATAGCTTCAGAATGTATTAAGAGGTATTGGGAAAGCATATGTGGAGAATCTAAATAGCCGGTCAGTTTTATCCCCCAACACCCCCTTATGAGTCAAACTGGGGTCATAAAATAGTTGCTTTGGAGTTTTGCCTTATATCTCCTTTATTGTTGCTTTTATACCTTCAGAATGTATTAAGAGGTATTGAGAAAGCATATGTGGAGAGTCTAAATAGCCGGTCAGTTTTACCCCACGGCCCCCCCCCCCCTTATGGGTCAAACTGGGGTCATAAAATAGCTGATTTTGAGTTTTTGCCTTATATCTCCTTTATTGTGGCTTTTATAACTTCAGAATGTATTAAGAGTTATTGAGAAAGAATATATGGAGAGTCTAAATAGCTGGTCAGTTTCCCCCCGAGCCCCCCTTATGGGTCAAACTGGGGTCATAAAATAGCCGATTTTGAGTTTTTGCCTCATATCTCCTTTATCGTTGCTTTTACAGCTTCAGAATGTATTAAGAGGTATTGGGAAAGCATATGTGGAGAATCTAAATAGCCGGTCAGTTTTATCCCCCAACCCCCCCTTATGGGCCAAACTGGGGTCATAAATAGCTTCTTTGGAGTTTTTGCCTCATATCTCCTTTATTGTTGCTTTTAGACCTTCAGAATGTATTAAGAGGTATTGGGAAAGCATATGTGGAGAGTCTAATTAGCCAGTCAGTTTTACCCCCCGACCCTCCCTTATGGGCCAAACTGGGCTCATAAATAGCTGCTTTGGAGTTTTTGCCTTATATCTCCTTTATTGTTGCTTTTATAGCTTCAGAATGTATTAAGAGGTATTGGGAAAGCATACAGTGCAGCTTTGTGCATTCTTAGCTTTACAGCATGCTTATTAAAACCACAAAGCATTTTAAACTGTAAGGGACGCTTCGCTTTTGTTAGCAAAAGCATTCCTCTAGTTTGAAAACTATTACATTTAGAGTATATTCTGTAAAAATGTTGTTCCCTGCTTTTGGGTCCTCTATAACACAGTAAAATTTCAGACCAGTCCTGTAGCTGATTGCATAGCTGAGCAATACCTACTTTCAGGTTTTCACTGTTGAGTGAATCAATTTTAGCCTGAAGACCACTGCATTTAGAGAATTTTGTTTACATATGTTATTCATCTACTTTTGAGTCAGCTATAACATAGTAAAATTGCAGACTTGTAGCTCATTGGATAGCTGAGCAATAGCTAGTTTCAGGTTTTCAGGGGAAGATATTGCGCCTGCATAGCAGTATATTAGATTAGATTTTCACTGTTAAGTAAATCACTTGTAACTTGAAAACTATTGCATTTAGAGAATTTTCTTGAGATATGTTATTCATCTACTTTTGGGTCAGCTATAGCATAGTAAAATTACAGACATGTAGCTCATTGCAAAGCTCAGCAATAGCTACTTTGAAGTTCACTGGTGAGTAAATCAGTTGCAACTCGAAAGCTCTTGCATTTGGATAATTTTGTTTAGATATGTTATTCACCTACTTATGGGTCAGCTATAATATAGTGAAATTGTTGACCTGTAACTCATTGCATAGCGGGGCAATTACTAAGCTGATTCCAGGTTCTCAATGTTGAGTAAATCAGTTGTAACTTGAAAACTATTGCACTTACAGTATTTTGTTTTAATGTGTTATTCATCTACTTTTCAGTCAGCTATAACATAATGATATTGTATACCTGTAGCTTGAAGCATAGCTGAGCAATACCTACTTTTAGGTTATCACAGTTGAGTAAATGAGTGGTAACTTGAAACTATTGCATTTACAGTATTTTGTTTAAATGACTGTGTTATTCGCCTATTTTGGGGTCAGCTATAACATATATAGTAAAATTGCACACCTTCAGCTCATTACCTAGATGAGCAATAGCTACACCTACTTTTTAGTTCTTTTTACATCTTAACAGGTAACTTTGTACTTTACTTCTGAATACCATTTTCACTGCCAAATGTTTGTGTCCCTTTCTTCTTTCACTTCTATTCTGAATCTCAAAACACACAATCAGCTGACACAGAGCCTGTTTACAGGCACTGATTGCTTGTTTTTTCACGTTGTCTGTCTACATATTTATCAAACATGACATCAAGATAATATGTACCTTAAAATTACAGCCAAAAAAGACATTAAATGAATGATCACATTGATTTCTATGGTAACGTTACTAACTAATTGCTACAGAATCCAGGATATTGATCCAATCATGCCCAAATTTGAATTATTTCTTCCTTGAAACAATTCAGATGCTCCCTGAAATTTTCATAATGATCCGTCCAGAAGTTATGCTGTAAATAAAACAAACAAACAAGAGCACTTGGAAGGGAGAGCTGAGTGCAGACTTTGCAGAATTTTGCTCAGGGCATTAACTGAATTTTGCCCGTGCTTGCATTACTGCTCATGGGTGCTCACTGCTTACGCTGATGATTTCGATAAAATATTGCACCAGAATCAAGGATATTGACCCAGGCATGCTCAAATTTGAATCTGTCAGTTGTGTTGCTCCGTAAAATTTTCATAACCATCCGCGTAGTAGTTCTGGAGTTTTGCTGTAAATAATAAACAAACTTAGAAACTAGCAAACAGACTGAGTAATATACTTTGCAAACAATTTTGCCGAGTAGCAAGAGCACTCGAAGGGGAGATCTGAGGGGAGACTTAGCAAAAAATTTTTGCTCGGGACATTAACTGAATGATCTCGCATTAGGGCCCATGGGTGCTGCCGTGGACGATTTTGGTAAATAATGAGTCCAGAATCAAGGGTATTGACCAGATCATGCCCAACTTTCAGTCAGTTTTTCCTTCAGTTGTAACAATTCTGATTCTCCCTGAAAATTTCATAATGATTTGTTTTTTGAGTTAGGCTGTAAGGTGTAAACAAGCAAACAGACTGAGTAACATACTTTGCAAATATTTTGATTATAACAAGCACCTAAACATGGTAAAGTGTGGCAACTTTTTCATGTGCAAATATTTTGCAAAGCAAAAAACTTACAAATAAACAACCAAACAGAAAGAGTAATATACTTTGCAAAATTTTTGCAAGCTTTTTTTGTGGGCAAGCTGAACACCACCAGAGACACAAGTAGTGCACTAGAATTTATGAAAATCTGGCAACAAAAACGAATTCTTAGCCAGATACATCCCATGCCTGGTCTAGAACTCAGAGGGTGACCCATCCAAGTACAAAAATAGTCCACTGCTGCTTAACTTCAGTTATCTTGCTCATCTTGATATGTCACAATTCATGAAAGTCCGTTGACAAAAAAGAAAAAAAAAAGAAGAGAAGTTGATCTCTAGAAGGTTTGTGCTTAAAAATAACCCAACAATATTTCCATTTACCACTTTAGCTAGTAAATGCATGCCAGAAAGGCCATATATTGTTGTACATGATTACCATAAATGACCTATTTAGCACACAGTGCCCTTGGGAAAGACTAGTTTTAGTCAATACTTTGGTGGAAAAAAGTTCCCTTTTTAGTGCACCCCATCATGCTGATGTTTTTCCACAGAAGTTGTCAAGGCCATTTTAACAGGCCCATCCACTGATTGTTCTCTGTGTATGTTTGTGGTTTGAAAGTCTTGCGTGAACAAAAGTTATACTTATACATGATATGTTTTTTTTTCTCTGGATGGCTTGAGCAAGTTCTCTCGGACTGCATGATGGATGCAATCACGGTACTATATTGCCAATAAAAGAGATAGGGTGTGGTTACAAGGGTGGGTGCCCTAAATAGATCATTTACGGTATATGATTTGTATTTGGTTGAGGTGTCTTGGTAGCACAATTGTCATCTCTTACTGAAAACCATAGTTCATTGATAAGTCTTCATTTGCAAATATTCACAAAATAAAAACACATAGGTCAAAAATATTAGTATTCAAACAAGACAAAGGGAGTCATTGCATGTTTTTGTTAGAGTGACAGTTGCAGCCGTTTGTGTGTGTGTGTGTATGTGTGCAATGACCTTACTTAGTGTGGCTGTATACAAGGAAAACAAAGTTGGACCTAATGTAGCACTGTGGGGAATGATGCTTTCAGCCTTTGCATGATTGACAGATGTGATGACAACCTGTTCAAAGCAAAACCATTAAATTCATACCAGGAAGACAAACTTTTATGCCCCTGTTCCACCAAAAGATTAAGCCCTGATCCTGTCTGGGACCCTTAATCGTGCACAGTCGGTGGAAAAAAGACAAAAATGGGTGGGAATACTGGGTCGGTACTGAAGTCTGGGATTACGAACAGATCGTCCCCAGGACGCCTCAGGCGGCCCCAGACAGTCCCCGACTGGTCTGGGACTAAGAACCGACTAAGCCAGTTTTCAGGTCGGTTTCAACCACGATCCTGTCGTACACATACCAACTGGGTCCCAGGACGCCTCAGGCCTCCTGGGACTAAGAGCCGACTAACCCACGATTAACTACCGGCGTCCTCAGGCCTCCTCAGTCTTCCCCAGACCAGGATCCCCGATTATTGTTTTCCAAAGTTGCTGGATTTTCTGGGTATATATATATAAAATTCGCGATCTAATCATCATTGCTTTTCTAGGAACACAGCAGGATGCCACCTTTTAATGGAAGACAGATTCAACAACAACTTAGGGCTTTTTTGGTTTTTATTCAGTTACAAATAATCATGTATTTCCATTTCTTACGTCGACCACAGCAACCACCACCAGCACCACCAGCACCCATACAGAGACCTAGAAGAAGCCACAACATGTGGCTCAGGCCATGGCTAATGCAGAGAGAGGAGAGGGGGGCCTACCACAACATTATGGCTGATCTGTATGCCACAGACATTCCAGGATTCACCAACTACATGAGGATGACCCCAGAATTTTTTGAAATGATTAAGACCAGACTGGAACCACACCTAGCCAGGCAGGCCACCAACTACAGAGCACCAATCAGTGTTGGGGAGAAGTTAGCCCTCACCATCAGATATCTGGCCACTGGAGAGTCCTACACATCATTGTCCTGTCAGTTCAGGGTTGGAAGATCCACCATCTCCCAAGTTTATACCAGAGGTCTGCAGGGCCATCCAGGATGAGTTCACCAGGGAGTACCTGAAGTGTCCTACTACCCCAGATCAGTGGAAAGAACTGGAGAGGGAATTCAGGATCAGGTGGCATGTTCCACATGCCCTGGGAGCCCTTGATGGCAAGCATGTGGCCCTGAAGAAGCCCAAGAACACTGGAGCCCTCTACCACAACTACAAGGGGTTCTTTTCCATTGTGATGTTGGCCCTGGTAGATGGACAGTACAAGTTTAGATGGGTGGATGTGGGTACTGAAGGATCCTGCTCGGATGGCCAGATATTTAATGCCTCTCAGCTGAAGAGGAGGGTTGAGGATGGCAGGATAGGCTTCCCTGACCCAGCTCCTATAACCCAGGGTGGGAGAGATGTCCCCTACTTCATCCTGGCAGATGATGCTTTTGCCCTGAAGACCTGGCTCATGAAACCCTATGGCAGAAGGATGTTAACCAGAGAGGAAAGGATTGCCAATTATAGAATTTCAAGGGGCAGAAGAGTGGTGGAGAACGCTTTTGGCATCCTTGTGTTAAGATTCAGGGTGATGAGGACAACCATTGAACTACCCCCAGAAACAGTCAGGGAAGTGGTCTTGACGTGTGTTGTTCTACACAACATACTGAGAAGCCAGTATCAAGGTCAACCTGGTGGTCAGCAGCCTGGGGAGGACGATGATGATGATGTACCTGATGATTGTGGATTGATTGGGGGTGCTGCTGGTGGTGGCCAAGACAGAAACCCTGCCAGAGAAGCCAAGAGACAGAGGGATTACCTGAAGGACTACTTCAACAATGAGGGAGCAGTGGCCTGGCAAGATGGCAGAATATAAGTCCTGCTGCAGTAAACAGTCCTTTTCAGGACTAACTATAACAGTCCTTTTCAGGACTACCAATTATTCCAAAAACAATTAATCAGCTATGTTTGCTACAGACGGACAAACCCCATGCCAAACATAACTTATTCAGACGGACAAACAGACAAACCCCATGCCAGACATAACTTGTAGAGACGGACAAACAGACAAACCCCATGCCAAACATAACTTGTTCAGACGGACAAATAGACAAACCCCATGCCAAACATAACTTGTTCAGACAGACAAACAAACAAACCCCATGCCAAACATAACTTGTTCAGACGGAAAAACAAACACAACTTACTTACCCAAGAAACAGACAAACCCACTGTTAAACAAAAGCCAAACACAAAGTCACACATAATATCCTAAATTGAATTATTTTTTTATATATTTTGAAATCCACATCATAATTTCACCAATTTTTTTTGTTCATGGCTTGGAAATTTATTTGTAGCAGAAAGGTTTTTATGGAAATCTTCAATTTTAAATCTTCACTTCTAATCACAAAAATGTGGAAAATATAACCATGGAACTAGTTTTGCTTTCAATAATGGGGGATTGTGTTTGCAAAATAGTTTGTCAGTTTGTTGGCATGGGTTCTATTTAATTTTGGGTTTTTGGGTTTCTTGGTTGGTGGTTACTGGGGTTGGGTTTATTATTGGTAGTTGGATGTTGGGTTTCTTACTGGGTTTGTTATTTGGGGGTTATGTTTGGTATTGGGTTTGTCTGTTTGTGGGTTGGCAAGTATGTAATAATGACTTTTAACTCTAGGGAAGGTGTAAGTGTTGGACTTTTCAATTACAGATTTTAAACTATCCCATGGATTTTATTCTAAAAATGGGCTGATTAATGGCCATATTGGGAGTTATTTTTAATTTTTTTTTATGTGGCCTTTTTTGTTATGTGTGGTACCATGGGTTATTTGTTTCATGTTTGGGGTGGTGTAGGTGTTGGACTTTAACTTTTTTTTTCTTGTGATAAGTATTTGTACTGAACTTTTTTGTTTTGGGAGGGGAATTGGAATAACATGTAGCTGAATAATTGTTTTTGGAAGATTTGGTGGCCCTGAAAAGGGCCTGGCAGGTCAAAGACCCGCCCTGACTGATGGCTACTGAGGAGGCTGCTGCTGCTGTTGAGGCGGTGCTGAAGTGGTGATAGGAAAGAGCTGCTGCTGCAGTTGCTGCTGCTGCTGCTGAGGCTGCTTGACGATCTGTGTTGATGTCAGATCTGGTAGCTGGCTTAAGATTCTACTCAGATTGTGTCTGCTCCCTTCGTCCTGTACAGTTAGGACAGATGTCGGGTTGCTGAAGCCAATGGGGCTTGGTGTATAGTACACAAAACTGCTGCTAGCTGCTGCTTGAGTGGAACTAGACGCCTGTGGAGTGATTGTTGGCAGTAGGCCGACCCTCTGGGACTCCGTGGTAACAGTGGCTGATCTTCTGGGCAATGGCTGACGTCTGCGGTTACTCTTAATAGTTTCGATGTCTCTAAATATCTTGCCCTTTAATTCTTCAAATTCTTCTTGAGTCATCTTTTCGGCCTCTGATGCCACGTAGTCAAAGAAGGGCTGCCTGTCTGACTTCTGATGCAGAAAACCTGAGATAAGTGTCCTCATCTGCTCAAAGTGTTCGAGAATCTTGGAGTCTGTAGTTGAAACGGGCGTTGATGTAATGATGGACTGACTCCTCTCCCTCAGGACACTGGACTCGAGGTGTTCTGTATCAGTAGTTGAGCCACGTGATTCGTCCTGCCTGCTGGTATTTGGACTGGCCTCAAAACCTGAACTTCTATTGGCCCCCTTTCTTCTGATGTGGGTTTTAAGAAAACCCATCTGTTGGTAGACCCAGGACTGTCTCTTGGTCATCTCCCTCGGGGCTTGGCCAGATTGGAGCTTGGACAGCTTCCCATAACGGGTTCGCTGGGACTCGAACCAACGTCTCACATCAAAGGGCTGGAGCTTGAGTTCTGCAGATATTTCTGCCCAGAGAGCCTCTCTTCTGGTCCTGTCGTGGAAACGTGAATGTTCCTTGTCATACAGTTCAGGGTGCAGCTTTACAAATTCCACAATGGAAACTTCCTGGCTGTATGTAAAAATGGCACACACCCTGGCTCTCTTGGCTGAAGAATGGCACTCCGGATCTTCCTCACACCTCTCTTCTTCTTCTGCCACAGCTTCCCCAATAGCTGGATCTTCCTGAATCTCCTCCTCCTCTCTCCTCTCAGTTCCTTCTTCTGTAATAACTTCACTCCTCTCCTCTACTTGACTTTCCTTCTCCCTCTCATCCATCTTTTTCCTTCCTCTCTTCCCTCCTTTCTCTTTCCTCATAATCCAGTCGACAAAATAATAAAATAATAGTAATATGTGTCTCCTGTGAAATTTGCCCTAAGTTCAAGTATATAAAATATAAAATAAAAACTGAAAACCCCTACAAATCAGTGACACACGTCTCTCAGTAGCCAAACAGTCAGTAACAACGACAATGTGTGCGCGGTCGCTTATATAGTCCCAGACCCCCTCATTGCCTCGATTTCATTTCAGACGCGCGGAAAACAGTCGGTTCTTAATCGGTTGTTAGTCCCAGGTCTCCTGGGGCGTCCTCAGGCCGCCGCAGACTGAAAATGCGTGGTCCCAGGCGTCCTGGGGAGGCCGGTTTGGATCGGTTAGGGTCGGTTACCCTTAGTCGGTTCTTAGTCCCAGACCTTGATTTTTGGGTCCCACTCTGGACACCGCAGACAGTCTGAGGCTTCCGGGGACTAATGCAACCGACCCACTTTCAGACGCATGAAATTCATACGCATCATATTTGAGTCTGGGATTAACAACCAGCCTCCTGGGACTAAGCTAGGGAGGTCTGGGACTAAGGGTCGCAGGCGGCCTGGGACAACACACGACTGTCTAAATTTGGGTCTGAGGAGGCCTGAGGATGCCTGGGACTGGACATTTTGTTGACGGCGGGAAATATGAATCGGTTGTAGTCGTGTGAAATATCAAACATGTTTGATTTTTCACACGGCCCCAACCGACCCTTACAGAAGGTCTGGGACTAAGCAAATATTTCAAACCGACCCTCAAAAACCCTTAATCGGGAGCCTTAGTCGTGTGGTGGAACACCCACATTAAGTAGAGTAGAGAAGTGGAGTACAGTGATGTCAAAAGCAGGAGATAGGTCAAGAAGACTGGGCACCGTTGGGTCTGAACATTGGCTAGGAATTGTAGGTTATATTTTTGATTCACCAAGACAGCTGTTTCAGTTGAGTACCCAACCCTACAGACAGACTGATACCAATTTTTGAAAACATTTGAGTTTATATCTTTCTATTTTGTTTTATATTACTCTTTCAAGTTGTGGTATGAAGCCTAAACCTGGGATATTTTTATGAAAGATGTTATTGAAGGTCCTGGATTTTAGAAATTGGTACTGGTGACAATCCCAAATTGAGCAGTTAGTCTTTTAGATGTTTAAACTTTTGATTTACCCATTATTTTAGAGCAACTGAAAGATGGGACGCAAGAAAGTAATCATAGATTTGGATACAGGTGTTGATGATGCAGAAGCCTTGATGATAGCCCTGCGTCACAAGGCGAGTGTGGAAATTCTTGCAATCACTTGCGTACATGGCAATACTAATGTTGATCAAGTCTGTCTCAACACACTAACTGTACTCAAAGTGTGTGGGGAAGAACAGGTGAGAAGCGCCACAATAGAAACTACTGTACGAATCTGCTTATTGAATTATTACATCAATCAAGACTAATCAGTTCTCATTTCCTCTATCAGAATTAATAAATTGTCACAAATTAGTTGCTCCAGTAGAGAAAGGATAAAGTTTAGTATAGCTGTAAATGGAAAACAGGATTATCTAGTTATTGGTTGTTTTGGTCTTAAGAGCCAACACCTGGTTTTAAATTTTTAAATTTTGTAAAACTTTTTACCGCACAGCTGTTAAGGGCTGTTGGGGTATTGTTTTCACCCATGGTGTCTGGATGGGCAGGTGGGCTGCGGGAAAAAGTTTGTCTGGGCTATATCTCAGAAACCGTAAGGTGTAGGAAGTTGATACTTGGTAGGGACATCGGTTAGGGATGTAGGTGTGCAACGTCATGTGTGACCTTGATTTGACCTTTGAATTTGCCGTACTGACCTTGACCTATAAAATCTTGTCCGGGCTATATCTCGGAAACCGTAAGGTTTAGGAAGTTGATACTTGGTAGGGACATTGGTTAGGGGGTGTAGGTGTGCAGCGTCATTGTGTGACCTTGATTTGACGTTTGACCTTACCATAATGACCTTGACCTATAAAATCTTGTCCGGACAATTATCTCAGAAACTGTAAGGTGTAGGAAGTTTATACTTGGTAGGGACATTGGTTAGGGGGTGTAGGTGTGCAACGTCATGGTCTGACCTTGATTTAACCTTTGACCTTGCTGTAGTGACCTTGATCTATAAAATCTTGTCCGGGCTATATCTCGGAAACCGTAAGGTGTAGGAAGTTGATACTTGGTAGGGACATTGGTTAGGGGTTGTAGGTGTGCAGCGTCATGGTGTGACCTTGACTTGACCTTGTCGTAGTGACCTTGACCTATAAAATCTTGTCTCGGGCCATATCTCGGAAACTGTGAAGGTGTAGGAAGTTGATACTTTTGTAGGGACATTGGTTAGAGGTTGTAGGTGTGCAGCATCATGGTGTGGCCTTTATTTGACCTTTGACCTTGCCATAGTGACCTTGACCTGTAAAATCTTGTCTGGGCTATATCTCTGAAAGCGTAAGATGTAGGAAGTTGATACTTTGTAGGGACATTGGTTAGGGGTTGTAGGTGTGCAACATCATGGTGTGACCTTGATTTGACCTTTGACCTTGCCATAGTGACCTTGACCTATAAAATCTTGTCTGGGCTATATCTTGGAAACTGTAAGGTGTAGGAAGTTGATACTTGGTAGGGATATTGGTTAGGGGTTGTAGGGGTGCAATATCATGGTGTGACCTTGATTTGACCTTTGATCTTGTCATAGTGACCATGAGTTTTAAAATCTTGTCTGGGCTATTTCTTGGATTCCATAAGGTGTAGAAGGTTGACACTTGGTAGGGACATTGATTAGGGGGTGTAGGTGTACATCATGGTGTGACCTCTTTGCTCTGCCAAAGTGTCTTCACCTGCCATAGTTGAGACATTTTTTCTCCTATGACAAAGATATATCATCAAGGGTTATTAAAGTCTAGCTATTTGATGAAATACCCAGGTATTTTAACCTTGTTTGGCAATTTTCAAATTGGTTTTTAACCGGTTGTCAGAGTGTTTTGGAAACAGCAACCAGTTTTTGAAAATTAAAACCACCACCACTGTAGGTGGCTCAGTAACCCATCACACAGTTCAGTGTCACACTGTATCAACAACATGAAACTACAAAGACAATATAGTGACCAATCGCTGTTGCAATGGAGAAAAAACTAATTGATCTTAATTTTGTCTGGCAAGATCACAAGAGGTTTAGTCTTGCCTTTTTTTTCATAAGTAGGAAAATGTATGGGTTCTTAAAAATTGAAAAAGTTTCTTGTGAAGAAAATATTTAATAAGTGAAAACAAAAAACAGTATGGGTATTATGACTGTAAGGTATTAGTAGATAATTATGATGCCTGGTTCTGTGTTGTGAAAGTTTAATTATGTTGAATATGCTCTGTTGTCCATCTGATCAGGTCCCTGTTTACAAAGGTGCACATGCTCCTCTGTTACAAGTTGGGTGTGATGGAGTATACCACCATGGTAAGAATGGAATGGGAGGGGTAACTGATGAGGTGGTGGGTGATATAAGGTTGTTGCAGTCCGAGCATGCAGTAAACACACTGGTCCGTTTGGCAAGAAAACATAAAGGTAAGTTAACTGCCAACATAATTACAATGGTAGTATTATTTTTAGGCGGGTTGAGTGTAACCAACCGGCCTATTAGATTGATGTGTCTGACGTTCGTCTGTCCGTCCGTCTGTCCGTCAACATTTTCGTTTCCAGACTCTAACTCGAAAACGCTTTGTCCAAACTTGGCAGGGAGATAGATCACCATCATAGCTAGGTTCCTTTTGAAATTGGTGTAATTCTGTTTGTTCATTTGTCTGTTTTTTATCTCTTTGTCTGTCCATCAACATTTCTATTTCCAGACTCTAACTCAAAAATGCTTTGTTCATTCAAATTCAAACTTGACAGGGGGATAGATCACCATCATAGCTAGGTTCCCTTTGAAATTGGTGTAATTCTATTTGTTCGTTTGTCTGTTTTTGTCTGTTTGTCTGTCCATCAACATTTCTATTTCCGGACTCTAACTCAAAAACGCTTTGTCCATTCAAATTCAAACTTGACAGGAAGATAGATCACCATCATAGCTAGGTTCCTTTCAAAATTGGTGTAATTCTGTCTGTTCATTTGTCCATTTTTTGTCCGTTTCCCTATCCATCAACATTTCCATTTCCGGACTCTAACTCGAGAATGCTTTGTCCAGTCGAATTCAAACTTGAAAGGGAGATAGATCACCATCATAGCTAAGTTGCTTTCGAAATTGGTATAATTCCATTTGTTTGTGTGTCCATTTTTTGTCCATTTGTCTGTCCATCAACATTTCCGTTTCCAGACTCTAACTCATAAACGCTTTGTCCAATCAAATTCAGACTTGACAGGGAGATAGATCACCATCATAGCTTTCGAAATTGGTGTAACTCCATTTGTTTCTTTGTCCGTTTATAGCATCGATACAATTATGTAACCTAGATTACAAGTTTTACATTTCTTAGCACATCTAACTCATTTACCTTAACTGGGTGACCTAGCATTTCTTTCCTTGTTTCTAAATTTAATTACAGCAGTCGCTAACCTTATTGCTGCCTGCGCTACCCGCCTTTTGGAGCATCTTTGATCCTCTTGTTTGTTTTTGACATGCCACTTCTATCATTAAAAGATGTACTTAAAAACAGTTGAGGCTATACCTGGGTTGAAATTGAAATTTGTTTGCTGTTGGGTGTGTTTCCACTTTCATGTTATTTTCAGTGACTTTGGCTTTCTGTGTTTGACACTACTCCAGAAGTAATTAGGAGATCTTCATCAATTGTTTGATGTGGGTAGGGCCTGACATTGCGGAAAGATCCATATCACATTCTAGATCCAAAAAAAAAAAAATCCTAAATTTTTGGAAGCACCCCTTGGAGGGGGTCTGCACTCTAGGAGTGCCGTCTGGCTAATAATGTTATTAAGTGTCCCTCACTGGACGCTTTAGTGTTTTTGCTTCCGTTTTTACTCGCCGCCACCGCACTAATTCTACCAAGATGTAATATTTAATAAATAATGCTTTTAGTGTGAAAACATTATAAATCTAAAAAAAATTGTGCCAGCAGTATTTAAAACTGCGGCCTGTCCGCCTGGAATTTGCAGTTAATTTTACGGATGGGTTTTTATATTTTCGTCAAAGCAAGCCCAAGCGCTTGTAACATATCTTAAGCAAATTTTTATATAAAATAAAGGTTTATAGAGGAATATTTGCACATTTTGCCTTATTTTTATAGCCTTTTTGGTGATAGCCATACTGCTTTTGTGTCGAGCAATCTGTTGAAAATTTGTGAAGCAAGAATGCCATATAGCAGCGATGTACAAAACCACTTTTTATGTCATCACTCTGCGGCGTGGGCGTACGCGTGAACAACTTCTTCTCCAAAACTACAAGGCCTAGAGACATGCTTTTTTTTTTAAAAGATACCTTATCTATCGAGGATGAAAAATTGTTCAAGGCATGCAAATCTGTCTGTTCGTCTGTTTGCTAGAGACATTACAAGGGGGGTACCCCCACCAAAAGTGTGAAAATTTCAACTTTTTATCACAATTTTCTCAGTGACTATTGCAGGGATTTCTCTCATATCTTGCATATATGTACTAGGCCAGAGGTAGATTCTCTTGTGTGAGTATGAGACCTGGATCTGTCTTACTTTTTTTTTAATAAATTTTTTTAATAATTTTTAATGCATTAAAATTCATGAAATCATGTACTAAATCACTTATAACTTCAAAAGTGTTGCATTTACAGCATTTTGTTAAAATATGTTGTTCAGCTACTTTTTTCATAACTACATTATGGTGAGTAAGTTGGGTGTCTGTCTCAATAGCTAAGTGAGTAATAGCTACTTTTGGGCTTTTCAGTAACTTCCATTATGAGTAAAATCACTTGTAACTTAAAAACTATTGCATTTAGAGAATTTCATATAAATATGTTATTCAGCTACTTTCGGGCCAGCTATAACATAGTGAAATTTCAGACCTGTAGCTCATGGCATAGCTGAGTAATAGCTACTTTTAGGTTATCACTGTTGAGTAAATCGCTTATAACTTGAAAACTATTGCATTTAGAGAATTTCGTATAAATATGTTATTCAGCTACTTTTGGGTCAGCTATAACATAGTAAAATTTCAGACCTGTAGCTCATGGCATAGCTGAGTAATAGCTACTTTTAGGTTATCACTGTTGAGTAAATCACTTATAACTTGAAAAGTGTTGCATTTAGAGTATTTTGTTAAAATATGTTATTCAGCTACTTTTTTCATAGCTACAATATGGTGAGTAAGTTGGGTGTCTGTCTCAATAGCTAAGTGAGTAATAGCTACTTTTGGGCTTTTCAGTAACTTCCATCATGAGTAAAATCACTTGTAACTTAAAAACTATTGCATTTAGAGAATTTCATATAAAATATGTTATTCAGCTACTTTTGGGCCAGCTATAACATAGTAAAATTTCAGACCTGTAGCTCATGGCATAGCTGAGTAATAGCTACTTTTAGGTTATCACTGTTGAGTAAATCACTTATAACTTGAAAACTATTGCATTTAGAGTATTTTGTTTCAATATGTTATTCACCTATTTTGGGGTCAGCTATAACATAGTGAAGTTTCAGACCTGTGGCTCTTTTCATAGCTGAGTAATAGCTACTTTGAAGTTCTCACTGTTGAGTAAATCAGTTATAATTGGAAAACTATTGCATTTACAGAAATTTGTGCAAATATGTTATTCAGCTACTTTTGGGTCAGCTATAACATAGTGAAATTATAGACCTATAGCTCATGGCACAACTGAGCAATAGCTATTCTCAGTTACTGACTGTTGAGTAAATCCGCTATAACTTGAAAAATATTGCATTTGGAGTATTTTGTTAAAATATATTGTTCACCTACTTTTGGGTCAGCTATAACATAGTGAAATTACAGACCTATAGCTCATGGCATAGCGGAGCAATAGCTATTTTCAGGTTCTCACTATTGAGTAAATCAGTTGTAGCTTGAAAACTATTGCATTTACAGTAGTTTGCTTAAATATGTTTTCACCTACTTTTGGGTTAGCTATAACATAGTCAAATTTCAGACATGTAGCTCATTGCATAGCTGAGTAATAGTTCCTTTGAGGTTCTCACTGTTGAGTAAATCAGTTGTAACTTGAAAACTATTACATTTAGAGTAATTTGTTAAATATGTTATTCACAGAATTTTTGGTCAGCTATAACATAGTGAAATTGCAGACCTCTATGTCATGGCATAGCTGAGCAATAGCTACTTTCAGGTTCTCACTGTTGAGTAAATCATTGTATCCACTGGATAGCCGCAGTGTGTAGAGAGAGATTTCACCATTACTGCTCTGATGAAAAAAAATATTATAGCTAGCTTTCTTAAGTTTGCAGTATATATTAATAACCATAAAATGTTGTCTGGGAATATTTTTGGCCTCATTTTGAGAAACAAGATGGCCACCACAGGTGTTTTTCCTTCAAGGTCAAATGAGGATAGCGAAAATTGAAAGTGCCTACAACTCGCTTATTATTGGTGACAGAGATTTGGGATGGTAAACCATCCCATAGGAAATCATTGGCTCGGAGGTCAAATGAGGACAGCCAAGCTTAAAAGTGCTTATAACTCATTTATAATTGGTCCTAGAGGTTTGGAATGGTAAACCATAGGAAATCATGGGCTGGGAATGTATTTGTGTGGTTAGATTTGACCTTGGACCCCTTCTTCAAGGTCGAACGAGGATATTGCATTTGTAGTATTTCTTTAAATATGTTTTAACCTATTTTTTACACTTAAACAATTACCTTGTTATTTTCCTTCATAATACCATTTACAGGGCACAACTTTTTTATCCTTTTCTTCTGTCAGCTTCGGAATTTCTTTCGAACTTGCTGTTCAGTTACCATTTACTGTATTTCTGTACAGCCCTTTTCCTGATAATTATTCTGTCCTCTAATCACCTTCACAAATCAAAAACACTCAGTCAGCTGACACAGTGCCCATTCACGGGCACTCTCCTCTTGTTTATACATAAATACTACACATGATTATGGAATTTTATGTTTGAACAAGTGTATTTGTTGGGGTTTCTTATCCAAAATGAATCTGCTGAAAAAAAAATCCCAAACTGGAGTGCTGTAGCTTATGAGCACAGAAGGGAAAGGGAAGTTAAGGCTCATTGAGGGCAGGTTATACACATTGCAGTTTTAAAATCCATCATGCATGCATGCTTCATTTTTGTGCAATCGTGGGAAAACTAAAATACATGTCAACATATCTGTAATTAGTGTGTTTTGAGGGTTGGGCCTGGGAGTTGACAGTTGGGGTTGGGTGGAGGGTTACGGAGGTGTTGTAAATCTTTAATTTTATTGCACTACAATAGCTTACCATGTGGAACTGAATGCTTACTCGAACGAAATAATGATGGCCTTAGTACAGTAACTGTAGGTGAACCCCGTAGTGAAATACCGCATGCTCCCCATCTTTTTTTCGTTGGCCGCATTGTCCTGTCTTGCATTTTATTGCAAGGAAAAGATCTGATTTTTATATGGATATACTTGTCCTTGTATACTGAAACTACATCAGTTTCCATATTGTAGTTAATAGATTCTCTTTTTTTGTGTCATTTCACAGAACAGGTAAATATATTTAGCATTTTTTTACAACTTAAATCCACTTCCGGGTTCATGTTGTAAAGAGGAGGCCACCAGGACTCGTGCTTGTAGCTTATATACAGGATATTGGCCTGTCGAACTAAAATAAAATATTTAACCCCTATCTGCTCAATATTATTTAACCTTTTTAAGAGTGTAAAATATAAATTAAAGCACAAAAACGGTGCTTGTTGAAAGAAATTGTCAGAGATAACTTCCGTCCTTGTCTAGACAGCATATTGCTTGCAAAACTAATCCACGACGCGTGCATGTAGCTTATATACAGGAAATCAAATCAAATAAATATTTTAAGGGTTTATCCCCATCCTGCTACAGTATTTGTCCATTTTAAGGGTTAAAATATGAAATAAAGCATGGAAACTAACTTGGGGGAATCCTTGGTGAAACCCCTGTGGTGACTTTGTCTAGACAGAAGGTGCCTGCAAAACTAGTAGGGTCTTCAATGCAGTTTGGGAGACCTTGGTTTGGCAATATTTTAAGTAGTCCTCTCTTTTATCCAATTATATATATATATTTTGCATTCAAGTTTTATGTTATTTAATAAATTTTCTGTACATTAAATGCTTCCTTATCTCACAACTAGGCCTACCTGCAATGAAGCAGGTGGGGAAGATGACCATGTGTTACCAGTTGTGTAGTTCTTTATTATGTCCACCCCCCTGGGGGGTGGATATATTATTTTTGCTTTTTTCGCCCTCCGATGTCCGATGTCCGATGTCCGGCGTCCGGCGTCCGATGTCCGGCGTCACGCATGGTTTCCGCTCATTTAAAGGAAAAGTATTAGAGCTATTGTCACCAAATTTGGTATGCAGGCTTATTGGGTCAGTAGCTTGCTTGGGATTGCTTTTGGCTGTTGTACCTCTTTTGCTTACTGAGTAATACTTAAGTACAGCTATTTTCAGTACCCATTGGTTTCCGTGCATTTAAGCCAAAATAATTAAAGATATTTTACTACAATTTTGAATACAAGATTGTTATGTCCATAGCTCGCTTGGTATTGCATTTGGGACTGATAGCTTTGTCAGTACATGAGTAATAGCCATTTAGGTACTTCATTGTGTATTTTCAGTACTACTTTTGAGTAATTTGCTTCTATCTCCTTAACCGTGCGAGATAGAGCGATTTCGGCAAAATTTTCGACCCGCAGGGTATCTGAGGAGTGTACTCTTTGCAATTTTCAAAAAATTTTCCCCTCCCCAAAAATGGCGGCCATTTTGAATTTTCAAATTTTTGCCAAAAATGGCAAAACACAAATTTGCTTCTATCTCCTTAACCGTGCGAGATAGAGTGATTTCGTCGAAATTTTCGACCCGCAGGGTATCTCAGGAATGTAATATTTGCAATTTTCCAAAAATTTTCCCCTCCCCAAAAATGGCGGCCATTTTGAATTTTCGAATTTTTGCCAAAAATGGCAAAACACAAATTTGCTTCTATCTCCTTAACCGTGCGAGATAGAGCGATTTCGTCGAAATTTTCGACCCACAGGGTATCTAAGGGATGTAATATTTGCAATTTTCAAAAAAATTTCCCCTCCCCAAAAATGGCGGCCATTTTGAATTTTCGAATTTTTGCCAAAAATGGCAAAACACAAATTTGCTTCTATCTCCTTAACCGTGCGAGATAGAGCGATTTCGGCAAAATTTTCGACCCACAGGGGATCTAAGGAATGCAATCTTTGCAATTTTCCAAAAATTTTCCCCTCCCCAAAAATGGCGGCCATTTTGAATTTTCGAATTTTTGCCAAAAATGGCAAAACACTAATTTGCTTCTATCTCCTTAACCGTGCGAGATAGAGCGATTTCGGCAAAATTTTCGACGCACAGGGTATCTAAGCAATGCAATCTTTGCAATTTTCAAAATATTTTCCCCTCCCCAAAAATGGCGGCCATTTTGAATTTTCGAATTTTTGTCAAAAATGGCAAAACACAAATTTGCTTCTATCTCCTTAACCGTGCGAGATAGAGCGATTTCGTCGGAATTTTCGACCCACAGGGTATCTAAGGAATGTAATATTTGCAATTTTCAAAAAATTTTCCCCTCCCCAAAAATGGCGGCCATTTTGAATTTTCGAATTTTTGCCCAAAATGGCAAAACACAAATTTGCTTCTATCTCCTTAACCGTGCGAGATAGAGCGATTTCGGCAAAATTTTCGATGCACAGGGTATCTAAACAATGCAATCGTTGCAATTTTCAAAATATTTTCCCCTCCCCAAAAATGGCGGCCATTTTGAATTTTCGAATTTTTGCCAAAAATGGCAAAACACAAATTTGCTTCTATCTCCTTAACCGTGCGAGATAGAGCAATTTCGTCGAAATTTTCGACCCACAGGGTATCTAAGGAATGTAATATTTGCAATTTTCAAAAAATTTTCCCCTCCCCCAAAATGGCGGCCATTTTGAATTTTCGAATTTTTGCCAAAAATGGCAAAACACAAATTTGCTTCTATCTCCTTAACCGTGCGAGATAGAGCGATTTCGTCGAAATTTTCGACCCACAGGCTATCTAAGGAATGCAATCTTTGCAATTTTCAAAAAAATTTCCCCTCCCCAAAAATGGCGGCCATTTTGAATTTTCGAATTTTTGCCAAAAATGGCAAAACACAAATTTGCTTCGACCCACAGGGGATCTAAGGAATGCAATCTTTGCAATTTTCCAAAAATTTTCCCCTCCCCAAAAATGGCGGCCATTTTGAATTTTCGAATTTATGCCAAAAATGGCAAAACACTAATTTGCTTCTATCTCCTTAACCGTGCGAGATAGAGCGATTTCGGCAAAATTTTCGACGCACAGGGTATCTAAGCAATGCAATCTTTGCAATTTTCAAAATATTTTCCCCTCCCCAAAAATGGCGGCCATTTTGAATTTTTGCCAAAAATGGCAAAACACAAATTTGCTTCTATCTCCTTAACCGTGTGAGATAGAGCGATTTCGTCGAAATTTTCGACCCACAGGGTATCTAAGGAATGTAATATTTGCAATTTTCAAAAAAATTTCCCCTCCCCAAAAATGGCGGCCATTTTGAATTTTCGAATTTTTGCCAAAAATGGCAAAACACTAATTTGCTTCTATCTCCTTAACCGTGCGAGATAGAGCGATTTCGGCAAAATTTTCGACGCACAGGGTATCTAAGCAATGCAATCTTTGCAATTTTCAAAATATTTTCCCCTCCCCAAAAATGGCGGCCATTTTGAATTTTCGAATTTTTGCCAAAAATGGCAAAACACAAATTTGCTTCTATCTCCTTAACCGTGCGAGATAGAGCGATTTCGTCGAAATTTTCGACCCACAGGGTATCTAAGGAATGTAATATTTGCAATTTTCAAAAAATTTTCCCCTCCCCCAAAATGGCGGCCATTTTGAATTTTCGAATTTTTGCCAAAAATGGCAAAACACAAATTTGCTTCTATCTCCTTAACCGTGCGAGATAGAGCGATTTCGTCGAAATTTTCGACCCACAGGGTATCTAAGGAATGTAATATTTGCAATTTTCAAAAAATTTTCCCCTCCCCAAAAATGGCGGCCATTTTGAATTTTCGAATTTTTGCCCAAAATGGCAAAACACAAATTTGCTTCTATCTCCTTAACCGTGCGAGATAGAGCGATTTCGGCAAAATTTTCGACGCACAGGGTATCTAAGCAATGCAATCTTTGCAATTTTCAAAATATTTTCCCCTCCCCAAAAATGGCGGCCATTTTGAATTTTCGAATTTTTGCCAAAAATGGCAAAACACTAATTTGCTTCTATCTCCTTAACCGTGCGAGATAGAGCGATTTCGGCAAAATTTTCGACGCACAGGGTATCTAAGCAATGCAATCTTTGCAATTTTCAAAATATTTTCCCCTCCCCAAAAATGGCGGCCATTTTGAATTTTCGAATTTTTGCCAAAAATGGCAAAACACAAATTTGCTTCTATCTCCTTAACCGTGCGAGATAGAGCGATTTCGGCAAAATTTTCGACGCACAGGGTATCTAAGCAATGCAATCTTTGCAATTTTCAAAATATTTTCCCCTCCCCAAAAATGGCGGCCATTTTGAATTTTCGAATTTTTGCCAAAAATGGCAAAACACAAATTTGCTTCTATCTCCTTAACCGTGCGAGATAGAGCGATTTCGTCGAAATTTTCGACCCACAGGGTATCTAAGGAATGTAATATTTGCAATTTTCCAAAAATTTTCCCCTCCCCAAAAATGGCGGCCATTTTGAATTTTCGAATTTTTGCCAAAAATGGCAAAACACAAATTTGCTTCTATCTCCTTAACCGTGCGAGATAGAGCGATTTCGTCGAAATTTTCGACCCACAGGCTATCTAAGGAATGCAATCTTTGCAATTTTCCAAAAATTTTCCCCTCCCCAAAAATGGCGGCCATTTTGAATTTTCGAATTTTTGCCAAAAATGGCAAAACACAAATTTGCTTCTATCTCCTTAACCGTGCCAGATAGAGTGATTTCGTCAAAATTTTCGACCCACAGGGTATCTGAGCATTGTACTCTTAGTAATTTCTAAAAAATTTTCCCCTCCCCAAAAATGGCGGCCATTTTGAATTTTCAAATTTTTGCCAAAAATGGCAAAACACAAATTTGCTTCTATCTCCTTAACCGTGCGAGATAGAGCGATTTCGGCAAAATTTTCGACCCACAGGGGATCTAAGGAATGCAATCTTTGCAATTTTCCAAAAATTTTCCCCTCCCCAAAAATGGCGGCCATTTTGAATTTTCGAATTTTTGCCAAAAATGGCAAAACACTAATTTGCTTCTATCTCCTTAACCGTGCGAGATAGAGCGATTTCGGCAAAATTTTCGACCCACAGGGTATCTAAGCAATGCAATCTTTGCAATTTTCAAAATATTTTCCCCTCCCCAAAAATGGCGGCCATTTTGAATTTTCGAATTTTTGCCAAAAATGGCAAAACACAAATTTGCTTCTATCTCCTTAACCGTGCGAGATAGAGTGATTTCGTCGAAATTTTCGACCCACAGGGTATCTAAGGAATGTAATATTTGCAATTTTCAAAAAATTTTCCCCTCCCCAAAAATGGCGGCCATTTTGAATTTTCGAATTTTTGCCAAAAATGGCAAAACACAAATTTGCTTCTATCTCCTTAACCGTGCGAGATAGAGCGATTTCGTCGAAATTTTCGACCCACAGGGTATCTAAGGAATGCAATCTTTGCAATTTTCCAAAAATTTTCCCCTCCCCAAAATTGGCGGCCATTTTGAATTTTCGAATTTTTGCCAAAAATGGCAAAACACAAATTTGCTTCTATCTCCTTAACCGTGCGAGATAGAGCGATTTCGGCAAAATTTTCGACCCACAGGGTATCTGAGCATTGTACTCTTGGCAATTTCTAAAAAATTTTCCCCTCCCCAAAAATGGCGGCCATTTTGAATTTTCGAATTTTTGCCAAAAATGGCAAAACACAAATTTGCTTCTATCTCCTTAACCGTGCGAGATAGAGCGATTTCGTCGAAATTTTCAACCCACAGGGTATCTAAGGAATGCAATCTTTGCAATTTTCAAAAAATTTTTCCATCCCCAAAAATGGCGGCCATTTTGAATTTTCGAATTTTTGCCAAAAATGGCAAAACACAAATTTGCTTCTATCTCCTTAACCATGCGAGATAGAGCGATTTCGTCGAAATTTTCAACCCACAGGGTATCTAAGGAATGTAATCTTTGCAATTTTCAAAAAATTTTCCCCTCCCCAAAAATGGCAGCCATTTTGAATTTTCGAATTTTTGCCCAAAATGGAAAAACACAAACTGGCCTTAACCGTGCAAAATAGAGTTATTTTGTTGAAATTTTCGACCCATAGGGTATCTAAGAAATGTACTCTTGGCAATTTTCAAAAAAATTTCCTTTTCCCAATAATGGCGGCCATTTGGAATTTTCAAATTTTTGCCAAAAATAGAAAAACAGGAATTGGCTTCTATCTTCTTAACCGTGCAAGATAGAGTGATTTCGTCAAAATTTTCAACCCAACCAATGCAAAAAGGCATGAAGCTGAAATAAATTACATCTACACTATCAAATATTTAAGCATCATTGATATATTTTACAAATGAAACAGGGTCTTGTAAGACTACTGTACAATTTGGGCAAAAGGTTCATGGGTGGACATTACACATGATAATGTGTGTTCTTCTATGCTATCCTGTTTCTATTCGCATCTACTATCAACAGGGCGGCCTATTTCTAGTTAAAGAACTGTAAATATTCAAAGGAAAGCTTGCACGTGAATTATAACATGCAACTTTACCAACTAGTGGGGGTTTCTTCAGGTTTTATTATGAAATGTTACAGTCCTTGTGGGATGACATTTACGATCCGGTCCAAGCCTGGTCCAAGCAATAACCTGACTTGCAATCATCCGAACCGTGGTTTTCCGACCGTCGGTTCTCCAACAAGTTTCACACGGGTCCGAACACTCAGATTCTCTTCCATGCTCGGCCCTCCCCCTACATCCGAACTCACGGATCCCCACCCCATGCATGGGTCCAGAACCATCGGGTCCTGAACACTCGGGTCCCGAACCCTCTGGTCCCCAACACATGGACCTGGCCAAGTCTTTTGCTTATGCATCTAAAGACTCTTGGATGTTAAGGTTTGGACACTATAGGGGGATCCGTGTTATCTATGCAAGTCTTTTGCTGTGGGAAACTGATGACTCTTGGATGTTAACTGCCACTGTGGCCTAGCGGGTAACACACTTGTCTAGGAACTCAGAGGACGTGGGTTCAATCCCAGGTACAGGCAGATACATAGTGGCTCGGATGACCACTTAAAATGGCGGTCCTCTGTCATTGGGTCCTATCCCCAGTGGCAGATTAAAGAACCTCAAGGACGTTGATAAATGGTCACCTTTGAGCCTCTATCTTCCAGTTAGGGGAATGTCAGTTACTTGTGAGTTGGGGCTGTACCTGTACAGTCGGATTGGTTAAATAGCGCTTTGAGTCCTGTAGTATGTGGAGATATTGCGCTGAGTATAAATACATAATAATAATAATAATAATAATAAGGTTTGGACACTTGATTATAGGGGAGTCCATGTTATCTATGCAAGTCAAGTCCTCAAGCCCAAAAGGGCTTCTTCTGAACCAAGGCATTTCAAAACCAGAACCAGACCCTGAATTTTATAGGGAAGTAGAATTGTCCGACTTGCCCTCAGGATATACCGAGGACATTAACCTTAGGCAGTTTTTTTTAATCTCCCTGTCTCCAGGGACAGTATGCCTAGGTCCTCTTCCTGTCTGGACTCTGAATGATGTGGCAGGCCAACAGGAGCTTAGGCCAAGGGGCCCTTCAGCTATTCTCCATTCAGTCCTCAACTAAAGATGCTTGATTAATTTAGAGGACTTACAGGCTGCTAATTTACCTGAAAATAAATATATATATATTAAACCCCCTGGTCCCAATCGTAAGTAGTACAATTGGGACAACAGTGTGATTAAGTGATTACAAAAGACCTGTGACTAGATATCCTGTATAAGAGGATCCATATCCAACAGAATTCCTTAGCCTGTAAAATAAGACCTTAGGAGGGGCAAGAGTTCCTCCTCCAGGGTGCCCATAAAAACACTTAGGGTTTAAACCTTATCTAATCAGCCCTTTCATGATCCCCACAATCAAGAGGCTCCTACAGGAAACACCCCTATGGGGGGGTCCATCCATTCCAGCAGTAACCATCGTTTTCCCGAGGTAGGGGGAAGTAGAGTAACAGAGGCTCCAGAGGTCGTTTTCGACCTCACACAAGGGGATGAGGGTGTGAAAACCCTCATCCCAATGACTCCTTAAAAGTCTCCATTAGTCTACCAGTAGGAGATATCCTCCGTTCTTTCAGAAGAGACTGCCATACAAACAACATGTTAAACATTCTTACGAATGGTTGCGTTCTTCCATTCATCACCAATCCAAAGTTAGCCAGAGTTCTCCTGATTCACTCAGGCTACAAGGCCCATCAAGATCTAGCTCTGGCCTCTTCCAGTCTCTTCTGTCAAAGAACGCAATAGAAAGGGTGGAAATGTTAAATCTCTCGGGTTTTACAATCGCCTATTTTCTAGTCCCCAAGCCTCACCAAGGGTGGAGGCTAGTGTCAGACCTAAGCAGGCTCAATACCTTTCTACTTGTAGAAAGGTTTAAATGGAAACTCCATCGCGGGCTCCAAATACCACCTAGGTTTAGCCCTTGTAAAACACTCTCAGAGATGGCTCAATCTTCAGGATTTGATCTGACGTTTAAAGTCAAACATGTTTTGACAACAAGATGTTTGATGTCGCTAATTGGGTTGCTTGCCTCAACGGAGAAAATGGTCCCGGAGGGGCGCCTTCACATGAGACTCCTTTTCAGTTTCACCTCAAGGAGCACTGGAGATATCATCAGTCGTGGACAGCCTTCTTCCTTGGTCAGAGACCATTTCAGCTCACCTAGAGTGGTGGCAAAATCCTGCAAATGTGATGAAGGGTGCAGACCTTCATCCCAAAGACCACAGTATCCAAATCTTTACAGACGCCTCAAACGAAGGCTGGGGAAGGCTGGGGCTCTCATTCGGAGCTAGTCTCATTAAGGGTCTGTGGTCACACAGGAAAAAAGGCTACACATAAACATTCTAGAGTTGAAGGCGGTTTCTCTGGCCCTTCAAAGGTTCAAGGACCAGTGTCAAACTAAACAGTGTTGGTTGCTAGGGAGAACTCAACAGTAGTAGCCTACATAAACAACAGGGAAGAACCCACTCGGCGGAGATATGCGCTCTCCTGTCGAAGATCATGACCTGGTGCCATCATTACAAGATAACCTTAAAATCCAGACACATTCCAGGGTGTCTGAATGTGATGGCCCACCTTCTATCCAGGTCAAACTAAATCAAGTCAGCAGAATGGTCACTACATCCACAGTTTTTCAAACCGATCTGTCTAGTGGTTCACTCCTCAGGTAGATCTATTGGCCACTCGTCTGAACCACAAACTTCCACTGTATGTGTCTCCAGTCCCAGACCAAAATGCTTGGGATATAAATGCTCTAATCATAACCTGGTCGGGTCTCTCTGCTTATGCTTACCCTCCTACGGCTCTCCTTCACAGGGTGATCCAAAAATCAGGCAATGCAATTGCTTGATCATTGTAATAGCCCCAGGCTGGCCAGGGATGACCTGGTTTTGGGACCTAGTGCAGCTCTCAACAGAGATCCCACTTCAGCTACCAGTATCAACAACTCTTCTCAAACAGTCCCCAATTATGTGATTTCACAGCCATTCACAACATCTCAACCTCCACGTCTGGTCTCTAAGAGTGGGCAGCTCCTAGAACAAGGCTTCTCTGTGGAGGTGGCAGAGAGAATTGCTGCCCCTCAAAGGTCATCAACAAGGACCATCTACAAGTCAAGTGGACCCTATTTGAGAAATGGTGCAGAGAAAATTCAGTGGAATTCTCCACTCCATCTGTGAAACAAGTCTCAGACTTTTTCATGTACCTGTACCAAGATCTCAACAGGCGACCGTCGACCATTAATGGTTACAGGACGGCCATTGTTGGGCCCAGCGGGGCTCCATATTTCCCAAAGCTCAGACCTTAACAGGTTACTCTCCAGTTTTCACAGGGATCGTCCTAAAAGTTCCAGGAATCTTCCAAAATGGAACCTTTCTGTTGAGCTTGATGAGCTCACAAAAACACCCTTTGAGCCTATGAAAGACACAGACCTCAAACATCTTTCTCTCAAACTGCTTTCTTGCTAGCGAAATCAACGACTGGGTTGCAAACAAAGTATCTAATTTAGGCCAATGGGAAAAGGTTACCTTGTTCCCCTCTTCAGATTTTATTGCCAACAACCAACTAGCAAGATAAGGTTTTCAAGTGTGTCTCCAGTGACCATCCCTGCTTTCACTACCATTGTGGATAGACAATTCAAAGAAGACAGAACCCTGTGTCCAGTACGGGCCCTGAGGTATTACTTGGATCGAACCAAAGACCTCGATCCCTACTCTTTATTATGTCCACCCCACTGGGGGGTGGACATATTATTTTTGCTTTTTCCGCCGTCCGCCGTCTGCTGTCCGCCGTCCCACTTGTTTTCCAGACATTTTAGGCAACAGTTCTTATCCTATCTTTACCAAATTTGGCATGCAGGTTTATTGGCTTAATAGCTTGTATGGAATTGCTTTTGGTGATGATAGCTCTATAGCTAACTGAGTAATAGCTACTTTGCTACTTTTGAGTAGCTCTTTGGTTTCCAGACATTTTAAGGAATGCTATTAAGCCTAGCTTTCTGAAATTTGGTATGGAGGTTCATTGGGTTAATAGCTTGTATGGGATTAATTAAATAAATGAGTAATTGGCTATTTTGAATACTGAAAAAGGCAAATGTGCTCATATCTCCTAAACCGTGCGAGATAGAGCGATTTCGTCGAAATTTTCGACCCACAGGGTATGTAAGGAATGTACTCTTTGCAATTTTCAAAAAATTTTCCCCTCCCCAAAAATGGTGGCCATTTTGAATTTTCAAATTTTTGCCAAAAATGGCAAAACACAAATTTGCTTCTATCTCCTTAACCGTGCGAGATAGAGCGATTTCGTCGAAATTTTCGACCCACAGGGTATCTAAGAAATGTAATCTTTAAAATTTTCAAAAAATTTTCCCCTCCCCAAAAATGGCGGCCATTTTGAATTTTCGAATTTTTGCCAAAAATGGCAAAGCACAAATTTGCTTCTATCTCCTTTACCGTGCGAGATAGAGCGATTTCGTCAAAGTTTTCGACCCACAGGGTATCTAAGGAATGTAATCTTTGCAATTTTCAAAAAATTTTCCCCTCCCCAAAAATGGCGGCCATTTTGAATTTTCGAATTTTTGCCAAAAATGGCAAAACACAAATTTGCTTCTATCTCCTTAACCGTGCAAGATAGAGCGATTTCGTCGAAATTTTCGACCCACAGGGTATCTCACGAATGTACTCTTTGCAATTTTCAAAAATTTTTCCCCTCCCCAAAAATGGCGGCCATTTTGAATTTTAGAATTTCTGCCAAAAATGGCAAAACACGAATTTGCTTCTATCTCCTTAACCGTGCGAGATAGAGCGATTTCGTCGAAATTTTCAACCCACAGGGTATCTAAGGAATGTACTCTTTGCAATTTTCAAAAAATTTTCCCCTCCCCAAAAATGGCGGCCATTTTGAATTTTCGAATTTTTGCCAGAAATGGCAAAACACAAATTTGCTTCTATCTCCTTAACCGTGCGAGATAGAGCGATTTCGTCGAAATTTTCGACCCACAGGGTATCTAAGAAATGTACTCTTTGCAATTTTCAAAAAATTTTCCCCTCCCCACATATGGCGGCCATTTTGAATTTTCGAATTTTTGCCCAAAATGGAAAAACACAAATTTGCCTTAGCCGTGCGAGATAGAGTTATTTCGTTGAAATTTTCGACCCATAGGGTATCTAAGAAATGTACTCTTGGCAATTTTAAAAAAATTTTCCTTTTCCCAAAAATGGCGGCCATTTTGAATTTTCAAATTTTTGCCAAAAATAGAAAAACAGGAATTTGCTTCTATCTTCTTAACCGTGCAAGATAGAGATTTCGTCAAAATTTTCAACCCAACCAATGCAAAAAGGCATGAAGCTGAAATAATTTACATCTACACTAACAAATATTTAAGCATCATTGATATATTTTACAAATGAAACAGGGTCTTGTAAGACTACTGTACAATTTTGGCAAAAGGTTCATGGGTGGACATTACACATGATAATGTGTGTTCTTCTATGCTATCCTGTTTCTATTTGCACCTACTATCAACAGGGCGTCCTATTTCTAGTTTTCCTTCAAAAGGTCATACCTCAAGACATCAGATCCGCTACTCTCTCTTCTTGGTTGAAACAACTAATTTGCAAGTTTCCGAAACCGGGGCACTGTAAGCGGGACTCAGACCGGTAATTTGGAAAATACTTTGGTATATATGTTAGTTCAAAATCCAAGAAAAATTGACAAAATACTTCCAGTCTCAGCTGTAACCCCTCTGCCTAGCGGTTGGATTCAGCACTCAGTTCCACATGGTAAGCTATTGTAGCGCAATAAAATTGAAAATTTTAATGAGTTAAATGTAGCTTTTATAACCTACAAGCTTACCATGTGGAACTGAGGATAGTCCCCCCCCCCCCCCCCCCCCCCCCCTGCTGTGTTGCAGCTGAGGGGGTATGGCTAATTTCAACTCAAAAAAGATGGGGAGCATGCTGTATTTCACTACGGGGTTCACCTACGGTACTAAGGCATCGAGCCATCATTATTTTGTCCATTTTTCTTGGACTTTGGCCGATTGCCTGTGGCCATCCGAGTAAGCATTCAGTTCCACATGGTAAATTAGCTTGTAGCTTATAAAAGCTACATTTAAGTAATTAAAATTTTCAATTTTCAATTGCTTTCCAGAACTACATTCCTGGGCATGAATCCATGTGTGAAAAATTGGCAAGGAATTTATTTTGAAAATGTTTCACATGAAACTGTTAAATCAGAAAGTATTACTAGTATTACCATCACTGCTGACAGGGATTGGAATTTATCATGGGTTACTTTTTTTGCCTAGTGGTAAAGAAATTTGGCCTCTAATTTTTTATAACAGGTTGTTATCTCTGTATGGGTTCCAAACCCACTAGTGGCAATATGCAGAATTAAGCGTCCCTTGCGGGACGCTTGTTTGTGTATGGGAGAGCTTCCGGCTCCGCCGGCTCCGCCGGCTCCACCGGCTCCGCATTTTGTTTTCCTTATAACTCTGTAACCGTTAGGCGGATTCTTTTCAAATTTGGCAGGTTTAGGCAGTAGCCTTGGGGAATTTTTTTGAATATGCTGCAGTGACATTTCAACCAATCAGAGAGGTCACATGACCAAAAATGTCTTTTTTCGATGGGGAAGCTTGTCCGGATGATAACTTGAAAGGAATTTTATCAATTCACCTGAAACTTGGCAAATACATTCATTCTATTAAAATCATTAGATTTTGGCAGTGATTGGTCAAGAAATGGCCGAGTAATTAATGATTAATTAATCATTACGAATTTTCCAAATAAGGAAAACACAAAAATGCTTATATCTCGAAAACCGTGCTAGATAGAGCGATTTCGACGAAATTTTTGACCCACAGGGTATCTCTGCGGAGTAGTTTTCCCAATTTTCAAAAAATTTTTGTCTCGCCCAAAATGGCGGCCATTTTGAATTTTCGAAATTTTCGCAAAAATTGCAAAACATAAAAATGCTTATATCTCGAAAACCCTGCAAGATAGAGCGATTTCGACGAAATTTTTGACCCGCAGGGTATCTCTGCAGAGTAGCCATGCCAATTTTCAAACAAAAAATTTCTCGCAAAAAATGGCGGCCATTTTGAATTTTCGAATTTTTCGCAAAATTGCAAAACACAAAAATGCTTGTATCTCGAAAACCGTGCTAGATAGAGCGATTTCGACGAAATTTTTGACCCGCAGGGTAGCTCTGCAGAGTAGTTATCCCAATTTTGAAAAAAATTTTATCTCGCCAAAAATGGCGGCCATTTTGAATTTTCGAATTTTTCGCAAAAATTGCAAAACATAAAAATGCTTATATCTCGAAAACCCTGCAAGATAGAGCGATTTCGACGAAATTTTTGACCCGCAGGGTATCTCTGCAGAGTAGCCATGCCAATTTTCAAACAAAAAATTTCTCGCAAAAAATGGCGGCCATTTTGAATTTTCGAATTTTTCGCAAAATTGCAAAACACAAAAATGCTTATATCTCGAAAACCGTGCTAGATAGAGCGATTTCGACGAAATTTTTGACCCGCAGGGTATCTCTGGAGAGTAGTTATCGCAATTTTGAAAAAAATTTTATCTCGCCAAAAATGGCGGCCATTTTGAATTTTCGAATTTTTCGCAAAATTGCAAAACATAAAAATGCTTATATCTCGAAAACCCTGCAAGATAGAGCGATTTCGACGAAATTTTTGACCCGCAGGGTATCTCTGCAGAGTAGCCATGCCAATTTTCAAACAAAAAATTTCTCGCAAAAAATGGCGGCCATTTTGAATTTTCGAATTTTTCGCAAAATTGCAAAACACAAAAATGCTTATATCTCGAAAACCGTGCTAGATAGAGCGATTTCGACGAAATTTTTGACCCACAGGGTATCTCTGCAGAGTAACTATGCTAATTTTCAAACAAAAAATTTCTCGCAAAAAATGGCGGCCATTTTGAATTTTCGAATTTTTCGCAAAATTGCAAAACACAAAAATGCTTCGAATTTTTCGCAAAAATTGCAAAACATAAAAATGCTTATATCTCGAAAACCCTGCAAGATAGAGCGATTTTGACGAAATTTTTGACCCGCAGGGTATCTCTGCAGAGTAGCCATGCCAATTTTCAAACAAAAAATTTCTCGCAAAAAATGGCGGCCATTTTGAATTTTCGAATTTTTCGCAAAAATTGCAAAACACAAAAATGCTTATATCTCAAAAACCGTGCTAGATAGAGCAATTTCGACAAAATTTTTGTCTCTGCAGAGTAGCCATGCCAATTTTCAAACAAAAAATTTCTCGCAAAAAATGGCGGCCATTTTGAATTTTCGAATTTTTCGCAAAATTGCAAAACACAAAAATGCTTATATCTCGAAAACCGTGCTAGATAGAGCGATTTAGACAAAATTTTTGACCCACAGGGTATCTCTGCAGAGTAACAATGCTAATTTTCAAAAAAATTTTATCTTGCCAAAAATGGCGGCCATTTTGAATTTTTGCGCAAAAATTGCAAAACACACAAATGCTAATATTTCGAAAACCGTGCTACATAGAGCGATTTCGACGAAATTTTTTATCTTCAGGGTATCTCTGCAGAGCAGCTATCCCAAAGAGCTTTCACTTGGTGAAGTTTCAGACCCATAGCTAATTGCTCACCTACTCAAAAAGAGTAAATGCGAATTACCTCTAAAAGTATTGCAGATGGCCAATTTTTCTCAAATAACTCATTCACCTACTTTTGGAAGAGCTTTCACTTGGTGAAGTTCAGACCCGTAGCTAATTACTCACCCACTCAAAATGAGTAAATGCTAATTATCTCAAAAACTATTGCGGATACCCAATTTTTATCAAATAACTCATTCATGTACTTTTGGGAGAGCTTTCACATGGTGAAGTTTCAGACCCGTAGATGATTACTCACCTACTCAAAATGAGTAAATGCGAATTATCTCTTAAAAGTATTGCAGATAGCCAATTTTTCTCAAATAACTCATTCACCTACTTTTGGAAGAGCTTTCACATGGTGAAGTTTCAGACCCATAGCTAATTACTCACCTACTCAAAATGAGTAAATGCGAATTATCTGTAAAAGTATTGCGGATACCCAATTTTTATCAAATAACTCATTCATCTACTTTTGGGAGAGCTTTCACATGGTGAAGTTTCAGACCCATAGCTAATTACTCACCTACTAAAAATGAGTAATTCTGCATTTTCTCTAAAAGTATTGCAGATAGCAAATTTTTCTTAAATAACTCATTCACCTACTTTTGGGAGAGCTTTCACATGCTGAAGTTCCAGACCTGTAGGTAATTACTCACCTACTCAAAATGAGTAAATGCGAATTATCTCTAAAAGTATTGCAGATAGCCAATTTTTCTCAAATAACTCATTCACCTACTTTTGGGAGAGCTTTCACTTGGTGAAGTTTCAGACCCATAGCTAATTACTCACCTACTCAAAATGAGTAAATGCGAATTATCTCTAAAAGTATTGCAGATAGCCAATTTTTGTCAAATTAATCATTCACCTACTTTTGGGAGAGCTTTCACTTGGTGAAGTTTCAGACCCATAGCTAATTACTCACCTACTCAAAATGAGTAAATGCGAATTATCTCTAAAAGTATTGCAGATAGCCAATTTTTCTCAAATAACTCATTCACCTACTTTTGGGAGAGCTTTCACTCTGTGAAGTTTCAGACCCATAGCTAATTACTCACCTACTGAAAATGAGTAAATGTGAATTATCTCTAAAAGTATTGCAGATAGCCAATTTTTCTCAAATAACTCATTCACCTACTTTTGGCAGAGCTTTCACTTGGTGAAGTTTCAGACCCATAGCTAATTACTCACCTACTGAAAATGAGTAAATGTGAATTATCTCTAAAAGTATTGCAGATAGCCAATTTTTCTCAAATGACTCATTCACCTACTTTTGGGAGAGCTTTCACTCTGTGAAGTTTCAGACCCATAGCTAATTACTCACCTACTCAAAATGAGTAAATGCGAATTATCTCTAAAAGTATTGCAGATAGCCAATTTTTGTCAAATTAATCATTCACCTACTTTTGGTAGAGCTTTCACATGGTGAAGTTTCAGACCCATAGCTAATTACTCACCTACTCAAAATGAGTAAATGCGAATTATCTCTAAAAGTATTGCAGATAGCCAATTTTTCTCAAATAACTCATTCATCTACTTTTGGGAGAGCTTTCACTCTGTGAAGTTTCAGACCCATAGCTAATTACTCACCTACTCAAAATGAGTAAATGCGAATTATCTCTAAAAGTATTGCAGATAGCCAATTTTTCTCAAATAACTCATTCACCTACTTTTGGGAGAGCTTTCACTCGGTGAAGTTTCAGACCCATAGCTAATTACTCACCTACTCAAAATGAGTAAATGCGAATTATCTCTAAAAGTATTGCAGATAGCCAATTTTTCTCAAATAACTCATTCACCTACTTTTGGGAGAGCTTTCACTTGGTGAAGTTTCAGACCTATAGCTAATTACTCACCTACTCAAAATGAGTAAATGCGAATTATCTCTAAAAGTATTGCAGATAGCCAATTTTTCTCAAATTAATCATTCACCTACTTTTGGGAGAGCTTTCACTTGGTGAAGTTTCAGACCCATAGCTAATTACTCACCTACTCAAAATGAGTAAATGCGAATTATCTCTAAAAGTATTGCAGATAGCCAATTTTTCTCAAATAACTCATTCACCTACTTTTGGGAGAGCTTTCACTTGGTGAAGTTTCAGACCCATAGCTAATTACTCACCTACTCAAAATGAGTAAATGCGAATTATCTCTAAAAGTATTGCAGATAGCCAATTTTTCTCAAATAACTCATTCACCTACTTTTGGCAGAGCTTCCACTCGGTGAAGTTTCAGACCCATAGCTAATTATTCACCTACTCAAAATGAGTAAATGTGAATTATCTCTAAAAGTATTGCAGATAGCCAATTTTTCTCAAATAACTCATTCACCTACTTTTGGGAGAGCTTTCACTCTGTGAAGTTTCAGACCCATAGCTATTTATTCACCTACTCAAAATGAGTAAATGCTAATTATCTGTAAAAGTATTGCGGATACCCAATTTTTATCAAATACTCATTCATCTACTTGTGGGAGAGCTTTCACATGGTGAAGTTTCAGACCCATAGCTAATTACTCACCTACTCAAAATGAGTAAATGCGAATTATCTCTAAAAGTATTGCAGATAGCCAATTTTTCTCTAATAACTCATTCACCTACTTTTGGGAGAGCTTTCACTTGGTGAAGTTTCAGACCCATAGCTAATTACTCACCTACTCAAAATGAGTAAATGCGAATTATCTCTAAAAGTATTGCAGATAGCCAATTTTTGTCAAATTAATCATTCACCTACTTTTGGGAGAGCTTTCACTTGGTGAAGTTTCAGACCCATAGCTAATTACTCACCTACTCAAAATGAGTAAATGCGAATTATCTCTAAAAGTATTGCAGATAGCCAATTTTTGTCAAATTAATCATTCACCTACTTTTGGTAGAGCTTTCACATGGTGAAGTTTCAGACCCATAGCTAATTACTCACCTACTCAAAATGAGTAAATGCGAATTATCTCTAAAAGTATTGCAGATAGCCAATTTTTCTCAAATAACTCATTCATCTACTTTTGGGAGAGCTTTCACTCTGTGAAGTTTCAGACCCATAGCTAATTACTCACCTACTCAAAATGAGTAAATGCGAATTATCTCTAAAAGTATTGCAGATAGCCAATTTTTCTCAAATAACTCATTCACCTACTTTTGGGAGAGCTTTCACTCGGTGAAGTTTCAGACCCATAGCTAATTACTCACCTACTCAAAATGAGTAAATGCGAATTATCTCTAAAAGTATTGCAGATAGCCAATTTTTCTCAAATAACTCATTCACCTACTTTTGGGAGAGCTTTCACTTGGTGAAGTTTCAGACCTATAGCTAATTACTCACCTACTCAAAATGAGTAAATGCGAATTATCTCTAAAAGTATTGCAGATAGCCAATTTTTCTCAAATTAATCATTCACCTACTTTTGGGAGAGCTTTCACTTGGTGAAGTTTCAGACCCATAGCTAATTACTCACCTACTCAAAATGAGTAAATGCGAATTATCTCTAAAAGTATTGCAGATAGCCAATTTTTCTCAAATAACTCATTCACCTACTTTTGGGAGAGCTTTCACTTGGTGAAGTTTCAGACCCATTAAGCTAATTACTCACCTACTCAAAATGAGTAAATGCGAATTATCTCTAAAAGTATTGCAGATAGCCAATTTTTCTCAAATAACTCATTCACCTACTTTTGGCAGAGCTTCCACTCGGTGAAGTTTCAGACCCATAGCTAATTATTCACCTACTCAAAATGAGTAAATGTGAATTATCTCTAAAAGTATTGCAGATAGCCAATTTTTCTCAAATAACTCATTCACCTACTTTTGGGAGAGCTTTCACTCTGTGAAGTTTCAGACCCATAGCTATTTATTCACCTACTCAAAATGAGTAAATGCTAATTATCTGTAAAAGTATTGCGGATACCCAATTTTTATCAAATACTCATTCATCTACTTGTGGGAGAGCTTTCACATGGTGAAGTTTCAGACCCATAGCTAATTACTCACCTACTCAAAATGAGTAAATGCGAATTATCTCTAAAAGTATTGCAGATAGCCAATTTTTCTCTAATAACTCATTCACCTACTTTTGGGAGAGCTTTCACTTGGTGAAGTTTCAGACCCATAGATAATTATTCACCTACTCAAAATGAGTAAATGTGAATTATCTCTTAATAATATTGCAGATAGCCAATTTTTCTCAAATAACTCATTCACCTACTTTTGGAAGAGCTTTCACACACGAAAATGAAAAATTGTGAATATCTCAGAAAAGCTATTTCTTCTGCTTTAATGCTCGGCGGGAGATACACACCGCGGCAGTGGTCTTGATAAAAATTTTTGTCTCCCCAAAAATGGTGGCCAGTTTGAATTTTCAAAGTTTTTGCAAAACACAAAAATGCTTATATCTCGAAAACTGTGCTATATGGAGCGAACTCAGCAAAATTTTGGACCAATTTTCAAAATATTTTTGTCTCGCCAAATATAGCGGACATTTTAAATTTTTTTATTTTTTGCAAAATACAAAAATGCTGTAATGTAAAAAGGTTTTCTGACTATCTTGAAAACCGTGCTAGATAGAGCAGACTGCGCTGACTTTGGTTGCCACAACAGTATAAGGCTAGAAACGAAGCATTTTCTTAATACTTTAGCACTCACCTTTATATCCTTTTCGGGACGCTTTGTTTTTGCTATGCAAAAACATTATCTTTTTTTTTTTGCGAGCGATCCTCTAGTTTGACTTTGTATTGGGTTCAACTAGGGCTGCAACGATTCTTCGGTTACTTGGAAACAAAATGATTCAGTTTAATACTCAAGGCAAGAAAAGTGAACTGGGTCTTCGAAAACAATTAAACATAGACGTAAAATCTACTACAAAATTAGATTTTTCTTTAAATATATGAATATTTTTATATATTTTACTAATATAAGACGTTTCCGTTTCAGGTTTTTATATTTTAAGCATTTGCAAACCTCAATTGTGTGTGTAACAATGTTTATATAAGATGGCATTTTAATATAACGTATTTAGAAGACGCCTCAAATCTCGCAATATAAAATTGGTTAAAGTTTCCTGAATTTTGCATTATAAATGCGTCTTTTTTCCAAAATTCAATGAATTATCAAAATTGTTTCCTGTTGTATGCCTTTTCACCATTTTATAAGGTCTAAAGCAGATCTCCTTGCTTCTGAACTGATTAATAATCCATCCAAAGAACCGGATACTCTCTATAAACAATATCACACCACCTTGTCGACCCTTATCAATAAACATGCTCCACTACACACCAAGGCGAAGTACATCCCTGGATGGGTTAACGAAACGGTAATCGCGGCAAAAGAGACCAAATAAATCCACCTTCAATAGATCCCAGTACATTAAAGTCCACCAGTACAATAGAATCTGCATGCAGGCCAAATCTCAATTCCTTAAAGCAAAAATTCAAGATAATCACCACAACCCACAAAAATTATGGCGTGTCCTGGGTGACCTGTTACACAGACTTCCAGCCAAGATCCTCCCATCGATAAAGCCCCCTCAGCTTTTGGCTGACAGATTTGTGGAGTTCTTCACAGAAAAAAATTGAAAAAATACACTCAACATTCTCTGCTTCTGTCAATTCGCAACACATCACCCCTGACTCTCCTCCCCCTATGTTCTCCACTTTTTCTACTGTAACAGAGGATCAAGTTACCAAAATTATTACCAACTCTCCTAGTAAATCATGTTCCCTCGACCCTTGGCCCACTTTCCTTGTTCTTGATTATCTTGATATTCTCATCACCCCCATCACTTCAATAATCAACACTTCTCTTGAGCAAGGTAAGTGCCCAAATTTTTTCAAGCAGGCCCATGTTACCCCAATCCTCAAAAAATCATCCTTAAACAAAGAAATTTTCAAAAACTATAGGCCTGTCTCTAATTAAGCGGCCCATCAGAGGCGCTTATTTGTTTTCACGTAAGTTCGACTGATCACTGCCGCCGCAGGATTATGGTCTCCCTTGAATAACTTCTTGGGCTTTATATAGACCTTAAGCTTTATATAAGGTAACCGTAAGCATTTTTCAAAAACACCTCGTCATCGCGTTTCAGAAAAAAACACACACACCTGTGCTATAAAATTTATCAGGTACATTCTAGACCTAAATCCGGAGGTCAGAAAGGTTTTCTGATCAATCAGACCATAGATGCCTGAATGGGAGTTGTTTTATTTTCGTAAATTTTTTTAAAATGGGTACTTGATCTGTATCTCAAAAACGGTCAGGATTTCGACGTTTTGTTGGAATAAGTTATTTAGCTACTTTTTGATAATCTTTCACATGCCGAAGGTTTAGCCCTGTATCTGCAGTCTTAAGGTCACCTTAATGTCAAAAAGGGGGTTTTAGCCCTCCAGTTCACTTAGTTTTTACTTTTTTCCACCAAACTTGGCATATATATTAAGATTTACCAAAGGATTGTCCTGACTTTATGATGACCTTAAACTGTTAATATAATTGGAGCTATGGCCCCCCTAAAGTCATAAAATTGGAATAAAGCCGTCTGATCCCTTTCTTTTTCCATATCTAACGTATATTGATATTGAAGGGACATTCTCAGTTTATGGTCACCTTAAAGTCACTATGAATGAAGTTATGGTCACTTTACAGTGAAAAAAGGAAGTTTTCAGCCTCCAGCTATCTTATTGTTCAACTGACCTGAGCTAAACTTTATGCACTTATAAAGGATGACAAAAGGGACATTCTTATTTTATGGTCACCTTAAAGTTCCAATATGATGAAGTTATGGTCACCTTGCAGTGAAATGATGGAGTTTTTAATCTCCACGTATTGTATTGTTCAGCTGACCTCAGTTAAATTTTGCACACTTATTAAAGATGAAAATAGGGATATTCTTCTTTTCTTTCCACCTTGGAGTTCCAATACAAGCACAGTCATGGCCATCTTGAAGTAAAAATGAGGGTTTTCAGCTCCCAACTGACTTACTCTTCAATGACATCAGTTCAACTTGACACGTCACTGAAGAGTAAGTTTAAGGAAGATTTCTAATGACCTTTTTATTTCAAATTCCTGTATTTAAGAGACCTTGGCCAACATAACATAATAAATATATAGTTTTTCCTCCCACCTCATTTATTTCAAGACTTTTTAAAGCCACACTTGCCACATGTAGGTATTTAGCATGCATTGATGTGGTTATTAATATATTGCAGTTTATCAGTGTTCATATAATATAAATTCCCAATTTTAGGCACATTAAAAAAATCCCACATGTGGATATGACTTTTCCTTTTTGGAAAAAAAAGCTTTAATTAATTCAGCTTTTGTTTAGCAGCGGGAGTTGTTGATCTAGCTACTTATTCACATACAGTATGTAAATTGGTCAAATGTGTATTAAATAGCAATGAATTTTCAGAGGCATAAAATGCCTCAAAGGTATACAACATATGAATGTCCCAATAGCAAATTATAGTTTTATTGCGTTAATACATCCTATCCAATGGACAATATGCTAAACCGGTCGGCGCAGACCGGCCCGCCAAACGTCAGAAAAAGACGTCCTGTGTTTCCACCAGCTGGCCGGTCCGTAGTACTGTGCACTCCCCAGATGGCGCCTCGTACTTCCTTCCTGTCTAGACAACCTGACGTCATAGCATCTTTTTCGTTTGGCGCGTGTACTGTGCGAACGTGTTTTCAACAATCTCCAGATATTTTGAGGAAAAGTATGCATTATGATGGATTTTTCACCTGCATTGCAAATATTTTAGTTTAAAAGTGTTATCTTCATCTCAAGCACGGATATACATTATTAAATCTGCTGGAAACGCTCCCTAGCTGACTCAATTTAGTGTTGATGATAGGGCAGTCACGACGTGAAATATAAAGGCAGCCATTTTACTAGTTTCCTCCCATTCAACCTTTGTGTTGTTAGGGGCAGATCGACAATATTGAGGAACTATGGATATACTACTTACAGGTATTTTTATCCGTGTCTTTTGTTTGAGGCTACAGTCACCATAGAAACGTCTTTTCTAGTAGTACCAATAGAAATCACGGGGAACTTCAATCTACGTATTTTTGAACACTGTAAATAGAAGGAATTCCCCAAGCAAGAGATGCATTCTTCAGATTCTTCAGAGCGCACTGGTACCGACTTCTCTGCTGTAAAGCATCAGTCACACCAGCCTAGCTCGAGTATTTAGTGTTTTCATCAGAACTTCATATCTACGACATAGAAGGAATTTCACTCTCAGCCCCACCCTTGTGGACCCGGCACATGTGTCGGTAATAAGGGCAGTGGATGGCCAGGACACTGGTTTGAGTGCACAGCCAGCTGAGAAGAACCGACTTCACAATAGAAGGTGATTTCAGTCCCTCCCTTGCAGACCCGGCTTTGTTGTCGGTAGTGGGGGTTGTGGATGGCCAGTTCACTGGTTTTATCACGAAAGAAGGAAGGAATTTCATCTACAGAGCGCACCGGTCCAGGCTTCTCTGCTTTAAAAGCATCAGCTGGCCGGCCAGCTAAAAAGAACGCGACCTCTGACGTCATATCCAGCCAGCCAATCGCGTGTCCTTCCTACCGAATCACGAAGCTGGTCACGTGATTCACCGACTAGTCACGAAGTTAATCACGTGATTCACCGAACAAGAAGGTCGGAAGTACATTCTTGGCACTCACGTCTACTGTGACTCCAGTTTTTAGTTCCTGAAATTCACCTCCAGCGCACTGGTACAGACTTCTCTGCTACAGGCATCAATCGACCAGTCACCTCACATTTACTGTGATATAAGGAAAGAACGCGTCCAGGGAGGGCATCTCCCCGAAGTTGGTCACGTGATTCACCGACCAGGTCACGAAGCTGATCGTCATCTCCAAGCAGCCAATCACGTTGCCGTCCGACCAGCAAGCTGGTCACGTGACGCATCGACCAACACTTGTTTCTATTTATAGCTCACAAGGGCTTTCCCAGCAACTGTCAAATCTACAAATAAGACGTGCGTTCAAAGAAACACAGCCTTGTACACTACCTTGTAAAGGAAGTTTTTTAATTAATGGAGGAAACTGAATTCAACACAAGATAGTTGTAAACTTCATTCAGCAACTGGTTACAGAGTGTACTTACCGGCTACACAGCCTTGTACAGTTACTTCAACAATTGGCTACAGGGTACCGACCGGGTACTGGCTATACAGCCTTGTACACTTACTTCAACAACTGGTTACAGAGTGTACCGACCGGCTACCGGCTTCACAGCCTTATACAGTAGCCTCAACTGGTTACAGTGTACTGGCTACACAGCTTGTACACTCACTTCAACAAGTGGGTGTACCAGCTACACAGCCTTGTACACTGGCTTCAACAACTGGTTACAGAGTGTACCGGCTGGTACTGGCTACACAGCCTTGTACACTTGCTTCAACCTACCGGTTACAAGTCTACTAACAGGGTGCTGGCTACACAGTCCTTACTGTACAGGGCTTCACCCCAACTGGTTACCAAAAAAAAAAAAAATATATATGGCTAAATATAGACCAGTAGCTGTCTAATTCATTGGTGACCCCAGCCTGCCAGTTTTTTTGCACCGTTACAGAGACTTAACTGTTTACAGTGAATTACCGGTTATGGAGTCTTGGTACCGGACAGAAAAGTGGTCGATAGTCAGACAAGTTCATCATGTCCGGCCAATGGTCAGCCATCTCAATTTCTTGTAAATGCTGCACCTTGCAGGATACTGGCCTGGGGCAAGAATCTTTTAAAGGTGAAAAGTTGTGTCAGCCTCACCGGACCGGACCACAGCAAGAACAGAGAGACTGTTTTCTCGGACCATTGTCACCAGACCGGACCAGTGTCCGGAGGCCGTAGGGACAGAAATGTTTGTCAGACTAGCAAATGTCCCGAATGTGGCACACATCTGCCTGTAGGGTCCAGACTAACCCCATTTCGGGACTAAGGAAGCCTTGGGGGGGTTGGACCCTAGGTAGTACAAATGTTGAAGGAGGGCTACACTCTCCCGACCAAGCTTGACAAGGTCACCCAAATTATCAAATGCTATGCACATCTTCACAGGAACCTATATTGGTTAGAAGTATTACATCAGCTTATGGACAAGGAATGGTGCAGTCGAGCCAGTTCAAAATCTCTGGGCTTCTTCAACCTTGCTTAGTTCCAAAACCACACAACCATTGGAGACCTATTCTAGGTCTGAGCAAACCAAACCTTTCGGAGACCATCAGGACCATCCTCCAACAATGGGAGTGGGTTACCTCATTAGATTTCAAGGACGCCTACTTCCATATTCCAATACAGGAACAGTCCAGGACATATCAAATTTCATGTCCAGGTTCGGACATACCAGTTCAAAGCACTGTCTTTCAGTCTGTCCACTGCACCCATGGAGCTCACTGTAGTAGCAAAGGAGTTGAAACTGATGGCCATACACAAGGGTATAGTAATCCACCAGTACTTAGACGACTGGTTGGTGAAAGCCACATCCCACCGGGGTTGTCTCCGGCATACACTAGATCTAGTGGAAATATGCCAAGTTTAGGTTACCAGTTCGACCTCATGGTCGGTCGGGTCCGACCTTTACCGGACCATTGGCAGAACCTTCAGGACAAATACTAGAAATACTGTCACTACCGGTTTGTTCGGTCCAGCAGTTCATGTCTGATAGGTTTACTAACAGCCACAGGAAAGCAATTTCACCTAGGCCGACTTCATAAGAGACCCATACAGTGGCATCTCAAAAACAACTGGAGGGTACCAGAGTCACTAGAAAAGGTGATTCCAATACCAAGGTGTTGCACCCACATTTACAAGGGTGGTTGCAAGAGGACAATGTCCTTACAGGCCAACCATTACACCCAAATAAAACATGATCTGCAAATTTTACAGATTCATCAAAAGCAGGGTGGGGTGCTCACTTAAACGAACACACTGCAGGAGGCACCTAGTCCCTCCTGGAAAGCAAGTTGCATATCAATTACCTAGAACTCCAGGCAGTCTTTCTAGCCTTACAAGAGTTCCAAGACCTCTGTATGCACAAGATAGTACTTGTAGAGACAGACAACACCACAGTGGTGTCATACATAAACAGGGAAGGAGGCATGAGGTCGGGCCCACTTTGTACTTTACTATGGAGAATCTTGACTGGGTGCGCCAGAAATCAAGTAACTCTAAAGCCCGACACAGGCTGGCTGAGTGTGGTCGCAGACAAGCTATCCAGGCTAGACCAGACCACCCAAACAGAGTGGTCTCTCCTTCAGGAGGTCTTCCAAGCAATATGCAACAGGTGGCACCGGCCTCAACTAGATCTATTTGCCACGAGGTTCAACAACAAGTTGCCCTTGTTTGTGTCACCGGTACCGGATCCCCTGGTTACAGCAGTGAATGCGCACAGTTTGCCATGGTAGGATCAGGAAGCATACACCTTCCCAGGACTCCCCATACACGAGAATCATTCTGATTGCTCCGGGGTGGCCCATCATGCCTTGGTTTTGGGATCCAGTGGTCATGTCCAGCCAAATCCCACTGAGCCTGCCCAACCTGTTGACACAACCATTCAATCAGATCCCTCACAGAAATCTAACAAATCTTAATCTCGATGCTCGGCTCTTGGAGCCCCAGCATTCGAGGAGCAAGGCTTCGCTGAGGCGGTGGCAACAAGAATTGAGGCTCCTCAAAAGGGATCAACCAGATCAGTCTATGAGGCAAAGTGGACCATTGTTACAAGGGGTGCGTCACTAATCAGGTGAACCTCAGGGTACCCCTGTAAAGTCAGTTGCTGACTTCCTTAGGTACCTTATAAGGACAGGAGGATACAGCCCAGCACCATTGATGGTTACAGTTCAGCCATTGCTGATAAACTGGGAAATTCACCCTTCAACATCAGCAAGGACAAAAATCTCGCTCATCTCCTGGATAGTTTCCACAGAGACAGACCCAAAGGCAGGAACCCTCCTGGAACCTCTCACTGGTTTTGTACCAACTGAATAAGGCTCCGTTTGAACCAATCAAGGAGGCCTCCTTGAAGCATTTGACCTTCAAAACGGTATTCTTCTTGGCCCTTGGGTCGGGCAAACGCAGAAGTGAGATTCATGCTTGGCAAAACAAAAATATTAGACACCAATCCATGAATCCAATTGGTCAACGGTGTCCCTGTATCCATTACCCAGCTTTCTATCCAAGAATCAGCTGGTCAGGAGGGTCCAGACAGTGTGGCCCCAGTGGTTATAACAACCCTGGCCCCCGTCTCTGGATAGATCCCTCAAGTCTGACTGGTCCCCCTTTTTTTCCGGTTAGAGCATTGCGCTACTATTTGGACAGGACCTCAGACCTCAAGTAGAATAAGGAGGTGGGTGTTTTTGTCTCCTTTAAGAAAGGTTCCGACAAGACATCTGCCTCTATCTCCTCTTAGATCAAGCAGACTGTGATCCTATGTTATGAGCTCTCTGACCAGGAGGCCCACTCTTTACATCAGGTTAAAACCCATGATGTCAGGGCCTTTGCTGCTCCTAAGGTCTTCCAGTCGGGAGTCTCCTTAGATCCAATCTTGTCAGCCTGCCACTGAAGTCACATAATACCCTCACACAGTTCTATCTGAAGGGTGTGGCTTGGGCTGACTCGGAGCTTTACCAATTGGGCTCGGTAGTGGCTGCTCAGCAGATCCACAGGTGTCCCTTAGATTGAGGAGATTTGTATATATGTACATAGTATAAACATTTTATATATGTACATAGTAAACATATAAACATTTATGTACATAGTAAAAATGTGATGTGCTTCCTTTGGGAGGTTTATTGACATTCTGGGACTGAACTCATCCCTCTCTTCCCCCTACCTCAGAGCAGGTCTGGTAAAAGGGGGGGGGGCGACGTCGGTATAGCCCCGGGTAACCGGCTGTTGGCAACCGACCAAGGCCTTATAGGGTTTCCTGACCTTCAGGTCAATCCAGGCCTGGGCCTATAGGTCTCCTGACGAAGTCAGCCTAGACCGTAGGTTAAAATTTATTATCATTTGTGAGTTCACATAAGTCCCTAGTAACTTACCCGCCGACCAAGCGGTAGTTATTCAGCATATTGTCCATTGGATAGGATGTATTAGCGCAATAAAATTGAAAATTTAATAAGTAAATTAAATTTTTATAAGTTAATACCCTATCCAATGGACACACAAGACCCTCCCACCAACCCCGCTATCAGCTTACTAGGGGTCTAAGAGGTTTAGACAACGAAAAAGATGCTATGACGTCAGGTTGTCTAGACAGGAAGGAAGTACGAGGCGCCATCTGGGGAGTGCACAGTACTACGGACCGGCCAGCCGGTGGAAACACAGGACGTCTTTTTCTGACGTTTGGCGGGCCGGTCTGCGCCGACCGGTTTAGCATATTGTCCATTGGATAGGGTATTAACTTATAAAAATTTAATTTACTTATTAAATTTGCAATTTACTACAGTGTATCTTTATTATTATCTGTTTTTTCACCTCCAACTCTGTATTTACTTTTGTGTGATGTCTATCTGGAGGCAGATTGACTCATGATGCCCCACTGTGCTTTGTGTGTTAACATCTGTGGGTGTGTGTGTGTGTATCTGCACACTGAAAGTTGATAAGGGATATCAAGATGTATTATTTCTTTTCATTAAGGGATATGCCTACAGTAAATTTTTTTGGGGGGTAAACAATTCAAACCAGGACATTTATCTTTAGTTTCATGGAAGAAGAGCCTTGTGGTAAGAATGCCTTGTCTGTTTTGAGGGAATGGAAAAAGCCTTAATAATATGTAAAAACCTTGGGCTTTCATGATATTCAGATATAGAGTCATGTGTGAATTAAAAATGTTAATAACATCTGACAACATGACCTTGTGTATTTTTTTTACAATGGAACAATAAAGGATTTCACAAAATTAATACAATTATCTTGAGCATATTTATCTTTAAGTTATAAAAATATTAAATAGCAATGAATTTTCAGAGGCATAAAATGCCTCAAAGATATACAAAATATGAATGTCTATATCTATAGCCAATTATAGTTTACTACAGTGTATCTTTATCTTTATAAATCTAGGATTAAATATCTCCTGGAAAATATTTACAATCCCAAATTTACGATCCCAAATTTACAGCAAAAATGATATATTCTTTTCATGAAATATACCACACTCTGCGAAACACAATAAAGCTCACATTCTGCTTACAGTCTAAATATGCAACTGATACAGTTTTTAGATCATCCACTTTCCATCAATATACAAAACACAGTAAAGCTTACCTTCTCCTTACAGTCTCATACCACAACTACTACAGCTTTATTAACTCAAGTCTCCATCTGGGCCGCTCGTTTTTGTTAGCAAAAACCTTTTTCTAGTTTAAACTTTATCTCAAAGATACTTGAAATGGTAGTAGCCGTCCAGCTACAAACTCACCTTGATGAAGCCGGCCTTATGACTGCCATCCATTTTATTGGCTTATAGAAAACACCATTCTACTGAAAGTGCCCTCCTTAATATTCATAACAATATTCTTAATATGGCCAAAGGGTCTGTCACTGCCCTTACCCTTCTGGATCTCTCTGCCGCTTTCGATACCATTGACCACACCATTCTCCTGGACAGACTTAATGTTTATTATGGAATCAGTGAGCTAGCACTTGGCTGGTTCAAATCATACCTGTCGGGAAGGACACACTCGGTCAAGGTAGGTAGTACACTCTCACATCCTGCTGCGCTCCAGTATGGAGTTCCCTAGGGCTCTGTCCTTGGTCCAATTCTGTTCTGTCTCCACACTAACCCAATCAGCTCAATCATTCATTCCCACAGTAGCATTAACCACCACTTTTACGCCGATGACACCCAGTTGTATGTAACACTCTCACCAGCAAATTTCTCTCTATGCAAAAACTAAAGAACTGCCGACATTCAAAATTTCATGTTTTCAAATAAATTAAAGCTTAACCCAGACAAAACCGAGTTTATTCTCATAGGCTCCCAAAAATCATAAACAACTCCTCGCTCACTTCCCTATCAATATTCTTGGAAATCAGGTCTCACCAGCACAAAGTGTCAGGAACCTCCGAGTGGTGTTCGACTCCAATTTCAATTTCTCAAACCATGTGTCACAGGTCATAAAGTCCACTAGAGTTCATTCGAGAGACCTCTACAGAATTCGTCCCCTTCTAGGCCTTAATACATCAGTGCTGTTAGTGAATGCTTTCGTGAGCAGCAGGTTAGATTATTGTAATTCATTCTTCTTATCGCTCACTGATTTTGAGTTAAGGAGATTGCAGCTATTCCAAAACTCACTCTGCAGGGTTGTCACCTGTTCCTCTAAATTCTCTCACATTACCTCTCAACTAAAAAAACTCCATTGGCTACCAGTCGGATACATTGTAAAATTTAAAATTGGTCTTATTGCATACAAAATTCTCAACCAAAGTCAACCAGTTTACCTAAGAGAATTAATCCACCCCTACAGTCCTACACCTCTTCCAGAAATACCAGGCGAAGCACCCCCAAACTCAAGTTCCTTCAAACCCCCACTTTCGACCATAGAGTTCACAAATCAATCAAACACTTCTCTAATTCCTTCGGTCATTATGCCCCAGTCCTTTGGAACTCTTACCCCTTTCATGTAAGAAACAGTCCCTCTGTTGCATCTTTTAGGAAGCACCTCAAAACCTACCTCTTCAACTCTAGTTTCCCAACTTAGTTTTCTTCCCTCCTGGTCACACCCACAATCCTGGATTACTGACCCTGAAAGCCCCTCGACTCTCCCTATGATATTGATTTTGTTTAATTAGCACACTGAGTTCCCCATTGTGGGGAAGATATTGCGCTTGCAAAGCAGTAGATTAGATTAGATTAGATAATGTGTCAAAATATAATGCAGTTTATTTCGTGGGGGATAATCAAGCGATTAACTGAGTCCGAGTCAGTTCTTTCAAAACGAGGAATCAGGGCTCGCTTGCAGCCCTAGTCAAAACAAATTAATATTTTTTTCTTCACTTTTTCAGTCTTTGGTGCCCGATACCTTTCCGAGATCATTCACACTACAGGCGGTATAACCCACAGTTAAAAGCGTTGGGTAAAATGCCCCTGTCCTTCACCTACCATCTGAGGTCCCTATCTGAACTGGTGACACAGTTGCAAAAAGTCCAATTTCTCCACTCACCGTATTACACCAAAACATGACCGAGTCACAACCTTATATACACAGTGGATCACACCTTCAGTTACTGGAGGAAAATATTCATCTGATAATGCTCAAGGTGAGATGGTCAGTAGCATGCACAAGGTATTGGACTTTTTGCCACTTTGCCACAAGTTCTCATACGGGTGTCAGATGGTAGTTGAAGGACAGTGTTGATTGGCCCAACGCCTACTACCATGGGGGATACTGCCTGAAGTGTGATTGGGGTATTAGGGCTTCTAACTTTCCAAGGTTACAAACCCAACAGAGTTTAACTTTTTTGCATGATTTCCAAACACTGGGTGCCAGTATAATATGTTTTTCAAAAAGTAATGACATTGATTGGTGAGCCTGACTTTGGAAAATTAATTTCTTCAATTTACTTGATGAACAAATTGCCTTACATTCACAATGTTTTTATATCCTTGAGAATACATTGCATATAACATTTGCAGGTGAAATCACATTAATAACTTTGGCTCCCTTGACCAATATTGCTATGGCTTTAAAGATGGATCCCGAGTTCTCAAACAATCTAAAAGATGTAGTAATAATGGGTGGAAACATTGAAGGTTTGTGCTTTGTATTGATTTATCTATTTTGTAATGGTGTACTTGTAATGTTGATAAAATTCTTTCTCTAGAAGGGATTTTTATTAAATGATTTTTATAGAAATCAAAGTAACGTGACAACTGTAATGTGATACTGTTTGTGGTCATTATGTTCAGAGTGTTTGTGGACAGCTCAATGTTTTGTAAGATAACAAAGCCATTTACACACTGTCATCTTGGCATTGGTATTCACCTTTGTAAGCAAATCAGCAACACAACATTTGTATACACCTTTGTAAGCAACCGAACAACTCAACTCAACATTAGTGTACACCTTTGTAAGCAACTCAACATCTAAAACTGTACCACTTACAAGGATGCATGTGGACTTTATCTGACAGCTTATACCATCTATAAAAGTTGGTTTTGTAATAAAGTCGTCTTTTCAACTCTATTGCCATAACTTGTGAAGGTAAGATACTCTGTGTCCTTGTTGCCAAAATTTCAACACTGTGGGCTATCATAACTTCACCCAGGATGAGGGAGTTTTCAGATTTTGGCCATTTTTCACATTTTGGCCCAGTTCTCATATACAGAAAGTCAGATCATCCTATGGCTGGTATATATAATACATATATATGTCCTCTGCAAGCATGCCAAAATTTGACCTTGAAGCTCTTCATTGAAGGTCATCCACAGACCGCCAAAGTACCTCACCGAGGCCATTTTTGGCCTTTTTATGTCAGCTGACTTTTTATGTCAACCCTTTATCACAATTTTCTCATTCAGTATTGCAGGGATTTTTCTCATATCTTGCATATATGTACTAGGCCACTAGTAGATTACCTTGTGTGAGAATTAGACCTGGATTTGTCTTAATTTTTTTTATTAATTTTTAAAATAATTTTTAATGCAATAAAATTCATGAAATCATGCACTAAAACACTTATAACTTGAAAAGTATTGCTGTTAGAGCATTTTGTTAAAATATGTTATTCAACTACTTTTTTCTTAGCTACAACATGGTGAGTAACTTGAGTGTCTATCCCAATAGCTAAGTGAGTAATAGCTACTTTCTGATTTTTCAGTACCTCCCATAATGAGTAAAATCACCTATAACTTACTTATATACAGAATTTTGTATAAATATGTTATTCAGCTACTTTTGGGTCAGCTACGGCATAGTAAAATGTCAGACTTGTAGCTCAGTGCATAGCTGAGTAATATGTACTTTGAGGTTCTCACTATTGAGTAAATCAGTTGTAACTTGAAAACTAATGCATTTACAGTATTTTGCTTAAATATGTTTGTTATTCACCTATTTTGGGGTCAGCTATAACATAGTAAAATTTCAGATGTGTAGCTCATGGCATAGCTGAGTAATAGCTACTTTGAGGTCATCACTGTTGAGTAAATCACTTATAACTTGAAAACTATTGCATTTACAGAAATTTGTGTAAATATGTTATTCAGCTACTTTTGGGTCAGCTATAACATAGTGAAATTACAGACCTGTAACTCAGGGCACAACTGAGCAATAGCTATTTTCAGGTACTGACTGTTGAGTAAATCAGTTGTAACTTGAAAAATATTGCATTTGGAGTATTTTGTTAAAATATGTGGTTCACCTACTTTTGGGTCAGCTATAACATAGTGAAATTACAGACTTATAGCTCATGGCATAGCTGAGCAATAGCTATTTTGAGGTTCTCACTATTGAGTAAATCAGTTGTAACTTGAAAACTATTGCATTTAGAGTATTTTGCTTAAATATGTTGTTCACCTACTTTTGGGTCAGCTATAATATAGTAAAAATTCAGACATGTAGCTCATTGCATAGCTGAGTAATAGCTACTTTGAGGTTATCACTGTTGAGTAAATCAGTTGTAACTTGAAAACTATTACATTTAGAGTATTTTGTTTAAATATGTTATTCACATAATTTTTGGTCAGTTATATCATAGTGAAATTGCAGACCTCTGTGTCATGGCATAGCTAAGCAATAGCTACTTTCAGGTTCTCACTATTGAGTAAATCATTGTATCCACTGGATAGCCGCAGTGTGTAGAGAGATTTAACCATTACTGCTCTAATGAAAAAAATATTATAGCTAGCCTTCTCAAGTTTGCAGAATATATTAATAACCATAAAATGTTGTCTGGGAATATTTTTGGCCTCAGTTTGAAAAACAAGATGACCGCCAGGGACGTTTATTCGACTTTAAAAAGGACTTTTGTTGACCCTCTAGAGCAAAGGGTATTATAAGTAGAGATCTCAAATTCGCAGGATATGTTCCTCATTATAAAATCTTGACTGGGAATATTTTTGGGCTCATTTTGAAAAACAAGATGGCCGCCACTGGTGTTTCTTTGTCAGTCATGAAAAGAGCTTATATCTCCCTTATTATTGGTCCTAGAGGTTTGGGATGGTAAACCAACCTGTAGGAAATCATGGGCTGGGAGTCTTTTGGTGTGGTCAGATTTGACCTTTGACCCCTCCTTCAAGGTCAAACGAGGGGATAGCCAAACTTAAAAGTGCTTATAACTCGCTTATTATTGCTCCTAGAGGTTTGGGATGGTAAACAGACATATAGGAAATCATGGCCTGGGAATCTGTTGATGTTGTCCGATTTGACCTTGAACCCCTTCTTCAAGGTCAAACAAATATAGCGAAACTTAAAAGTGCCTATAACTCGCTTATTATTGGTTCTAGAAGTTTGGGATGGTAAACCATCCTATAGGAAATCATGGGCTGGGAATCTTTTGGTGTGGTCAGATTTGACATTTGGACACCTCCTTCAAGGTCAAATAAGGACAGCCAAACTTAAAAGTGCTTATAACTCACTTATTATTGGTCCTAGAGGTTTGGGATGGTAAATCAACCTATAGGAAATCATGGGCTGGGAATATTTTTGTGTGGTCAGATTTGACCTTGGACCCCTTCAAGGTCGTACGGGGATACTGCATTTGCAGTATTTCTTTAAATATGTTTTAACCTACTCTTTACACTTAAACAGTTACCTTGTTACTTTCCTTCATAAAACCATTTGCAGGGCACAACTTTTTGGTCCTTTTCTTCTGTCCGGTTCAGAATTTCTTTGAACATGCTGTTCAATTACCATTTACTGTACTTCTGTACAGCACTTTCCCTGATAATTATGCTTTCCTCTCATTATTACCTTCACAAATCAAAAACACTCAGTCAGCTGACACAGTGCCCGTTCACGGGCACTCTCCTCTTGTTTTGAAAAACAAGACGGCCGCCAGGGACGTTTATTCGACTTAAAGCAAGGACTTTTGTTGGCCCCGTAGAGCAAAGAGTATTATAGGTATAGATCTCAAATTGGCAGGATATGTTTGTCATTAAAAAATCTTGACTGGAATATTTTTGGACTCATTTTGAAAAACAAAATAGCTGCCATGGGTGTTTCTTTGTCAGTCATGAAAAAGTGCTTATATCTCACTTATTATTGGTCCTAGAGGTTTGGGATGGTAAACCAACCTATAGGAAATCATGGGCTGGGAATCTTTTGGTGTGGTCAGATTTGACCTTTGACCCCTCCTTCAAGGTCAAACAAGGATAGCCAAACTTAAAAGTGCTTATAACTTGCTTATTATTGGTCCTAGAGGTTTGGGATGGTAAACCAACCTATAGGAAATCATGGGCTGGGAATCTTTTGGTGTGGTCAGATTGACCTTTGACCCCTCCTTCAAGGTCAAACAAGGATAGCCAAACTTAAAAGTGCTTATAACTCGCTTATTATTGGTCCTAGAGGTTTGGGATGGTAAACAGACATATAGGAAATCATGGGCTTGGAATCTGTTGATGTGGTCGGATTTGACCTTGGACCCTGCCTTCAAGGTCAAACGAGGATAGCCAAACTTAAAAGTGCTTATAACTCGCTTATTAATGGTCCTAGAAGTTTGGGACGGTAAACCAACCTATAGGAAATCATTGGCTGGGAATCTATTGGTGTGGTCAGATTTGACCTTGGACCCCTCCTTCAAGGTCAAATGAAGACAGCCAAACTTAAAGTGCTTATAACTCATGTATTGTTGGTCTTAGAAGTTTGGGATGGTAAACCAACATATAGGAAATCATGGGCTGGGATTCTTTTGGTGTGGTCAGATTTGACCTTGGACCCCTCCTTCAAGGTCAATTGAGGATAGCCAGACTTAAAATTGCTTATAACTCCCTTATTACTGGTCCTACAGGTTTGGGATGGTAAACCAACCTATAGGAAGTCATGGGCTGGGAATCTTTTGGTGTGGTCAGATTTGACCTTGGACCACTCCTTCAAGGTCGAACAAGGATAGCAAAACTTAAAAGTGCCTATAACTCGCTTATTATTGGTCTTAGAGGTTTGGGATGGTAAACCAACCTATAGGAAATCATGGGCTGGGAATCTTTTGGTGTGGTCAGATTTAACCTTGGACCCCTCCTTCAAGGTCAAACAAGGATAGCCAAACTTAAAAGTGCTTATAAATCGCTTTATCTTGGTCCTAGAGGTTTGTAAGGTGAAACCATCCTATAGGAAATCATGCGCTAGGATCTTTTGATGTGATCAGATTTGAGCTTTGGCCCCTCTTTCAAGGTCAAATGATGATAGCCAAAATTAAAAGCGCTTATAACTCGCTTATTCGTGTTCCTGTAGAGGTTTGCAATGTGACACCAACCTATTGGAAATCATGGGCTAAGAATCTTTTGATGTGATCAGATTTTACCTTGGGCTCCTCCGTCAAGGTTAGGTGATGGCTGATTGGCTTTGGTGAGTTTTCTTTTTGGTGGATACAATTTGCATCGGTTCTCTTATGCACTATGTCTAGTTACATTACTATCTTTCATTGAGCAAACATTTTGTTTACTTAGTGTCAGTACAAGTTGCTCCCATAAGCACTTATGCCCCCCTCCCCACAGGGGTATATTTGTGTCAACCATAATACTCTGTATGTCACGCTTCAACCATGTCTTGTCCGGGGATACACTGCATTGAGATGCAATCTCTAGTTTTTGCTAGTATTTTTGAAAAATGAAAATATGTAATGTCAAAGATAGAGCGGATTCAATTTGATGTTCAACTATCAGGTTTTTGAAGAGTATTCAGACTCTGTTTTGTTATCTTCATTTTGGAAAGATTTTATGATCTTCATCAGAGTACTCACAAGGGTTGTAGTACTTACAAGTATTCAAAATTATTTACAAAAATATTAAAGTTAGCCAGAATTTTGGTTCTGTCCATACAAGCTAATTGATATAGCTGTTTTCTGGAAATTTTAGCTGAAGCAATAGCCTAAGGACACTCTATTTTTGTTTTATTTTGAATCAGGGAAAGGCAATATGTCAGTCACTGGAGAGTTCAACTTTGTCTGTGACCCTGAGTCAGCATGTATTGTACTGAATGAAATCAAATGCCCGATCAGAATGGTTGCTTGGGAACCATGTTTGAACCATGGCTTTAGCTGGGTAAGACTTAATAATGATGGCAATGGACAGACCAAATATATTTTTTACAATGTTTTATTGTGTAATATAAATCTTTTACTTTGATAGTGGAGGCTGAAACATTTGATATTATATTAAAGCAATATAATGCATCTAACCATATGTTTCAATGTATTTATATACTTGTGAAGGGGACAACAACAACTGTTTTTCAGGTATGTCCAGTATCTTGCATGTATTTACTCTGTATTAAATGATCATACTAGTTCTAGTCCTGCACCTGATGAAAAAGCCTAATAGCAAAGTTGCATCCTGTGAGGTGTAATATGATGTTTTTCTTTTCAATCACTGAAATTCTTCCACCTGCGTCACTTAACTTTCCTTTGGTGTCAGCAGAGAGATGTGGTTGGGCAAATGTTCAGCAAATTTGATATTTAATTACAAGGATCTGACCTGTGTGGTTATAGGTTTGAATCCAGTCCCATGGTGCCATGTGCTATCAGATACTGAGCATCTGCCACTGTGGTCTAGCAGGTAGCCCACTCATCAAGGAACACAGAGGATGTGGGTTCAAACTTAAGTACAGGCAGATACATAGTGGCTCAAGATGAACACTTAAAATGGTGGTTCTCTGTCGTCCTATCTCCAGTGGCAGGCTAAAGAACCTCAAGGATGTTGATAAATAGTCATCCTTGAGCCTCTGTCTTTCAGTTGGGGAATATCAGTAACTTGAGAGTTTGAGCTGTACATGTGCAGTCGGGTGAGTTAAATAGCGCTTTGAGTCCTGTATAGACCTTATGCAAGGTCCATCCTTAGTGCACTACGAATCTCTGAGAGTATTTCCCTCTAGAAGGAAGTGTGTAAAATCCACACTGTTATAAAATGCACTCATTCATTGTCTCCAAAAAAATAAAGACTTGTGAGCAAGTCTAAGTCCTGTAGTACAAGGAGATATTACACTGAGTATAAATATACTATACATACATATATACAATAGGAAAACGTCCCGAATGACATATACAGAAAAAATATATCACAAATGAAGATAGCAATATTATACGAGTGCGTAGCACGAGTATTATATTGTTAATCTTCATGAGTGATATATTCTTTCTGTATATGTCTGATGAGGGGTGTTTTACTTTTATTATCCACCATTTTTTGCGATTTATGGGTCAAATAATATGAATAGTTAATGAGAAAACGTGAAACAGACTGTCAAAAAGCATGAGTAACACTGAATATAAAACTTCAATCTTTAACTTGCAATATCTCAGTCATTTCTGCATGGATTCTTATGCAACATACATCAGCAGAAGCGCTACAGTAACACCTTTCTAATAACATATTATACATATTTGTAAGTTGCATACTTTCCGAGATATTGTTGAAAAACCGGAAGTTCTTCACACTCATTATCCATAGTACCGGGGCGCCGGTGTATACAAAAAAATACATCCCGGTCTGTATTTCCCCGTATTTAGGGCAAATACGTCGCGTGGTGGATAATAAATTGTAAACTCCAACCTTGACTTCATGTTGGTTTTGGGAAATTTTCTGAATCTGACGAGTGTGTGTCTCAGTTTTTATTTTATCTCTTAATCGACAATGATATATTTTTGCTTCCAATAGGATTGGTTTGATGGTATTCACAAGGTCGACACAGCAAAGTCAAAATTTCATTCGAAAATGACCGCATTTTCAGTCAAGCGGAAAAAAGTAGACTTGAAGTTGAACCACTACTACTCCTGTGATCCAACATGTATGGTGGTTGCTTTGTATCCATCTGCTGTTTTAGAGAGTAAGCATGTGTACTGCACAGTGGAACTTAAAGGAGAACTGACTCGTGGTCAAGTGGTCATAGATTGGCGAGGCAAGCTAAAGAAATCTGCCAATGTAGAATTAATCCTTAAAATCGATAAGGAAATTATAAAAACAAACTTAGAGAACATGCTGTGTTGAATCTTGAAATGGATTGTTTTAAGTTAATTCTAATGGTGTACTCCACTAAAGGCCTGTTCACACCATTCTGTGCGGTCGTAGCAACATGTATTTGATTTTTGTTTCACAACTTTGTCCTGATTGATCTGTAAATGGCCGTTATATGGATGGTTCCTGTTAAAAAAATTAACCACCCTGTCAAGCAATCCCACCGACCCATCCCATGGGCCTGTACACTTTAGGTTAACATATGGGAGGTCATTGTAGGTTTTTGAAACATTTTGAAGAAGCTGTGACATCCCGAAAATGCTGTGTTGAGTCAAATGTGTCCTACCCAAGTATGAATTCTGACTCATTAAATCTTACGGATTCTAGCAAAATACAAAATGTAACGAGCTAGTCGTACCTGTCCCAATATCTTGCACTTTTATGTAGCTTGTGAGTCAGCATACTACCAGTCAGTCCATAAACATTTCATATGACAAAAAAGACCACATGTCAAAATATGCCAAACATATGCACCCATTGACTTGTATATTTAAGTAAACCTCAATTATCATTGGATTTGATAAAACAGTATCTGTGCAATAATTTTTATTTAGAAAGTGAATTGTACTTTTACATTTCATTTTAATTAAACAATGTATGAGGGGTAAAGTTGTTAACTGAAATTCTATGTTTGGTTTAACCTGGTTCTGTTCAATTAAGATTTTTAAGAATGGGCAATAAGATTCATATTTTGTAAAAGTAATATTTTCTTCATCCGAAAAGCTTTACTCAGGTATGTACTTTAAAAAACATATTTTACTGGTATCAGTAAACGTACAATTGGAATACAGTGGGACATTCTTATTCATGCCACAAGCTTGATACAATTGGAGCATTTAACAAGCAATTAGACTATGGAGATTATTATGACATTTGTTTAAGTAGCTAGTTAGATCAGTTGGGACCAACATACAGTAAAGTCAGTGTTAACTGTGTCCTATGGATCATGCACGGTCATCATCCACATCCGCAGGGATTTTCTTGTGTTCAACCTACAGCCATATTTCTTCTGAAATTTCTTTGAAACTTTGTGAGTGGCTTGCTATGGCAGACATCTGGCCACCCTATTCTATTGGTAGCCCGGGAGTCAAAAACATCAAACATTTTGACTATTGCTTGAGGCACAGTTTCTTTCAGATTTATTATATATTTAGTACATGAATTGGTGGGTATGCCGTCTCGCCACCCTATCTCTTTTGAGGCCTGGGGTCAAAATTATGTTTTGGGTAACTTGAAAACTATTGCATATAGAGAATTTTGTTTAAATAATATTATTTTATTCGGCTACTGTTAGGCTAGCTATAATGTAGTAAAATTGTAGACTTGTAGCTCATTGTATAGCAAAGTAATAGCCTCTTTGAGGCTCTCACTGTTGGGTAAATCAGGTGTAACTTGAAAACTATTGCAAAAGTGCTTAGACCTCGCTTATTATTGGTCCTTAGGCTAGAGGTTTGAAATGTGAAATCAACCTATAGGAAATCATGGGTTAGGAATCTTCTGATGTGATCAGATTTGACCTTGGGCCCTTCCTTCAAGGTCAAAGAGGATAGCCAAATTCCAAAGTGCTTATAACTCGCTTATTATTGGTCCTAGAGGTTTGCAATGTGAGTAGAACCTACAGGAAATCATGGGCTAGGAATCTTCAGCCTCTATCTCATTATATTTGCTTCTACAGGTTTGCTTTGTTCAGGGATACACCGCGGGCTCGAAATAAATCGAGCAGCATAATTCTAGTAATTCAGTGGTTGATGCTGCCATGTGTCTTATCCGTGCTATATCATGGAAACTGTAAGGTGTAGAAAGTTGATACTTGATAGGGACATTGTTTGGGGATGTAGGTCTGCAACATAATTGTATAACCTCAATTTAACCTTTGACCTGTACCTTTAAAATCTTGTACTTGGCTGTATCTTGGAAACTGTAAGTTTATACTTGGTAGGTACTTTGGTTGGAGGATGTAGGTGTGCAAAATCTTGACTTTTAAAATCTTGTCTTGGCTGTATCTCAGACCTTGAGGTGTGGGATTTTGATACTGGGTAGGAACATAGGCTGGAGTGTGAGGGTTTGCAATGTTGTGGTGTGACTTTGATTTGACCGTTAACTTTGATGAATTACCTTTAACTTTGAAAAGTCTTGTCTGGGCTATATCTTGGAAACCATAAGGTGTAAAAAGTTGATACTATGTAGAGTCATTATTTAGGACATGCAGGCTAGAAGCAAGGATTTCTTATTTGGCATGCCCTGATTTTTAGAAACTTGGGGTTATCTGCAATATTTGTCAGGGTATGGGGTATTGTATATCTCATTTATGACTCCACCAATGAAGTGGTATGCCTGGGCACACTGGCTTATATTTTAACTACGCCTCTGGCATGTGGTCGCACAACATTATGGTGTAACCTTGATGTAGGATATCTATAATGCTATTTTCATATTATGGTGTACATTTTAATCTTAATAGTTATATATAATTATGTATTAACTAATTTAGCCTTATTTTAAATTAGTTGAAATTAATTTAATTTGATTTAATTTAGGGTGAATAAATAAAAACGTTCCAATCTTACACTGGTTTAATTTATACTTTGTTGTAACAGCTTGTTTAGAGAGCTGATGTTGATAACGTATTATATCAAAGGGTGAAAAAATAAAAATGTCCAAATCTTACATTCATTTGGTTTACTTTTTATTTTGTTGTAACAGCTTATTTACCCTTGGAGTGCACAAACAAATCATGGATTTTTAACCCAGTCCTTAAAGGCTTTTAATGCACTTTTAAGAATTTTGGGTCGTAAAGTTTGTGGGTGTTCTACAGGCTAAACCTATTCATAGATTTTCTGATCAATCGGACCATAGATGCCTGAATGGGAGGCGTTTTATTTTCGTAAAATTTTTAAAAATGGGTACTTGGACTGTATCTAAAAAACAGTCAGGATTTCGGCGTTTTTTTGGGATACCTAATTCAGCTACTTTTTACCCCACAGCCCTTAAGGGCTGTCGGGGTATTGTTTTCACCCATGATGTCCGGATGGGCGGGCGAATGGCGGGAAAAAGTTTGTCCGTGCTGTATCTCAGAAACCATAAGGTGTAGGAAGTTGATACTTGGTAGGGACATGGGTTAAGGGGTGTCGGTGTGCAACGTCATGGTGTGACCTTGATTTGACCTTTGACCTTGCCGTAGTGACCTTGACCTATAAAATCTTGTCTGGGCTATATCTCAGAAACCATAAGGTGTAGGAAGTTGATACTTGGTAGGGATATTGCTTAAGGGGTGTAGGTGTGCAACGTCATGGTCTGACCTTTATTGTATCCCCGACACGAAGCGGGGATACTATGGATTCATCATCGTCGTCATCCGCACCCTCGTCCACGTCAACAGAGATTTCTTGTTAGCGACCTACAGTCCACATTTCTTTCCAGATTTCCTTCATATTTGGCAGGTGGCTTGATATGGTAGAGGACTCGCCACCCTATCTTTTTGGTAGGGTTTATGTCTAAATTAGGCCTGTGGTAGACAAAAATGTCTAAAATGTGGAATATTGCTTGTTAGCGACCTACAGTCCACATTTCTTTCCAGATTTCTTTCATATTTAGCAGGTGGCTTGGTATGCTAGAGGACTCGCCACTAGTGTTCTCAATAAACCCTTTTTAGTAGGACCGGGTATGCAGTGGTTTCAGTGGGCGGGTACCCAGGTACCCGCGCCGATGGGCGATAATAGCTGAACCTACAAATATCTCCATATTTACAGACTTAAAACCTACAGAAATAATGGGATCCAACCATTTGCTTTATTTCTTATTGGCCACGTTTTTGCATTCAAAACAGTATGACACAGACGAAATGTCAACCAAGCAAAGATTATGTGTACATTGAAAACACGGTTGTTTATTGCAGTGTCCATAAAAGTGGAGTCACATGACCTATCAGTAAAGCATTTACTGTTGCTCGAATGTAGTTTCGGAATTGAAACTTTATTTTTTCTTTAGGCAGGTAAGTGAATTTTATTGATGCTAAATTGTAAACTACTGTTTGAAAATATCGTACTTTCATTTATTTGAGGTGTGCATGTCACTATATAGCCAATATACAGCGTTTTATGGACTCGGAATTAAGTAACTGTGTTAATATACTGACGATTTTCAAAGGGTTCCGGTATTTGAAAATATATAAACAACCAAAATAAAAGACAAATAAAATACTATAAACGGTGTACAAGGGTGAGAAAACAATATTATTTTGCATTTTAATTGAATAGTTTCATTTTTATGTCGTCACTCTGCGGCGTGGGCCCTATTTGAAAAATGGTGCAGAGAAAATTCGGTGGATTTCTCCACTCCATCTGTGAAACAAATCTCAGATTTTTTCATGTACCTGTACCAAGACCTGAACAGGCACCCCTCGACCATTGATGGTTACAGGACTGCAATCGTTGACACTTTGGGCCCAACGCCCCAACATATTGCACACAATGCAGACCTTCATAGGTTACTCTCCAGTTTTCACAGGGATCGTCCTAAAAGTTCCAGAAATCTCCCCAAGTGGAACCTTTCTGTTGTTCTCAATGAGCTCACAAAAGCCCCTTTTGAGCCCATGAAAGACTCAGACCTCAAACATCTCACTCTTAAAACTGCTTTCTTGCTAGCTTTGGCCTCCAGCAAGCGCCGCAGCGAAATCCATGCCTGGGTTGCAAACAAAGTATCCAATCTAGGCCAATGGGAAAAGGTTGCCTTGTTCCCTTTTTCTGATTTCATAGCCAAAAACCAACTAGCAAGAGAAGGTTCTCAAAGTGTGTCTCCGGTGACTGTCCCTGCTTTGACTACCATTGTAGATAGACAATTCAAAGAAGACAGGACCCTGTGTCCGGTACGGGCCCTGAGGTATTATCTGGACCGAACTAAAGACCTGAGAGGGTCTCGTTCTCTCCTTTTCATCTCCTTCAAGAAAGGACATATCAGATATCAGACCCGCTACTCTCTCTTCTTGGTTGAAACAAACCATCCTACTTTGTTACAAACAAGCAGACCAACAAGCCTTGGACTTGGTCCAAGTCAAAGCGCATGACATCCGGGCCTTCGCGGCCTCTAAGGCCTTTTACGGTGGGGTATCGGTGGACCAAATAATGCAAGCCTGTCACTGGAAAGCTCACAACACATTCACAAATTTTTATCTAAAAGACCTTACTTGGTCGGACACCGACAACAATTTGTATCTGGGACCCATGGTGGCGGCACAACAAGTCCTAGATCCTTCCCCTCAGACCAGTTGTCCTCGGGGAAAAAAAGGGGGGGCACATCCACTACAACCAAGTCTTCAGGAGTCTCTCCCAGGATCTAGGTATTCCTTTACCTTCAAGATGTTACGGGTAAGGTCATTTTTGTTCTTTAATTATCAAGTAATTTGTATTAAGGACTTCTTAAGTTGTCATTAATCTCATATTCAGGTTAAAAATTTATGAGAGATCCAACCACTGGGTTGGTCAGTCACTCGTGAAGGTCCCTCAGGGACCCTTAGACCTCAAGTGAGCACTGCTGCACTTCCGTCCTACAATCAAACATCTAGACAGTTTAGCACTGTCTCACATTTTACTTAGGTTTTTGGCTCATTACAGGCCCGGTCTTCAGGATTGGGGCACTGTAAACGAGACTCAGACTGGTATTTGTGGCACTATTCTTTATGTATTAATTCAAAATCTTAGAAAAAATGACATATCTTCCAGTCTCAGCTGTAATCCCGCCACTGGGCGGTTGCATTCAGCATTAAGTCCCACATGGTAAGTTATTGTAGCGTAATAAAATTGAAAATTTTAATTACGTAAATGCTACAAGCTTACCATGTGGGACTTAGAAGAGTCCCACCCTGCCTCCCCGCTGTTTACAGCTGAAGGGTAGGTTGTAAAAAATTTCAACGAGAAAGTAGGGCGATTGGTCAGAAGTTATCACGTGACGACAACTACCAGTATATCCGGTGGCTAACAAGAACAATCTTTTTTTCTAAGACGTTGGCCCCGGGTGTGGCAACCCGAGAACAGCATTAAGTCCCACATGGTAAGCTTGTAGCTTATAAAAGCTACATTAAAATTTTCAAATTTAGAGCATTTTGTTAAAATATGTTATTCAGATACTTTTTTCATAGCTACAACATGGTGAGTAACTTGGGTGTCTGTCTCAATAGCTATTTGAGTAATAGCTACTTTTGGGCTTTTCAGTAACTTCCATCATGAGTAAAATCACTTGTAACTTGAAAACTTGCATTTACAGAATTTCGTATAAATATGTTATTCAGCTACTTTTGGGTCAGCTATAACATAGTAAAATTTCAGACCTGTAGCTCATGGCATAGCTGAGTAATAGCTACTTTTAGGTTATAAATATTGAGTAAATTACCTATAACTTCAAAAGTATTGCATTTAGAGTATTTTGTTTCCATATGTTATTCACCTATTTCGGAGTCAGCTATAACATAGTGAAGTTCCAGACCTGTGGCTCATTGCATAGCTGAGTAATAGCTACTTTGAAGTTCACACTGTCGAGTAAATCAGTTGTAATTGGAAAACTATTGCATTTACAGAAATTTGTGTAAATATGTTATTCAGCTATTTTTGGGTCAGCTATAACATAGTGAAATTACAGACCTGTAGCTCGTGGCACAACTGAGCAATAGCTATTTTCAGGTACTGACTGTTGAGTAAATCACTTGTAACTTGAAAAATATTGCATTTGGAGTATTTTGTTAAAATATATTGTTCACCTACTTTTGGGTCAGCTATAACATCGTAAAATTACAGACTTATAGCTCATGGCATAGCTGAGCAATAGCTACTTTGAAGTTCACACTGTTGAGTAAATCAGTTGTAATTGGAAAACTATTGCATTTACAGAAATTTGTGTAAATATGTTATTCACCTATTTTGGGGTCAGCTATAACATAGTGAAATTACAGACCTGTAGCTCATGGCACAACTGAGCAATAGCTATTTTCAGGTACTGACTGTTGAGTAAATCACTTGTAACTTGAAAAATATTGCATTTGGAGTATTTTGTTAAAATATGTTGTTCACCTACTTTTGGGTCAGCTATAACATCGTAAAATTACAGACTTATAACTCATTGCATAGCTGAGCAATAGCTATTTTCAGGTTCTCACTATTGAGTAAATCAGTTGTAACTTGAAAACTATTGCATTTACAGTATTTTGCTTAAATATGTTGTTCACCTAAGTTTGGGTCAGTTATAACATAGAAAAAATTCAGACATGTAGCTCATTGCATAGCTGAGTAATAGCTACTTTGAGGTTATCACTGTTGAGTAAATCAGTTATAACGTGAAAACTATTACATTCACATAATTTTCGGTCAGCTATAACAGAGTGAAATTGCAGACCTCTATGTCATGGCATAGCTTACCAATATCTACTTTCAGGTTCTCACTGTTGAGTAAATCATTGTATCCACTGGATAGCCGCAGTGTGTAGAGAGATTTCACCATTACTGCTCTAAGGAAAAAAATATTATAGCTAGCCTTCTCAAGTTTGCAAGGTATATTAGAGGGTGCACCACAGTTATTCTATTGCTTTATGTCTAAATTAGGCCTGTAGGTAATTACTCACCTACTTAAAATGAGTAAGTGCGAATTATCTCTAAAAGTATTGCAGATAGCTAATTTTTCTCAAATAACTCAACCACCTACTTTTTGGAGAGCTTTCACTTGGTGAAGTTTCAGACCCGTAGCTAATTACTCACCTACTCAAAATGAGTAAATGCAAATTATCTCTAAAAGTATAATAATTGCAGATAGCCAATTTTTCTCAAATAACTCCTTCACCTACTTTTGGGAGACCTTTCACTTGGTGAAGTTTCAGACCTGTAGCTAATTATTCACCTACTCAAAATGAGTAAATGCGAATTATCTCTAAAAGTATTGCAGATATCCAATTTTTATCAAATAACTCATTCATCTACTTTTGGGAGAGCTTTCACATGGTGAAGTTCCAGACCCGTAGGTAATTACTCACGTACTGAAAATGAGTAAATTCGAATGATCTCTAAAAGTATTGTAGATAGCCAATTTTTCTCAAATAACTCATTAATATGAAAACAAATTATAGGAAGTCATGGGCTGCGAATCTTTTCATGTGGTCAGATTTGACCTTGGGCCCCTCCTGCTTATTATTGGTCCTAGAGGTTTGCAATGTGAAAACGACTTATAGGAAATCATGGGCTGTGAATCTTTTGATGTGGTCAGACTTCACCTTGGGCCCCTGCTACAGGGTCAAATAAGGGTAGCCAAACATAAAGTGCTTTCAGCTTGCTTATTAACGAAAAATGCTGTTTATCTTCTAAACTATGTTAGTTGGCCTTTGTCAATGGATGTATCTGGCCACAGATGCGTCCTTGGTCTAGTTTATTATTACTTTGTGACTATAATGGGGTACTGGAGGGTTTTAGATCCTGGGATACTGCAGAGTATCTACCTGAGTTTTGTATAGCATATGGTTTCACTTGTCACCATACTACATGTGTGAGTAATATGCAAGGTCCTGACTGACAACAGTTGCATATAAAGAAAGTCTTTTTACAAATTTTATTCTTTTATTCAAAAGAATCAGGGGTACTCTATAATAGTCTATATATTATAGCATTACAGATGGCCAATCAAAGCATTCTGAGTGCTGAATGGGGATATTTACAGTAGAAAGACATAACTATTTTAAACAATTAAAAAAATCTTTGTTATTTCTGTTACTATTCAATGACATATTCATTCGTTCACTTCAAAAAATACATGAAGGATATTGAAGAGACTCAACAGTCTCGGCTTAACATATCTGTATTTTCTTTCTTAACATATTCCAACAAGAGTTATGCTCTCCCTACTTACTATGCAATAGACCATTTTTATTGCGTTAATACATCCTATCCAATGGACAATAGCTTATCCGGTCGACGCGGACCGGCCCGCCAAACGTCAGAAAAAGACGTCCTGTGTCTCCACCGGCAGGTCGGTCCCTAGTACTAGTGCACTCGCCAGATGGCGTGTCGTACTTCCTTCCTGTCTAGACAGAGTGACGTCATAGCATCTTTTTCGTTTGACGCGTGACTAGTGCACAAGGAAAATTCTTAGCCAGATATTTCTTCAAGTTTTCATTCGAATTTGGAATTTTAGTGTTCTCACTGGATTATTATCATATTGTAGAAGTGTTATGTCTTCTCCAGGACAGAAAAGGGGGGCGTGCCGACACGCCATGGCTAGTTTTGATGGACATCTTTCTTGCGCCCGTTGTAGGGACAAGGGAAAGGGGAAAGACACGTGTGTCGAGAATAAGGACTCTACTAACTGTTCTCACTGCAACGCTTTAACCCCCGAACAAAAAGCTCAACTAGCCACCCCCAGCTATAAATTAAAGAAGGAAAAGAGAGAGGCCAAGAAAGCGGAAACGGAAACCCCTATGGAATCTAATACACTTGGTGGATCCGTCTTCCGTTTCAGTTTTAGGAGTGGTTGATAATGCTGGTGTAGTTTCACCCTCAGTTCCACCTGAAAAGAAAGTCAAGAAGGACAAGGACAAGGTTGTGGTTAAAACCAAGAAATCTACATCTTCCGCCGAAAGTAAGATTGCGGATCTTGACCTTAAGTGGTCTGAAAGGTTTAATCGGCTGGAGGCATTACTGCTATCCAAATCCTTTCAACCTTCCTTCTCTGCTGATGTACGGGTCTCTCCATCTCATACTCCACCAGCTAACATCAGTAAGGACTCTGAGCCCTTTTTTCAACCCTCTGTATCATCTGTCGATCATTCTAATGTAGAGCGCACTGGCCCAGACAATACGGATGCTTCACAGCACCAGGCGGCCGGTAAGCTTCAGGATACTCCACCTGCACAGCGCACTGGCCCAGACACTCAGTTAGCTACAAAGCAACAGTCGGCCGGTAAGCTATCTGACAAGCCTCCCAGAGTTGATCATTCATCTAAGCGCACTGGCCCAGACAATAAGGATGCTTCACAGCACCAGTCGGCCCGTAAGCTTCCAGTACAGACTTCAGGACGCACTGGCCCTGACAAGATGTCTTCAAAGCAAGGGTTTACCGGCAAGTCTCTCTCTGAAAGACCTTTCACCAACCGACCCTCGGACCGACCTGTGGACCGGCTTCAGTCTTCTTCTTCACCGGACCTACACAGGTCCTCCAGACGAGACAGTATCTCCAGTCTGGAATCTGCTTCAGACAGTGATCTATCGGACCGACCACCCATTGAACTGTTTATGGAAGATGCAGAATTATCAGATAACCAGGAGGTTGAGCCGGACCAGAACGTTTCAGAGGATCAGACCTATCGTGAAACAATGCGGGGGATACGTGCATACATGGGATGGTCCCACGTGCCGGACATTGATAGTTCAAACCCCTCTGATGATAATCCCTTTGCCGGCCCCAAGACTCCTGCACCTAGTAAGATTTCAGTTCAGATGCCGACAGAGGATTGGCTATGTAGGAAATTGGCCAAACTCAACATGACTTTAGTGGAGGGGTACCCCTCCAGGACATCTGAAGCCGGTGGACTGTTAGTAGATCAATTCCTCAGGCCGGCCAAGTCTCAAGCGCGTTGGTACGGCATATGCCCGGCTCAGAAGTGTGACCCACCAATTGTGTCTAGTTGGAACGTTGGAGCTTCCAAGATCAACAGTAGTTATAGCAGAATTGCACGCAAGGCTGGTATGGCAGCTACCCCACCTGCCTCACGTAGGATATCTCAGGATACCCTCAGATGGTGGGGACAGACGGCCAGGGAAGCCACTGTAATTTGCAATCAAACGGCCAGTTTCAACCGTTGTATGTTTAAGGTCCAGGAAGATATGCGCTCTCAACTTAAGTCCATCCGGACGGAGAGCAAAGGGAAAGGTTCCACCAAGGCTTCAGAAGCTCTGGACGAGTTACAACATCTCATAGAGTTCAACTCCAGTATAATGCAGTCGGCGGCTAGGGCAATGGAACATCTCACCGACTTCGTCTTTGTGACAATGGGGAATCTCACTCTAGTTAGGCGTGACTCTTACCTTTCACACGTCAAGAACGGGATTAAACATGATACCCTGGCTGCACTGCGTACAGGCCCGTTACAGTTTTCAACTATCTTCCCGGACTCTGTCATCAAGAAGGCGGAGGAAGAGATCGCTTATTATGATAGTAAGGGCCAGTCTGCAAACATCCCCATAGGAAAGGGTCGTTATCATCCCTACGAAAGAGTTGATAGAAAGTCTGAGGGTCGCCAGGAGGTTTAAGTAGACAGACAGTCTTGGAAAAACATTGGCAAAAGACAAAACAAGAGAGGGTGAGGCAGGATTATCATCCCGACCGGCCAAGGGCCAACAGTCGTACAAATGACAGTCAATGTGTAGTCAGGTATCAGAAACGACTGTTGGCCGGGACCAACCAAGGACAGACTTTTGTAGACTCTCATGTAAAGTTAAATGTTGTTTTTCCTGTTCTTACTGCAACCGGGCTTCCACAAAAGAAAGGTATAAGTCCCGTGTTGGCAGCTGTAAATCAGAAAGAATGTCTATTAAAACATGTCAAAGGTGCTTCTTCTGTCACTCAGTTGTCTTATGTCAATCCTGTAGCAAATGCCCATCTTGCTGTATCAAATCTACCTGTAGGGGCTAGATTTCAAAACTTTTGGGCGGTGTGGCTGGACCTAAATGCCAGTCCAAAGGTGGTCCAAATCTTGAAAGAGGGTTACACCCTCCCCTTCCAGGCCCGACCAAAACTCTCAAGATCTCCCACAGTCGTAAGCTGTTATGTCAATCCCCACAGGAACAGCTACCTGCTGGAGGCATTGCATCAGCTTATAGACAAAAACGCAGTAGAACTGGTACAAAACCAAACTTCACTGGGATTTTTCAACCGACTCTTCTTAGTACCCAAGCCAAACAACAAATGGAGGCCCATTCTGGATTTGAGCAATCTGAATCTCTTTCTCAGAACCGAGAAATTCAAAATGGAAACACCGGAAACCATCAGAACTTCCCTCCAACAAGGGGAGTGGGTCACCTCCTTGGATTTCAAGGACGCCTACTTCCATATACCGATACAGGAAAAGTCCCGGAAATATCTAAGATTTCATGTCCAGGGTCAGACATACCAATTCAAAGCACTGCCTTTCGGTCTGTCCACAGCACCCATGGAGTTCACTGTGGTAGCAAAAGAGGTGAAGCTAATGGCCACACACCAGGGTATAAGAATCCACCAGTACCTAGACGACTGGTTGGTGAGAGCCAAATCCCACCAGGTCTGTCACCAGCATACTCAGACCCTAGTGAAGCTTTGTCAAACACTAGGTTGGCTGGTCAATTTAGAAAAGTCGGAACTGGAACCAAAACAGGTCTTCGACTTTGTAGGTTACCGATCGATCTCAGGTCCGGCCGGGTCAGACCGACACCGGACCGGTGGCAAAATCTTCGGGACAAAATTCAAACTCTTTTGTCACTACCGGCCTGTCCGGTCTGGCAGTTCATGTCCCTGATAGGTCTGCTAACAGCCACAGAGAAACAAGTTCACCTCGGCCGGTTACACATGAGACCCATACAGTGGCATCTCAAAAACAATTGGAGGGTACCCGAATCCTTAGAGAAGATTATCCCTCTACCGAGGTCCCTACACCCACACTTGCGATGGTGGTTAGAGGAAAACAATGTGCTCCAAGGTCAACCTTTACACCCAATGAAACACGCTCTGCAAATATTTACAGACGCATCAAAAGAAGGGTGGGGCGCTCACTTAAACGAGTTCACTGCAAGAGGATCCTGGTCGGTTCCGGAAAGCAAAATGCACATAAATTATTTGGAACTCAAAGCAGTTTTTCTAGCCTTAAAAGAGTTCCAAAGTCTTTGTGTAGGAAGAATAGTTCTAGTAGCAACCGACAACACTACGGTGGTCGCTTACATAAACAAGGAAGGGGGTATGAGGTCGGGCCCACTGTGTGCCCTACTTTGGAGAATCTTGACCTGGTGTTCCCAGAGACAAGTAACTCTAAAGGCCCGACACATCCCAGGCCATCTAAATGTGATAGCGGACAAACTGTCCAGACTGGGGCAGACCATTCAAACGGAATGGTCTCTCCTCCACGAAGTCTTTCAGGAACTATGCATCAAGTGGCACCGGCCCCAAATAGACCTGTTTGCCACGAGGTTCAATCACAAGTTACCCCAGTTTGTGTCTCCAGTTCTGGATTCCAAGGCGGTAGCAGTGGATGCACTCACTCTGCCATGGGAGGACCTGGATGCATATGCCTTTCCACCGACCGCCATCTTGGGCAAGGTGGTGGAAAAGCTGCTGGACTCCCCGTGCAAGAGACTCATTCTAATTGCTCCCGGATGGCCCAACATGCCCTGGTTTTGGGATCTGGTAACCATGTCCAGTCAGGTCCCACTCAGTCTGCCAAATCTGCCCAATCTGTTGACTCAGCCCTTCAGTCAGATCCCTCACAGAAATCTGACAAATTTAAACCTTCATGCATGGCTCCTAGAACCACAACAATCAAACAACAAGGCTTCTCTGAGGCGGTGGCAGCAAGAATTGAGGCCCCTCAAAGAAGATCAACCAGATCAGTCTATGAGTCAAAGTGGACCGTATTTACAAACCGGTGCATCTCTAATCAGGTGGACTTCAGGTCACCACCTATAAAGTCAGTGGCTGACTTCCTCCTCTGCCTCTTTGAGGTCAAGAACTTGCAGCCCAGCACCATTGATGGGTACAGGTCTTCCATTGCTGATAAACTGGGTAACATCACAATCAATATCAGCAAAGACGATAATCTCACCCGTCTCCTAGACAGTTTCCACAGAGACAGACCCAAAGGGCGGAGAGGTATTCCCTCTTTGAACCTTTCTCTGGTATTGCACCAACTGACAAAGGCTCCTTTCGAACCTCTTAGGGACGCATCCCTGAAGCATCTGACCTTCAAGAAAGTCTTCCTTTTGGCCCTGGGTTCCGGCAAGAGAAGGAGCAAGATGCATGCATGGCAGCATAAGAACATCAGACACCAGTCGGACTGGTCTAAGGTGTCCCTTTTTCCATCTCCCAACTTTCTATCCAAGAATCAGCTGGCCAAGGAGGGTCCAATGAGTGTAGCCCCAGTGGTCATTCCAGCCCTGGCTCCTACTCTGGATAGAACCCTCAAGTCTGACAGGTCTCTTTGTCCAGTCAGAGCTTTGCGCTACTACCTGGACAAGACATCAGACATTAGGCAAGGCAAAGAACTAGTCTTCGTTTCCTTCAAGAAAGGCTTCGACAAGGACATCTCGCCTGCCACTATCTCCTCATGGATCAAGCAAACTGTGATCCTATGTTATGAGCTCTCTGATCACCATGCCCACACTCTGCATCAAGTGAAAGCCCATGATGTCAGAGCCTTTGCTGCCTCCAAGGCTTTCCAGTCGGGGGTTTCCTTAGATCAGATCTTATCGGCCTGCCACTGGAAATCTCATAATACCTTCACTCAGTTTTACCTGAAGGATGTGGCTTTGGCTGACTCAGAGCTCTTCCATCTCGGACCCGTTGTGGCTGCTCAGCAGATCCACCAACAGTCTACTACATAGAGGAGATTTGTATATATGTAAATATTTGTACATAGGTTTTTTAGAATGTACACATAATTAAGAAGCAACAAAAAAAAAAAAAAAAAAAAAGGGAAAACTTGGACGTGCTTCCTCTGGGAGGTTTTTTTTTAGCTCTATGGGACTGAACTCATCCCTCTCTTCCCCTACCTCAGAGCAGGTCTGCTAAAAGAGGGGGGGGACAAGGTCGATTCTGACGGGTCAACCCGGATGATGATGCTTCGACCATAGCCTTAAGGGTTGTCGACCTCAAGATCTGCCCAGGCTTGAAGGAAATTTTTTATTTCTGAGCACGAGTTCAAGTTATAGTCCCCTTTCTTAACTTACCCACCAACCAGGCGGTAGTTATTCAGCTATTGTCCATTGGATAGGATGTATTAACGCAATAAAATTGCAAATTTAATAAGTAAATTAAATTTTTATAAGTTAATACCCTATCCAATGGACACACAAGACCCTCCCACCGACCCCGCTATCAGTTCAATAGGGGCCTAACTGTTTAGACAACGAAAAAGATGCTATGACGTCACTCTGTCTAGACAGGAAGGAAGTACGACACGCCATCTGGCGAGTGCACTAGTACTAGGGACCGACCTGCCGGTGGAGACACAGGACGTCTTTTTCTGACGTTTGGCGGGCCGGTCCGCGCCGACCAGATAAGCTATTGTCCATTGGATAGGGTATTAACTTATAAAAATTTAATTTACTTATTAAATTTGCAAAATTATGTGTCCTAAGTAGCATGTCAGCCAGTGAATTATATGTTTTAGCAGTATTTTCTTAGCAAGGATTCACTGCAATTACTTCATTTATCAGAAAAATGTCATGAGCTGGTGCAAACCATCTAATTCTAAATTCTAATTGGACTTTTATAGCTCTTAATCCCCCTATACAAGAGGACTCTAAGGCACAACAAAACCACAAAAGCAGCAGACCAAATTTCAATATCCAGAAACAGAAGAGGGGTCAAGCACCATGGAGAACACCAGGGGATGATTTAGGCTAAGGTGGATATGCTTTGGTGTACAGGTAGGTTTTAAGTTGCCTTCTGAAAGAGCTAAGGATGGAGAGGTACAAATTGCCTCTGAAAGAGCATTCCAAACAGTGGGAGCATCAAAAGCAAAACTATTACTAAACTGATTGACAGATTTATGAAAAAAGGGTAGAACTTGGAATGACAAGGAAATTGACAACACTTTTTCTGAGCCTGGTGCCATAAGAACTGCTGTAGGAAGAAAGATATGGAGCAAAATATCTAGCAAAACCTGTGTGAAGAAACTTGTAAATAAGCATGGCTATCTTAAACTCCGTGCACTGCTCAACAGGAAGCCAATGCATGCAATTTCTTAAGCACATGAGTTGTACTGGTGTATGGACTGGTGTTATATACAATTCTGGCTGCACTATTTTGGATGCACTGTAATTTACATAGATTGAACTTGGAGAGGCTCCTGAGAAGTGAGTTGCAGCAATCCAACCGACTACTACCCAGCCAGCACTACATATGAGACCAACAAGGGTCCCAAATGGGTTCTTATATGGGGCCTTTGTGGGCGCCCTATATGGGCCCCAGTCAGTTTTTGCAAACGGTTTTCTGATGGGACCAATATGGTTTATCAATAAGGGTCATATATGGGCCCCATATGGGGCCTTTATTGTGAAATGAATGGGTCCCACATAGGCCCAACTTGTAATTTGAACATGGGGCCCAGATGGTTTTTGCAAATGGTTTGGTGATGGGACCAGTATGGGCTTTGTATATGGGTTATATGTGGGTCTGACAAGGGCACTATATGGTAAACTGCATCCAGGTTTTTATTGGTCCTACATATAGGTTCAGATGTATGGACCGGCTCGGTTTTTAAATGTGCACTACCAACACAAGGTCCATTTGTAGTTCAGCTTGCATGTAATAGAAGCTCAAAAATGAGTTGATCTGTGTGAACAGTCCGCAGTTTCCTTCACACTTTGCCCACATATTCTAATACACTTTCATGAGGCCATTGTAAATAATGCACAATACAATCTTGATTCATACTATACTATTATCCAATTTCCAGAATGTAATTCAAATCATTTCAAGTTCAAAATCTTATGATGTACCACATTTGTGTCAAAGCTTGTCTTATACAGAATACAGAAATGTGTATCAGAAACTCATCACTTAATGATTCACCCAAACCCTTTTTCCAGATGGCCCAAGCTAAAACAGCTACATAGCCTTGTCAAGACACAAGTAAAACACGATTAAATCCTCAGTTAACTGATATAATTAAGCACATGCATTATTTGATTAATAAAGATTTTTTTCATTCTGAATCCCCACCAAAAATATCATAGTTTATTTTTTTAGCCTTATTTACACAATTTTTGCAAATTTCATGGATATCTCACACATATTTATAATCTTTAAATTGTACTGTAATTTGTATCCTAGTGATGAAAGGCTACCCTGTTTCACACCATGGGGTGTTTTCCCATTTTCCTAGCACTGCCTCAAAATACTATCTGTGTGAAAAGATAAACATATCTGTACTGCATGATATAGGGGGTTGGACCTATTAATGACCCCTTGAGTTAAACTAAGAGAAACTAAAATTTTACAGAATTTCCACAGCTGCATGTAGACTTAGGATTTCTGTACTCTTATACATGAAAAAGGTGTTTGTGGTACATTAAGGTAATATAAACCACTAGATTATTAATTAGTGAGATATACAACAAATTAAATTTAATACATATTTTACAAAAACTTGACAATACATTTACAGAGCTATAAAATGGCTATTGTATGTGATAATAATGAGGGTCCCTTGTGAGAATATTATACCCATTTTTGACCTTCACAGGTCCAACCAATATGTGTGTACACTTTTATTTAAAAAGCTTTTGTGGCGAGTTGTTTTTCTCAAATAGGACCTTTTTTATTTTTGGATTTTTTTCATTCAAAATCAGATGAGAAGTTAATAAAGAACACTTGTTAAATATATTTACATTTTTCCTCTAGGATTTATATATGGGACCTATCTGGGACCCTTATACCAGTAAATCATCTATAAAAGTCCATTCTGGGGCCCATATTAAACATTGTGATAATAAATGTTTTGTTTACCACTCTTTACGAAGTCCAAATCAACATGATGCCAAATGAATCTATTATTAAATCTGTTTTATTTTCCTCAGTTGTACTATTTAGGGAACATTAAGTATTTTTATATAAATGGGACCAATATGGGCCCCCTTTGGGCATTCTGTGCCCATATATATCCTTTATAGGACCCATATTGCTATTTGCCCGCCTATAGCCCACATAGGCCCCATATGATCATGCTTGCTGGGTAACAAGAGCATTAGCCACAAGTAGAGAAACATCATGAGTTAGAAACCGGCTGACATGTCTGTTTCTTAAAACAACTTTTGCAGACATCCTGAACATGCTTGGACAAGGAAAAATCTAAATTGAACCACTCACCCAAACTGCTGACTGAGTCAACAGGGCTGAGTGGACTGCCCAAGATATCAATTGTAAAACAAGCTTTCAACTTGTCCCTCCGTCTCTTCGAACCAAAATTTATAAACTCGGACTTGCCAGGATTCAAATTGAGCCTGCTAGTAGACATCCACTCTTTAACATGATTTAGGCACTTGTTCAATTGTTTAAAGGCAGCAGATGCATTCTTTTTGGGTAAATGCACATAAACTTGGCTGTCATCTGCATAAAAATGAAACTTTATTCCTTTATATTTACCAGTAATCAAACTGAGGGGTTGGTGTACAATGAGAACTACATAGGACCTAGGTACAGAAGGAAGATTTGCCTTTTTAATAAGAGCAGTGACCACAGCAGTTTTGAAAGCATCAGAGACACATGCCTCCATGAGCGAGCAATTGACCAGCTTAGTAAGAGATGATAGCAATATATCAATGCATTCCTTGATAAGAAATGTCAGCCAAGAGTGTAACAGGCAGGATTTTGTTGGTGAGGTTTTAATTATTTTACCAACAGCAACTTAAGAAACTTGGCTAAAGACAGTAATTTTTGAGGATCTGATGGAGGGTGAACCTCATTTTCAGTGCCAGAGGGAATGAAAGTATTTCTAATTTTCTTGATTTTGTTCAAGAAAAAGGAGGCCAACTGGTCAGCCAATGACTTTTCAGACTCGTGTAATGAAAGTGTCGCATCAGAAACCCTGTTCAAGGTTTTATGCATCTCATTCCATAGTTTTCTAGAGTCATGACTATTGTCTGAAATCAGTTTGCTGTAATAGTCGGACTTATCATTGTTTACAAGTGCATTACACTGAGCAATCTGACGATAAAGCTGACAATGATTTCTGTTGCTTTTGCAAACTTCTTCAGAAACCCTGTCTTCCTGAATATATAAACAGGTGTAGACTTTGTAATCCCCACAAAAAATGCTTTTTAAAGAATAATTCCATAGATCACTAAATAAATTATATACAAAGGTCAAGATATTTTCTTCAAAACGCAATAAACTTTAAAATATTAACCCAGATAGCACTCCCACATTGGCCCAATGTTGGCCGATAGTCAGCATATTGGATCAGTCATGCATTAAGGTATTGGCAGCCACTGCTGGCACAATGTTTTTTCCCCGGAGATCAAGACATTGGTAAGCCATCAGTAAGAATCATTCTCCCAATATAGCACCAGCCCATAGAAATCGAATAAAAAGCTTTTTTATACAATTTCTATGCATCAGCCAAATCAGATTACAGCATGTGGCTATGTGACCACTATATAGAAAAAACAAATGATTGATAGGTTGTGAGAAGATCTTAGTGAAGAGAATCATTGAAAAGTCACATTCTAACATGACAGGGCTGTGTCCACGATTCTGATTGGTTGAGAGCTATGGTAAAACCTCGATATACATGTTGGCTGTTCCATTGTCATCCCATCGCAAGTAACAACAACCAAGTACATGCTTCCGGTTTTTGACAGTTAAGGATCAGAACTTATTATTCTTCATAAAAGCACTTTTAATTGATATAATTCTGATAATGAAAAGAAAATATATATAGAACCTAAAAATTAAAAAAAAAACTCTTTATTTTCGGCGTATTTAGTTAGAAAATGCTACTGCCACAATGTACAATTGGTAGAACAGCCTGATTAGTTTCGAACGTTTGTGAAATGGGCATGATTTTTTGCCAAATATATAAGGAAATTACAAGTATTTTAATTGTTTTGTCATGTTAGAATAGGAATAACGCCCTCCAAACCATGGTATATGCAGAATTTTATCATGGTTTGAGCAATAAACCCCTCAGGCTTCGCCTTCGGGGTTTATAATCTCAAACCATGGTAAAATTCTGCATATACCATGGTTTGGAGGGCGTTATTCCTATATTACAGCAGGCATAGACCTTTGAAAACACATTGATTTAGTTTTGAAAATCGATGCTGATGTTGATATTCACTTTTTAAGACTTTAACATTTTTAGCTGTGTATAGGCCACCTGGTACTAACTCTTGCCCTGTAGGAGTATTTTAAATAACTTCTGTGAACTATTGGACATTGTTTGTCAAGAGAAAGAACAGTGACTTATCCTGGATGATTTTAATATCCACTATGACAAAATTGGTGATGGCAACCACAGACAGTTGTGTGAGTTACTCGAAACATACAACCTAGTTCAACATGTACAGCGTCCCACACACCAATCTGTCATACTTTAGTTCTGGTTATTACCAGGGAAGATGATGGACTAATCCTATCATATCTGCCCCTGTCGATGATCTCTACATCTCTGATCATGTGACACTCATTTTTTAGCATTCAACTCTCTAAACCTCCAGAAATGAAAAAAAGTATCTTATAGAAAATTGAACAAAATTGACATAAACCTTTTTAATCAAGATATACACCCAGCAGGCAATAGGATATCAAGAAGAAATCAAAAAGACACTGGGCAAGACATCAAAAACTCATGCTTATTTGAAATTTGAAATGACATATGTTAAATGTCAAATAGATCTTTAGTAGCCTAGTCTATTTGACATCTCCAAAAGCCATAAAAATGACATCTAGCAGCCGATTATAAATTTGCTATCAGCATAAGACATCAATATGATCACCCAATTTGGACTGATTTCATGTCTATATGACATCAGAAACTGACTTCAATTTGATGTACTGATTTAAAAATCTGATCGACATTTTGTAAGTTCTTAAATCAAGTTTTAGTAATACAAACTTGGTTAAAAAAATATTTTCACAGTTAATATCACATTACATTGCTTGAACCCCCAGTATACAACTGCCATTTGTGTACACTTACCCGACAGAGCTTTAAGCCATTTCCATATACTATACAGATTATTCTATGGGAGAAAATAACGAATGTCAACTGGGAACAAGTTTAAAAATTTATACCACTTGTAAAGATACAAATTATGGGTACAAAAGTTTGAATATTAGAAGCCCTTTTTCTAAACTTTCTTTCTTTATTTATTCAATCTTTGGCTTGGTTGCAAACACTAAAGTATACATTTGTTTACAAATCAACATATTTCTTGAAGATTTTTGCTGTCACACAGCATTTTAGTTATAGTGTAAAACATAATTGTTTTGTCTGTACCAAAAATTAATTATTTCTGTCAAAGCAACATCGCACAGACTATAGAGGCCAAGTCAGTAGGTTCAGCATCTAATCACAGGTTGTCACCTCTACCTGGGTTTGCCCCTACTCATGTGAAAAAGCTGAGGGCCTGTCCTAATGTGACCCTGGCTGTTGTACAGAATGTAAAACCCAACTTTGACTTAACACAAACTAGATAAATTATTCCGACTTAAATATTGTTTGGACATCCATACGATGCATTTGTAATATTCCTAAAAATGATATCATAATTTTATAAAATACTGATGTTAATCTGATCTCAAATGATATGATGGTACTCCACTTTAAATGTTTTAACAAAGTGACATCATATTAAAATCATTAAGATGTCAGAAACAATGCCCGAGTAGAATATCATGTCACATCATACATATCTGAACATCATATTTTCATCATTTGACATGACCACACAAAGTCATGTTGGGATGGTGTCAATTTTATGTCATTGAATAGGATAATACAATCATGTTAGGTCTGGTAATCATTTTGACATCTAGTTGATATTGTGGGTATGGTATTGACATAAAGTCATGTCATGTCACATAAACTGGATGTCAGATTTGTGTCAGATGACATGACCAACTTGATGTCATATACTAACATGACCAAAACCTGTGCCAAGAATTGGACCTGTGCCTGCTGGGCAGGCATCCGAACTATGCACTGATCCCATGGATATCCATACAATCAGTGTTTATCAAACTTTCTGGACAAGCCTGCACCTCATTAATTTAGATTTAGTTGTTGTTTTTACATCACGTTCAACAGCCAGTGTCATATTGCGATGGGTAGTTTACAGGTAGAGGAAACCAGTGCATACTGCACTGTAAACCACCAGGCATAGGCAAGTAACTACCAACTTTCCAACATGAAGCGCCCGGCCCGTGATTCAAACCGGCGGACTGAAAGGTTGGAGGCAAGAACTCTAACCGCTACACCACCAAGCCCCCACACCTCTTATTGAACCATTCATGAAAAATAAAACAAAACAATCATGGAGCTGTTATCGAATAAAGTTTGAGAAGTGCAACCTGAGGAAACTTGAAACGGCATGGAGAAGATCTCAAAATATAAGACAGAGCTTCTTTCAAAGCACAGTGAAACAAGTTTCATGCTCTTGGATTTCAACACCTACATAAGTTCTCAGAAAGGCAACCATCATGCCCTTTTCAAAACGGTTGGTCAACTTACTCAAAGTCTCCCCAGCCCTTGCTGCCACACAGTAATGAACAGGATCTTGTGAATACTTTCAGTGGTTTCTTTGTTCAAAAAATTGATACTATCAGGAAAAACATTTTAGACTGTGAACAAATAAAGGAAAAAGACTATACAAGGCCTTCTACAGCTGAGTTCACACAGTTCCACACAGTGTCTCAGGATGAGGTAGCTGAGCTGATAAGAAAGGCCCCGTCTAAATCCTGCTGTCTGAATCCAATTCAAACTTGTTTCCTGAAACTTTGTTTGACTCATCTTCTGCTGTGTATTACCAACATAATAAATATGTCACTGCATTTTGGAAAAAATGCCTCAGGCTTTTAAACAAGCTGTTGTCATAGCCATCCTAAAGAAAGAAGGGGCCGACCCTAACTTCAAGAACTTCTGTCCAATTTCAAACTTTCCTTTTCTCTCAAAACTCGTGGAAAAGGATGTGTGCAACCAACTTTCAGAATAAACAGCCTGAATGAACCCTATCAAACTGCATACAGACCTTGTCACTCCACAGAAACAGCAGTATTAAAAGTAGCAAATGACATTCTTCTTGAATTAGATAACAGGAGAGTAGTACTGTTAACACTTCTCGATTTCTCAGCAGCATTTGATAGAGTGGATCAGAGATTCTTTTGGATAGACTGGGTGATATGTATGGTATACAAAGCACAGTTCTCTTAGGGTTTCACTTGTATCTTGATAACAGGGGTCAGGCTGTTGTGATTAATGGTGTTACGTGTAACCAACATATTTTGGAGTATAGTGTACCTCAAGGGTCAGTCATGGGTCCGGACCTGTACTGTAAATACACTAAACCAGTGGCAGGCATTATAAGTCAACACTTCATTCAATATCATTTATATGCTGATGACTCTCAACTCTATACATCCCTTAGTCCTGATATTGACAACCAGTCTGAGATAGTATCCAATCTTGAAAATTACATTGCTGATATTAGTAAGTAAGTGAGTATGAATAACTTAAAACTGAACCAAGATAAAACTGAATTAATACTATTTGGTAATTCTATCCACCGAAAAAAAATGTTCGTCAACTCAATACCAGTCAGTGAGTCTAACGTTAGCTCAAGTAAATATGTCAAGAATCTTGGGGTTTACCTTGACCAATAATTCAGCATGGAAAACATTCTAATTCTTATAGTATTTTTATAGCGCCTAATCTCTATCCAAAGACAGACTCTAGGCGCACCAAACAGAAGCAAAAAACTGTAATCATAAACCTGAGACATAGCAAGGGTCAGCGCCAAGGAGAGAAATGAGGGAAAGCAAAAGTCAGGGCGGATATGCTTGTGCGAAGAGATAGGCTTTGAGCTTCCTTCTGAATGAGTGGAGAGAAGTGGCCGAATGTACATCATCAGGCAAATCATTCCAAATCTTTGGAGCGTCATAAGCAAAGCTGAGGCCGAAATGCTTAGAAGACTTATATAGTGAGGTGGCGAAGTGGGGGATCTCAAGGAACACACCATCAGCTTGGCTTTTGCGTGTGTTGTAGACACTTTGTCTGGGTTTAAGAAAAGTGGCAAAATATCTTGGTTGACCACAATTTAGGAACTTGTACACCAGTAAGGCAGTCTTAAATATGGAGCGTTGTTCAATAGGCAACCAATGTAGAATCTTCCTAACAGGAGTGATGTGTGAGTACTTGGTGGTGTTGGTGACAATTCTAGCCAGACTATTTTGAACACATTGATTGAACACATCTGAAAGGTAACAGTTTTTGACGTAGGTAGAGAAGGGTTGGTAAAATCAAGCTGACCCAGCACTAGGGCATGATCTGAAATAAAATCACTGACCCGAACATTTGAAACAGCACTGGAATCGTTGGGAGTGAGGATGAGATCGAGAGTATGACCATGTAGGTGAGTTGGTTTATGAACATGTTGATTGATATTGCATGATTCAAGGCAATTGAGAAACTTTTCACTGTCTTTAGAGATTGCATCCACATGTATGTTAAAATCGCCACATATCAAGAAATTTTGACTCAGTGAAGATATAGGTACTCAAATAAACTGAAAAATTCATCACAAAATGCATCAGAACATGAACCAGGTGGCCGATAAACACAAGCTATCACAAAAGCTGGAGAACCACTGGTAAGTGCTATATTTTCAAATGATTCATAGAAAGGACTATCAACTATTTTAAAATGGATGTTGTGGTTTACAAAAAAGCCAACACCACCACCGCGGCCCTGCGCACGAGGTTTGTGACACAATTTGTATCCTGATGGTGTTATTGAGCGAAGCAAACTGTCGGTTTCATTTGATCTTATGTGTGTTTCGGTAATACTGAGTAGATCCAATGATCGAGAAGACACAATGTCAGCAATAGTGGGGCCTTTATTTCGAACAGAACGACAGTTGATCACACCAAAAGAGATAGAACCGGGATTTAGTGAAATATCTCCACATAATAAAAGTAAAACAGAAAAGCCTCTGAAATTGGTAGTAGTAGGAAAATTTTTGACATTACGGCAACAGCTTGCCTGCCTAAAAGAACGAGGGAGGAGTAGACTAGAGCCGTGGGCAGTCTTTGTGATATAGAGCTCCGTACCCTTGCGTGTTATGTTTACGGAGAAAAGACACAGTAAAATCAGACAGTACATTGCTGAGCAAGGACAGTGTACATACTCCGGCAGCCTTAAAGAAAAAGGACCGTGAGGAGTCTCACCAGTTTAGGTCAGCATATAAAACATGTGAATCAGCTTTGCAAATCCTATTACTTTCAGCTTAGAAACATTAGATACATAAAATCAAGTCTCACAACTGATGCAGCAAAAATAGTATTTCATGCTCTTTTCAAGGTTAGACTATTGCAACAGTATTCTCTTTCGTGTCTCCAACATGCCATTGGATAAACTACAGAGGGTTCAAAATTGTGCTGCAAAACTTGTGTTGACCTCAAATACAGAGCACCAAAGTTCTCCTGAATGCTTGAAGACATTGCATTTGTTACCTATCAAGTACCGGATTTAGTACAAGATTCTTCTGTTGGTGTTCTGATCTCAACTAAAGGATTTGCACCTACTTATCTCCAAGACCTACTATGAACACACAAAAATGAAAGATTATTATGCTCAGCAAGTAAACATTTGCTGACGGTTCCAAAGTCCAAGTTGAAAATATTTAGAGATCATGCTTTTTCTGTTTGTGGACCTAAGCTTAAGCTTTGGAATGATTTGCCTAACCATGTGAAAATATCAACATCTACGAATGATTTTAAGAAGAAGTTAAGTTGGTCGGCAGTTTGGGGTACAGAACCTTGACCAACTGTATGTACTGGTTTCCTCTGCCCTTCCAACTACCCATCGTGATATGACCTGTATAGTGTTGAAAGTGATGTAAAACCCGAAATAAATAAATAAAGGAGAAGTTAAAAACAAACTTTTTCAATTGTGCCTTTAAACAATAAATAACTATGTAGATATCCAGACTGTGAAGTACATTGATTATACCGTTTGTAGATTTTGCGCTATCAAAAAACATTTAGTATTTTTATTGTTGTTAAATCTAAATTAGTTGTTCAACATAAAAAGGTAGTCACATTTTAGACATGAAATACTGGTTAACATTGAAAATTGATCCTGACATATTTTCAACACTAAATCTAGGTAGATTTCTAACAAGAAAAAATAGTCATGTTTCACAAGAAAAATCAACACTAAATCTTGTTCAGGTTTAAAACATTAAAAAGTTGTCTAGCTAGGTCCACTCTTTTGTGGGAACAGTTGAAAACTAATTAAGCTGGAGCAGCAATGTGGTGAAGTTGTATACATTTAGCTTGGGTTGTGTTTTTTTCCCTCAAAATACATTCATTAGATGAATATTTTGAAAGGCAGGCAACAAAAAAATCATTGTAATTTTACTTGAGGGTTTCTTTCTAATTATAATGTCTATTTTCAATATACTTTTTAATAAGTTTGTTTGGATGAAATAATTAGACACAGAGAATGTCACTTCACAAATTAAATTAATTTTGTTAAATTTATTACCAAGAATTCATCTGTTATGGAAATTGGATTATCCTATAATAGGAACATAAAATAATGGATATCTATGCGACAAATACAAAAGATGATAATAGATAGCCATATATTGAGTGATGAAGTTTGATCGCATGCCATATTATGAACAGATACAATGAAACAACCACCCTCAATAAACACATAATCCTACATGAAAGAATTTATTATGAGAATTCATCCTGCCACATGAGAGCCAATGATTTGAGCTACTGAATGAGAAATAAATATATAAATGTCATGATTCAAAAAAAAAATTAAAAAATGTAATCTGTGTTGGAGTAACATAGATTAAAAAATTTTATGTAGCTATAAGAGATTTGAATTCAAAATAAACTTCAGCGTAATTTCTCCCATTGATTTCAACAAGATTTCACCTATTGGATCCAACTAAAACAGTTTTCAAAATTTACATGTATTTTAACCAGATTTTACCCTTCTATTCAACCTGATTTCACCCATTGCTTTCAACATGATTTCAACTGTTGAATCCAACTAAAAGAGTTTGCCAAATCTACATGTATTTCAAACAGATTTCACCCGTTGGTTTTAGCCTGATTTCACCCATTGCTTTCAACATGATCTCACTGGTTGGATCCAACTAAAAATGGTTTGCAAAATCTACATATATTTCAACCAGATTTCACCATTGGATTCAACCTGATGTTAAAGTTGCGTGCCTGCATGGTGGGATGATTCTGTGATAAAATTAAAATCTTCAATAGCAACTTTTTTTATTGTGAAATGAGAATATTATTTTATTTCTAAAATTGTTGAGTAGTGGGTTAAAAATGGTGGAGTCACAGTGACAGTTGAATGCTATCTGGGAAAACAGCACCTTGCAAATGCATGGGTATTATATATATTTCGTCACATATGCATGAGAATGAATTCATCATACAAATTCCTTTAATGGAATCGTGGTCAATTACATTTTAGAGCTGTATTAGTATCTAAAGGATCAATATATGCAAAAAAACTCAGAACATTACAGTATAACTTTACATGCTAAACCACTAGTGGAAGGAAAAAATGGATGCATGAAAACGCTCTTGGCACGAAAATACCGCAGATGATGTACGGTGTTTTAGTTCTCACCATTTTAGTGGAAAAAAAGGACAACCAAAGAACGTAAAGAATGTAAGTTTGAAATATTTTTTTATCATAGTGACCCAACTTAACAATTGATTTAATTTTATTCAGGCACAATGCATCTCTTTGTTTAAACGTCCCTTTTACAGCAATCGTGAAACTGCGGGCGATAATATGTGCTTGCAAATGGAACACCACCGAATCAAACCCCATCCCCCATAACGACACCACAAATGTACACAAAATATCTAATTAGCTGTTCCTTTGTTGTCCGACTGTGTTTTTGAAACTTCAAAGAAATTGTATTAAAAACATACTAAAAGCTTGATGGCATGCACCCTCCGGTTCTATAGTGGCTTTCTACCAGTGAACGCCCGCCTACCAGTGAAGGCCCGCCTTATATATCTTTGGGTAAATTATAAAAGTCGGAACCGGATTCGGAACCGGATTTTTTCCCGGATCGCACCTTTATCGCACCTCTTTATCGCACCACTAGATCTACATCGGCACATATACGAGGACACAGATCTCCCCTGTAGAGAACTACAGAACTCATGGCCATAGCATCCAAGTCATTAATATTGGGCGATATCTCGGAAGCCGTAAGGTGTAGGAAGTTGATACTTGGTAGGGACATTGCATGGTTTGGGGTTGTAGTGGTGGTGGACCAGTTCACGCCCGGGTACCAATTCACGCCCACCCTCAATTTTCTTGAAGATTGATAATTTTTCATAGAGAAGATGTTTACCACATTATAGATAATCATCAAATTGATCATATACATTTGTAATTTATTGTTAACTGTGGTTGTTTTGGATAAATTTAGGGGTGGGCGTGAATTGGTACCCGGGCGTGAACTGGTCCACCACTACTAGGTGTGTAACATCATGATGTGACCTTGATTTAACCTTTGACCTAGCTGTAGTGACCTTGGCCTATAAAATCTTGTTTGGGCTATATCTCGGAAAGCGTAAGGTGTAGGAAGTTGATACTTGGTAGGGACCTTGGTTGGGGGTTGTAGGTGTGCACCGTCATGGTGTGACCTTAATTTGACCTTTGACCTCGCCATAGTGACCTTGACCTTTAAAATCTTGTCCGGGCTATATCTCGGAAACCGTAAGGTGTAGAAGTTGCTGCTTATTAGGGACATTGGTTAGGGGGTGTAGGTGTGCAACATCATGGTCTGACCTTGATTTGACCTTGCCATAGTGACTTTGACCTATGAAATCTTGGCTGGGTTATATCTCGGAAACCGTAAGGTGTAGGAAGTTGATACTTGGTAGGGACATTGGTTAGGGGGTGTAGGTGTTCAACGTCATGGTCTGACCTTGATTTGACCTTGCTGTAATGACCTTGACCTATAAAATCTTGTCCGGGCTTTATCTCGGAAAACGTAAGGTGTAGGAAGTTGTTGCTTACTAGGGACATTGGTTAGGGGGTGTGGGTGTGCAATGTCATGGTGTGACCTTGATTTGACCTTTGACCTTGTCGTAGTGACCTTGACCTTTAAAATCTTGTTGCACCTTTGGGTCTGTCTTTTGATGCAGATTAAGCACCGTAAAGTCATATTAGAATTCATTAAGAATTTTACTTTTGCAACTTCCCATTGTAACAGATGGAATTTCATCAAGTGAGCCACAGATTGTGCTCCAACACCACACATAAGCATTCATTGAATGTATTACCACTGCTTTATACATGGTAATATTCAAAACATCCAAACCATAATTCGACCATGCCAAATGTAGATAAAGAGGGTTGTAATGTTTAGTTTACTGATTAATGCTGTCATCTTGTTATTGAATTGTCTTGTTTTTTTACTTCATCTTTACATGCATTATCTTTCTCTTAGACATTATTTTCTCTATTTAAACATTGTTTGGACCTTTATATAACTGACAGTGCTCCGGAAGTATCCTGAACTTTGTACTGATATAGTACTTCCATATCTCATGGTATTAAAAATATTTCCCTAGGCTGTGGGGTACGGGCATCTCTGATGCTATTTTGTACTGGTATAAATCTCAGCTTTTACAGAAGCTTAGTGTTTAAAAGTTTTCAAAACATTTTTAACTAGATTTCCCATTTGCAATTCTTTACCAGGAGACTCAGTATGTTTGTTTGAAAACCTAAATATGTACAAACAAGTATTTTGTGCATGTCTTTCATGGTGTGCAGTATGTAGGGATTCTTTGTGCATAAGGTCATTTATTTGAATATTATCGTTTTAAATTGGAATCTAGTTGTGCCATTGTAAGATGAGGTTAAAAGTTTTTAGGAAAACTCAAATACAGTGTAGCTTTGAGAAAAATGTATCTGTAGTAATGTTAACAAGTGTGGGTTTAATCAGTTAACCTCTAATGTATTTAAATCCAGTCTATGTCTACATGCTTGAAATTCTAAGGAGCTGTCCTGCTGTGATGTTCACTGTTGAAAAGGACATCAAACCACAAGTGTGTGTAATTGGAAATTATAACTGTTTTATTTGCCATCCTGGCATTCAGTTCACTGCAGTTCCCTCACATTTTATATTTTTAATACTATGTATATTAGTGTGTTCTGTCGGGGATATGGTGCACATCCATATAACCCAATACTAGTTGTAGCTGTGCTATATTCATTTTTTGATCTCATGACCAGTAATTACATTAGTTCCACTTAAACAGGTAAATTTCAGAAGAAAACGCCTCTTTTAGTATCTGATAGTTACTTGGACATTTCTAGAACAATTCTACTTAAAACAGTTTAATAAAAGGGGTTTAACCACAGAAATTAGCCACAAAATCTGAAATTCACTGCTGGGAGCACCCTTTAAAAATACGACAGTATAATCACAGTTGACTCACTTCTGTACAGAATTTTCCACCAGCCAATGAAATAATAGTATAAATGTACATCTTCACTGGCAGATTTCACATAATGTGGCAAATTTTACATTTATGAGGAGGGCTGTTCCATCATTGGGATCCAATCGTAAACCTACTTCTCGATTGGAAAAAATATTTTAAAAACATTCACAATCTATGGTGTAGTTTAAGATAGTGTCACAATATTTTCCCAATAGCTTTTCTGATTGATGTTACGATTTGTTCAAGAAGTATTCTGATAGGTTCCCAAAAAGTCTGCAATAGTTTCCCGCTCCATCCTGTTGGTTTAACAACCTTAATGATTGATTAAAGATGGAAAAGATTGCTTGGTGAATGTCAAGATAGGTTAGGATTGGGTAAGATCCAAAAGATGACATGACCAGATAAGGATCAGCAGTTAATACTGTCGTAAACTGTTCCCGATTGACTCCCGAACGCATCCAATACACCATTTCCATACTTTCATACACCATTGTCCTGAGTATAGTTCACATTGGCCTTAATATCATTCCGAATGAAAAGATCAAGTTCTGGAACATCAAAAATAAAGGGATCATATTCCAAACGGGGACACACTCGCAATAATGGAACAGCCCTATTACTCTATGTATTCTAATTAGTATTTGTATGGAAAAATGTAAAAATGCTAAAATTGAAAAGATAATGCTTCAGTCCATTATTTGTTATTGTTCTGGTAAAGAACTAGAAACCAGTATTACCTTTAGTTAGTAATTTCAATGAGGTCATAATTTAGTTTACCTATGTAAGCTTTACCTGCTATATATATTTATCATGCAAAAATGCTAACTAACTTATAGGCTTTAGCGTTCTGCATCAGTATATTATGAACTATTTTTTGTGAAAATTAAACAGCACTTTCAATATTTTACGTTAGTCTTTTTAGGTTATCAACAAAAATACATTTACATTTATTTCAATTATCTTTTGTACCAGTATATAGATAATGAATAAACACTTGTCTTAAAAAAAAAAAAAAAAAGAAAAAAAATTAATATTCATGAGGTGATACGAGGACACAGATCTCCCCTGTAGTTTCCTAACAGTATTTTATAAAATAGAAGCATAGACAAAGATCAAATACTTTGAACTACTGGGGCGGGTTTCATGAAAAGTCTCAAACTGAGCCAGACTCAAGGCTGAGTCAGGGTCTCAAATCTGAGACTTTTGTCTCGGCTGAGTTTTTGGCTCAAATGGATTTCACAAAGGGTGGATCAGCTGAGACCAGTCTTAAGTTATGGTCTCAACTTTTTAATCTCATTTCATATATTTAGTGGGCTTATTTTTAGCTTAAAAAGTTATATTTTATGATTATTATCATTATAATATCTTTAATACTCATAATACAAAGAAATTATATGATAATATATTATTCTAAGTGATCCATAAGATTGAGACTCAACTGAGGTTGAGTCTGGCTTTGAGTCCACCCTTGAGGCCTGTCACTTGATAATAGCCTATAAAGCATGTCAATTCTATTGACTTTTGTTATTAGTAAATACTGAATATGTGGCTGTAATTACAAAATAAAATGAAAATAGAAGATTTCAAGATTTATCAATTTCATTTTGAAACAAATTGTATCGCTTTATGTATGTGTTTTTTGGCATCAAAGCTTGGACTCAGATTTGAGACACCTCTTTGATGGGCTCAAATTTGAGCCTGTGACTGAGCCAGGTCTCAAGTTGAGCCTGTTTGTGAAATGCATTGAGTCTGAGTTCACAGACTCAGGAAAATATTTCCAAAATTTGAGACAAAGTCTCAACTTTTGAGTCTGACTCAAGGCTTAAGTCTGTTCATGAAACCAGCCCCAGAACTCACGGTCATAGCACCCAATTCATGAGGAGATATGAGGACACAGGTGTCCCCTGGGATTTCCTTGCAATACTTTATAAAATAGAAGCATAGATGAAGATCAAATATACTTTGAACTACAGAACTCACGGCCATAGCACCCAAGTCATTAATATTCATGAGAAGATGTGAGGATATAGATTTTCCCTGAGATTTCCTTGCAATATTGTATATATTAAATATGTCCCAGGGTTCTATAGTTACACTACAGTAAACTTATACAGATACGGTTGAGCTGTTAGTTGAATTAATTTTCTTTTAATGAATTGACTGTTGAGCTCTAAGGTCAAAGCACCCAAGTCATTTATAGAGTCATTATGCACTCATCCAATTCCCGGATCACTTGTGGTGCTACAGAACCACTGGTGCTACAGAAGTCTAGGTGAATGCTATTAATTATTACATACATATTAATATGTTTTAGATTTCTATAATTACACTACAGTAAACTTACACAGATTCAGTTAAGCTGTTAGTTTAGTTAATTTTCTTTTAATGAACTGACTGTTGAACTCTAAGGTCATAGCACCCAAGTCATTTATAGAGTCATTAGTCTGTAGTTTAAAGTATTTGATATCAGTGGAAATCTGTGTCCTCATATTTTCGCATGAATATTAATGACATGGGTGCTATGACCATGAGTTCTGTAGTTTAAAGCATTTGATCTTTGTCGAGACGTCCATTTTATAAAATATTGTTAGGAAACTACAGAGGATATCTGTGTCCTCGTATCACCACATGAATATTAATGACTTGGATGCTATGGCCATGTGTTCTTTAGTTTAAAGTATTTTATCTTCATCGAGATGTCCATTTTATAAAATATTGTTGGGAAACTACAGAGGAGATCTGTGTCCTCGTATCACCACATGAATATTAATGACTTGGATGCTATGGCCGTGAATATTAATGACTTGGGTGCTATGGCCGTGAGTTAGGAAACTACAGAGGAAATCTGTGTCCTCATATTTTCTCATGAATATTAATGACTTGAGTACTGTGGCCGTGAGGTCAGTAGTTTAAAGTATTATATCTTCGTGGAAACGTCCATTTTATAAAATATTGTTAGGAAACTACAGGGGAGATCTGTGTCCTCATATCATCTCATGAATATTAATAACTGGGTGCTATGGCTGTTCATCGCACCCCATCGCACCTCGTCGCACCCATCGCACCCCTCCATAGCACCTCCGGTAGTCCGGGTTTTATAAGGCACCATATCTTTGTTAGAGGTCAAGGACAAATGCTTCTATAAGTCTACAAACTGGGCATTCACTGGTATTTCCGATTTGCGGTAAAAACGGCCGATAATAAAGATAAATTATGAAAATATAAAGCTTTGAAACAAGTAAAACAACATGCGCCTAAGTTATTAATTGTAGTGTATATCATTTGAAAATCTGTTCTTAGAAGAATAAAATATAAAGCTGTAAATATAATTTAAATTTAATATATTAACTTCACTAGTGGCTTTCTACCAGTGAACACCCTCCTTCTATTTCTTTGTTAGAGGTCTAGGACAAATTACACTTATATATCCACAAAATGGGCGTTCACTGGTATTTCCGGTTTGCAGTGAAAATGCCAATAATAGAGATAAAATATTAAAATACAAAGTTTTGAAACAAATGTAACAAAATGTATCTCAAATAATAATTGCAGTGTGTATCATTTGACAATCTGGTGATAGAAGAATAAAATATAAAGCTGTCAATCAAATTTAAATTCAATATATTAACTTCAGCATCGGCGTTTACTGGTGGAATGTCACTAAAGATTTACTGCCTGGCTTTGTTTTTTTGGCACATGCCTCAAATTGGTTCAAAATGGAAGACAGAATATTTCCTTATTCTTTATCGCCCACACTCGTGCACTTCCACCCACTAAATAAGGGAGTAAATTTATAAATTGACAACAGAAACAAAATATCTTTGGCGATTTCCGTATGCAAATTGTGCCAAGTTGGGGCACTGAGTTCATGTAGAAATTATATTATCGCCCCTTAAAAGCCTTCTAAAATGTTTACTATTTTGATTTTTCGTTGTTAAAGTAGAAATATAGTTCGCGCTTGTGTTAATGCATATATCATTCAATAAAAATCCTAGTAAATCAAAACTTTATTAAGCATCCCGCAAGGGACGCTTGTTTGTGTATGGGAGAGCTTCAGGCTCCGCCGGCTCCGCCGGCTCCGCATTTTGTTTTCCTTATAACTCTGTAACCGTTAGGCGGATTCTTTTCAAATTTGGCAGGTTTAGGCAGTAGCCTTGGAGAATTTTTTTGAATATGCTGCAGTGACATTTCAACCAATCAGAGAGGTCACATGACCAAAAATGTCTTTTTTCGATGGGGAAGCTTGTCCGGATGATAACTTGAAAGGACTTTTATCAATTCACCTGAAACTTGGCAAATACATTCATTCTATTAAAATCTGGAAATCATTAGATTTTGGCATTGATTGGTCAAGAAATGGCCGAGTAATTAATGATTAATTAATCATTACGAATTTTCCAAATAAGGAAAACACAAAAATGCTTATATCTCGAAAACCGTGCTAGATAGAGCGATTTCGACGAAATTTTTGACCCACAGGGTATCTCTGCGGAGTAGTTTTCCCAATTTTCAAAAAAATTTTTTCTCGCCCAAAATGGCGGCCATTTTGAATTTTCGAAATTTTCGCAAAAATTGCAAAACACAAAAATGCTTATATCTCAAAAACCGTGCTAGATAGAGCAATTTCGACAAAATTTTTGACCCGCAGAATATCTCTGCGGAGTACTTTTCCCAATTTTCAAAAAATTTTTGTCTCGCCAAAAATGGCGGCCATTTTGAATTTTCGAAATTTTCGCAAAAATTGCAAAACACAAAAATGCTTATATCTCGAAAACCGTGCTAGATAGAGCGATTTCGACGAAATTTTTGACCCGCAGGGTATCTCTGCAGAGTAGTTATCCCAATTTTTAAAAAATTTTTATCTCGCCAAAAATGGCGGCCATTTTGAATTTTCGAATTTTTCGCAAAAATTGCAAAACATAAAAATGCTTATATCTCGAAAACCATGCTAGATAGAGCGATTTCGATGAAATTTTTGACCCACAGGGTATATCTGCAGAGTAGCCATGCCAATTTTCAAAAAAATTTTGTCTCGCCAAAAATGGTGGCCATTTTCGAATTTTTCGCAAAAATTGCAAAACATAAAAATGCTTATATCTCAAAAACCCTGCTAGATAGAGCGATTTCGACGAAATTTTTGACCCACAGGGTATCTCTGCAGAGTAGCCATGCCAATTTTCAAACAAAAAATTTCTCGCAAAAAATGGCGGCCATTTTGAATTTTCGAATTTTTCGCAAAATTGCAAAACACAAAAATGCTTATATCTCGAAAACCGTGCTAGATAGAGCGATTTCGACGAAATTTTTGACCCACAGGGTATCTCTGCAGAGTAGCCATGCCAATTTTCAAAAAAATTTTGTCTTGCCAAAAATGGCAGCCATTTTGAATTTTCGAATTTTTGCACAAAAATGCTAATATTTCGAAAACCGTGCTACATAGAGCGATTTCGACGAAATATTTTATCTTCAGGGTATCTGCAGAGCAGCTATCCCAAAGAGCTTTCACTTGGTGAAGTTTCAGACCCATAGCTAATGGCTCACCTACTCAAAAAGAGTAAATGCGAATTACCTCTAAAAGTATTGCAGATGGCCAATTTTTCTCAAATAACTCATTCACCTACTTTTGGAAGAGCTTTCACATGGTGAAGTTTCAGACCCATAGCCAATTACTCACCTACTCAAAATGAGTAAATGCAAATTATCTCTAAAAGTATTGCAGATAGCCAATTTTTCTCAAATAACTCATTCACCTACTTTTGGGAGAGCTTTCACATGGTGAAGTTTCAGACCCATAGCTAATTATTTACCTACTCAAAATGAGTAAATGCTAATTATCTATAAAAGTATTGCGGATACCCAATTTTTATCAAATAACTCATTCATCTACTTGTGGGAGAGCTTTCACATGGTGAAGTTTCAGACCCATAGCTAATTACTCACCTACTCAAAATGAGTAAATGCGAATTATCTGTAAAAGTATTGCAGATAGCCAGTTTTTCTCAAATAACTCATTCACCTACTTTTGGGAGAGCTTTCACTTGGTGAAGTTTCAGACCCATAGCTAATTACTCACCTACTCAAAATGAGTAAATGCGAATAATCTCTAAAAGTATTGCAGATAGCCAATTTTTGTCAAATTAATCATTCACCTACTTTTGGGAGAGCTTTCACTTGGTGAAGTTTCAGATCCATAGCTAATTACTCACCTACTCAAAATGATTAAATGCGAATTATCTCTAAAAGTATTGCAGATAGCCAATTTTTGTCAAATTAATCATTCACCTACTTTTGGGAGAGCTTTCACTTGGTGAAGTTTCAGACCCATAGCTAATTACTCACCTACTCAAAATGAGTAAATGCGAATTATCTCTAAAAGTATTGCAGATAGCCAATTTTTCTCAAATAACTCATTCACCTACTTTTGGCAGAGCTTTCACTCTGTGAAGTTTCAGACCCATAGCTAATTACTCACCTACTCAAAATGAGTAAATGCGAATTATCTGTAAAAGTATTGCAGATAGCCAATTTTTCTCAAATAACTCATTCACCTACTTTTGGGAGAGCTTTCACTTGGTGAAGTTTCAGACCCATAGCTAATTACTCACCTACTCAAAATAAGTAAATGCGAATTATCTCTAAAAGTATTGCAGATAGCCAATTTTTCTCAAATAACTCATTCACCTACTTTTGGGAGAGCTTTCACTCTGTGAAGTTTCAGACCCATAGCTAATTACTCACCTACTCAAAATGAGTAAATGTGAATTATCTCTAAAAGTATTGCAGATAGCCAATTTTTCTCAAATAACTCATTCACCTACTTTTGGGAGAGCTTTCACTCTGTGAAGTTTCAGACCTATAGCTATTTATTCACCTACTCAAAATGAGTAAATGCGAATTATCTCTAAAAGTATTGCAGATAGCCAATTTTTCTCAAATAACTCATTCACCTACTTTTGGGAGAGCTTTCACTTGGTGAAGTTTCAGACCCATAGCTAATTACTCACCTACTCAAAATGAGTAAATGCGAATTATCTCTAAAAGTATTGCAGATAGCCAATTTTTCGCAAATTAATCATTCACCTACTTTTGGGAGAGCTTTCACTTGGTGAAGTTTCAGAGCCATAGCTAATTACTCGTCTACTCAAAATGAGTAAATGCGAATTATCTCTAAAAGTATTGCAGATAGCCAATTTTTCTCAAATAACTCATTCACCTACTTTTGGGAGAGCTTTCACTTGGTGAAGTTTCAGACCCATAGCTAATTACTCACCTACTCAAAATGAGTAAATGCGAATTATCTCTAAAAGTATTGCAGATAGCCAATTTTTCTCAAATAACTCATTCACCTACTTTTGGGAGAGCTTTCACTCTGTGAAGTTTCAGACCTATAGCTATTTATTCACCTACTCAAAATGAGTAAATGCTAATTATCTCTAAAAGTATTGCAGATAGCCAATTTTTCTCAAATAACTCATTCACCTACTTTTGGGAGAGCTTTCACTCTGTGAAGTTTCAGACCTATAGCTATTTATTCACCTACTCAAAATGAGTAAATGCGAATTATCTCTAAAAGTATTGCAGATAGCCAATTTTTCTCAAATAACTCATTCACCTACTTTTGGGAGAGCTTTCACTTGGTGAAGTTTCAGACCCATAGCTAATTACTCACCTACTCAAAATGAGTAAATGCGAATTATCTCTAAAAGTATTGCAGATAGCCAATTTTTCTCAAATAACTCATTCACCTACTTTTGACAGAGCTTTCACTTGGTGAAGTTTCAGACCCATAGCTAATTATTCACCTACTCAAAATGAGTAAATGCTAATTATCTGTAAAAGTATTGCGGATACCCAATTTTTATCAAATACTCATTCATCTACTTGTGGGAGAGCTTTCACATGGTGAAGTTTCAGACCCATAGCTAATTACTCACCTACTCAAAATGAGTAAATGCGAATTATCTGTAAAAGTATTGCAGATAGCCAATTTTTCTCAAATAACTCATTCACCTACTTTTGGGAGAGCTTTCACTTGGTGAAGTTTCAGACCCATAGCTAATTACTCACCTACTCAAAATGAGTAAATGCGAATTATCTCTAAAAGTATTGCAGATAGTCAATTTTTGTCAAATTAATCATTCACCTACTTTTGGGAGAGCTTTCACTTGGTGAAGTTTCAGACCCATAGCTAATTACTCACCTACTCAAAATGAGTAAATGCGAATTATCTCTAAAAGTATTGCAGATAGCCAATTTTTCTCAAATAACTCATTCACCTTCTTTTGGGAGAGCTTTCACTCTGTGAAGTTTCAGACCCATAGCTAATTACTCACCTACTCAAAATGAGTAAATGCGAATTATCTCTAAAAGTATTGCAGATAGCCAATTTTTCTCAAATAACTCATTTACCTACTTTTGGGAGAGCTTTCACTTGGTGAAGTTTCAGACCCATAGCTAATTACTCACCTACTGAAAATGAGTAAATGTGAATTATCTCTAAAAGTATTGCAGATAGCCAATTTTTGTCAAATTAATCATTCACCTACTTTTGCGAGAGCTTTCACTTGGTGAAGTTTCAGACCCATAGCTAATTACTCACCTACTCAAAATGAGTAAATGTGAATTATCTCTAAAAGTATTGCAGATAGCCAATTTTTCTCAAATAACTCATTCACCTACTTTTGGCAGAGCTTTCACTTGGTGAAGTTTCAGACCCATAGCTAATTACTCACCTACTCCAAATGAGTAAATGCGAATTATCTCTAAAAGTATTGCAGATAGCCAATTTTTGTCAAATTAATCATTCACCTACTTTTGGGAGAGCTTTCACTTGGTGAAGTTTCAGACCCATAGCTAATTACTCACCTACTCAAAATGAGTAAATGCGAATTATCTCTAAAAGTATTGCAGATAGCCAATTTTTCTCAAATAACTCATTCACCTACTTTTGGGAGAGCTTTCACTCTGTGAAGTTTCAGACCCATAGCTAATTACTCACCTACTCAAAATGAGTAAATGTGAATTATCTCTAAAAGTATTGCAGATAACCAATTTTTCTCAAATAACTCATTCACCTACTTTTGGGAGAGCTCTCACTCTGTGAAGTTTCAGACCCATAGCTATTTATTCACCTACTCAAAATGAGTAAATGCAAATTATCTGTAAAAGTATTGCAGATAGCCAATTTTTCTCAAATAACTCATTCACCTACTTTTGGGAGAGCTTTCACTTGGTGAAGTTTCAGACCCATAACTAATTACTGACCTACTCAAAATGAGTAAATGCGAATTATCTCTAAAAGTATTGCAGATAGCCAATTTTTCGCAAATTAATCATTCACCTACTTTTGGGAGAGCTTTCACTTGGTGAAGTTTCAGAGCCATAGCTAATTACTCGTCTACTCAAAATGAGTAAATGCGAATTATCTCTAAAAGTATTGCAGATAGCCAATTTTTCTCAAATAACTCATTCACCTACTTTTGGGAGAGCTTTCACTTGGTGAAGTTTCAGACCCATAGCTAATTACTCACCTACTCAAAATGAGTAAATGCGAATTATCTCTAAAAGTATTGCAGATAGCCAATTTTTCTCAAATAACTCATTCACCTACTTTTGGCAGAGCTTTCACTTGGTGAAGTTTCAGACCCATAGCTAATTATTCACCTACTCAAAATGAGTAAATGTGAATTATCTCTAAAAGTATTGCAGATAGCCAATTTTTCTCAAATAACTCATTCACCTACTTTTGGGAGAGCTTTCACTCTGTGAAGTTTCAGACCCATAGCTATTTATTCACCTACTCAAAATGAGTAAATGCTAATTATCTCTAAAAGTATTGCGGATACCCAATTTTTATCAAATACTCATTCATCTACTTGTGGGAGAGCTTTCACATGGTGAAGTTTCAGACCCATAGCTAATTACTCACCTACTCAAAATGAGTAAATGCGAATTATCTGTAAAAGTATTGCAGATAGCCAATTTTTCTCAAATAACTCATTCACCTACTTTTGGGAGAGCTTTCACTTGGTGAAGTTTCAGACCCATAGCTAATTACTCGCCTACTCAAAATGAGTAAATGCGAATTATCTCTAAAAGTATTGCAGATAGCCAATTTTTGTCAAATTAATCATTCACCTACTTTTGGGAGAGCTTTCACTTGGTGAAGTTTCAGACCCATAGCTAATTACTCACCTACTCAAAATGAGTAAATGCGAATTATCTCTAATAGTATTGCAGATAGCCAATTTTTCTCAAATAACTCATTCACCTTCTTTTGGGAGAGCTTTCACTCTGTGAAGTTTCAGACCCATAGCTGATTACTCACCTACTCAAATGAGTAAATGCGAATTATCTCTAAAAGTATTGCAGATGCCAATTTTTCTCAAATAACTCATTCACCTACTTTTGGGAGAGCTTTCACTTGGTGAAGTTTCAGACCCATAGCTAATTACTCACCTACTCAAAATGAGTAAATGTGAATTATCTCTAAAAGTATTGCAGATAGCCAATTTTTCTCAAATAACTCATTCACCTACTTTTGGCAGAGCTTTCACTTGGTGAAGTTTCAGACCCATAGCTAATTACTCACCTACTCAAAATGAGTAAATGCGAATTATCTCTAAAAGTATTGCAGATAGCCAATTTTTGTCAAATTAATCATTCACCTACTTTTGGGAGAGCTTTCACTTGGTGAAGTTTCAGACCCATAGCTAATTACTCACCTACTCAAAATGAGTAAATGCGAATTATCTCTAAAAGTATTGCAGATAGCCAATTTTTCTCAAATAACTCATTCACCTACTTTTGGGAGAGCTTTCACTCTGTGAAGTTTCAGACCCATAGCTAATTACTCACCTACTCAAAATGAGTAAATGTGAATTATCTCTAAAAGTATTGCAGATAACCAATTTTTCTCAAATAACTCATTCACCTACTTTTGGGAGAGCTTTCACTCTGTGAAGTTTCAGACCCATAGCTATTTATTCACCTACTCAAAATGAGTAAATGCAAATTATCTGTAAAAGTATTGCAGATAGCCAATTTTTCTCAAATAACTCATTCACCTACTTTTGGGAGAGCTTTCACTTGGTGAAGTTTCAGACCCATAACTAATTACTGACCTACTCAAAATGAGTAAATGCGAATTATCTCTAAAAGTATTGCAGATAGCCAATTTTTCGCAAATTAATCATTCACCTACTTTTGGGAGAGCTTTCACTTGGTGAAGTTTCAGAGCCATAGCTAATTACTCGTCTACTCAAAATGAGTAAATGCGAATTATCTCTAAAAGTATTGCAGATAGCCAATTTTTCTCAAATAACTCATTCACCTACTTTTGGGAGAGCTTTCACTTGGTGAAGTTTCAGACCCATAGCTAATTACTCACCTACTCAAAATGAGTAAATGCGAATTATCTCTAAAAGTATTGCAGATAGCCAATTTTTCTCAAATAACTCATTCACCTACTTTTGGCAGAGCTTTCACTTGGTGAAGTTTCAGACCCATAGCTAATTATTCACCTACTCAAAATGAGTAAATGTGAATTATCTCTAAAAGTATTGCAGATAGCCAATTTTTCTCAAATAACTCATTCACCTACTTTTGGGAGAGCTTTCACTCTGTGAAGTTTCAGACCCATAGCTATTTATTCACCTACTCAAAATGAGTAAATGCTAATTATCTCTAAAAGTATTGCGGATACCCAATTTTTATCAAATACTCATTCATCTACTTGTGGGAGAGCTTTCACATGGTGAAGTTTCAGACCCATAGCTAATTACTCACCTACTCAAAATGAGTAAATGCGAATTATCTGTAAAAGTATTGCAGATAGCCAATTTTTCTCAAATAACTCATTCACCTACTTTTGGGAGAGCTTTCACTTGGTGAAGTTTCAGACCCATAGCTAATTACTCACCTACTCAAAATGAGTAAATGCGAATTATCTCTAAAAGTATTGCAGATAGCCAATTTTTGTCAAATTAATCATTCACCTACTTTTGGGAGAGCTTTCACTTGTTGAAGTTTCAGACCCATAGCTAATTACTCACCTACTCAAAATGAGTAAATGCGAATTATCTCTAATAGTATTGCAGATAGCCAATTTTTCTCAAATAACTCATTCACCTTCTTTTGGGAGAGCTTTCACTCTGTGAAGTTTCAGACCCATAGCTAATTACTCACCTACTCAAATGAGTAAATGTGAATTATCTCTAAAAGTATTGCAGATGCCAATTTTTCTCAAATAACTCATTCACCTACTTTTGGGAGAGCTTTCACTTGGTGAAGTTTCAGACCCATAGCTAATTACTCACCTACTGAAAATGAGTAAATGTGAATTATCTCTAAAAGTATTGCAGATAGCCAATTTTTGTCAAATTAATCATTCACCTACTTTTGGGAGAGCTTTCACTTGGTGAAGTTTCAGACCCATAGCTAATTACTCACCTACTCAAAATGAGTAAATGTGAATTATCTCTAAAAGTATTGCAGATAGCCAATTTTTCTCAAATAACTCATTCACCTACTTTTGGCAGAGTTTTCACTTGGTGAAGTTTCAGACCCATAGCTAATTACTCACCTACTCAAAATGAGTAAATGCGAATTATCTCTAAAAGTATTGCAGATAGCCAATTTTTGTCAAATTAATCATTCACCTACTTTTGGGAGAGCTTTCACTTGGTGAAGTTTCAGACCCATAGCTAATTACTCACCTACTCAAAATGAGTAAATGCGAATTATCTCTAAAAGTATTGCAGATAGCCAATTTTTCTCAAATAACTCATTCACCTACTTTTGGGAGAGCTTTCACTCTGTGAAGTTTCAGACCCATAGCTAATTACTCACCTACTCAAAATGAGTAAATGTGAATTATCTCTAAAAGTATTGCAGATAACCAATTTTTCTCAAATAACTCATTCACCTACTTTTGGGAGAGCTTTCACTCTGTGAAGTTTCAGACCCATAGCTATTTATTCACCTACTCAAAATGAGTAAATCCGAATTATCTGTAAAAGTATTGCAGATAGCCAATTTTTCTCAAATAACTCATTCACCTACTTTTGGGAGAGCTTTCACTTGGTGAAGTTTCAGACCCATAACTAATTACTGACCTACTCAAAATGAGTAAATGCGAATTATCTCTAAAAGTATTGCAGATAGCCAATTTTTCGCAAATTAATCATTCACCTACTTTTGGGAGAGCTTTCACTTGGTGAAGTTTCAGAGCCATAGCTAATTACTCGTCTACTCAAAATGAGTAAATGCGAATTATCTCTAAAAGTATTGCAGATAGCCAATTTTTCTCAAATAACTCATTCACCTACTTTTGGGAGAGCTTTCACTTGGTGAAGTTTCAGACCCATAGCTAATTACTCACCTACTCAAAATGAGTAAATGCGAATTATCTCTAAAAGTATTGCAGATAGCCAATTTTTCTCAAATAACTCATTCACCTACTTTTGGGAGAGCTTTCACTCTGTGAAGTTTCAGACCCATAGCTAATTACTCACCTACTCAAAATGAGTAAATGCGAATTATCTCTAAAAGTATTGCAGATAGCCAATTTTTCTCAAATAACTCATTCACCTACTTTTGGGAGAGCTTTCACTTGGTGAAGTTTCAGACCCATAGCTAATTACTCACCTACTCAAAATGAGTAAATGCGAATTATCTCTAAAAGTATTGCAGATAGCCAATTTTTCTCAAATAACTCATTCACCTACTTTTGGGAGAGCTTTTACTGTGTGAAGTTTCAGACCCATAGCTATTTATTCACCTACTCAAAATGAGTAAATGCGAATTATCTGTAAAAGTATTGCAGATAGCTAATTTTTCTCAAATAACTCATTCACCTACTTTTGGGAGAGCTTTCACTTGGTGAAGTTTCAGACCCATAACTAATTACTCACCTACTCAAAATGAGTAAATGCGAATTATCTCTAAAAGTATTGCAGATAGCCAATTTTTCGCAAATTAATCATTCACCTACTTTTGGGAGAGCTTTCACTTGGTGAAGTTTCAGACCCATAGCTAATTACTCGTCTACTCAAAATGAGTAAATGCGAATTATCTCTAAAAGTATTGCAGATAGCCAATTTTTCTCAAATAACTCATTCACCTACTTTTGGGAGAGCTTTCACTCTGTGAAGTTTCAGACCCATAGCTAATTACTCACCTACTGAAAATGAGTAAATGCGAATTATCTCTAAAAGTATTGCAGATAGCCAATTTTTCTCAAATAACTCATTCACCTACTTTTGGCAGAGCTTTCACTTGGTGAAGTTTCAGACCCATAGCTAATTATTCACCTACTCAAAATGAGTAAATGTGAATTATCTCTAAAAGTATTGCAGATAGCCAATTTTTCTCAAATAACTCATTCACCTACTTTTGGGAGAGCTTTCACTCTGTGAAGTTTCAGACTCATAGCTATTTATTCACCTACTCAAAATGAGTAAATGCTAATTATCTGTAAAAGTATTGCGGATACCCAATTTTTATCAAATACTCATTCATCTACTTGTGGGAGAGCTTTCATATGGTGAAGTTTCAGACCCATAGCTAATTACTCACCTACTCAAAATGAGTAAATGCGAATTATCTGTAAAAGTATTGCAGATAGCCAATTTTTCTCAAATAACTCATTCACCTACTTTTGGGAGAGCTTTCACTTGGTGAAGTTTCAGACCCATAGCTAATTACTCACCTACTCAAAATGAGTAAATGTGAATTATCTCTAAAAGTATTGCAGATAGCCAATTTTTGTCAAATTAATCATTCACCTACTTTTGGGAGAGCTTTCACTTGGTGAAGTTTCAGACCCATAGCTAATTACTCACCTACTCAAAATGAGTAAATGTGAATTATCTCTAAAAGTATTGCAGATAGCCAATTTTTCTCAAATAACTCATTCACCTACTTTTGGGAGAGCTTTCACTCTGTGAAGTTTCAGACCCATAGCTAATTACTCACCTACTCAAAATGAGTAAATGCGAATTATCTCTAAAAGTATTGCAGATAGCCAATTTTTCTCAAATAACTCATTCACCTACTTTTGGGAGAGCTTTCACTTGGTGAAGTTTCAGACCCATAACTAATTACTCACCTACTCAAAATGAGTAAATGCGAATTATCTCTAAAAGTATTGCAGATAGCCAATTTTTCGCAAATTAATCATTCACCTACTTTTGGGAGAGCTTTCACTTGGTGAAGTTTCAGACCCATAGCTAATTACTCGTCTACTCAAAATGAGTAAATGCGAATTATCTCTAAAACTATTGCAGATAGCCAATTTTTCTCAAATAACTCATTCACCTACTTTTGGGAGAGCTTTCACTTGGTGAAGTTTCAGACCCATAGCTAATTACTCACCTACTCAAAATGAGTAAATGCGAATTATCTCTAAAAGTATTGCAGATAGCCAATTTTTCTCAAATAACTCATTCACCTACTTTTGGGAGAGCTTTCACTTGGTGAAGTTTCAGACCCATAACTAATTACTCACCTACTCAAAATGAGTAAATGCGAATTATCTCTAAAAGTATTGCAGATAGCCAATTTTTGTCAAATTAATCATTCACCTACTTTTGGGAGAGCTTTCACTTGGTGAAGTTTCAGACCCATAGCTAATTACTCACCTACTCAAAATGAGTAAATGCGAATTATCTCTAAAAGTATTGCAGATAGCCAATTTTTCTCAAATAACTCATTCACCTACTTTTGGGAGAGCTTTCACTTGGTGAAGTTTCAGACCCATAGCTAATTACTCACCTACTGAAAATGAGTAAATGTGAATTATCTCTAACCAATTTTTCTCAAATAACTCATTCACCTACCTTTAGGAGAGCTTTCACTTGGTGAAGTTTCAGACCCATAACTAATTACTCACCTACTCAAAATGAGTAAATGCGAATTATCTCTAAAAGTATTGCAGATAGCCAATTTTTGTCAAATTAATCATTCACCTACTTTTGGGAGAGCTTTCACTTGGTGAAGTTTCAGACCCATAGCTAATTACTCACCTACTCAAAATGAGTAAATGCGAATTATCTCTAAAAGTATTGCAGATAGCCAATTTTTCTCAAATAACTCATTCACCTACTTTTGGGAGAGCTTTCACTTGGTGAAGTTTCAGACCCATAGCTAATTACTCACCTACTGAAAATGAGTAAATGTGAATTATCTCTAAAAGTATTGCAGATAGCCAATTTTTGTCAAATTAATCATTCACCTACTTTTGGGAGAGCTTTCACTCTGTGAAGTTTCAGACCCATAGCTAATTACTCACCTACTCAAAATGAGTAAATGCGAATTATCTGTAAAAGTATTGCAGATAGCCAATTTTTCTCAAATAACTCATACACCTACTTTTGGGAGAGCTTTCACTCTGTGAAGTTTCAGACCCATAGCTATTTATTCACCTACTCAAAATGAGTAAATGCGAATTATCTGTAAAAGTATTGCAGATAGCCAATTTTTCTCAATAACTCATTCACCTACTTTTGGGAGAGCTTTCACTTGGTGAAGTTTCAGACCCATAACTAATTACTCACCTACTCAAAATGAGTAAATGCGAATTATCTCTAAAAGTATTGCAGATAGCCAATTTTTGTCAAATTAATCATTCACCTACTTTTGGGAGAGCTTTCACTTGGTGAAGTTTCAGACCCATAGCTAATTACTCACCTACTCAAAATGAGTAAATGCGAATTATCTCTAAAAGTATTGCAGATAGCCAATTTTTCTCAAATGACTCATTCATCTACTTTTGGGAGAGCTTTCACTCTGTGAAGTTTCAGACCCATAGCTAATTACTCACCTACTCAAAATGAGTAAATGCGAATTATCTCTAAAAGTATTGCAGATAGCCAATTTTACTGAAATAACTCATTCACCTACTTTTGGGAGAGCTTTCACTTGGTGAAGTTTCAGACCCATAACTAATTACTCACCTACTCAAAATGAGTAAATGCGAATTATCTCTAAAAGTATTGCAGATAGCCAATTTTTCGCAAATTAATCATTCACCTACTTTTGGGAGAGCTTTCACTTGGTGAAGTTTCAGACCCATAGCTAATTACTCGTCTACTCAAAATGAGTAAATGCGAATTATCTCGAAAAGTATTGCAGATAGCCAATTTTTCTCAAATAACTCATTCACCTACTTTTGGGAGAGCTTTCACTTGGTGAAGTTTCAGACCCATAGCTAATTACTCACCTACTCAAAATGAGTAAATGCGAATTATCTCTAAAAGTATTGCAGATAGCCAATTTTTCTCAAATAACTCATTCACCTACTTTTGGCAGAGCTTTCACTTGGTGAAGTTTCAGACCCATAGCTAATTATTCACCTACTCAAAATGAGTAAATGTGAATTATCTCTAAAAGTATTGCAGATAGCCAATTTTTCTCAAATAACTCATTCACCTACTTTTGGGAGAGCTTTCACTCTGTGAAGTTTCAGACCCATAGCTATTTATTCACCTACTCAAAATGAGTAAATGCTAATTATCTCTAAAAGTATTGCGGATACCCAATTTTTATCAAATACTCATTCATCTACTTGTGGGAGAGCTTTCACATGGTGAAGTTTCAGACCCATAGCTAATTACTCACCTACTCAAAATGAGTAAATGCGAATTATCTGTGAAAGTATTGCAGATAGCCAATTTTTCTCAAATAACTCATTCCCCTACTTTTGGGAGAGCTTTCACTTGGTGAAGTTTCAGACCCATAGCTAATTACTCACCTACTCAAAATGAGTAAATGCGAATTATCTCTAAAAGTATTGCAGATAGCCAATTTTTCTCAAATAACTCATTCACCTACTTTTGGGAGAGCTTTCACTTGGTGAAGTTTCAGACCCATAGCTAATTACTCACCTACTCAAAATGAGTAAATGCGAATTATCTCTAAAAGTATTGCAGATAGCCAATTTTTCTCAAATTAATCATTCACCTACTTTTGGGAGAGCTTTCACTTGGTGAAGTTTCAGACCCATAGCTAATTACTCACCTACTCAAAATGAGTAAATGCGAATTATCTCTAAAAGTATTGCAGATAGCCAATTTTTCTCAAATAACTCATTCACCTACTTTTGGGAGAGCTTTCACTCTGTGAAGTTTCAGACCCATAGCTATTTATTCACCTACTCAAAATGAGTAAATGCTAATTATCTGTAAAAGTAATGCAGATAGCCAATTTTTCTCAAATAACCCATTCACCTACTTTTGGGAGAGCTTTCACTTGGTGAAGTTTCAGACCCATAGCTAATTACTCACCTACTGAAAATGAGTAAATGTGAATTATCTCTAAAAGTATTGCAGATAGCCAATTTTTCTCAAATAACTCATTCACCTACTTTTGGGAGAGCTTTCACTTGGTGAAGTTTCAGACCCATAGCTAATTACTCGTCTACTCAAAATGAGTAAATGCGAATTATCTCTAAAAGTATTGCAGATAGCCAATTTTTCTCGAATAACTCATTCACCTACTTTTGGGAGAGCTTTCACTCTGTGAAGTTTCAGACCCATAGCTAATTTCTCACCTACTCAAAATGAGTAAATGTGAATTATCTCTAAAAGTATTGCAGATAGCCAATTTTTCTCAAATTAATCATTCACCTACTTTTGGGAGAGCTTTCACTTGGTGAAGTTTCAGACCCATAGCTAATTACTCACCTACTCAAAATGAGTAAATGCGAATTATCTGTAAAAGTATTGCAGATAGCCAATTTTTCTCAAATAACCCATTCACCTACTTTTGGGAGAGCTTTCACTTGGTGAAGTTTCAGACCCATAGCTAATTACTCACCTACTCAAAATGAGTAAATGCGAATTATCTGTAAAAGTATTGCAGATAGCCAATTTTTCTCAAATTAATCATTCACCTACTTTTGGGAGAGCTTTCACTTGGTGAAGTTTCACACCCATAGCTAATTACTCGTCTACTCAAAATGAGTAAATGCGAATTATCTCTAAAAGCATTGCAGATAGCCAATTTTTCTCAAATAACTCATTCACCTACTTTTGGGAGAGCTTTCACTTGGTGAAGTTTCAGACCCATAGCTAATTACTCACCTACTCAAAATGAGTAAATGCGAATTATCTCTAAAAGTATTGCAGATAGCCAATTTTTCTCAAATAACTCATTCACCTACTTTTGGGAGAGCTTTCATTCTGTGAAGTTTCAGACCCATAGCTATTTATTCACCTACTCAAAATGAGTAAATGCTAATTATCTGTAAAAGTATTGCGGATACCCAATTTTTATCAAATACTCATTCATCTACTTGTGGGAGAGCTTTCACATGGTGAAGTTTCAGACCCATAGCTAATTACTCACCTACTCAAAATGAGTAAATGCGAATTATCTGTAAAAGTATTGCAGATAGCCAATTTTTCTCAAATAACTCATTCACCTACTTTTGGGAGAGCTTTCACTTGGTGAAGTTTCAGACCCATAGATAATTATTCACCTACTCAAAATGAGTAATTGTGAATTATCTCTTAATAGTGTTGTAGATAGCCAATTTTTCTCAAATAACTCATTCACCTACTTTTGGAAGACCTTTCACACACGAAAATGAAAAATTGTGAATATCTCGGAAAAGCTATTTCCTCTGCTTTAATGCTCGGCGGGAGATACACACCACGGCAGTGGTCTTGACAAAAATTTTTGTCTCCCCAAAAATGGTGGCCATTTTGAATTTTCAAAGTTTTTGCAAAACACAAAAATGCTTATATCTCGAAAACCGTGCTATATGGAGCGAACTCAACAAAATTTTGGACCTGCTGGGTATCTCTGCAGAGTAGCCATGCCAATTTTCAAAATATTTTTGTCTCGCCAAATATAGCGGACATTTTTAATTTTTTTATTTTTTGCAAAACACAAAAATGCTGCTAGATAGAGCAGACTGCGCTGACTTTGGTTGCCACAACAGTATAAGGCTAGAAACGAAGTATTTTCTTAATACTTTAGCACTCACCTTTATATCCTTTTCGGGACGCTTTGTTTTTGCTATGCAAAAACATTATCTTTTTTTTTGCGAGCCATCCTCTAGTTTTATTTCTTTTACCCTCCCTCTTACAGAAGCATAAAAAAAATCAAAACAAATTCAGGTTTAGGGAAACACTTCATTCATATTTTAAGATTTTATATGTTTCTCATGTTACAACAATTACAGTCTGTAATGTAAAGACCTATATAGTGAAATACACCATTACTTTGAATCTCCACTAGTGGAAACTCCGATCGGGATCATCACTAGGCGGATCATTGAAAAGTATTTAAATGCAATATATACTTTTTACCCCACAGCCTTTAAGGGCTGTCAGAGTATTGTTGTCACCCATGGTGTTCAGATGGGTGGGTGGAGGGAAAAAGTTTGTCTGGGCTGTATCTCAGAAACCGTAAGGTGTAGGAAGTTGATACTTGGTAGGGACATTGGTTAAGATGTGTGTGTGTGCAACATCATGGTCTGACCTTGATTTGACCTTTGACGTTGCCATAGTGACCTTGACCTTGTTACGGTCGCAGGGCAAGCACGGTAGCAATTACTGGTTGCTTTAAAGTTGCAACAGGAAAAGACAAAAAGTTTAAATTAGCAAATTTATTTAAAATTAAAAATAATGATTACAGTCAACTGATATTCTCAATGGTACGTACAATGATACAATAATGAAACCAATCTGAACTGACTACTGCAACTAACATGATTACTTGACTGAAAAGAAAGTGTTTCCACTACCTAGATGTTCTATCGGAGGGAAAATAAGTAGTATAAAATAAAACCAATTATAAGTGAACATAGAATTAAAATTAGGAAAGGATCCTTTGCTGATCTTCAAAATTTAGTTAAGGTTCCAATACAGAAAACACACCATGATCAGTCTTTTGCATCGTTTTGCCTACCTATGTTAGGTCTGTGTGCAATAAAGTTGAATCAATAATTTAAAAGGATTATATTGTAGGAAATGATATTGACATTTGTGCTACATGAGAGACTTGGCTCAGTGAAAATGATGAACCAGTGGTTGGTGACCTTAAGTCTGATGGATATAAATTGCAACATGTTGATCGCTCAGACAAGAAAGGTGGTGGAGTAGCAGTGTTGTGCAAAACTTCATCGAATCCAGTACTTTCTTCAGTAGCAAGCTTCACATCCTTTGAATGCATGAATGTCAAGCTAAAGTCTCTTGACAGTCATCAATCTTGCAGTCATTTATAGGCCACCTTGTATTCAAAATGTCGCAGTCAGTATGTACCTTGAAGAATTTTCAAAGTACCTTGAGATGATTATCCCATCTGATGGAAAGCTTCTGGTTGTTAGTGATTTCAGTTTCCATTTACATGACGCAAAAATGACCATTCAGAGTCATTTACAGAGCTCCTAAATATATTTAGTTTGCGGCAACATGTATCTTTCTCCACCCACTCAAAAGGGTCACATACTGTCCTAATCTTGATTATTACAGCAGAATCTGATTGTACAGTTTCCAGAGTTAGAAAAGGCATCCAGTTTTCTGGCCATTTCAGTATCTTATGCAGCCTTTTTTGCAGAAAACCTCCCAATAGTGAAAAAAGAAATTGAATAGCGAAAACTCAATCAAATCAACATAACAGATCTCAAACAGAAAATTTTGTCTGAATATTTTAGAAATGACCGAAAAAGTACTCTGGAATTAGTTACAAAATACAATAGTTGTCTCAGTAAGCTCCTAGATAAACATGCTCCACTGAAGAAAAGGACTATCACGGTGAAGGCTGAACAGTCTTGGTTAAATGAGTCATTAAGATTACAAAGAACTAATCTACATAGGCTACAGCGGAAATGGCAAAAGAACCACAGGACATGAAATTTCTTAAGCAGGAAAGGGAAACCTACCTTGATTCTTTTGCAGCTGATAAAACAGTAATATTTCCGGAACTTGATCATTCAAAAATAAAAAGGGAACTCAAAATTTCTGTATCTCTTATAATGGGTCTTCAGTTAGGAAAAGTTATCCTGAATAGTGAACTCTGTCTATACCCCCATATGTGCTGTCATATCCTTCCACAACCTCCCCTTGTCAAGGTGCCTTCTGTTATGGAGCTTGTTGTAAATGAATTTATGTTTATCATCCTCCATTTAAGTCACCACTATTTGCTCCTGGTCTGGGATCAATGTCAGATAGTTTCCATTTCTTCTTTTTCTTGCCCCACTCATCTTCCTCCTTATCTGAGTCCTCACCAGTGTCTCCATATGTGAAAGGTTCCTTAATTAGATAATGTTAGCCTTCTTGTTAGAGAATGGAGAAATAGCATAGCTGTGCTCCTCCTTGGACTGTGTTTCCAATTCTTCCCCTTTTCTGTAGTAATTACCTACTATCATCTCACTTTTTGCAAGCCTTGGCCATTCTTTTTACTGGCATTTTGATTAAAAAACCTTTGGCACATTATATTTAATATGTGCTCGTTGCCAGGTTGAGTCTTGAATGAATGGTGTATATAGTCGCTTACCATTTTAGAGTAGCATGAGCTTGCTCAGTGATTTAATTTCCAACAAAATTAACATAAATAATGAGAAAGAGATGCCGATTATCAAAGAACAATTGATTTAAGAATGGTTTATGAATGTCCCAACAAGACATAAATGTCACTGGAAAAGTCTCTTCCATAGGAATCTTATCGCAATAATTATGTTATTACATTGAACTTTTAGGGTCACTGATTTACCTCCTAAAGAAACTCCAGAATGCGTTCTTATTCTTTTTGTACCAAAAGTTTTGAGAGTACTAAACTGACAAAACTAGAAAGATGTTTCATGACAACATGATATGCTAAATTGCTTTCATGGATATTTAATATGCTTAAAGTCTAGAAGGTGACTGAGCTGAAGATTTAATTGATGCCAAATTTAAAAATCTGGAAGCTTAGAAAAACACATGTTCCAAGTATACATGGAATTGAAAATGCATAAGTAAAACTATGAACTGACATAATGCAAGAAATAGCCTCCACGAATCATGTCATTATATACATGATTCATTAATATTTTAAACCAGTCTCTTTGACAAGATTAAAGCGGAACTTTTAATGTCAGCTGACTTGTCAGTCAGCTGACATTATGTCATCACTCTACGGCGTGAAAAAGTGTTCAAGGCATGCAAATCTGTCTGTTCGTCTGTTTGCTAGAGACATTACAAAGGGGGTACCCCCACCAAAAGTGTGAAAATTTCAACTTTTTATCACAATTTTCTCAGTGACTATTGCAGGGATTTCTCTCATATCTTGCATATATGTACTAGGCCAGAGGTAGATTCTCTTATGTGAGTATGAGACCTGGATCTGCCTTACTTTTTTTTTAATAATTTTTAATGCATTAAAATTCATGAAATCATGCACTAAATCACTTATAACTTCAAAAGTGTTGCATTTACAGCATTTTGTGAAAATATGTTGTTCAGCTACTTTTTTCATAGCTACAATATGGTGAGTAAGTTGGGTGTCTGTCTCAATAGCTAAGTGAGTAATAGCTACTTTTGGACTTTTCAGTAACTTCCATTAGGAGTAAAATCACTTGTAACTTAAAAACTATTGCATTTAGAGAATTTCGTATACATATATGTTATTCAGCTACTTTTGGGCCAGCTATAACATAGTGAAATTTCAGACCTGTAGCTCATGGCATAGCTGAGTAATAGCTACTTTTAGGTTATCACTGTTGAGTAAATCGCTTATAACTTGAAAACTATTGCATTTAGAGAATTTCGTATAAATATGTTATTCAGCTACTTTTGGGTCAGCTATACATAGTAAAATTTCAGACCTGTAGCTCATGGCATAGCTGAGTAATAGCTACTTTTAGGTTATCACTGTTGAGTAAATCACTTATAACTTGAAAAGTGTTGCATTTAGAGCATTTTGTTAAAATATGTTATTCAGCTACTTTTTTCATAGCTACAATATGGTGAGTAAGTTGGGTGTCTGTCTCAATAGCTAAGTGAGTAATAGCTACTTTTGGGCTTTTCAGTAACTTCCATCATGAGTAAAATCACTTGTAACTTAAAAACTATTGCATTTAGAGAATTTCGTATAAATATGTTATTCAGCTACTTTTGGGCCAGCTATAACATAGTAAAATTTCAGACCTGTAGCTCATGGCATAGCTGAGTAATAGCTACTTTTAGGTTATCATTGTTGAGTAAATCACTTATAACTTGAAAACTATTGCATTTAGAGTATTTTGTTTCATATGTTATTCACCTATTTTGGGGTCAGCTATAACATAGTGAAGTTTCAGACCTGTGGCTCATTTCATAGCTGAGTAATAGCTACTTTGAAGTTCTCACTGTTGAGTAAATCAGTTATAATTGGAAAACTATTGCATTTACAGAAATTTGTGCAAATATGTTATTCAGCTACTTTTGGGTCAGCTATAACATAGTGAAATTATAGACCTATAGCTCATGGCACAACTGAGCAATAGCTATTCTCAGGTACTGACTGTTGAGTAAATCAGCCATAACTTGAAAATATTGCATTTGGAGTATTTTGTTAAAATATATTGTTCACCTACTTTTGGGTCAGCTATAATATAGTGAAATTACAGACCTATAGCTCATGGCATAGCGGAGCAATAGCTATTTTCAGGTTCTCACTATTGAGTAAATCAGTTGTAGCTTGAAAACTATTGCATTTACAGTAGTTTGCTTAAATATGTTGTTCACCTACTTTTGGGTTAGCTATAACATAGTAAAATTTCAGACATGTAGCTCATTGCATAGCTGAGTAATAGTTCCTTTGAGGTTCTTACTGTCGAGTAAATCAGTTGTAACTTGAAATCTATTACATTTAGAGTAATTTGTTAAATATGTTATTCACAGAATTTTTGGTCAGCTATAACATAGTGAAATTGCAGACCTCTATGTCATGGCATAGCTGAGCAATAGCTACTTTCAGGTTCTCACTGTTGAGTAAATCATTGTATCCACTGGATAGCCGCAGTGTGTTGAGAGAGATTTCACCATTACTGCTCTGATGAAAAAAAATATTATAGCTAGCTTTCTTAAGTTTGCAGTATATATTAATAACCATAAAATGTTGTCTGGGAATATTTTTGGCCTCATTTTGAGAAACAAGATGGCCGCCACAGGTGTTTTTTTGTCAGTCATGAAAAGTGCTTATATCTCCCTTATTATTGATCCTAGAGGTTTGGGATGATAAACCAACCTGTAGGAAATCATGGGGTGGGAATCTTTTGGTGAGGTCAGATTTGACCTTCAATGTTTGGGATGGTAAACAGACAGGAAATCATGGGCTGTGAATCTGTTGGTATGGTCCGATTTGACCTTGGAACCCTCCTTCAAGGTCAAATGAGGATAGCGAAAATTGAAAGTGCCTACAACTCGCTTATTATTGGTGACAGAGATTTGGGATGGTAAACCATCCCATAGGAAATCATTGGCTCGGAATCTTTTGGTATGGTCAGATTTGACCTTTGGACCCCTCCTTCAAGGTCAAATGAGGACAGCCAAGCTTAAAAGTGCTTATAACTCATTAAGCGTCCCGCAAGGGACGCTTGTTTGTGTATGGGAGAGCATCTGGCTCCGCCGGCTCCGCATTTTGTTTTCCTTATAACTCTGTAACCGTTAGGCGGATTCTTTTCAAATTTGGCAGGTTTAGGCAGTAGCCTTGGGGAATTTTTTTGAATATGCTGCAGTGACATTTCAACCAATCAGAGAGGTCACATGACCAAAAATGTCTTTTTTCGATGGGGAAGCTTGTCCGGATGATAACTTAAAAGGAATTTTATCAATTCACCTGAAACTTGGCAAATATATTCATTCTATTAAAATCTGGAAATCATTAGATTTTGGCATTGATTGGTCAAGAAATGGCCGAGTAATTAATGATTCATTAATCATTACGAATTTTCCAAATAAGGAAAACACAAAAATGCTTATATCTCGAAAACTGCTAGATAGAGCGATTTCGACAAAATTTTTGACCCGCAGGGTATCTCTGCGGAGTAGTTTTCCCAATTTTCAAAAAGTTTTTGTCTCGCCCAAAATGGCGGCCATTTTGAATTTTCGAAATTTTCGCAAAAATTGCAAAACACAAAAATGCTTATATCTCAAAAAACCGTGCTAGATAGAGCAATTTCGACAAAATTTTTGACCCGCAGGGTATCTCTGTGGAGTACTTTTCCCAATTTTCAAAAAATTTTTGTCTCGCCAAAAATGGCGGCCATTTTGAATTTTCGAAATTTTCGCAAAAATTGCAAAACACAAAAATGCTTATATCTCGAAAACCGTGCCAGATAGAGCAATTTCGACGAAATTTTTGATCCGCAGGGTATCTCTGCAGAGTAGTTATCCCAATTTTGAAAAAAATTTTTGTCTCGCCAAAAATGGCGGCCATTTTGAATTTTCGAATTTTTCGCAAAAATTGCAAAACATAAAAATGCTTATATCTCGAAAACCGTGCTAGATAGAGCGATTTCGACGAAATTTTTGACCCACAGGGTATATCTGCTGAGTAGCCATGCCAATTTTCAAAAAAATTTTGTCTCGCCAAAAATGGTGGCCATTTTGAATTTTCGAATTTTTCGCAAAAATTGCAAAACATAAAAATGCTTATATCTCAAAAACCCTGCTAGATAGAGCGATTTCGACAAAATTTTTGACCCACAGGGTAACTCTGCAGGGTAGCCATGCCAATTTTCAAACAAAAAATTTCTCGCAAAAAATGGCGGCCATTTTGAATTTTCGAATTTTTCGCAAAATTGCAAAACACAAAAATGCTTATATCTCGAAAACCGTGCTAGATAGAGCGATTTCGACGAAATTTTTGACCCACAGGGTATCTCTGCAGAGTAGCCATGCCAATTTTCAAAAAAATTTTATCTTGCCAAAAATGGCGGCCATTTTGAATTTTCGAATTTTTGCGCAAAAATTGCAAAACACAAAAATGCTAATATTTCTAAAACCGTGCTACATAGAGCGATTTCGACGAAATTTTTTATCTTCAGGGTATCTCTGCAGAGCAGCTATCCCAAAGAGCTTTCACTTGGTGAAGTTTCAGACCCATAGCTAATTGCTCACCTACTCAAAAAGAGTAAATGCGAATTACCTCTAAAAGTATTGCAGATGGCCAATTTTTCTCAAATAACTCATTCACCTACTTTTGGAAGAGCTTTCACATGGTGAAGTTTCAGACCCATAGCCAATTACTCACCTACTCAAAATGAGTAAATGCGAATTATCTCTAAAAGTATTGCAGATAGCCAATTTTTCTCAAATAACTCATTCACCTACTTTTGGGAGAGCTTTCACATGGTGAAGTTTCAGACCCATAGCTAATTATTTACCTACTCAGAATGAGTAAATGCTAATTATCTGTAAAAGTATTGCGGATACCCAATTTTTATCAAATAACTCATTCATCTACTTGTGGGAGAGCTTTCACATGGTGAAGTTTCAGACCCATAGCTAATTACTCACCTACTCAAAATGAGTAAATGCGAATTATCTCTAAAAGTATTGCAGATAGCCAATTTTTCTCAAATAACTCATTCACCTACTTTTGGGAGAGCTTTCACTTGGTGAAGTTTCAGACCCATAGCTAATTACTCACCTACTCAAAATGAGTAAATGCGAATTATCTCTAAAAGTATTGCAGATAGCCAATTTTTGTCAAATTAATCATTCACCTACTTTTGGGAGAGCTTTCACTTGGTGAAGTTTCAGACCCATAGCTAATTACTCACCTACTCAAAATGAGTAAATGCGAATTATCTCTAAAAGTATTGCAGATAGCCAATTTTTCTCAAATAACCCATTCACCTACTTTTGGGAGAGCTTTCACTCTGTGAAGTTTCAGACCCATAGCTAATTACTCACCTACTCAAAATGAGTAAATGCGAATTATCTCTAAAAGTATTGCAGATAGCCAATTTTTCTCAAATAACTCATTCACCTACTTTTGGGAGAGCTTTCACTTGGTGAAGTTTCAGACCCATAGCTAATTACTCACCTACTCAAAATGAGTAAATGCGAATTATCTCTAAAAGTATTGCAGATAGCCAATTTTTCTCAAATAACTCATTCACCTACTTTTGGGAGAGCTTTCACTCTGTGAAGTTTCAGACCCATAGCTAATTACTCACCTACTCAAAATGAGTAAATGCGAATTATCTCTAAAAGTATTGCAGATAGCCAATTTTTCTCAAATTAATCATTCACCTACTTTTGGGAGAGCTTTCAGTTGGTGAAGTTTCAGACCCATAGCTAATTACTCACCTACTCAAAATGAGTAAATGCGAATTATCTCTAAAAGTATTGCGGATACCCAATTTTTATCAAATAACTCATTCATCTACTTGTGGGAGAGCTTTCACTTGGTGAAGTTTCAGACCCATAGCTAATTACTCACCTACTCAAAATGAGTAAATGCGAATTATCTCTAAAAGTATTGCAGATAGCCAATTTTTCTCAAATTAATCTTTCACCTACTTTTGGGAGAGCTTTCACTTGGTGAAGTTTCAGACCCATAGCTAATTACTTGTCTACTCAAAATGAGTAAATGCGAATTATCTCTAAAAGTATTGCAGATAGCCAATTTTTCTCAAATAACTCATTCACCTACTTTTGGGAGAGCTTTCACTTGGTGAAGTTTCAGACCCATAGCTAATTACTCACCTACTCAAAATGAGTAAATGCGAATTATCTCTAAAAGTATTGCAGATAGCCAATTTTTCTCAAATAACTCATTCACCTACTTTTGGGAGAGCTTTCACTTGGTGAAGTTTCAGACCCATAGCTAATTACTCACCTACTCAAAATGAGTAAATGCGAATTATCTCTAAAAGTATTGCAGATAGCCAATTTTTCTCAAATTAATCATTCACCTACTTTTGGGAGAGCTTTCAGTTGGTGAAGTTTCAGACCCATAGCTAATTACTCACCTACTCAAAATGAGTAAATGCGAATTATCTCTAAAAGTATTGCAGATAGCCAATTTTTCTCAAATTAATCATTCACCTACTTTTGGGAGAGCTTTCAGTTGGTGAAGTTTCAGACCCATAGCTAATTACTCACCTACTCAAAATGAGTAAATGCGAATTATCTCTAAAAGCATTGCGGATACCCAATTTTTATCAAATAACTCATTCATCTACTTGTGGGAGAGCTTTCACTTGGTGAAGTTTCAGACCCATAGCTAATTACTCACCTACTCAAAATGAGTAAATGCGAATTATCTCTAAAAGTATTGCAGATAGCCAATTTTTCTCAAATTAATCTTTCACCTACTTTTGGGAGAGCTTTCACTTGGTGAAGTTTCAGACTCATAGCTAATTACTCGTCTACTCAAAATGAGTAAATGCTAATTATCTCTAAAAGTATTGCAGATAGCCAATTTTTCTCAAATAACTCATTCACCTACTTTTGGGAGAGCTTTCACTTGGTGAAGTTTCAGACCCATAGCTAATTACTCACCTACTCAAAATGAGTAAATGCGAATTATCTCTAAAAGTATTGCAGATAGCTAATTTTTCTCAAATAACTCATTCACCTACTTTTGGCAGAGCTTTCACTTGGTGAAGTTTCAGACCCATAGCTAATTATTCACCTACTCAAAATGAGTAAATGTGAATTATCTCTAAAAGTATTGCAGATAGCCAATTTTTCTCAAATAACTCATTCACCTACTTTTGGGAGAGCTTTCACTTGGTGAAGTTTCAGACCCATAGATAATTATTCACCTACTCAAAATGAGTAAATGTGAATTATCTCTTAATAGTATTGCAGATAGCCAATTTTTCTCAAATAACTCATTCACCTACTTTTGGAAGACCTTTCACACACGAAAATGAAAAATTGTGAATATCTCGGAAAAGCTATTTCTTCTGCTTTAATGCTCGGCGGGAGATACACACCACGGCAGTGGTCTTGACAAAAATTTTTGTCTCCCCAAAAATGGTGGCCATTTTGAATTTTCAAAGTTTTTGCAAAACACAAAAATGCTTATATCTCGAAAACCGTGCCATATGGAGCGAACTCAACAAAATTTTCGACCTGCTGGGTATCTCTGCAGAGTAGCCATGCCAATTTTCAAAATATTTTTGTCTCGCCAAATATAGCGGACATTTTGAATTTTTTAATTTTTTGCAAAACACAAAAATGCTTATATCTTGAAAACCGTGCTAGATAGAGCAGACTGCGCTGACTTTGGTTGCCACAACAGGATAAGGCTAGAAACGAAGCATTTTCTTAATACTTTAGCACTCACCTTTATATCCTTTTCGGGACGCTTTGTTTTTGCTATGCAAAAACATTATCTTTTTTTTTTGCAAGCGATCCTCTAGTTTATAATTGGTCCTAGAGGTTTGGAATGGTAAACCATAGGAAATCATGGGCTGGGAATGTATTTGTGTGGTTAGATTTGACCTTGGACCCCTTCTTCAAGGTCGAACGAGGATATTGCATTTGTAGTATTTCTTTAAATATGTTTTAACCTATTTTTTACACTTAAACAATTACCTTGTTATTTTCCTTCATAATACCATTTACAGGGCACAACTTTTTTATCCTTTTCTTCTGTCAGCTTCGGAATTTCTTTCGAACTTGTTGTTCAGTTACCATTTACTGTATTTCTGTACAGCCCTTTTCCTGATAATTATTCTGTCCTCTAATCACCTTCACAAATCAAAAACACTCAGTCAGCTGACACAGTGCCCGTTCACGGGCACTCTCCTCTTGTTTATGTGTGGATTCAGTTGTTTGAGTAATTGCATAAGAAATAAAATGATGCCATAAAAACATTGTTTCTATGTTACAATAAAAATTATCATGTTTGATCCATTTCAAAATGGTTTGTAATTGTTAAAATCTATTTGAGCTTAAATTCTGTACTTTTGAATATTGATTTTAACTTTGAACATTGATTCTAAATTTCAATATTAGATCCAACTAAAACAAAGTTAATACATATTTTTAAACCACATTTTAAATGCAACCAATTGATGCAGTTACTCACTGCAAGTGTAATAGGCATTTCAACTAGATTTCAACTAGATTGAACTATCTGAATCAACCTTTGATTGCAACGATGCATGTCAGATACTACATATACAACCCATATATACAGGTCACCTGCAGATTGTATTTATTATGCCAGAACTACATGATTTTGGTCAAGTTGAGAATTGCTTTATGTTGTAAGAGTTTTTGTGAAAACTTTGGTATTGACTGATTTATATTTTTGTTAAGTATTACACAAGAAACATCAGCTGATTTAATGATGGAAAAAATATCACGGTTTTTAAGTTAGAGTTCCAAACATGGTTAATAATTGTAGGGATGATCCTCACAAGTTGGTCCCATGTAAAGACCTTCACAGGCACACGCGCCACATAGACATTGGCCATGGCCATTACACACTTGTTTGTTGGATGCCAAACATGGATCTTGAGACACCAGACATGCACAAGCAGGCCCATCCCATTCAGGTCGACACACGCACTGTCCACAGGAACACACTCCATGTTCTGGTCCTACAGAAAGTGTGTTATTAAACTATCAAAGTTAGAGATGAGAATACATTTTATGATAATACATTTATTTTTTATCTTATTTTAAGAAAAAATACATTGGGTCCAATGACAGGGGCGTAGGAAGTAATTTTTGGTGGGGGTGGGTGGGGGGGGGGGGGGGGGGGGGGCGAGAACTAGATCGCACCAACTCGACTCGACACCAACAATTTTGGTTAATTTTATAGAATGTATTGCATGTTGGTAATATACAAATTCAAATGGTCCAATTAAAATATTTTTAAGTTCCTTTACCAAAGGAAATCTTTGTGATCACAGTGTAACATCAATCCTAAGCTTAACCGACCTTGTTAGGGTATAGAAATACATATAGTCACCTCCGCATTTTAAAGGTATTTCTAATATCTTGACTACATGTTTCCAGAACCTATGATATTTCCTTCAAGTGCCGAGCTGATACAAGATCTATTTTAGCAAGGTTAATCCCCAAATTGAGGGGGATATATAATGATAGGACTGGGTAGGTCCAATAAACACACAGTAAAGAAAGATGAGTTTTCTGGGAAAAATCTTATCAGCTGACAAATTGCTGAGCTAAACCATTCCTCTGTGTGAATTTGAAACTACATGTCTAAGTTCTAAATAATTAGCAACACGATAAATTAAATGTAGAAGGTTACTATATGTTTGATTTTGATCTACATATTTTAAGTGAAACATTTAGAATTTTACAAATCCCATGACAGGTTAACTGAAAATGTTCCTTTTACAAATCATATAATAAATCCTACGATTCGACGGAAAATCGATTCGACGTCTATTTAAAAGTTTCGATGTAGAAAATCAATTCTCATTTTAAGAATCGATTGTGAATCGAAAGTAAGATTTATAAACCACCTAATTTTCCCTTTTTCTACAGATATTTAACATTTTATTTTCGTAATATTTGTTTACATTATCTGCCTTGTTTCTTTCACTGTTATCTACTTCCTGTTGGTTACAACTAAAACTCAAAATTTCTGTATGTATTTAGAAGATCTTTTAATACAATAAACTAAGTTCAACCTAAATTAAATTTAACTTTCACTGCTTCATACACAACATGCATACTCCCTATAAATGGGGAGTAAGGACCTTGGCCATAAATCAAGTGGAGAGAGATCAAATTACTGTAATACTTCAGCAGTCTGCCATGAATATTTTTGACAAATTTTGTTGAACAAGAAAACTGAAATGTTTACTACATTGCCATGCTTAGAATTTTACAGTATCTAAGAAATTATAATTATATGAAGTGAATAGATCATGAAGATCTGCTCAGAAAGGGAAATTCATGGAATATTGTTTTCAGGATGAGAGAAATTTAACAGAAAAATAGACAAATGCTTTACAATAACACAAACACACAGAAAAAGTGAGGCGTATCTGACTTCATTGAAGCTGATGGGAGATACTTAGCCTTGCCACAGGCATTTATATGTATAAAGAAGGTACAATTGTTTGACTGCATTATACATATTTTTCATAATATTCTCCTACGCTTACTTGGGCTAGCTTGCTGAGGAGACTCCCAGACGAGAAAGACCTTTGACACAGTGTGTATTATGGCAAAAATATTTCACGTTTGCATTATGGTTCAGACAGCCTGGAAGGCCAGGCTAGGAGATATTCTCAGTTTGAAGTAAAATTAGGAAAGAAAAAAAGATGAGTTATAAAAACAGTACACTTGTGTTGCTTACTGGGGAAGGTTTTAACTCAGGACACCCATGTACTGAAACATATACAAGTGCTAAATACACTTGATAAAATAACTGCACTATCCATTTATCAATGATATACAACTGTTTATGTCATATATATGCTGCTTTGAGAAATTTTTATCTTATTTTTCCTGAGATAAGAGTCACATTTTCCAGACACCATCCAATACGCATATACTTGAGTGACAATGCTGAAATACATGTTCACTTGTGCCAAACTGTTTCATATAATCTAGTATATATTACAAAACATCAATATTGACCAGAAACAACAAAAATCACTCTTCCATTTGCTTATGAAAATAGCATGTCTTTGAAAAGTTAAGAAGAGTTTGAAGAGTTAAAAATAGAGTAACCTGGACTTTTTCACCACTGACCTACTGGAAGACTACTGTTATTACATATTTGGTAAAAAAAAAAAATATTCTGTCTTTCTTACTAAGCAAGCAGAAAAACGACTATAATCGATAATCGATCGCTTAGAATTACCGATTAATCGATTCTGATTTTTTAGACCGATTCCTAACACTAGTTCAAATGGTAACTTACACAATAGTCCATATGAGCAGTGAACAAGGTAAAGGTGTAATTTGACCACATATTATTGAGTTAACTGTAAAAATTTACATAAACTTCAAAATTGGAGTTTAGTTGTATTGCAAAAAGTTGGGGGGAGGGCAAAAAGATATCCCCGCCTCCCCCCAACTTTATGGCTGGGGGGCGGCCACCCCCACTGCCCCCCAGTTCCTATGTCTATGAATGATATGACTGGCATCAGTATTTCGTTAGTATAATATATAACAAATGATAATACAAATAAATTCAGTTATCTTTTCATCATGGAAGTACTTAGATCTGCATCATTCTTTACAGCTACAGGATTTGAAAGCTCATAGTTCAAATTAAACATTACTTCACCACAAACAACCTGTAAAATATATCACTATGCTATCCAGAATGGTGTGCATTTTCTCATGATGTTAACACATTTATGTATCAAACATGACACAGAAAATAACTTGCGTGATATTCAGTCCATTGACTTCTCTATGAACTGTGATTGATTGGTTTTATACCCACCTCCACATAGCATATTGTCAAAGTAGTCACAGGAGTAGTCATCACATTCACAAAACTGACCGCTGTGCCTTTGGGGAGTGTTAGGTCCTATGGGATCACAGTCACACATCCCACAGATACAACTACCACGGCCTTCACAGGGCTCAGACTGGGGGGACCTTAAAACAAATTTGTACCCTGATGTGTGAATGTTACAACTCACAACTTATATGCACAAGTAATAATGTTCCTTAGATAAGCAAGTTTATGGTTAAAGCAATTAAAATCATTATTAATTGGTAATATTTAAACTAATGTGATTGTTAAATAAAATCAAATTAGATATAATTAAACAATTACACTTGCTCTACAATAGAAAAAATATTCTTAGATTCGAGATTAAACTGAGAGTGCACGCCAAATTGACAGGAAACTATCCCACTATCAAGTTGAAAACAAAAATCCAACATATAATGCTTTTCATATATCTTTCATGATTGCTTGTAGCTGCTAAAATTTCCTCAAACTGCGATTCAATTGCAATAACAAGGGTTACAACATTGTTAAAAAACCCTGAATTTTAGAAAGACCAAACCTTAATCTACTACCCGGTAATTACAGTCCATGAGGCATGATGCATTTTACATAAAACATTTTTTCTTTTGAAAATCCCAGACCTGTGGGAGCAATAAGATAGGTATGGTATACCAAAAACATCGCCAGGTCTTTACGGAGGAATCGAAGGTCAAATCTGACATCATGATGACATTATGATGACACTTTTGATGACATCAAAGGAATATGACCCATAATTTCCTAGTAGCTATTTCCACTAGGTGAAATAAAAAGTAAGACCCACAATGTTTTCCTTTGTCACAAAAACTGGTATTTGGTAATCAATCGAATAAATCAATATAGCTAGAAGTCAGGCCTAGGATTTTATGTTCTAAATTTTATTGCTGTAGCTACCATGATTTTGACTAGCAAGTTCTTTCAAAATCAGTAATTTAAATGATGTGAACTCGGAAGGTCAACAAAACATAAGATTCAATAAAAGTAGAAGTTTGAGATGCTGGAGCCCAGGTGAATATCAAGGAACCATAATTCTTTCTGTATATGAATAAGTGATGCTCGAGCCTCTGTAATAAGCATAATCATAGACTTTGGTGCAACAATAAACAAAAGTAAGGAACAAAGCACACACGACCGATACCTACATTTTGCATGTCTCGTCACTGCTTGTGTGGACATTACATTCACAGTAATTGCCATAGTATCCTTCATCGCAGGTACACTGACCACATTCATAAGTACCAACAGTACTGCACTTCACACTGGCTACCTCCTGTACAAATAGTGTGGAGTTATAGTCATATGAAAATAGCTAGTTTCAGGATAAACTTACGAGAAAATTGTTATATTGGCATCAGAGGTGACATATTTTTCATACAAAATAGAAGTTGGTGTCATACTTGCCATGATTGACTCCTTTGTCAAATGATAATTTGTAATCTACACAAGTTGTATTTCACGGAAAATAAAACTGAAATTCATCTGTAACCCAGGTAACTGCTGGTAACTATACCACAGATAATGGAGGGTCTTGTAACATCAGGAGAAACATTACTCACCTTGAACTGGTCCCCACCCACAAATATCTCTCCGTCACAAGTCCTGCCAATCTTAGATCGGGTACCACAGAACCCTCCCACTGCACCAGCCTGTGAAATGCAACATTAATATATCGGAGAATGCTGGTGCCAACCAGTTAAGTGCAATGCCTCAGTTTACATTTACACATACAGGTGTTATCGAGGAAGATATATAATCTTGGTACATTTATGGTATTTCAATCATTTTAAAGAAAAAAACATTAATGAAAGTGATGGCACATTGGTTGATAAAAAATCTGTGCCATAGGTAATAGAAAGGTAGTATACAACTCTGATGTCACCAAACCTGCAGTTGACACCACTGGCAGCCACTGTCATTAGCAGTACAAGAGGCACAAGAACTTCTGTCACGACATTTTCTGCCTGTCAGAAGAAAAAAAAAAAATCGAAAATATTTCAATGTAACACCAGTCTGCATACTATTTCAAACGAATATGTGATGCTTATCAATTAAAGTTATTTATCAAATTCCTAAAATTAAATGATCTTACCTGCTGAGTTTACAGCATTTAGTGTATGTATAATAATGCATAAGAACAATATAGCATTTTTTTGTGACTTATCCATATTTTAAACCAAAAGAGTTAACAGACAAGCAGTACATGAAGAAATAGATTCAGTTTTACAATCTGTTTTAACTGTAGACAAATAAAACCACGATCTCCAGGAAACTTTAATTTATGGAGGCACTTGACATGATATAGCATTTATGCTGGTAGTAATTCTGATTTGTATTTCATTGTGTATGCGGGAAGTAATAATCAGAGATTCTGATTGAGCCTTAAACTTATCTGATGTGTATGGTTCATTTTAAAAACATTATAAAAAATTTTCCCCATTGAGATTTCAATATGCTACCATAAAAACAAAAATATTTTTCCTTTTATATGGACACAAAAGCAGTTATTAGAAGTAAAAAGCTGCTGATTTCAGTTATTCTTATATTCCTTTTACAGTGGTGACTCCCAAAGTATTAAAATATGTACATGTGTACTTGCATGAGACAATGCATTCATGTTGAGCCAGACTTTTTTTATCAGAACTTATTGTTTGCATATGGGAGGAATTCTTGCGGAAGGGTCCGCCGTATCTGCCGTATCTGCAAGTTTGCCTACCTATAGCGTCTTTACTAGTGGATGGAATTTCTTCAAACTTGGCATATATATTTAGTAGCCCTGGGAAAATTTTATGATGCCATGGTGCCATGACTTTCAACCAATCAGAGAAGTCACATGACCAAAAACAGGATTTGGCTTGTCCGGACGATAACTTAAGAAGTGTTTAAAATATTCGCCTGAAATTTGATATATGGATGCAAGGTATAAAGATCTGGAAATGATTAGATTTTGGTAGACTTCCATTAAAAATGGCTAATTAATTAAGCATTATAATTTTTATTAACGAGGAAAATACAAATCCCATACATAACTTCTAAACCGTGTGAGATAAAGCGATTTCGATGAAATTTTTGACCCACATGGTATCTCTGCTAAATACTCTGCTCAATTCCAAAAAAATTTCCTCTCTCCAAAAATGGCGGCCATTTTGAATTTTGTAATTTTTGACAAAAATGGCAAAAATTTAAAGGTCTGCACTCTGATTTGTGGGAACACAATGCACTCATGTAGTGCTCATCACAAATAATTCACAAATCATTATTTTGGCAAAATTTTTGGCCCACAGGGTATCTAAGCAAGAATTTTTCCTCTATCCAAAAATGGAAGCCATTTTAAATTTTCAAATTTTTGACAAATATGGTAAAACTTAAAATTGCTTGTATCTCCTAAACTGTGCGAGATAGAGCGATTTCGGTGAAATCTTTGGCCCACAGGGTATGTATATGCAAGATACTAAGCTCAATTCTCAAAAATTGTTCCTCTTTCCAAAAATGGCGGCCATTTTGAATTTTCGAATTTTTGACAAAAATGGTAAAACTTAAAATTGCTTGTATCTCCTAAACCGTGCGAGATAGAGCGATTTCGGTGACATTTTTGGTCCACAGGGAATATATGCAAAAACTCTGCTCAATTCTCAAAAATTTTTTCTCCTTCCAAAAATGGCGGCCATTTTGAATTTTCGAATTTTTGACAAAAATGGTAAAACTTAAAATTGCTTGTATCTCCTAAACCGTGTGAGATAGAGCGATTTCGGCGAAAATTTTGATCCACAGGGTATATATGCAAAAACTCTGCTCAATTCTCAAAAATTTTTTCTTTTTCCAAAAATGGCAGCCATTTTGAATTTTCAAATTTTTGACAAAAATGGTAAAACTTAAAATTTCTTGTATCTCCTAAACCGTGCGAGATAGAGCGATTTCGGTGAAATTTTTGACCCAGTGGGTATATATTCAAGATATATATGCAAAAACTCTGCTCAATTCTCAAAAATGTTTCCTCTTTCCAAAAATGTCGGCCATTTTGAATTTTCGAATTTTTGACAAAAATAGTAAAACTTAAAATTGCTTTATCTCCCAAACCGTGCGAGATAGAGCGATTTCGGTGAAATTTTTGGCCCATAGGGTATATGTGCAAGATACTCTGGCCATTTTTCAAAAATTTTTCCTCTTTCCAAAAATTGCGGCCATTTTGAATTTTTGACAAAAATGGTAAAACTTAAAATTGCTTGTATCTCCTAAACTGTGCGAGATAGAGCGATTTTGCCGAAATTTTTGACCCAGAGGGTATATATGTAACATACTCTGGTCATTTCTCAAAATTTTTCCTCGTTCCAAAAATGTCAGCCATTTTGAATTTTAGAATTTCTGAGAAAAATGGTAGAACTTAAAATTGCTTGTATCTCCTAAACCGTGCGAGATAGAGTGATTTCGGTGAAATTTTTGACCCAGAGGGTATATATGCAAGACACTCTGCTCAATTCTCAAAAATGTTTCCTCTTTCCAAAAATGTCGGCCATTTTGAATTTTCGAATTTTTGACAAAAAAGGTAAAACTTAAAATTGCTTGTATCTCCTAAACCATTTTAAATTTTCCAACTTTTTTTTCGATATAATTTTAGATTGACAGGGTATCTAGGCAAGATCTTCTTTCTATTATAAGCAGCCAAACACCATCTTTCGTTTGGGACGCTTTGTTTTTGCCATGCCATGCAAAAACAATCGCTTTGCTTCGCTAGCGATCCTCTAGTTAATTTTTTTTTACCCAAAAGCCTTTAAGGGCTGTATGGGTATTATTTTCACCCGTAGTATCTGGTAGGTGGATGGGCAAGTGGCAGGAAAAGGCCTGTCCAAGCTCTATCTCAGGAACGGTGCGTCATTGTATAATCTTGATTTGACCTTTGATTTTGATGTAGTGTCCTTGAGTTTGAAAATCTTGGTGTGTCTGTATCTCTAAAACCATAAGGTGTAGGAAGTTAATTCTTGCTAGAGAGCCTCATGGTGATACTTTGGTTTGACCTTTGACCTTGCCTTAGTGAACGTGACTTTAAAACTCCTGTCTAGGCTATATCTTGGAAACTGTAAGGTGTAGAAAGTTGATACTTGGTAGGGTCATTGGTTGGTGGGTGTAAATGTGCAATATCATGGTGTGACCTTGATTTGTCCTGGCCAGTGAGTTTAACCTTGTCAGTGTGACCTTGACCTTATAACTCTTGTCCGGGCTAAATCTCAAAAACCACAAGGTGTAGGATGTTGATACTGTAGGGAAATTAGTTAGGGGTGTATGTGTACAATGCCATGGTATAACCTTGATTTAACACTATGTCTCTGAAAGTGTAGGAAGTTGATACGTGGCAGGGGCATTGGTTAGAAGTATGATGTGTGCTGTTTCATGTTGTGACCTTTATTTGACATTTAACTTTGCTTTACTGACCTTTATTGTCGTTTTTTAATACCTTATCTTTACGTACAATTTTTTTCTTATTTTCTCTCTCTTAAATGTCTTTTTCTCTGCTTAAACATTTTTTGGACCTTACATAACTGCAACTCTTTGCTCTGAAAGTCTCCCGACATTTGTACTGTTTCACTTGTTCTAAATATCAAGGTGTTGAAAACTATTTGCCTGGGCTGTGTTGTGTGGGCATCTCTGATGCTATCTTGTATTTAAGTGACCAATATGGACTTGGGATTCGATATGAAGTTACCATTACTGAACAAATACTTTTTGTATTAACAACTCTATTTTGCTTAGATTTGCTTGGATTAGATTGGGACAATCTATAGTAATTTCCGGAAATGGAAGATCTGTTTAAAAATGTGTTTTAATAAAATAAAAAGAAAAGTTTCTCTTTCCAGTAACATGTCAAAGTATTTCTAGTGAAGAAATTTTGGAAGAAAAAGTCCGCTTATGGAGAAATAAACACAGACCCATTGGTGTTGTTATACCTGTAAATATTCAAACGTCATGTACCAGCAGAATTTGCCACATTATGTAATTTTATGGACTAATACATGACTATACATAAAGAATTCACATTCTGTTTATTTGGAAATGCATTTGTCATATATACAAACTCATAACAAGGTCTCGAGACAAACTAACAAAAAATCATGGTTACTGTAGTAGTAGTGGTGTATTCACTGAAGGTGAATGAAATGAATGGAAACGCCATATTGTTTTGATCATGTGGCTAGCAATTTTTAAAGCTTTCCTCCAGAAACTTGGAGGGCTTTAGATTTTTTTTGCAAAAAGCTTCAAGAAATCGGAAATCAGGAGAAAAAAACACTTCACAATCAAAGATGCCCTTGATTCAGTGCTTCCATTCTCCATACATATGAAAATAGAGTGGGAAGACACAGACACACAAATGGCTTCCATTAAGCTTGATTGTCATGATTGTCGACAAATGATTAAACACTTGCATATGGGGAAAATCCAAACCTACATACACACATATGATAACACTTATGTGTGACTTTATGTCAAATCTAAATGTACAGACAATTTCTATCCCAGTCAAAGCCAAGCCAGAAATGTTCAATATCTGCAAATTAATTATAACAAAAATAATCTGAATAATTCGTTTGGAACATTTAAAGCATGGTTATCATTAATACATTTCAGAAATTTTGAAAAAAAAGATTAAATAAAGGAAAAAATCTCTATAGAAGTATTAGAGTTAAAAATCTTTGAGTCACGTTTTTTATTAAACTATGTCTCAGTAGTAAGACACTTGTGTCCCACTTCTGAGATCGGAGTTAAAACTCCAGCCCAACCTCAAGAGGGAAAGCTAGTAGTTGCTCACCCTTGGTCAGTGGTTTACAATACAGAACCTTGACCGGTCTTATGTAATGGTTTCCTCTGCCCTTCCAACTACCCACCACAATATAAGCGACACAAAGGTGCTAGGCATGATGTAAAACACTAAACAAATATGTGTCCAAACACATAACACTCAATTAAGAAATTAAGCTTTTTATCTAATTATTAAATAAATATATCATATGCTTCATTACTCCTAAACAATCAAGCTTCTAACTAGTACATGGTTGGCTTCTACAAATTTCAGCACTTCTTTATTGTGGGATTAAAAATTGGGTACACTTGAAAAAAATTTAATAAATGAACAATAGAATGTATTGCTTGTTTTAGTTATTTAATTTTAAAAGATTTGGTTCAGGACAGTTTCTCCAAACCTCTGTTATGTCATGCAAGAAATGTGGCATCAAGCATGAGAAGCCTGTTGGGGTGAATTGTGAAAAGATTAAACTGGGAAAAGATGACAAAAAGTGACATCTCAGTAAAGAACAGTCAAAGAAAAGGCAGGAGGTGAGAACTTGCAGGACAAGATATTGGATCCTGTTTTAAATACCATGGCTAGTTTCACAGAGAAGTTAATGGCAATGGACGAGAGAATTCATACACTTACCATTAAAGCACCTACCTAGACCCAAAATCTGTCTACTAGGAAATCTCGTTCACAAGAAGATGCTTAAAACATAATTGGCTCTCTGTCCTCATGTCAACTAAAGAACCATTGCTACTCCAGGGTGAAAGGAACCTACGTTTTCTCAAATATTTTCACATACCATGATTGCATGTAAACCTAGGCTCAATCCTATAGGAGCCAAGAAGCAGAAGCCAGAACTGAACTAAGGGGTGGCATGTCTACATCATGATAGAACTTTTTTTCAGAGTGGGATTATCATGCATGTTTGCTGTTCTACCTGGGTACCATCTGGCTACTACATGTATATAGGAGATCATCAGGCCCTAGTTTGTCAAGACAAGCACTCAAGAAAGTTAACTTTACAGATCTTTAATTCAGGATGTTAATCAAAAACTTGCTGCTCTCTCATGTTGCTCAATTTAGCATACCAGTCAAGGTACAAACATCAGTTGAATGCATGGGATGTACATGTACGGTATACCTTTCAGTTACAGAGAAATTTCAAACCCAGTACTTTCCAGAGTTTAGTTTTATAAAGGCTTTCCACATGAATCAACTGATCCAAACTTGGGGAAGATTTTTAAGAATGACTGAGTCCAAAATGAAGGCAGAATTACAACAAGGCATCTTATGCCATATATTATTGTAAAAGTGGCTGCTATAGGTAATGTAACTGATACCCCCACACCATTTCTCATTTACATTTGTTTCATTGAATCTTGTTTCATCGAGATATCATGGAAAAGATGTATATTTGTCTCTTATTGTCTGATGACAAACATGTATTGGACATGTCTGATTCTCAAGTATACCTATTGGTTGTCTCTGAAATTTTACACCGCCCCAATTATCATGCTGCTTGAATTGCTATAAGACCATGCAGTGTGTAATAGAGAACACCTGGAACAAGAATCACAATTGTATCATGGTGAAAGATATATTGGTATCTGTAGGTCTGAAACTATAACTGACAATGCACTGAACATCCCTCAACCTGCTATGGCATTTGCAGCCCAAGGCAGTTGGCGAATTTATTGGGACTCGCATTGCTTAGGGGCAGTATATGGCCCTTTTGACATCAAGCCACATGCGTTCATGAAGCACTTTTTACTTCATTACCTCTTTTGACCAATATTGAACATAGATTTGTTTTGGACCTCTCATTTTGGTGATCACTCTATCAATAAAACCACTGATAGAGACCAATATGATGGCTCCCCTCTAAATCTTGACTTCCTACTCTGGATCGCCTACTTCCCCTTTTAGAACAACTAGGTCAAAATACTGGACTTCACAAGTATTCAGAAATGTTCCCATAGATCCTTGCAACTAAGATGATATTGATGCAGAAGAACAGATTTCTAAGCATGAATTTCAAGCATTACTGGTCAACTAAATGTACATCTCGTACTATCTTTGGGGTTGTCATGTCCTTTTCAATAGAATGCTTGCTACATTGTGTAAATGTCACTTTAGGAATCATTTGTGCTTAAATGGGGGCTATTATCAGGATAATATTTTCACTGATCCTTGGCCTCGCTTGGCCCCTGGGGAATCTGTGATTTAAGAGTCATAGAACTCGTATAAATTTTTTTTAGTGCGATTTCTATGATTAGAGCTCCTAGACGTCATAGTTGTTCAAAAATGTATCTGACAAATCAACTAAGACATCTGTAGATTGTTTACAATATTTTGGTTCTTCTTGGGCTTTTTTAGCCATAGCTCAAGTCACAGCACAGGAGGGAAAAATACCAGGAATAACCTCTTCTAATTTCTCAGTGCTAACCAAAGTGATCGGCTTAGAAGTAACCTTAGGATCAGCAACCACCTTTCCACCTACTAGATCATTCCCCAATATTGAGTAACAAAGATACCCCTTTAATGGGCAAAGTGGGCCTGGTACCCACCACTACAGAACCAGTAACTAAGTCTGATACTAAGTTGACCTTATGTAAGAGAACGTTCACACATCCTCCTTCAATACCTTGAGCAATAACACTCTCACCAGTAGAAGTGCTGATACTCAATGGCAATATACCTTCCAAAAGTAAGGACTGAGTAGCCCCAGTGTCTCTTAATATCTTAATAAGGACCTGACTGGAACTACTTTGTAAGGATACAAAACCCTCAGATACAAAAGGTTTGAACTCTAGATTCTGCTCTGTTGGGATTTGAACGCCAGTTAGATTAATTTTGCAAGACACCAATTTGATTGGCGTTGCCTCCTTTTCTCTTCTTTTCTTTAAGAGCCAACAGTCAGACATAATATGCCCAGGTTTTTTACAATAATGGCACACAGGAGCAAAGGATCTGGGTTTCCTATCCTTACTCATAGACTGATTTGAGGTCTGACCCTTATCTGAACTCTTTTCTGAAGCTATGTTTTCAGATTTCCTACCTAGATCGGGATAAGACTTTTTAGTGGAACCAAAGGATCTACTCTTGTTAAAAGTGGACTTGTGAGTCAGCGCATAGTCATCAGCATAAGCTGCTGCTTTTGCCAAATTTTCAACTTTCTGTTCATCTAAATAGGTTTTAATGTCATCACGAACACTCCTTTTGAACTCTTCAATCAAAATAACTTGCCTAAGTTTTTTGAAGTCTGTACCTACTTCCCTGGAATTACACCATCTGTCAAAGTACATTTCTTTCTCGTGGGCAAATTCAACATGAGTTTGACCTTGTTTACGATAGTTTCTGAATTTTTGACGATATGCTTCTGGTACCAACTCATATACTTTCAAAATAGCATTTTTGACACAGTTATAATCCACACATTCAGAAATTGGCAAAGCTGTATATGCATCTTGGGCTTTTCCTTTCAAGATACTTAGCAGCAATAAAGGCCACTGGTCTGTGGGCCATCTCAAATTTTGAGCTACTCTTTCAAAGTGTTGAAAGTACTTATCAACTTCTGATTCATTAAAAGGTGGTACCAGTCGCACATGTTTACCCAAATCAAATTTGGTAGCAATGGACTCTTCATGGGCAATTCTATGGGCACTGAATTCTAAAGCTCTCATTTCTCTTTCATGGTTAAGTGCACACTCTTCCTTTTGAGCTTCAAGCTCTTCTTTTCGCTGTGGAGCTTCAAATTCTTTAAGTTTTAGCTCTCTTTGAATTTCTAATCGCTTTAGCTCAAATTGGCCAAAAGGTTCCATTGGTAGAGCTTTATACACTTCCAAACAACTGTCAGGTAAAATGTCTTCATCGACCAACTGTTTAACAATAAGTCTTTTAAGCTCATGCTTTGCTTACGCATTGACCTCTTCACCTCTAGCTGTAACTCTTGTGCTACTTGCATTAACATGTCCTTTTTAAAAGTTTGTAGAACTTCCATAGATGGTGACTGTACAAACTCTTTAGCACTAGCCATTTTGAGCACTGTTGACTGTAACAAATTGTCAAATCAAATGAATTTTACAAAATGTCAACTGAATGATTGGATCAAATGATTGGATCGAATGGTTGGATCAAATGGTTGGACCGAATGGTTGGATCAAATGGTTGGATCCCGGACGAGCCCCCAATTTTCCTGTTACGGTCACAGGGCAAGCACGGTAGCAATTACCGGTTGCTTTTAAGTTGCAACAGGAAAAGACAAAAAGTTTAACTTAACAAATTCATTTAAAATTAAAAATAATAGTCAACTGATACGCTCTCAATGGTACATACAAGGATACAATAATGAAACCAATCTGACCTGGCCACTGTAACTGACAGTAAAGTTTGTCCACTGTATTCAGTAATATGTTCTGTGATCTGTCCTGTGATCCGTCTGATGTCCACTAACACAGATATCCGTATCCTGTGATCCGTTCAGTATCTGATAACACAAAATATCCTTCTTATTGCGTCAATACTTCTTACCTAACAGAGTACCGCTCTAATTGCCGGCGTGAGCCGGTCCACCAAATGAAAGAAAAAGACGTCCTGGGTATTCCCCCGGTCGGACCGGTACCGCCCTCTCCACTCACCAGAGGGCTAATTCTTCTTGTACTCACCAGGTGGCCATGACGTCACGGCCTCTTTTTCGTTTGGCGCGACTTCAATATCCAATCACACCAAATGTCTGTATTGAAATATTCAGAGTGTTTGCACAACTGTACTATCCACTTCAAGATATGGACAATGTCCAAAATGCAGTAAATCCACTCTCTGGTAGAATTATATACTGTATATAATCAGTATTATCCAAAGTACAGCAAATCTATACTCCAGCAAAAGTTCACAACACAAGCAATTTATATTTACTTGAATATTATATTCCAAAACACAATAGCCTTTCTTATAGCCAGTGAATACTAAGTTCATCTGTGGCCAGGTGTACAGTGCTTATATTTGGTTATAGCAAGGGCCAGAAGCTTAGAGAAGCTTATAGAATGTTATAGAACTAACTTGAAAGCAATACCTGTCACCTGAGATTCACCAAGGAAGTTCTAGAGACTACTGGTAACTGGGTTTCCCCAAATTTACTAATATAAACACTGAGGTTATTAGAAAAATTTCCCCAGTCTATAAATAGATCAGTACTGCATAACACATAAAAAGAATCAGTAACACAATTACCTTATATGGCAATATATAGACATAAAGCTTAGATTAAACAATGCACTTATATATTGCCCATATATGTAACAGACCTATAAAATCTTGTCTGGGCTATATCTCGGAAACTGTAAGGTGTAAGAAGTTGATGCTTGGTAGGGACATTGGTCAGGGGTTGTAGGTGTGCCACATCATGGTGTGACCTTGATTTGACCTTGTTGCAGTGACCTTGACCTTTAACATCTTGTTGCACCTTTGGGTCTGTCTTTTGATGCAGATTAAGCACTGTTAAAGTCATATTAGAATTCATTAAGAATTTTACTTTTACAACTTCCCATTTTACAGATGGAATTTCATCAAGTGAGCCACAGATTTTGCTCCAACACAACACATAAGCATTCATTGAATGTATTACCACTTCTGTATGCATGGTAATATTCAAAACATTCAAACCATAATTCGGCCATGCCAGATGTAGATAAAGAATGTTGTAATGTTTAGTTGACTGATTAATGCTGTCATCTTGTTATTGAATTGTCTTGTTTTAATACGTCATCTTTACATGCATTATCTTTCTCTTAGACATTATTTTCTCTATTTAAACATTGTTTGGACCTTTATATAACTGACAGTGCTCTGACAGTATCCTGAACTTTGTACTGACACAGTACTTCTATATCTCATGGTGTTAAAAATATTTCCTTAGGCTGTAGGGTACGGGCATCTCTGATGCTTTTTTATCTAGGGTTGGCCATCTCGGGCCAACCCTAGATACTGTTATGGGATTTTTCGCGTCTTTCTTCATGAATTTCGGGCGTTTCGAGTGGAAACTAATTGCCGTTTTCGGATCGTTTTGAATAATTTCAACTAGTAAACGTTCTGTAACTTTCACAGTTTTTTTATCTTTTGTTTTTAAGATTTGTGGAGGGATTTTAGTTATTGACCTTAGCGACCTAATTAAACTGTGCTGATAAGATCTATCTGGACCGTTTCCTCTTGAAAACATATGATGTAAATCTTTTGTCTCCGAAAAACGTCTTTTGATTAGTCTGGTACCCTGCCCATTTTTCTTCTGAGACCCCCAGGAAATTGTAAGTTCTGTGAACCGAAAATATTTTCAGGAGACAATGAAAACCTGATGACTGGGTTCTGGGGCTATATTCACTAAAGGAATCAAGCTCAGGTTGAGCCAAAAATCAGCTCAAGCTTATTGTAAACAACTAGACACTTTTTGGCTCAACTTCAGCTTGATCCCTTTTGTGACTACAGCCCCTTATGTTGTGTCGATATTTATGTATTTATTTGTTAATACATCGTATAAATGTATTATAACACAATAAAATTGATATAGATGTGGGGGTAGTTAAATATGGACGTCTTTATTATGTGGATTTAATTTTGTCAAAGGTCAAACTTGTGATTTTTATGTCTCATGCAACAGCAACAGCCAGTGTCATATTATGACAGGTACTCTGCATTGTCATTTGGGGGAGTCATATACCTACACAGAGGTGACAGCCTATCATTAGATGTCAAACCTGCTAACCCACAAGGACATTCTATTTTGTCAAGCATAAGAAATTATATCTGAAGCACTAAACTATTCCCACTAAAGGTAGCACAAGTGATAAAGCCTGCCTTTCCTCTCAGTTAATCACACATATTTAGTGTTTGATGTCATTTTTATTGCATTAAATTCCATACACAAGTCACAGAGAAGAATATTATTTATTATTATTTGCTGTGCATAGTAATTTCTAAAACAATTATCTTAATATTTGACCAATTTTCCTCAAATCAAAAGGAACATAACCTCTAGAAATTTGCCATTAAATTAGTATAGATATTATATTGCTAGCTTCAATAAAACAATCAAAAAAATTATTTTAAACAGAGTTCCAGCAAGATTGTGTATCACAACAGGTGTTCATGTTCTTCAAATATTTTTAAAAGAGTCACACCAGTTATTGCAATAAATAGGATATAATTAGCATACTATAACACAATAAAATGATATAGAGTTAGGGATATTTAAATATGGACTTCTTTATTATGTGGATTTAATTTTGTCAAAGGTCAAAGTTGTGATTTTTATGTCTCATGCAACAGTAACAGCCAGGGTCATATTATGACAGGTACTCGGCATTGTCATTTGGGGGAGTCATATACCTACACAGAGGTGACAGCCTATCATTAGATGTCAAACCTGCTAACCCACAAGGACATTCTATTTTGTCAAGCATAAGAAATTATATCTGAAGCACTAATTTAAACTATTCCCACTAAAGGTAGCACAAGTGATAAAGCCTGCCTTTCCTCTCAGTTAATCACACATATTTAGTGTTTGATGTCATTTTTATTGCATTAAATTCCATACACAAGTCACAGAGAAGAATATTATTATTATTTGCTGTGCATAGTATTATTATTTCTAAACAATTATCTTAATATTTGACCAATTTTCCTCAAATCAAAAGGAACATAACCTCAAGAAATTTGCCTTTAAATTGGTATAGATATTATATTGCTAGCTTCAATAAAACAATCACAAAAATTATTTTAAACAGAGTTCCAGCAAGATTGTGGATCACAACAGGTGTTCATGTTCTTCAAATATTTTAAAAAAAGTCACACTAGTTATTGCAATAAATATGATATAATTAATATACTATAACACAATAAAATGATATAGAGTTAGGGATATTTAATATGGACTTCTTTATTGTGCGGATTTAATTTTGTCAAAGTTGTGATTTTTATGTCTCATGCAACAGTAACAGCCAGGGTCATATTATGACAGGTACTCTGCATTGTCATTTGGGGGAGTCATATCTACACAGAGGTAATAGCCTATCATTAGATGTCAAACCTGCTAACCCACAAGGACATTCTATTTTGTCAAGCATAAGAAATCATATCTGAAGCACTAAACTATTCCCACTAAAGGTAGCACAAGTGATAAAGCCTGCCTTTCCTCTCAGTTAATCACACTTAAATTACACCTGAGAGTTTTTCTTTTGTTAAAAGTGTCCATTATCTTTCACTATTGGCCACTTTTGTGATTTTGACCATATATAGAAGTCTTTCAAAGGAAACCTTGCACATTTATTTAAACTAAAACGATCATAAAAACCGAAAAATTACACACCAGGAACATTGAAATGAAGAGTAATGATGTTAAACAACATGTAAAAAATTATAAATTAAGGAAGAGGTGTAATTTAAATAGGTTAATAGCCTCGTAAGTGTCCAATATTGGAAAATAATGAACTGTTGACTCGGTCCCTTCGGGACCTCGTAAACAGTCCATTATTTTCCAATATTGGACACTTACTTGGCCATTAACCTATACATATTTAATGTTGTATGTCATTTTTATTCCATTAAATTATATACACAAGTCACAGAGAAGAATATTATTTATTATTATTTGCTGTACATAGTAATTTTTAAAACAAGTATCTTGGACAATATTGGACCAATTTTCCTCAAATCAAAAGGAACATAACCTCTAGAAATTTTGCCTTTAAATTGGTAAAGATATTATATTGCTAGCTTCAATAAAACAATCAGAAAAATTATTTTAAACAGAGTTCCAGCAAGATTGTGAATCACAACAGGTGTTCGTGTTCTTCAAATATTTCAAAAAAAGTCACACCAGTTATTGCACTAAATATGATATAATTAATATACTATAACATAATAAAATGATATAGAGTTAGGGATATTTAAATATGGACTTCTTTTTTATGTGGATTTAATTTTGTCAAAGGTCAAAGTTGTGATTTTTATGTCTCATGCAACAGTAACAGCCAGGGTCATATTATGACAGGTACTCTGCATTGTCATTTGGGGGAGTCATACCTACACAGAGGTGACAGCCTATCATTAGATGTCAAACCTGCTAACCCACAAGGTCTTTCTTATTAATTTTGTCAAGCATAAGAAATATCTGAAGCACTTCGGTCTTAGTTCCCTATGTGTGATATGAAAACAAGTGATTCCACCACAGAATTGTTGCAAAGCTGAATAACTGTTCAACTGAATTCACAAAAATTCTTCGCTAAGATTTTTCTTATTCTAAGAATAAAATCCTATTCACAAAACAATTCTTAGCTAGGAATAATTCTAAGAATAGAAGTAAAGGAAATGTATGCAATTCTTAGAATTTTTCTTAGACTAAGTGAAATTCTAAGAAAAATTATAAGAATACAGATCTTGGTCTATGTGAACTAAAAACTGGGATTTTTAAAAAATAATATAAAAAGGCTGTATTTTATTGCAGTACACACTATTGACAACTAATATTCAACACTCTGTTCTGAATGTCAATTTGCAATTAATTGCTGCACTATAATCGCCAAAACAACTATTTTTCTTAAGTTAAGCATGCTCTTAAAATATTCTAAGAATAAAAGTTCTGTGAATAGCAAATTCTTATTCTTAGAAAAATTCTAAGAATAAAAACAATTCTGAGAATAAATATAATTCTAAGAATAAAAATCTTCCTATTCACAAAGATTCTTATTCTTAGAATTATATTTATAAGAATAAGCATAATTCTAAGAATAAGAATCTTTGTGAATACGGGCCCAGGTTGCACACCACTTCTCAGGGAGTCGTTTTCATTAAAAAATATTATTCAGGGTACCAGTCTGAAAAGCTTGTTCAAGCCAACCTACCATTCACGCATGCGCATTCCTCTGTTTTCGCGATCTGTCACTTCAAAACTTCAAATATTGCCAGAAGACGTAAGAAAAGGGTTAAATATGAAAGAAAATAATAAATAAATATAAAATATGTCTGTTATTGATATGTAAGAAGAAATATTTACGAAAAATGTCAAAATCTGCATATTTAGTTAAGATCTTCTATTATCGCCCACGGCTGAAGCGATGAACAAGAAATATGCTGGTAGTTTTCATCTTAAACCAGCCTTTCTATTTGTAATATATACTATTGTCAGGAAGCCCCCTTAAAGAACTGGGACCGCGCATATTTACTCATTAATATTAATGAGGGAGGTCTGTGAACCCCCTAAAAGAACTGCCGTAACCGTGCATATTTGCTCATTAATATTAATTAGGGAGGTCCGTGAACAGGAAATATGCTACTGCTCAGCCAGTGAATTTCGTCACCCCAGTGAAGTTCGTCACCTGCCATAAAAATGCTAAAGGATAGGCAATATTCATATTTAAATAAATGGAATAGCTGCTTTCAGCAACAAGGTATACATGTATGCCAAAAGTTCACAGGAAAAACTCTTTAATATTGCCATAAAATGCAGGTGACGAACTTCATGTAATCATGTAATAAAAGGAATCAAAATAAATGGAAAAGAAATTAAATTGACTCAATTTGCCGACGACACAACACTTATTTTAGATGGTACTGCGAGTTCACTCCAAGCAACATTAAACACTTTAGAAATATTTGGTACACTCTCTGGTTTAAGGATGAATACGGAGAAAACTCAGATGGTCTGGATAGGTAAGAGAAAGCATTGCAAAGAAAAATTAAATGTTACTAAAGACCTGGTATGGGGAAATGACACATTCAATCTCTTGGGAATTAAGTTTTCTGTTGATTTAGACTTAGTAGTTAATCTAAACTATGAACCAGTACTTGATGATCTTAATAAGTCCCTAAATGTGTGGAAAAAAAGGTTCCTTACACCTTTGGGAAAAATCACTGTGATTAAAACACTTATCTTATCCAAGTTAAACCATTTGTTTATGTCCATCCCAAATCCAGATCAGTGCGTTATAAGCAAACTGCAGTCTACCTTTTTCAAATTTATATGGGATGGCAAACCTGACAAAATAAATAGGAAACAGCTGTGCTGCGATTACATGAATGGAGGGCTCTGCATGATTGACTTGGATAAATTCATATGCAGTCTAAAATGTACCTGGATAAGACGTTTGCTAAATACAAAACATACTCCATGGTATGAGCTTTGTCTCTACAATTTGAAAGACTATGAGAAATGTTTTAATTTGTATTCTCTATGGCATAAAACCCTAGCTAGAAAGGTTACTAATAATTTTTGGAAGAGTACTTTACTATCATGGGCCAAAGTAATTGATAGCATCTCTATAGACCAAAACGATAAAGTACTCAATAGCCCTCTTTGGTACAATCCATCCATCTCGAATGCTCCCATATTCTATCAAGACTGGTATAGTAAGGGCATAGTATTCATTGCAGACCTATTCCGTGAATGTAAATTAATTTCCTTAGATGACCTGATAAGAATTTTCAAAATAAAGACCAATTTCCTGGATTACCACCGCCTAAAAACTCTTTTGAAAAAATATTTTAGTATACATTTACAAAATCCAATTGTCAAACCTATATGGCCGACTACCATAGAAATTTTATTAAAATCCAGAAAGGGAAGTAAAGATTTCTACAAGTTACTCACTAACACAAGCCAATTTCAAACCCTGCCTTTTAAAGCAAAGTGGGAAACGGTGGTTGATGACAAATTGGATTATGAGGATTGGAAAGCAATTTACAAACACTGTTTCAAAGTTATTCAAGATAATGAAATAATTTGGTTGCAATACAGGATTATAAATCGTATCTTAGGAACAAAAAGTCTTTTGTTCAAGATTAAAAAATCGACTAATAATTTGTGTCGCTTTTGTATGAATTCACCAGAGACTATATCCCACGTGTTTATCCAGTGCCCAATTGTGCATATTTTTTGGCAAAAAATCAAGCAGTGGGTTCAGAACGAAGTGGATTTATCTTTTTGTCTAAATGTTAAAACAGTGCTCCTGGGGCTTGTAGATAATAAACAACTGGAAATTATATTCTTGCTAGCCAAACAGTACATCTTTAAAGCTTTAGTAAAAGATACCCCTGTGACTTTCACTACCTTCCAAATATTTTTCAAACAAAAATATGAGGAACAACAATTTTTGGCAGTTATCTCCCTTACCGACCAAAAATTTAAGAATAGTTGGAGTTTGCTTTCTCTTCTTGCCCGGGGCATCTGAGGTTTTTTCCTGTAACTTGCTGAAACTTTTTCCACTTCTCTTTATTAATTTTGTGTTGTTGTTAAAAAATAGAAGGTATATGAACATTGTGTTTCTGTTAAAAATGTTACATTCTTTGTACCCTTTGTATGAAAATAAAAAAGACAAATAAAAAAAAAAAAAAAAAAACTTCACTGGGGTGACGAAATTCACTGGCTGAGCAGTAGTAGTTTTTATCTTAAACCAGTCTTTCTATTTGTAAAATATTGTCAGAAAACCCCCTCAAAGAACTGCCGTGACCTTATATTTGCTCATTAATATTAATTAGGCAGCTACTGGTAGTTTTTATCTCAAAACAGCATATCAATTTATAAAATATTATCAACCACGAATCTATAATATATTTACACGAATCTTCCAAATATCTACTGCGAATCTTCCAATATTGACCGACTACTAGTACTGGGTATATTCCAGATACCCATGCAATACTAGTATATTATAAATTTCAAAGAAAAAAATGGTTTAAGATTAAATACCAGTGAACTTCCTGTTCACAGATGTGCCTCATTAATATTAATGACAAACTATGAGATCACAGAATTTCTCGAATAAATAGAAAAAAAGGCTGGTTTATGAATAAATACCAATGAACTTCCAGTGCACGGACCTGCCTTATTAATATTAATTAGGAAATATGACCTAATCAAATTTCTTGGATGGGGGGTTTACTACTGTACTATAAGTTCACGCCAAGAGTTTTGATTATCATAATCCAGCAGTATTTCATAGATTTTTAAAGAAAAGCTGGTTTAAGATTAAATACCAGTGCACTTCCTGTCCACGGACCTGCCTCATTAATATTAAAGAGGAAATATGAAGTCACAGAATTTCTTGGATAAAAAGAAAAAAAGGCTGGATTATGATTAAATACCAGCGAACTTCCTGTCCATGGGCCTGCCTCATAATATTAATAAGGAAATATGACTTAGTCAAATTTCTTGGATGGGGGTTTACTACTGTACTGTAACCTCATGCCTCATGAGTTTAGTTTATCGGTATCCATATGCTTTGATCTTCGAAACATTTTCAACATTGGTCCACTATTGTAAATACACTGGTTAAAATTCTTATTTATAATAAAAATATTTTCTAAAATGGTTAAAAAGTGAGTTAAAAATTGTGGGCTCACTGAAATCACTAAAGATATATAATGATGATTAAATTTTCACTAAGTTTCCCCAAATCCCTTATTACTGCTCACTGATATCTTGAACAAAAATCCACTGTTGGCTCAAGGTTGGCCCTTTGTTGGCAAATTCTAGAGTCTGAAGATTGCTTGGAAAGCCACCGTTGGTCCAACCGTAGGAAACATGGTGAATATGCAACCAATAGCCCCCAGTAATTTCTATACTATAGCTGACCCAAAAGTAGCTGAATAACATATTATACAACATTTTCTAAATGTAATAGTTTTCAAGTTACAAGTGAACCACTATGTCCTTGGGCCTTGAAAGCTATTGCATTTGGAAAGTTTTATTTAAATCTGTTTTTCGCTTACTTATGGCTCAGCTATAACATAATGAAATTGCAGACCTTATCTGCCACTGCGGCCTAGCGGGTAACACACTTGTCTAGGAACTCGGAGGACGTGTGTTCTAACCCAGGTACAGGCAGATACACAGTGGCTTGGATGACCACTTAAAATAGCGGTCCTCTGCCATTGGATCCTATCCCCAGTGGCAGGCTAAATAACCACAAGGACTTTGATAAATGGTCATCCTTCAGTCTCTATCTTCTAGTTAGGGGAATGCCAGTTCCTTGTGAGTTGGAACTGTACCTGTGCAGTCGTATGGGTTAAATAGTGCTTTGAGTTCTGTAGTATATGGAGATATTGCGCCGAGTATAAATATAATTACATGTACAGACCTGTAGCTCATTGCATAGCTGAGCAATAGCTACTTTCAGGTTCTTACTCTTGACTAAATCAGTTGTCACTTGAAAACTCTTTCATTTACAGTATTTCTTTAAATATGTTATTCATCTACTTTTGTGTGAGCTATATCGTATTAAAATTGCAGCCCTATAAGTGATTGCTTAGCTGAGCAAAAGCTACTTTGACCTGTGCCTCATTGCATCGCTGAGTAATAGCTACTTTGATGTTATTTCTGTCGAGTAAATCAGTTATAACTTGAAAACTATTGCATTTAGAATATTTTGTTTAAGTAAGTTATCCACCTACTTTTGAGTAAGCTACAACAGAGAAAAATACCAAATCTGTAGCTTATTTCATAACTGAGCAATAGCTAATTTGAGGTTCTCATTGTTGAGTAAATCACTTGTAACTTGAAATTTATTGGTTTACAGTATTTTGTTTAAATATGTTGTACACCTACTTTTGGTTCAACTATAAGATAGTGAAGTTACAGACCTATAGCTCATGGCATAGCTGAGCAATTGCTACTTTCAGGGCTGTCGGGGTATTGTTTTAACCCATGGTGTCCAGATAGGCAGGCGGGAAAAAGTTTATCCGGGCTGTATCTCAGAAACCGCAAGGTGTAGGAAGTTGATACTTGGTAGGGACATTGGATGTGTAGGTGTCCAACATCATGGCCTGACCTTCATTTGACCTTGCCTTAGTGACCTTGAGTTTGGAAATCTTGTCTGGGTTATATCTTGGAAAGCGTAAGGTGTAGGAAGTTGATACTTGGTAGGGACATTGATTAGGGCATGTAGGTGTGCGACGTCATGATGTGGTCTTCATTTGACCTTGCTGTAGTAACCTTGACCTATAAAATCTATATCTCGGAAACTGTAAGGTGTAGGAAGTTAATACTTGGTAGGGACATTGGTTCGGGGGTGTAGGTGTGCAATGTCATGGTCTGACCTTGATTTGACCTTTGACCTTACTGTAATGACTTTTACGTATAAAATCTTGTCCAGGCTATGTTTCAGAAACCATAAGGTGTAAGAAGTTGATACTTGGTAGGGACATTGCTTCAGGGGTGTAGATGTGCAACGTCATGGTCTGACCTTAATTTGACCTTTGACCTTGCTATAGTGACCTTGAACTATAAAATCTTGTCTGGGCTATATCTCGGAAACTGTAAGATGTAGGAAGTTGATATTTGGTAGGGACATTGGTTTTATGCACAACCACTCTCTGTAAACCTTTCACACATAAAACATACATTAAGCCATTCCACTCTGCCAAACCCTAGATATGTGACCGATTCATTCGGTCACTGATTGCTTGTTTCAATTAGTTGTCTTCATGTTGTACTGTATATTTGGTAAATATCATCATAATATTTGAAAGCTTTATATGTGTACTGCTCAGCTTCCCAAGTTTGTCACCTACCCATGTTCGTCACTTGCATTTTTTTTTTTATAATATTAAAATCTCTTGACAAAATATCTTTCTTTGTAGAGCTGTACATCAGTATTATAAGTATCTGTTCTATTTATTTCAGTGTCCAAATTGCATGTCCTTAACAATTTTAAGGCAGGTGATGAACTTAGGTAGCTGAGCAATATACTCAGGATTAATCATTTTATAATATTCATTTCCCAAATAAATAACATGTCTCATTCATTCCCCAAAATAAATGAAATAAATGCATGCTGGTATTCCTGTCTTGCGCCCATTTACTGAAGTTCAAATGTTGTAAATAAGGGATAAACTTTTAAAGCACTTAATTTGAATGTGTATCAAATTCTAAGGTGCAATAAAACAAGGGCTAGATGAAGTAAGGGAAAGAAAATGATACTTTAGCATTAGAACATTTCCTAACACTTTTGCATTTTGAAAAGAAAATGTAATTAAGTGACCCAAAACAATTCAAAGTGTCCTTTACCAAATTTAGGATTCTTTTCTGACCTAATAAATCAAACAAGTCAGTGGAAGCTTCCATCAAATTTGATGCTGAAATCTTGCTCTAGTTAAGTGAGAAAAATTTTGACCAGACTTGTGATAGAAATGGTAAGTGCAATCCACTGAAACTTGTTTAAAATAATCTTAGTATCAGTAACATCATTTGAAACTGATTAATTACTAACAGGTCATAACAAGAAAAAGTTAAAGTGTGCCCCCAGTTGTTAGCACAAAGCTTAGACAATATGAGATCACACAATTCTGTAGGGTGCCCTACAATATTTTAGTAATACAGTTTTTTTTATTTTTATTGAACATCATCATGGTGTCTATGGTGACCATGGTCATCTGTGTCTATGTGGTGACCATGGTGACTGTGGTGTCCATGGTTTTTTTGGTAACTGTGCATTGATAATGATGACCATGGTGTCTGATGACCATGGTGTCTGAGCTGTGACAACTTCTCCACAGTGTGTTTGAGATGACCATGCTGTTCATAGTGACCATAGTTCATGTGACACCATTTAACAAAGTGCCTGGTTTTCTGTGATTTCCATAGTGACCATGATGTCCCTGGTGACCATGGTGGCCCTGGCGACCATGGCGTCACTGGTGACCATGGTGTCCCTGGTAACCATGGTCCAGGTTGTGGTGACCATGATGCCATTTAACAAAACATGGTCAACCATGGATTACCAGTGACCTGTGCCCATGGATGTCCATGGTTATCCATGGACAACCATGGTCAAAAGCCATGTTTTTCACCGGGGCGGTAGAAAAGACAAAAACATTTTGAATTATAAAGATAATCTTTTGTGACAGTAGAAATAAATTAGGTTATAACTGCAGAAAGCCATGAAACCACTGAGTTTTGTTTCATAAATATCTGAAAAATAAGATTAGTGATAAAATGTCATCCAGACTCAAGGAAATAAGTTAATATGGTTGAAATAACTCAGAAGCATATTTTGTGAAGATATTTTTGGAAATATTGTTATTAGTGTCAGTCACAAGCTTATCCAAAAAAATAATTGGTTTATCTAATAAATCTTGTGGAATTGTGTATCTAGTTTCTTGTTTTTTAAATTCATATCTTTTGACATTTTCACTGCAATTTCAATTTTTCAATTTTTTTTTTAAAAAAAGAGCAAAAAATATCCCACTTAAGCCATATTTCCAGATGGCATATATAGCAAACTTCATTGGGATAAATCGTATACAGACCTGATATTTGCCAGTTAATTAAAATGATTTGACTGCATTAGATCAGATGTTATTGTTTTCTTTTAGATCATATGGAGGAGGTAGTTGTTGAGGAGGGGGGTTCCAGCACTGTTATTCAAGGTCCCAAGTTCTGGGACTACCTTTACTCCCTACGGCAATCTGCCAGCCTCTGTGACATCCAACTCTGTGTCAAGGTCCTGGGAAGACAAGAGTCTTTGTCTTTACCAGCCCATAAACTTGTGCTGGCAGCTTCCAGCAGGTAGGTAATGATTCTGAGTGTTGAATCTGTGATTTGAATTTAATTAAACCCTGTTAATTTAATTATCATGACACAAGACATTTAGCAGATCCACAATATCAGTGTTGGTGATTAGGTTTTAATTTACAGAGTCCACAGACTTTAGACGTGTCTTAACATCTTGTAATTTTTGGTATTTTCTAAGAGCAAACCCATGGTCCTTAGCCTTTTTTCACCTGGGTCTTGGCAAGATCCACTGAAAACCTGTTCTAATATGACTTCAGAATCCACAAAAGTGTGAAAAGTTGACTCTTTCAGGTACTTCAGTCATTGTCTGCAGGTGAATGATTTTCTGGATGAATACAATTTTGATGGAATTAGTGTAGAGCATCTCCAGGCTGTCATAGACTATATGTACAGACAGATCTCTTGGGAACAGCTCTGTGAGGATCCTATGGGTGAGATTAGCATTGAAGAAATTCTCTTAATATAATTATGGGCATACCTATGTATTTAATACATTAAGAGGGTGTAATACTGAACAAGTATGTTTATGCCTACTGGATAAAGGGTCATAAGTAACCAGATGAAATACAATAAAAGTATAATAATCTCAATGTAATCAGTAGGAGTAGCTACAAGTTTCCTGCTTAAGACTAGGACAAGCCAGGTTCAAACTCAACTTCTGTGATGGCATTCATATCTCATCTACATCACAAAGCTCCCTTCTTGTTGCAAGGCTATAGACATTGTGTTACCAGCTCATACTTGATATGAATCGATATATATAATGGGATTTGCATTTGTTCATATTACTTAGGCAATCAAAAGAAAATACCATTGTAGAATGTGTGGAATATTTTATGAAGAAACAGTTAATCTGTTTTGCATAAATAATGCGACTTTAATGATTATATTAAGTTTCCAATCAGAGTAAATTTTCTCCTTTTGTCTATTTCATTGTTAACTTTACTAGTGCAGTGGTATGCTTCGATACTCTGTCTCTCCATTTTTAGGTGATATAGTTACTTTTCCAAGTAAAGTGGGGGATGAAACTTCACTTTTGGTGTATTTGCTTACTTGGGTCCATACATGGTCTGAGGGTGTTATATATACAATTGTTCTACAGGTAAAGTGGTTGCTGAGACTTTACAGGTGGTGTACCATGATGACAAAGAGAGTTCATCACCCAGTGATGGACAGGTCCACACTGTGCAGGGGACTGGCTTTGTAAGGGAAGTGCAACGTAGACAGGTATGAAGAAGTGTATGTTGACACCTGATAAGTATGTATAATGGCTTTAGGATTTTGATTATAGAAAATATTTTTAAAAAGTTGGGCCAAATTTATTACCTGAGTAATGGTATAAAATATGACATTCTTGCAGATATAAGTCGAAAACTTAATTTGTGAAATACCCAGCATACATTCATGGTGGTATAATTGCCCTTTTATCAAATAAATAAACCTTCTCTTTGCCCACAGCTGTGTGATTGTAGGGTGAAACCCAGCCAGTGGTATTACCTGGAATATGTTGACATTCTGTCCTTTGATAGTGTTGACTTTTCAGCCACAACGTTACAAACGGAATTACATCCCGCCCACAGAGGTGCAGGCCTGGATTGAGGCTAGCAGAGAGGTGGTGCCTCATAAGACCAGGGGCAGGAAACCCAGCAAAGTGTGAGTTTTTCCCTGTTTTGAGCTCATTGAGTACTTCATGGCACATTGGTACACATATTTTTCTTCTGGCAATATACATTGTATTTGTATTTATTTTCTGAATCATTAAGTCTTAGCAACAATAACCATTACAAACGAATGGCCAAATTTTTAAGGTCTGGAAGATTTGACCAAAAGATTTAGAATTTTCTCACATATGCATAGTTGAATACAAAAAAAAAAATGTAAAGATCAGAGCCTTATCTATTTTTCAGTGTAGCTGAATAAAATAATGGCAAAAAAAACTGTATTATATTGTACTATGACAAAAGTCTTTGAGTTCTTTAAATTTGTGTCTTGATTGGTACATCCATTGAGCTAATTGTTAGTGTTGACAGAAGACTTGGTTCGAAATAAAGTCCAGGTTTTCATTGTTTTCAAATGCTAGTTGATCAGTTATTTCACCTTAGTAACTATTTGGGATGTGAAAATTGAGCTTTGCCTCTTGTGTTTACACGGCTTTTGTTGATATGTTGTACATACACAGTAATCGTGTTTTACACTTTTTCAGATTTTCCTCATCCAGCATAAAGGAGTGCGTGCTGAGTAATTCAGACATTCTGGATGCTGTAGGTCATCACATACCAGCTGTGAGTGAGGAAGACGTCAAATTCAGTTCAAAGAAGATAGAATTACAAAGTGAAAGTACATTTCAGGATACAGGGTCAATAACTCATTGCAGTGATACAGAAAATGTCCCAACAGAAAATAGTACCATGTGTAGTGAGTTAGGAAATACAATAGAAAATCCGGGAAGTTTTGATGTAGCAGGGTGTGGTGAAATGCAAAGTAAAATAATGAGTGGTGATGAAGAAACAAGTTCTTCAGAAAATAATGTCAGAAACTGTGCAGAGGGTATTGATGTTGATCAAAGTGTGGTAGAAAGTAGTGCAGTGTGTAGTGATACATTAAGTGAAAAGGAATATGAGAGAAGAGAATGTGAATCAATGTTTTATGAAGCACAGAATTCTAACCCAACATGTGTTAATATTGGGAATACTTCTCTATGTCCTGTGACAGATAGTACCAAAGCATTATGTGAAGGCAAGGATACTGAACTAGCACAGAATGAAAGTGGAACTATATCATTATGTACTAAGTTGGAAAGGAGTGCAGAGTGTAATGATACACTGAGTAAACAAATTTGTGAAACGAGCATAATCCAGGAGGCTGAGGTTGCAAGTTCTGCTATGAAGAGTGAAGGCCATGAAACCATTGATCTGCCAATAGAAATTGAAAAGTGTGGCATGCCCAGTGTCAAGGGAAGTGTACTAATATCCAAAGAACTTGGGATTAAAGTAGTGCATACACCAAGGGGTGAAAAAGTGTACTGTATTGAACCAGCAAAATTTGGACAATGTAGTGAAACCTTGGAGAAAAGACACAGGCTAGATCTGAAGTCAAAGACTGGCAATATCTGCAAGGGTATGACTGAAAGGGAGGCAAATGAAAGTAGCAGAGTGAGTGCAGAGGATAGTGAGTTAGGGGACAAGTTTAAAGGGGAAGTAGGAACCACCACAAATCTTGAGCCATCTATGGCCGAAATGACTGACAGTTTTATTGCAAAAGTGGAAGATGATCATGTAAAGCAAAGTTTAAAGAGCAATAGATATAACAAAGGTAATGAGAGTGATGATAAAATGCTAGAGACTTTGTCTGATGATGGAAAGTCTAAAGATACAAAAATCCAGCTTGAACAATATGACCGAGTAAGTACTGAAGGTGTAGAAGTAATAGAATCACCCATTTTCAAGAAATTTACGAATCAGGAAAACTCACCAGATAAAATCAAGGTTCAAGTGATGAAATCTAATAGGGAAGTCAAGGCCAATGTGGTATTGACAAATAAAAACAAGAATCAGTCCACAGGAGTAGGTAAGACTAAATTAGAAAAGTCTCAGGATGTCTTTGATAAGACACGAGGAGTAAAATCAAACGGAAATGTAAGAAGAGGACCCTACAAAATGGATGACAAGGTGAAGGAGTATCTAAAGAAGGTGAAACAGATGAAAAAGCAGAATGGAAAACTAATGAAAAAGAGACTGGAAGAACAAGTTGATGATGCAGAATCCGATGAGAATCAGGTAGCAAAGAGATGCTCAGGGAATATAAAGGTGAGGTGTAATAAAGAAGTGTTTGCGATTGTTTGGTATTTTGCTGAAGAGATTTTCAAGTGAAATTGTCATAGTGTAGGGATCGATTGCCATGTGAAGGATTGATAAATTATATTGAATGTAAATTCAGGGTACTGTATCTTTCAATATTTCGATATTGGAACTGTTAGCGTTAGCCATGGGTAACATCAGAGGTTTTGTCAAAAGTTGACCATATTAATTCAAGAAATAAGTAAAGTTTGCTATGTAGGCACCAAAAGTACATTTCTGCAATAGAAAATAAAATTACAAAAATCACATAAAACAAGAGTATACTAGCTGTCAGGCTTTGTATCTCTTCCATGAAACTGGAAGTAGGTTGCTGACAATGTAAACAGTGCATGATGCCAGACTGTTTCAGTTGTAAGTGTGCTTTTAAAGTATTTTATATAATAAATATTGGTGTGACCAACTAGTCGAGGCTCACTAAATGAAGCAAATTTCATCAAATGTCAATCTCATTGTTAAGGGTCAAGTGCTCCCGTATCTATAAAATGTCATTTTGATATGGTTAGGTTTTATATAATAAAATGTTAATAAAATATCTTATTTGCATTAAATCATATAATGTTTCATTTTAAACAAATTGTTCACTATTTTATATGATGACACCAGCTAATTCTGAAGGCTTGTATCTTTATAATAATTATATTTATATCCCCAGACGAAAGTCGGGGATATATTGGATTCAGGTCTGTCGCGCCGCCGCCGTAGAAATTTCCTTGTGTACGCGATAACTCAAAAACGGATTAATATTTTTTTTCAAACTTGGTACACATGTTAAGGATGCCCAAAGGCAGATCCCGATTTTAAGGTGACCTTAAACTCCCAATAATAAAGAACTTATGGCCACCTTAAGGTCAGAAATTGCACTTTTGGCCACTTAGAGCCCTCTAGGTCACAAACTATGAGGCTTGTCTGCCTCAAATTTTACCTGAGAACACATTAATATATTCTTAGTACATGTGCCGAAAATCAAGACTTTAAGTTGAGGAGAAAATTGTCTTTGAGGCCCATAAAGACCCCACTTAGGACTTTTTTTCCTATATTTTTAACTTATTTTGCACTATAATTTGGAAGTGGTAATTCTGATGAGTCTCAAACTGCACTAGATGTAACTCTTATATGTAATCCTTGTCTGTGAAAAATTTAAAGGCTGTAGGTTTACCTGTTAGGCCTACTTAAGATCTCAAAATTGCCAACAGAGACCGAATGTATGGACTTGTTGCCATCTTCATGGACTGTAGCTTTCAAACTATGTCTCTCATCTAAGTGAAATATCATCTGAGAATATATCAATATGTTTTTCTTGTATGTACTCCAAAATTTAGGCCTTTAATAGACATTTAACCCATGTATGAGGACCATAAACACCCACCCAAGTGACCCTTTTAAGACATTTTTCACATATTTTGCTCTGTAACTTGGAAATGGTAAGTCTGAGAAGTTTCAAACTGTATTAGATATATATTCTATGTGTAATGTTAGTATGTAACAGATTTTAAGTCTGAAGCTTTAATTTGAAGGTCAAATTGAGGTCTCTGACGGGCTCCCAAAGACCCAATATATGGACTTTTTGCCACCTTTAAGCCCTGTGACTGTTAAACTATGTTATTGATGGAGCTGAAATCCCATCTGGGAATGCATTATTATGTCCTTTTTACATGTGCCGAAAATCAAGGCTTTAAGTAGACATTTAACCTGTGTTTGAGGACCATAAATCCCCACCCGAGTGACCCTTTTTAGACATTTTTCACATATTTTGCCCTGTAACTTGGAAATGGTAAGTCTGAGAAGTTTCAAACTGTATTAGATACATATTCTATGTGTAATCTTAGTATGTGACAAATTTTAAGTCTGAAGCTTTAATTTGAAGGCCACATTGAGGTCTCTAAAAGGCCCCATAGAGACCCACTATATGGACTTTTTGCCAGTTTTAAGGCCCATGACTGTTAAACTATGTGACTGATAGAGCTGAAATCTCATCTGGGAATACATTATTATGTTCTTTTTACATGTGCCAAAAATCAAGGCTTCAAGTAGACATTTAAACTGTGTATGAGGACCATTAACACCCACCCGAGTGACCGTTTTAAGACATTTTTCACATATTTTGCTCTGTAACTTGGAAATGGTGAGTCTGAGAAGTTTCAAACTTTATTATTAGGTACATATTCTATGTGTAGTCTTAGTATGTAGCAGATTTTAAGTCTGATGCTTTAATTTTTGAAGGCCACATCGAGATCTCTAAAAGGCCCACAGAGACCCAATATTTGGACTTTTTGCCACCTTTAAGCCCTGTGACTGTTAAACTATGTGATTGATTGAGCTGAAATCCCATCTGGGAATGCATTATTATGTCCTTTTCACATGTGCCGAAAATCAAGGCTTTTAGTAGACATTTAACCTGTGTATGAGGGCCAGGGACACTTGCCCGAGTGACCTTTTTTGACATTTTTTTCTGTATTTTGCCCTGTTATTTGGAAATGCTTAGTGTGACAAGTCTTAAACTGTATTATATATAATTTTTGTTTGTTGTGTATGTCCCCCAAAAAGTTTCAGTTCTGTAGTTTAATTGCTAAGGTCTCTTTAACAATTGTAAAATGCCCACAGAGACCCAATTTATGGATATTATGCTACTTTAAAGCCCTGTAACTGTCAAACTATGTGGCTCATAGAGCTGAAATCTTTGAATTTTTCAAAGGAAGTGCCTGTCTATTTAAATTTTGAATATTAATAATGTTATGGCTATCTTAGGCTTTTAAGAACTTATTTTTGTGTGTTATCTCTCTGCTTGCTGAGTTTTTAACTTTTTAATATGAAACTGGTTAAACATATTCAAGTAGGCAAAATGGACACTGTTATTTTCTGGTGAGCTTTAAGTCCCAAATATTAATGAAATTATAGCCTTATGTAGTAAAAATAGGGGATTTTTAACCCTCAACTAGCCCAGTTTTATTCAACTTGCCTTAATTTTGACACAGCTCCTACAGTTACGAACTCATTTCAATTGATAATCACATACTTAAAATTCTCAATTCTGAATTATTATTATAAATCTGTTCTTGTCGTTTGATAATTTATATTTAATTCTGGAGGTATATAATCTTCCTGTTGGACATTCCTTATTTATATATTTGATTTTATTTTAGTGATAAGATTAACTGAGCTTTTTGTATTTGATTACCCCGTTTATATTATAAGTGTTTGTTTACCATTTGTGCTGCAGCACTCCATCTCTTTGTAGTCCCACCCCCCATCCCCCACCCACCTCTGGGACCTCCAGCTATTGAGTGACACTAAATCAACAAAGGTATACAGATCTCCTGTAATAGTGAGAGAGGTGTGGAGAAGGGGAGAGAGGTGGGTGGGGGTGGGAGGTGGTGTTTGCTTCATTATCTAATTATCTAAGACAAAGGGAGTCAGAACTGAGATTGTGTCACATATTTAGGTTGCATATATATGGACCACATATATAGGAATTGAGGAAATGAATAACTGAAAAACAATGCAAATTCTAAAAATAATATAATAAAATAATAATATAAATAATATATGATTTTTAAATAATATTTTATTTGTGAACAAATATAGAAACAGAGATACGCTTTTGGAATTTTATGAATTTAGAATGGACATTCAATCATCAATCATTTAAATACTTTGAAAATAGGTTCAGAGTTACCCTTTGCAGGAAGATTGAAAATATGATCTGTTGAGTTATGTATTCGACGTCTGGGGATACACCATCTTCCTTGGGAAGATATAAACTTAGTAGACTGATGTGCTGAAGTTCATATAACTTTTCCCAATATTTATGGCATACAAATGATACAACAAATGGATTAAATAAAAAATTCCCGATCAAAACCTGTGGCGTGAGTGATGACCTGTCTGGGGATATGTTGGCGCCGAGTTGGCCCAATCTAGTTTTTATCGTTTTTATGGGAGCCAACATATTAAATGTTGTTTTCTGTCAAGGTGCATATTCAGTCATTTTCTGCAGGTGAATGATTTTCTGGATGAAACCTATTGTGCATGTATACAATTCTTAAACTGGAGGAAAAGTTATTTGAATTTTAAATTGTACTTTACTGTCCTTGCGCATTTCTGAAAATAATTTAAATATGTGTATGTACTGTACTCAAATGTAGCCACTCTAAATCCCAGTACTGTGACAGAGTCAGTGGACAAATATTGTCAGTGTTGTCTCTTCTTATATACAAATTTGTTCTTGTTTTGTCTATATTGGAGGAGCTGGTAACAGAATCTTTTGCCTGCAAACCTCTTCCACAGGGCATTAAAGAAGATCTGTACCTGTCTTCGCAAGACCTTAAAGCTTCTGACGAGGGTAAGGACGACCAGTAGTTTGCATTGTTCCCATGCAGTTTTATTGTATATTCTAAAAAGGTAGGTTGCGCAGTGACCTTGGACGTGTCTTTTGCGCAGTTCAGAAATCGCGTATACAGAACGGCAAAAAAGTAACGCTGTTGAATTCTACATACATCATCCCTTTGTGTACAAATGTAAACAAACAACTTGCGGTAAAATAAACGGTTAAATATTCATAAGATTGTCATTTCTTACTTGATTTTAACAAATAACATATCATTTTAAAGCTTACAACATATTGAAAACATCTGCAATGACAATCTGGACAAATTCTATGAAAATAGAGTAGCAAGAAATACTTAATTTTTATTTTACCAAAGATATCTCCATGTATGTTTCATTGATGGAACAGCCAACATGGCATTTGATTTGTTTTGATTTTTGTGTAAGATTTATCCCTTCATTTTGACCAAATATTAATGTAACCATTTTAGAATAGGAATAAAAGACAAATTCTTATGCTTTATGGTGGTTTTAAACTATCAATTGGCTGCATTAAAGCACATAGCCCTTCGGGCTTCTTAATTTTAATATTCAGCCAATCGATAGTTTAAAACCATCATAAAGCACTCGAATATGTCTTTTATTCCTATAACACATCCAAAAGGTGATGTGGCCAGTTTGAGTGGTATAATGAACAGTACATACTAGTTTGTCAAAATTTTGTATCATTAGCTACTGGGAAACTAAAAATAACTCCCTGCTTTCTCACTTGGGGTACCTGATCTAAAATGTGGACCCAGAGACACATTTGATTATAAACTTTTTGCCATAGAAATTGTGGTTCAGATGTCGACCCCTAACAAATATATGTGGAAGAAAATTGAGGTAACCACTATGTTGTGACAATGTTTATAGAATTTTGATCTTTCGCTATCTCTGCACCCTAAAAACAAAATTTGGTTCAAACTTCAAACATATGAAATTTGGACTGTGCAAAATTTAGAAAAACACTAACATAGCACAAAAGATACTATTTTACCAAACTATAAAACACACATAAGTTCCATGTCAAAATATAGCATGTATATTCAAAATATCTATGGATGATATGTTGTAGAGTAAGAAATCTGAAATTCGTCACATGTGAAAATACTAATAAAATAAATGAATTGTGGTGAGATTTGTTGAATGTATAGTAAATTAAGGCTTTTTGGACTGAAAAATACCAATTGTGAGACAAAAACATCATTTTCTTCATAAAATTAACTAAGGTTTTACAGGTGGCGTATTTTAGATTCCTGGCGAATTTTAGATTTCTTACTCTACCATATTCAGCATTTCCTTAACATGGTTACATCATTTAATTGTATCCCCGACGCGAAGCGGGGATACTATGGATTCATCATCGTCGTCGTCCGCGTCCGCGCCCTCGTCCGCGTCCGCGTCCGCAGAGATTTCTTGTTAGCGACCTACAGTCCACATTTCTTTCCGGATTTCTTTCATATTTGGCAGGTGACTTGATATGGTAGAGGACTCGCCACCCTATCTTTTTGGTAGGCTTTATGTCTAAATTAGGCCTGTGGTAGACAAAAATGTCTAAAATGTGGAATATTGCTTGTTAGCGACCTACAGTCCACATTTCTTTCCAGATTTCTTTCATATTTGGCAGGTGGCTTGGTATGCTAGAGGACTCGCCACCCTATCTTTTTGGTAGGCTTTATGTCTAAATTAGGCCTGTGGTAGACAAAAATGTCTAAAATGCATTAAAAGTCATGAAATCATGCACTAAATCACTTATAACTTGAAAAGTGTTGCATTTAGAGCATTTTGTTAAAATATGTTATTCAGATACTTTTTTCATAGCTACAACATGGTGAGTAACTTGGGTGTCTGTCTCAATCGCTAAGTGAGTAATAGCTACTTTTGGGCTTTTCAGTAACTTCCATCATGAGTAAAATCAATTGTAACTTGAAAACTATTGCATTTACAGAATTTTGTATAAATATGTTATTCAGCTACTTTTATGTCAGCTATAACATAGTAAAATTTCAGACATGTAGCTCATGGCATAGCTGAGTAATAGCTACTTTTAGGTTATCACTGTTGAGTAAATTACTTATAACTTCAAAAGTATTACATTTAGAGTATTTTGTTTCAATATGTTATTCACCTATTTCGGAGTCAGCTATAACATAGTGAAGTTCCAGACCTGTGGCTCATTGCATAGCTGAGTAATAGCTACTTTGAAGTTCACACTGTTGAGTAAATCAGTTGTAATTGGAAAAGTATTGCATTTACAGAAATTTGTGTAAATATGTTATTCAGCTACTTTTGGGTCAGCTATAACATAGTGAAATTACAGACCTGTAGCTCATGGCACAACTGAGCAATAGCTATTTTCAGGTACTGACTGTTGAGTAAATGACTTGTAACTTGAAAAATAGTGCATTTGGAGTATTTTGTTAAAATATGTTGTTCGCCTACTTTTGGGTCAGCTATAACGTCGTGAAATTACAGACTTATAGCTCATGGCATAGCTGAGCAATAGCTATTTTCAGGTTGTCACTATTGAGTAAATCAGTTGTAACTTGAAAACTATTGCATTTACAGTATTTTGCTTAAATATGTTGTTCACCTAATTTTGGGTCAGCTATAACATAGAAAAAATTCAGACATGTAGCTCATTGCATAGCTGAGTAATAGCTACTTTGACGTTATCACTGTTGAGTAAATCAGTTATAACGTGAAAACTATTACATTTACAGTATTTTGTTTAAATATGTTATTCACATAATTTTTGGTCAGCTATATCAGAGTGAAATTGCAGACCTCTGTGTCATGGCATAGCTTACCAATATCTACTTTCAGGTTCTCACTGTTGAGTAAATCATTGTATCCACTGGATAGCCGTAGTGTGTAGAGAGATTTCACCATTACCGCTCTAACAAAAAAAAATATTATAGCTAGCCTTCTCAAGTTTGCAAAGTATATTACAGGGTGCACCACAGTACTCTATTGGTAGGCTTTATGTCTAAATTAGGCCTGTGGCTAAATTACTTACCTACTAAAAATGAGTAATTCTGCATTTTCTCTAAAAGTATTGCAGATAGCAAATTTTTCTTAAATAACTCATTCACCTACTTTTGGGAGAGCTTTCACATGCTGAAGTTCCAGACCTGTAGGTAATTACTCACCTACTGAAAATGAGTAAATGCGAATTATCTCTAAAAGTATTGCAGATAGCCAATTTTTGTCAAATAACTCCTTCACCTACTTTTGGGAGAGCTTTCACATGCTGAAGTTTCAGACCCGTAGGTAATTACTCACCTACTCAAAATGAGTAAATGCAAATTATCTCTAAAAGTATTGCAGATAGCGAATTTTTGTCAAATAACTCCTTCACCTACTTTTGGGAGAGCTTTCACTTGGTGAAGTTTCAGACCTGTAGGTAATTACTCACCTACTGAAAATGAGTAAATGCAAATTATCTCTAAAAGTATTGCAGATAGCCAATTTTTGTCAAATAACTCCTTCACCTACTTTTGGGAGAGCTTTCACTTGGTGAAGTTTCAGACCTGTAGGTAATTACTCACCTACTGAAAATGAGTTAATGCAAATTATCTCTAAAAGTATTCCAGATAGCCAATTTTTGTCAAATAACTCCTTCACCTACTTTTGGGAGACCTTTCACTTGGTGAAGTTTCAGACCTGTAGCTAATTATTCACCTACCCAAAATGAGTAAATGCTAATTATCTATAAAAGTATTGCAGATATCCAATTTTTTATCAAATAACTCATTCATCTACTTTTGGGAGAGCTTTCACATGGTGAAGTTCCAGACCCGTAGGTAATTACTCGCCTACTGAAAATGAGTAAATTCGAATTATCTCTAAAAGTATTGTAGATAGCCAATTTTTCTCAAATAACTCATTCGCCTACTTTTGAGAGAGCTTTCACTTGGTGAAGTTTCAGACCCGTAGCTAATTATTCATCTACTCAAAATGAGTAAATGCGAATTATCTCTACAAGTATTGCAGATAGCCAGTATTTCACAAATAACTCATTAATATGAAAACAACTTAGAGGAAGTCATGGGCTGCAAATCTTTTCATGTGGTCAGATTTCACCTTGGGCCCCTCCTGCTTATTATTGGTCCTAGAGGTTTGCAATGTGAAAACGACTTATAGGAAATCATGGACTGCGAATCTTTTGATGTGGTCAGACTTCACCTTGGGCCCCTGCTACAGGGTCAAATAAGGGTAGCCAAACTTAAAAGTGCTTTCAGCTTGCTTATTAACGAAAAATGCTTTTTATCTTCTAAACTATGTTAGTTGGCCTTTGTCGGTGGATACATCCAGCATCTGGCCACAGATGCGTCCTATTTCTAGTTGTATATTTGTATCCCAGACGCGAAGCGGGGATACTATGGATTCATCATCGTCGTCGTCCGCGCCCTCGTCCGCGTCCGCAGAGATTTCTTGTTAGCGACCTACAGTCCACATTTCTTTCCAGATTTCTTTCATATTTGGCAGGTGGCTTGATATGGTAGAGGACTCGCCACCCTATCTTTTTGGTAGGCTTTATGTCCAAATTAGGCCTGTGGTAGACAAAAATGTCTAAAATGTGGAATATTGCTTGTTAGCGACCTACAGTCCACATTTCTTTCCAGATTTCTTTCATATTTGGCAGGTGGCTTGGTATGCTACAGGACTCGCCACCCTATCTTTTTGGTAGGCTTTATGTCTAAATTAGGCCTCTGGTACACAAAAATGTCTAAAATGCATTAAAATTCATGAAATCATGCACTAAATCACTTGTAACTTGAAAAGTGTTGCATTTAGAGCATTTTGTTAAAATATGTTATTCAGATACTTTTTTCATAGCTACAACATGGTGAGTAACTTGGGTGTCTGTCTCAATAGCTAAGTGAGTAATAGCTACTTTTGGGCTTTTCAGTAACTTCCATCGTGAGTAAAATCACTTGTAACTTGAAAACTATTGCATTTAGAGTATTTTGTTTCAATATGTTATTCAGCTATTTTTGGGTCGGCTATAACATAGTAAAATTTCAGACCTGTAGCTCATGGCATAGCTGAGTAATAGCTACGTTTAGGTTATCACTGTTGAGTAAATTGCTTATAACTTCAAAAGTATTACATTTAGAGTATTTTGTTTCATATGTTATTCACCTATTTCGGAGTCAGCTATAACATAGTGAAGTTCCAGACCTGTGGCTCATTGCATAGCTGAGTAATAGCTACTTTGAAGTTCACACTGTTGAGTAAATCAGTTGTAATTGGAAAACTAAATCACTTGCAACTTGAAAAGTGTTGCATTTAGAGCATTTTGTTAAAATATGTTATTCAGATACTTTTTTCATAGCTACAACATGGCTAGTAACTTGGGTGTCTGTCTCAATAGCTAAGTGAGTAATAGCTACTTTTGGGCTTTTCAGTAACTTCCATCGTGAGTAAAATCACTTGTAACTTGAAAACTATTGCATTTAGAGTATTTGTTTCAATATGTTATTCAGCTATTTTTGGGTCAGCTATAACATAGTAAAATTTCGGACCTGTAGCTCATGGCATAGCTGAGTAATAGCTACTTTTAGGTTATCACTGTTGAGTAAATTGCTTATAACTTCAAAAGTATTACATTTAGAGTATTTTGTTTCAATATGTTATTCACCTATTTCGGAGTCAGCTATAACATAGTGAAGTTCCAGACCTGTGGCTCATTGCATAGCTGAGTAATAGCTACTTTGAAGTTCACACTGTTGATTTATTTGTTTATTTGGGGTTTTACGTCGCTTTCAACACTGTACAGGTCATATCACGACGGGTAGTTGGAAGGGCAGAGGAAACCAGTACATAGAGTTCGCTAGGGTTGTGTACTGTAAACTGCCGACCAACGGAGTGAATCAGTTGTAATTGGAAAACTATTGCATTTACAGAAATTTGTGTAAATATGTTATTCAGCTACTTTTGGGTCAGCTATAACATAGTAAAATTTCAGACCTGTAGCTCATGGCATAGCTGAGTAATAGCTACTTTTAGGTTATCACTGTTGAGTAAATTGCTTATAACTTCAAAAGTATTACATTTAAAGTATTTTGTTTCAATATGTTATTCACCTATTTCGGAGTCAGCTATAACATAGTGAAGTTCCAGACCTGTGGCTCATTGCATAGCTGAGTAATAGCTACTTTGAAGTTCACACTGTTGAGTAAATCAGTTGTAATTGGAAAACTAAATCACTTGCAACTTGAAAAGTGTTGCATTTAGAGCATTTTGTTAAAATATGTTATTCAGATACTTTTTTCATAGCTACAACATGGCTAGTAACTTGGGTGTCTGTCTCAATAGCTAAGTGAGTAATAGCTACTTTTGGGCTTTTCAGTAACTTCCATCGTGAGTAAAATCACTTGTAACTTGAAAACTATTGCATTTAGAGTATTTGTTTCAATATGTTATTCAGCTATTTTTGGGTCAGCTATAACATAGTAAAATTTCGGACCTGTAGCTCATGGCATAGCTGAGTAATAGCTACTTTTAGGTTATCACTGTTGAGTAAATTGCTTATAACTTCAAAAGTATTACATTTAGAGTATTTTGTTTCAATATGTTATTCACCTATTTCGGAGTCAGCTATAACATAGTGAAGTTCCAGACCTGTGGCTCATTGCATAGCTGAGTAATAGCTACTTTGAAGTTCACACTGTTGATTTATTTGTTTATTTGGGGTTTTACGTCGCTTTCAACACTGTACAGGTCATATCACGACGGGTAGTTGGAAGGGCAGAGGAAACCAGTACATAGAGTTCGCTAGGGTTGTGTACTGTAAACTGCCGACCAACGGAGTGAATCAGTTGTAATTGGAAAACTATTGCATTTACAGAAATTTGTGTAAATATGTTATTCAGCTACTTTTGGGTCAGCTATAACATAGTAAAATTTCAGACCTGTAGCTCATGGCATAGCTGAGTAATAGCTACTTTTAGGTTATCACTGTTGAGTAAATTGCTTATAACTTCAAAAGTATTACATTTAAAGTATTTTGTTTCAATATGTTATTCACCTATTTCGGAGTCAGCTATAACATAGTGAAGTTCCAGACCTGTGGCTCATTGCATAGCTGAGTAATAGCTACTTTGAAGTTCACACTTTTGAGTAAATCAGTTGTAATTGGAAAACTATTGCATTTACAGAAATTTGTGTAAATATGTTATTCAGCTACTTTTGGGTCAGCTATAACATAGTGAAATTACAGACCTGTAGCTCATGGCACAACTGAGCAATAGCTATTTTCAGGTACTGACTGTTGAGTAAATGACTTGTAACTTGAAAAATATTGCATTTGGAGTATTTTGTTAAAATATGTTGTTCACCTACTTTTGGGTCAGCTATAACGTCGTGAAATTACAGACTTATAGCTCATGGCATAGCTGAGCAATAGCTATTTTCAGGTTCTCACTATTGAGTAAATCAGTTGTAACTTGAAAACTATTGCATTTATAATATTTTGCTTAAATATGTTGTTCACCTAATTTTGGGTCAGCTATAACATAGAAAAAATTCAGACATGTAGCTCATTGCATAGCTGAGTAATAGCTACTTTGAGGTTATCACTGTTGAGTAAATCAGTTATAACGTGAAAACTATTACATTTACAGTATTTTGTTTAAATATGTTATTCACATAATTTTTGGTCAGCTATAACAGAGTGAATTTGCAGACCTCTATGTCATGGCATAGCTTACCAATATCTACTTTCAGGTTCTCACTGTTGAGTAAATCATTGTATCCACTGGATAGCCGCAGTGTGTAGAGAGATTTCACCATTACCGCTCTAACGAAAAAAATATTATAGCTAGCCTTCTCAAGTTTGCAAGGTATATTAGAGGGTGCACCACAGTATTCTATTGGTAGGCTTTATGTCTAAATTAGGCCTGTGGCTAAATTACTTGCCTACTAAAAATGAGTAATTCTGCATTTTCTCTAAAAGTATTGCAGATAGCAAATTTTTCTTAAATAACTCATTCACCTACTTTTGGGAGAGCTTTCACATGCTGAAGTTCCAGAACTGTAGGTAATTACTCACCTACTCAAAATGAGTAAATGCGAATTATCTCTAAAACTATTGCAGATAGCCAATTTTTCTCAAATAACTCATTCACCTACTTTTGGGAGAGCTTTCACTTGGTGAAGTTTCAGACCCGTAGGTAATTACTCACCTACTGAAAATGAGTAAATGCGAATTATCTCTAAAAGCATTCCAGATAGCCAATTTTTGTCAAATAACTCCTTCACCTACTTTTGGGAGACCTTTCACTTGGTGAAGTTTCAGACCTGTAGCTAATTATTCACCTAGTCAAAATGAGTAAATGCTAATTATCTCTAAAAGTATTGCAGATATCCAATTTTTATCAAATAACTCATTCATCTACTTTTGGGAGAGCTTTCACATGGTGAAGTTTCAGACCCATAGCTAATTATTCACCTACTCAAAATGAGTAAATGCAAATTATCTCTAAAAGTATTCCAGATAGCCAATTTTTGTCAAATAACTCCTTCACCTACTTTTGGGAGACCTTTCACTTGGTGAAGTTTCAGACCTGTAGCTAATTATTCACCTACTCAAAATGAGTAAATGCTAATTATCTCTAAAAGTATTGCAGATATCCAATTTTTATCAAATAACTCATTCATCTACTTTTGGGAGACCTTTCACATGGTGAAGTTTCAGACCCATAGCTAATTATTCACCTACTCAAAATGAGTAAATGCAAATTATCTCTAAAAGTATTGTAGATAGCCAATTTTTCTCAAATAACTCATTTGCCTACTTTTGGGAGAGCTTTCACTTGGTGAAGTTTCAGACCCGTAGGTAATTACTCACCTACTGAAAATGAGTAAATGCAAATTATCTCTAAAAGTATTGCAGATAGCCAGTATTTCTCAAATAACTCATTAATATGAAAACAACTTATAGGAAGTCATGGGCTGCAAATCTTTTCATGTGGTCAGATTTGACCTTGGGCCCCTCCTGCTTATTATTGGTCCTAGAGGTTTGCAATGTGAAAACGACGTATAGGAAATCATGGGCTGCGAATCTTTCGATGTGGTCAGACCTCACCTTAGGCCCCTGCTACAGGGTCAAATAAGGTTAGCCAAACTTAAAAGTGCTTTCAGCTTGCTTATTAACGAAAAATGCTGTTTATCTTCCAAACTATCTTAGTTGGCCTTTGTCGGAGGATACATCCAGCATCTGGCCACAGATGCGTCCTTGGTCTAGTTTTATACTGTATCAGTTTTGAAAATGTTAGCTAGATAAGAATCAGATTATTACTAGTCAGTGGAAATATCGAATGTCAAACCCAAAATTCTGAATGATTTCACAGCACTAGTAGCCACTATATTATTAGGTGTTCATATTTATGATTGACCTTGGTTTGTTAAGTCAATTTTCCTTTTATTATTGTTTACTGAAAATTACTAAAACTCTCTCAGCGTAAAATCTTGTGTCAAAAGTATTACTGTCTTTATGTTGCATGTAAATATATTGAAGAGATTCAAATACCAGCACTTTTATCCTTAAATAATAATTTATGTGATCATTGTTGCGCTAGAAGAAGTGTTTGGGGCATGCATTTTAGGAGTCGATGTAAAACTATTTTATCTGTGTAGATGAGCCGTCTGGCCAATCATCAATCAAGAGGAGAAATTTGGAGGAGTTTGCCCATGAGTGTGTCTTCTGTGAGCAGGTAATACCAGGTCGCAAAGTTTAAAATTGGTGCTTTTGTACAATGTAGTGCCTTTACACACCTATTTCCTCCTCAGGTAAAATAGCACTGCAACTCATTAGTCTTGTGTACATTTTTGTACCATAATGTATCAGTGATTCAACTCCAAGTCAAATAAAGCACTTCATCAAAATAGATATTATGCTGAAGATCAATGCACAGTGCAAAAGCTAACAAAGTTGAAAAGTTTTATTGTATTTTCACAAATATATGAGGCCGGAAAAAACCACCATCCAGAAAACTCCTGCTACATATGTGTGGAAAAAGCCCTAAGCAGTTTAAACGAGACATTTTAACAATTTCATTTTATGGGCAAGGATAGTGAAAATTATCAAGTCGTGATAAGATATTAAGTTTCCTTTAATTTTTTTCAAATAAAAATTGATCATTTTTTCAAAGTATATTTCTAGTGAAAATCCAGGCTGAGCTAAATTTCCTTTTGTACAGTGTATTGCTATATGTTGCAGAGGTTTGACTCTGTTCAGTCTCTCAACAGTCACATCTCACTAGCTGAGTGTACTAAAACTCCCCAAGCCAGGAAATCTGCCCAGTGGAGAGACACCCACACCAGGTTTGTCCTGAATTCTATCCACAGGAGGTTTATTTTTCTCCTGATTTAATGTCTTATTTAATTCATTATAAGAAATAAAAGCCAGGGGGCAGATAGGTATTGTGGAGTTTAGACCTATGATTTTAGTTAAATAAAACTTTTTTTTTCAGAAAATTACCACAGGAGTTAATATATTGTATTTTATTGCGTTAATACATCCTATCCAATGGACAATATGCTAAACCGGTCGGCGCAGACCGGCCCGCCAAACGCCAGAAAAAGACGTCCTGTGTTTCCACCGGCTGGCCGGTCCGTAGTACTGTGCACTCCCCAGATGGCGCCTCATACTTCCTTCCTGTCTAGACAACCTGACGTCATAACATCTTTTTTGTTTGGCGCGTGTACTGTGCGAACGTGTTTTCAACAATCTCCAGATATTTTAAGGAAAAGTGTGCATTATGATGGATTTTTCACCTGCATTGCAAATATTTTAGTTTAAAAGTGTTATCTACATCTCAAGCACGGATATACATTATTAAATCTGCTGGAAACGCTCCCTAGCTGACTCAATTTAGTGTTGATGATACGGCAGTCACGACGCGAAAGATAAAGGCAGCCATTTTACTAGTTTCCTCCCATTCAACCTTTGTGTTGTTAGGGGCAGATCGACAATATTGAGGAATTATGGATATACTACTTACAGGTATTTTTATCCGTGTCTTTTGTTTGAGGCTACAGTCACCATAGAAACGTCTTTTCTAGTACTACCAATAGAAATCACGGGGAACTTCAATCTACGTAGTTTTGAACACTGTAAATAGAAGGAATTCCCCAAGCAAGAGATGCATTCTTCAGAGCGCACTGGTACCGACTTCTCTGCTGTAAAGCATCAGTCACACCAGCCTAGATCGAGTATTGTGTTTTCATCAGAACTTCATATCTACGACATAGAAGGAATTTCACTCTCAGTCCCACCCTTGTGGACCCGGCACGTGTGTCGGTAATAAGGGCAGTGGATGGCCAGGACACTGGTTTGAGTGCACAGCCGGCTGAGAAGAACCTACTTCACAATAGAAGGTGATTTCAGTCCCTCCCTTGCAGACCCGGCTTTGTTGTCGGTAGTGGGGGTTGTGGATGGCCAGTTCACTGGTTTTATCACAAAGAAGGAAGGAATTTCATGTACAGAGCGCACCGGTCCAGGCTTCTCTGCTTTAAAAGCATCAGCCGGCCGGCCAGCGAAAAAGAACGCGACCTCTGATGTCATATCCAGCCAGCCAATCGCGTGTCCTTCCTACCGAATCACGAAGCTGGTCACGTAATTCACCGACTAGTCACGAAGTTAATCATGTGATTCACCGAACAAGAAGGTCGGTAGTAATTCTTTGCACTCACGTCTAATGTGACTCCAGTTTTTAGTTTCTGAAATTCACCTCCAGCGCACTGGTACAGACTTCTCTGCTACAGGCATCAATCGACCAATCACCTCACGTTTACTGTGATATAAGGAAAGAACGTGTCCAGGGAGGGCATCTCCCTGAAGTTGGTCACGTGATTCGCCGACCAGGTCACGAAGCTGATCGTCATCTCCAATCAGCCAATCACGTTGCCAGTCCGACCAGTAAGCTGGTCATGTGACACACCGACCAACACTTGTTTCTATTTATAGCTCACAAGGGCTTTCCCAGCAACTGTCAAATCTACAAATAAGACGTGCGTTCAAAGAAACACAGCCTTGTACACTACCTTGCAAAGGAAATTTTTTAATTAATGGAGGAACTGAATTCAACACAAGATAGTTGTGACCTTCATTCAGCAACTGGTTACAGAGTGTACCTACCGGCTACACAGCCTTGTACAATTACTTCAACAACTGGCTACAGGGTACCGACCAGGTACTGGCTACACAGCCTTGTACACTTACTTCAACAACTGGTTACAGAGTGTACCGACCGACTACCGGCTAAACAGCCTTGTACAGTTACTTCAATAACTGGTTACAGTATGTACCGACCGGCTACCGGCTTCACAGCCTTATACAGTAGCCTCAACTGGTTACAGTGTACCGGCTACACAGCCTTGTACTCTGTCTTCAACAACTGGTTACAGAGTGTACCGGCTGGTACTGGCTACACAGCTTGTACACTTACTTCAACAACTGGTTACAGTGTGTACCAACCGGCTACCGGCTTCACAGCCTTGTACAGTAGCCTCAACTGGTTACAGTGTACCGGCTACACAGCCTTGTACACTGGTTTCAACAACTGGTTACAGAGTGTACCGGCTGGTACTGGCTACACAGCCTTGTACACTTGCTTCAACCTACCAGTGACAAGTCTACTAACAGGGTGCTGGCTACACTGTCCTTACTGTACAGGGCTTCACCCTAACTGGTTACCAAAAAAAAAAAAACAAAAAAAAAACAAATGGCTAAATATAGACCGGTAGCTGTCTAAATTCATTGGTGACCCCAGCCTGCTAGTTTTTTTGCACCGATTACAGAGACTTAACTGTTTACAGTGAATTACCGGTGTATGGAGTCTTGGTACCGGACAGAAAAGTGGTCGATAGTCAGACAAGTTCTTCATCATGTTTGGCCAAGGGTCAGCCATCTCAATTTCTTGTAAATGCTGCACCTTGCAGGATGCTGGCCTGGGGCAAGAATCTTTTAAATGTGAAAAGTTGTGTCAGCCCCACCGGACCGGACCACAGCAAGAACAGAGAGACTGTTTTCTCGGACCATTGTCACCAGACCGGACCAGTGTCCGGAGGCCGTAGGGACAGTAATGTTTGTCAGACTAGCAAATGTCACGAATGTGGCACACATCTGCCTGTAGGGTCCAGACTAACCCCGTTTTCGGGACTTAGGAAGCCTTGGGGGGCTGGACCCTAGGTAGTACAAAGATTGAAGGAGGACTACACAACTGCTATGCACATCTTCACAGAAACCTATTGGTTAGAAGCATTACATCAGCTTATGGACAAGGAATGGTGCAGTAGAGCCAGTTTCAAAATCTCTGGGCTCCTCAACCTTGCTTGGTCCCAAAACCACACAACCTTTGGAGACCTATTCTAGGTGTGAGCAAACCAAACCTTCCGGAGACCATCAGGACCATCCTCCAACAATGGGAGTGGGTTACCTCCTTAGATTTCAAGGACGCCTACTTCCATATTCCAATACAGGAACAGTCCAGGACATATCAAATTTCATGTCCAGGGTCGGACATACCAGTTCAAAGCGCGGTCTTTCAGTCTGTCCACTGCACCCATGGAGCTCACTGTAGTAGCAAGGAGTTGAAACTGATGGCCATACACAAGGGTATAATAATCCACCAGTACTTAGACCACTGGTTGGTGAAAGCCACATCCCACCGGGGTTGTCTCCGGCATACACTAGATCTAGTGAAAATATGCCAAAGTTTAGGTTACCAGTTCGATCTCATGGCCGGTCGGGTCTGACCTATACCGGACCATTGGCAGAACCTTCAGGACAAATTCTAGAAATACTGTCACTACCGGTTTGTCCGGTCCAGCAGTTCAGGTCTGATAGGTTTACTATCAGCCACGGGAAAGCATTTTCACCTAGACCGACTTCATAGGAGACCCATATAGTGGCATCTCAAAAACAGCTGGAGGGTACCGGAGTCACTAGAAAAGGTGATTCCAATACCAAGGTGTTGCACCCACATTTACAAGGGTGGTTGCAAGAGGACAATGTCCTTACAGGCCAACCATTACACCCAAATTAAACATGATCTGCAAATTTTACAGATTCATCAAAAGCAGGGTGGGGTGCTCACTTAAACGAACACACTGCAGGAGGCACCTAGTCCCTCCTGGAAAGCAAGTTGCATATCAATTACCTAGAACTCCAGGCAGTCTTCCTAGCCTTATAAGAGTTCCAAGACCTCTGTATGCACAAGATAGTACTTGTAGAGACAGACAACACCACAGTGGTGTCATACATAAACAGGGAAGGAGGCATGAGGTCGGGCCCACTTTGTGCTTTACTATGGAGAATCTTGACCTGGTGCGCCAGAAATCAAGTAACTCTAAAAGCCCGACACAGGCTGGCTGAGTGTGGTTGCAGACAAGCTCTCCAGGCTAGACCAGACCACCCAAACAGAGTGGTCTCTCCCTCAGGAGGTCTTCCAAGCAATATGCAACAGGTGGCACCGACCTCAACTAGATCTATTTGCCACGAGGTTCAACAACAAGTTGCCCTTGTTTGTGTCACCGGTACCGGATCCCCTGGTTACAGCAGTGAATGCGCTCAGTTTGCCATGGTAGGATCAGGAAGCATACACCTTCCCACTGTCAGCCATGTTGGGCAAAGCGGTGATGTTGCAGGACTCCCCATGCAAGAGAACCATTCTGATTGCTCCAGGGTGGCCCATCATGCCTTGGTTTTGGGATCCAGTGGCCATGTCCAGCCAAATCCCACTGAGCCTGCCCAATCTGCCCAACCTGTTGACATAACCATTCAATCAGATCCCTCACAGAAATCTGACAAATCTTAATCTCAATGCTTGGCTCCTGGAGCCTCAGCATTCGAGGAGCAGGGCTTCGCTGAGGCAGTGGCAGCAAGAATTGAGGCTCCTCAAAAGGGATCAACCAGATCAGTCTATGAGGCAAGTGGACCATTGTTACAAGTGGTGCGTCACTAATCAGGTGGACCTCAGGGTACTCCTGTAAAGTCAGTTGCGGACTTCCTTATGTACCTTATAAGGACAGGAAGATACAGCCCAGCACCATTAATGGTTACAGTTCAGCCATTGCTGATAAATTGGGAAATTCACCCTTCAACATCAGCAAGGACAAAATCTCGCTCGTCTCCTGGATAGTTTCCACAGAGACGGACCCAAAGGCAGGAGGGGCATACCCTCCTGGAACCTCTCACTGGTTTTGCACCAACTGAATAAGGCTCCGTTGGAACCAATCAAGGAGGCCTCCTTGAAGCATTTGACCTTCAAGACGGTATTCTTCTTCGCCCTTGGGTCGGGCAAGAACAGAAGTGAGATTCATGCTTGGCAAACAAAAACATTAGACACAATCCATGAATCCAGTTGGTCAACAGTGTCCCTGTATCCATTACCCAGCTTTCTATCCAAGAATTAGCTGGGTCCAGACAGTGTGGCCCCAGTGGTTATAACAACCCTGGCCCCCGTCTCTGGATAGATCCCTCAAGTCTGACTGGTCCTCTTTTTTTCCGGCTAGAGCATTGCACTACTATTTGGACAGGACCTCAGACCTCAAGTAGAATAAGGAGGTGGTTGTTTTGTCTCCTTTAAGAAAGGTTCCGACAAGACATTTGCCTCTATCTCCTATTAGATCAAGCAGACTGTGATCCTATGTTATGAGCTCTCTGACCAGGAGGCCCACTCTTTACATCAGGTTAAAACCCATGATGTCAGGGCCTTTGCTGCTCCTAAGGTCTTCCAGTCGAGAGTCTCCTTAGATCCAATCTTGTCAGCCTGCCACTGAAGTCACATAATACCCTCACACAGTTCTATCTGAAGGGTGTGGCTTGGGCTGACAGAGCTTTACCAATTGGGCTCGGTAGTGGCTGCTCAGCAGATCCACAGGTGGCCCTTAGATTGAGGAGATTTATATATATGTACATAGTACAAACATTTTCTACATGTACATAGTAAAAATGTGATGTGCTTCCTTTGGGAGGTTTATTGACATTCTGGGACTGAACTCATCCCTCTCTTCCCCCTACCTCAGAGCAGGTCTGTTAAAAGGGGGGGGGGGGCGACGTCGGTATAGCCCCGGGTAACCGGCTGTTGGCAACCGACCAAGGCCTTATAGGGTTTCCTGACCTCAAGGTCAATCCAGGCCTGGGCCTATTGGTCTCCTGACGAAGTCAGCCTAGACCGTAGGTTAAAATTTATTATCATTTGTGAGTTCACATAAGTCCCTAGTAACTTACCCGCCGACCAAGCGGTAGTTATTCAGCATATTGTCCATTGGATAGGATGTATTAACGCAATAATTTTATTGCGTTAATACATCCTATCCAATGGACAATTGCTTTACCGGTCGGCGCGACCGGTCCCGCCAAACGCCAGAAAAAGACGTCCTGTATATACTACCGGCAGGACCGGTCACAGAGTGTGCATTCGCCAGGTGGCGCATCGTACTTCATTTCCTGTTTACCTATTGACGTCATAGCATCTTTTTCGTTTGGCACGAAAGAGTGTGCAGAAGATTTTCTTCAGAGATACGTTTTTGAATTTTTACAACGAACTCTTCCAAGTTTCTTGTTTTTTATTAGTACGGAGTAATTCTACAAAGTTCCTGATCATTATGTCGTCTCCTGGACAGAAACGAGGTTCTTGCGGGCACGTTATGGCCCTTTTCGACAACCATAAGAAATGCGCGCGTTGTCGTGACAAGGGGGTGGGAGACGACCCGTGTGTGAAGAAGTTGGCTTGTAGTATCTGTAAGGCGTTTACGCCTGCTCAGATCCACCAGTTAGCAACCCCCACCTACAAGGAACGGAAAGAACGCTCTAGCCAGAAGAAATCTGAAGAGTTAACAAGTACGTCTCCCAAGCTTGTTGATCCGTCTGAGGTTTCACTGCTGGGTCCTGTCAATTCAGGGACGCAGTCTCCTGTTGATTCTACACCCAAGCAGAAGAAGAAGCGTTCTGATGGTTCCCCAAGGTCTAGTAAACGGAAGCACAGCAGTAAGCCTACTTCAGACGACCTCAAGTCCCTTGATGACAAGTGGAGTGAGAGATTTTCCCGTCTGGAAGCTATGCTGATTAACCAGTCATTTGCTGTTCCGGTGAGACCGGTGAATTCTGCTTCTGTGGTGCCCAGAGAACACCCCTTCTTTGATCCGGGTGCTTCTTCTAGTGTTATGTTTGCTGAGGGCACTAGTGACGTTGCTATGCAGTTGACGGCTACCCAACCTCCTCTGGGGGTTCCCGGTACACAAGCTGTGAAGGAAGTGGCTGAGAGTGCTACCCACCCTGTTCAGGGCCCCGGTACCTCTGAGACTGTTGCCACCCAACCTTTACTGGTTCCCGGTGCAGGGACTGCCACCCAGCCTCCACAGGCTCCCGGTGCGGGTCCTGAGGTTCTGCCTTCCGGTTATGAAACTACGCTGTCTAACCAGTCGCCTCCCATTGGCCAGAATTCTGAGGTTGCTAGGGAATCTGACAGTGAGGCTGAGGTGGATGCGGAACCGGCTTCACCGGCTAGTGTTCACTACCAGGGTGATGTACCGGAAACTAACACTGATCAGGATCTATCTGAAGATGCCAATTACCGGGAAACCTTGAGAGGGGTGAGGAGTTTCATGGGCTGGCATCAAATCCCGGATTATGACACCTCAGCTGCATCTATGGATGACAATCCCTTTGCCGGTTCTAGAGTGAAGACTACCGGTAAAGTGTCAGTAAAATTGCCGGTGGATGAATGGCTTTGTAAAAAGCTGGAGAAACTAAATATAACTATTGCTGAAGGTTATCCTTCCAGGAATACAGAAACCAGTGGTCTGCTGCGTGACCAATTTGTCAAGACACCCCGTACTTCAAAGTGGTACGACATGCAAGCTGTTAAGAAGGATGCATCTACCCAGGCTGTTGGTGACTGGTCTCCGGAACCGGCAAAGCTTAACAGTATGTTTTCTAGAGTTGCAAGGCGCAGTTTACCTTCTGCTCCAGCTTCCAGGACCTTCAGCCAGGACACCCTTAGAAGGTGGGAGAGGTCCTTCAGAGAACAATCAGTGATGTGTAATCACGCTGCTGGCCTCTCTAGATGCCTCACCAAAGTACAGGACTCCATGGTCACCCAGTTAAAGTCCCTCAGGTTCGATTCCTCAAAGGGCAAAAGTGCTGAGAAACAACAACAAGCTGTTGAAGAACTGGAATATCTGGTTACGTTTAACCGGTCAATTTCACAGGCTATGCAGCGTACCATGCAGGATTTATCAGAGGGAGTCTTTATCAGCATGGCTAATCTCACCCTGGCCCGTCGGGACAGTTATTTAGAGTTTATAAGGGGTGGGATTAAACCGGACACCTTGTCTGCCTTACGTACGTCTCCAGTTCACCAACTATCACTCTTCCCGGACAGCTTACTGGTCAAAGCTGAAGAGGAAATCTTACGTAGTGAAGAGAGGCATTCTGCTGGTACCACACCAAGGAAACCTGGACGTTTTCATCCATACGTCTCCTCCAATCGAACCCCTCACCAGCCGGACCGGAAGCCATTACTCCGGCATGGAAGCAGATTAGAGACCGGCAAACTGCTCAGAAAGGGGGTGGTAAAGCCTCAAACTTCAGCCAGAAGCCGGCCAGGGGTTTTAAAAAGCATAAATGACAATCACTGTTTTGCAAATGTGGTCGGATTGGTGAACTCTGTAAATGTATCCGACAAGATGGAGGGCTTGAACCCACCAGTGACAAACAAGAGCGAGACTGTGTTTCCACATGTAAACTCTTTTGTTGCAAGTGTTCCTTTTGCCAGCGGGTCACCGCAAAAGAAAGGTGTAAATCCCGTTTATTGTCAATCTATCAGAGAAATAAACCATGTGAAAGATGTTTCCTGTGTAGATCACTTGAGTTTTGTAAAAATTGTCACTAATGTCCAAACTGTTGTCACAAATCTTCCTGTAGGGACAAGACTTCAGCAGTTTTGGGAGAAGTGGGAAACTCTGGGTGCGAGTCCAAAAGTTATCAGAATACTGAGAGAGGGCTACACCCTTCCCTTCCGGTTCAGACCCAACCTAACCAGGTCACCAATGGTCATCAGCAAATATGTAAACCCCCAAAGACAGTCCCTCCTTTTGGAGGCACTGACTCAGCTAACAAACAAGAATGCAGTAGAACCGGTAACAAATCAGACCTCCCTAGGGTTTTACAACCGGCTATTTTTGGTTCCCAAACCCAACAACCGGTGGAGACCTATCTTGGACCTGAGCACTTTGAACACCTTTTTAAACACAGAGTTGTTCAAGATGGAGACCCCAGAGACAATAAGAACCTCCCTACAGGCAGGGGAGTGGGTCACATCCATAGATTTCAAAGACGCTTACTTCCACATACCAATTCACAGTCAGTCAAGGAAGTACATGCGTTTTCACATTCAGGGCCACTCCTACCAGTTCAAGGCCCTGCCCTTTGGTCTTTCCACAGCACCCATGGAGTTCACAGTGGTGGCCAAAGAGGTCAAGCTCATGGCCTTACGACAGGGTATAAGAATCCACCAGTACCTAGACGACTGGCTGGTGAGGGCCTCTACCCTCCACACCTGTCTCCAGCATACTCAAACCCTAGTCACACTTTGTCAGGAACTAGGGTGGCTGGTGAACAAGGAAAAGTCAGAACTGGCACCCAAACAGGTCTTCAACTTCGTAGGTTACCAGTTCGACCTGAAAGAGGGCAAGGTCAGACCAACAGAAGAACGTTGGCAGGGCTTGACAGACAAGATCAGATCAATGATGTCGGATCCGGTTTGTCCGGTCCGGAAATTCATGTCCCTCATAGGTCTCCTCACAGCAACAGAAAAACAAGTCCACTTAGGGCGACTCCACATGAGACCCATACAGTGGCACTTGAAAAACAATTGGAGGGTCCCAGAGTCACTGGAAAAGGTGATACCGGTCCCCAAGTCCCTCCACCCTCATCTAAGGTGGTGGCTGGAGGAAAGCAATGTGCTACTAGGTCAACCATTACACCCTCTAAAACATGCTCTGCAGATCTTTACAGACGCATCAAATGAAGGGTGGGGCGCTCACTTGGACGACCATACTGCAAGGGGAACCTGGTCCCTTCCAGAAAGCAAGTTGCACATAAACCACTTAGAACTAAAAGCAGTTTTTCTAGCTCTAAAGGAGTTTCGAACCCTGGTCTGCAACAAGACTGTGTTGATAGCTACAGACAACACAACAGTGGTTGCCTATATCAACAAAGAAGGGGGGATGAAGTCGGGGTCACTGTGTGCCCTACTGTGGAGAATCCTGTCCTGGTGCACCAGACAGCAGGTAACCCTCAGGGCACGTCACATCCCCGGCCGGCTGAACGTGATAGCAGACAAGCTATCCAGACTTGGCCAGACCATTCAAACAGAGTGGTCACTTCACCCAGCAGTATTCCAAGCTGTATGCGCAAGGTGGCACCAGCCAAAAGTGGACCTGTTTGCCACCAGGTTCAACAACAAACTACCTCAGTTTGTGTCACCGGTACCAGACCCCCAGGCTTGGGCAGTGGATGCACTCAGTCTCTCCTGGGAGTACCTGGACCCATACGCCTTCCCACCGGCAGCCATCTTGGGCAAAGTGGTGGAGAAGCTCCAGGACTACCCCTGCAACAGAATAATCCTGATTGCCCCAGGGTGGCCCAACATGCCCTGGTTTTGGGACCTGGTGGCAATGTCAAGCCAGATCCCACTCTGTCTGCCCAGCATACCCAACCTTGTGTCTCAGCCATTCAACCAGGTCCTTCACAGGAACCTGTCGAATCTGAACCTACATGCCTGGCTCCTAGAGCCTCAGCAATCAAGGAGCAAGGCTTCTCTGAGGCAGTGGCAGCACGAATTGAGGCTCCTCAAAGAAGATCAACCAGATCTGTCTATGAGGCAAAGTGGACCATTTTTACAAAGTGGTGCCTCAGTAATCAGGTGGACTTCAGAGCACCACCTCTGAAGGCCATTGCTGACTTCCTCCTGCACTTGTTTCAGGACAAGAAGTTACAACCAGGCACTATTGATGGCTACAGATCCGCTATTGCTGACAAACTGGGCAATTCCACCATTAATGTCAGCAAAGATGAGAATCTCACTCGTCTCCTGGATAGTTTCCATAGAGACAGACCTAAGGGCAGGAGGGGCATCCCCTCCTGGAACCTTTCACTGGTTTTACATCAGCTCACAAAGGCTCCTTTTGAACCCCTGAAAGAGTCCTCCTTGAAACATTTAACTTTCAAGACTGTTTTCTTGCTGGCTTTGGGTTCAGGTAAACGCAGGAGTGAGATCCATGCTTGGTTACATAAGAACATCAGACACCAGTCAGACTGGTCTAAGGTGTCTTTGTATCCCTCACCTAGCTTCCTATCCAAGAACCAGTTGGCTAAGGAAGGTCCAGATAGTGTGGCACCAGTGGTCATCCCAGCCCTGGCACCTTCTCTGGATAGGTCACTCAAGGGTGACAGGTCCCTATGTCCAGTTAGAGCCCTGCGTTACTACTTGGACAGGACTGCAGATCTCAGGCAGAATAAGGAGTTAGTCTTTGTCTCCTTCAAGAAGGGGTTTGATAAAGACATCTCGCCTGCCACCATCTCCTCATGGATCAAACAGACTGTGGTTCTGTGCTATGAGCTCTCTGACCAGGAGGCCCTCACCTTACATCAGGTTAAAGCCCATGATGTTAGGGCCTTTGCTGCTTCTAAGGCTTTCCAATCAGGGATCTCCTTAGATCAGATCTTGTCAGCCTGCCACTGGAAATCTCACAACACCTTCACCCAATTCTATTTGAAGGATGTTGCCTGGGCTGACTCAGAGCTTTTCCATCTGGGACCTGTAGTGGCTGCCCAGCAGGTGCACCACCAGGCCCAGAAGTGAGGGGATGTTGTATATATGTAAATATGTACATATTGTAAATATGTTAGATATGTACATAATGTAAATATGTTGAATGTACATATATGTTAAAAAAAAAACAAAAAAAAACAAAAAAAACTGTGACTTGCTTCCTTTGGGAAGTTTATTTCTTCTGGGACTGAACTCAGCCCCTCTCTCTCTCTATCTTTCCAATTCAGACCAAAGCTGAAAGGAAAGAAAAAAGGGGGGGGGGCAACGTCGGTAGGCTCCCGGTTAACCGGTGAGTTAGTGCCGACCCTGACCTTTCAGGGTTCTCTGACCCTAGGTCAAATGGGCCTGTTAAAATTTGTTGTTATGAGTTCACATAAGTCCCTAGCTGCTTACCCGCCTACCAAGCGGTAGTTATTCAGCAATTGTCCATTGGATAGGATGTATTAACGCAATAAAATTGCAAATTTAATAAGTAAATTAAATTTTTATAAGTTAATACCCTATCCAATGGACAGGCAAGGCCCACCCAACCAGCCCCGCTATCAGCTTACTAGGGGTCTTACTAGGATTAGACACGAAAAAGATGCTATGACGTCAATAGGTAAACAGGAAATGAAGTACGATGCGCCACCTGGCGAATGCACACTCTGTGACCGGTCCTGCCGGTAGTATATACAGGACGTCTTTTTCTGGCGTTTGGCGGGACCGGTGGCGCCGACCGGTAAAGCAATTGTCCATTGGATAGGGTATTAACTTATAAAAATTTAATTTACTTATTAAATTTGCAAAAGTTTTGGGAAAGCATATGTGGAGAGTCTAAATAGCCGGTCAGTTTTACCCCACGGCCCTCCCTTATGGGTCAAACTGGGGTCATAAAATAGCTGATTTTGAGTTTTTGCCTTATATCTCCTTTATCATTGCTTTTATAGCTTCAGAATGTATTAAGAGGTATTGGGAAAGCATATGTGGAGAGTCTAAATAGCCGGTCAGTTTTACCCCCCGACCCCCCCTTATGGGTCAAACTGGGGTCATAAAATAGCTGCTTTTGAGTTTTTGCCTTATATCTCCTTTATTGTTGCTTTTATAGCTTCAGAATGTATTAAGAGGTATTGGGAAAGCATATGTGGAGAATCTAAATAGCTGGTCACTTTTATTCCCTGATCCCTCCCCCTCATGGGTCAAACTGGGGTCATAAAATAGCTTATTTCGAGTTATTGTCTTATATCTCCTTTAATGTTGCATTTATAGATTGAGAATGTATTAAGAAGTATTGGGAAAGCATATGTGGAGAGTCTAAGTAGCCGGTCAGTTTTACCACCCGACCCCCCCCCCCCTTATGGGTCAAACTGGGGTCAAAAATAGCTGTTTTGGAGTTTTTAACCTGATATCTCCTTCATTGTTCCTATTATAGCTTCGGAATGTATTAAGAGGTATTGGGAAACCATATGTGGACAGTCTAAATAGCCGGTTAGTTTTACCTCCTGACCCCCATGTATGAGTCAAACTGGGGTCATGAAATAGCTTTTGCCTTTATTGTTGCTTTTATGCTTTCACAATGTATTAAAGCCTATTGCAAAACCCTGTGGACAATCTAAATAGCAATACATACTTGCACACATGATTATATGATATGATTATATGAAGTTATCAATACTCGTTACTGAAATGCTTTGTAGCATTTACACAAAATTTACTAAAGTTACATCCAATGTTGTACATCCAATGCACAACACTTTCTCCAGCTTGTCTATGTCTACAACGCTTGTTTGTGTTAATTAAAGAAGACCTTTGTAGGATTTTCCCTGTCATGATATCACTAAGGGGGTTGCTTTATGTAACAGTACGGTACAGCTTTGTGCATTCTTAGGTTTACAGCATGCTTATTAAAACCACAAGGCATTTTAAACTCTCAGGGACGCTTCGCTTTTGTTAGCAAAAGCATTCATCTAGTTTGTTAGTGATAATTGAAAATGCATGTCCTGTTGAGCTGGTTGAAACTACAAGGGAAAGATTATATGAACTTATCAATTTGTCATCATGATGTGTAAATTCTGTTCAGCACATAATCTTCTCAATCTGTGTTATTTCTTTTCATATTTCTAGTAAAGAGGAAAGTCAGTTGATGGACCCTGGTAGGAAGTATCCTTGTGACAGGTGTCAGCAGATCTTTGAGGTAGTGTATCTTTTCCCAGTGTATGTACGTACTGTACGTAAGTGAAGGTTTTGTTTTCAAGCACACCTGAACCCAACAGTTTTGTAGAAATTACTATCTGTACTCACAGTTAATTGGTGTTCCTATGATTTTTATAATGTATTCCGGAATTCTGGGGTTTAGTACACCCCAACCAAACATGGACGTTCCTCGTAACAACATCGCAATAAAAGCCCATAAATACACGAAATATGAAATAGAAATACAGAATTTCTTCAGATTTCTTGTTTGTTTCCAATATTTAAAGTTTTCCTTCAATTATATTGTGTTGACAAGTGAGATGAAGGTTATAAAGTATCATAACCAAAACATGGGTGTTCTTCTTAACAACATCGCAATAAAAGTCCATAAATACACCAAATATGAGATAAAAGTGCAAATTTTTGTGTGTTTCCAATATTTTAAGTTTTCCTTCCATTATATGTGCTGACAAGCGTAGTGTTGGTTGTAAAATTGCATCTCATTAAAATGTTCTTGATACTGAGATACCAGGCCTACCGACCCATCACTAGTATACATTACACAGCTGAAGCATTTTAAAAAATGTTGCATATTTTTTAGCCTTTTGTGAAATAGTCATCTAAGAGTGAAAATATGGATGTATTTCTCAGAAACCCTTTGTTTCGTTGTTGGTTTGTCCGGCAAGCATATAGACTTAAAATTGCCTGTGCTATTATTTTATCAGCACCTTTACAAAGAAAAAGGTGGGGGATGAGAGGGAGTGTCCATGACTATACCTCTAGACTGGGGGTGGGTGGTTGGTGCGAGGGAGAGTCCACGACTTTACCTCTAGAGCCTGATATATTGTCCTGAGCATACTTTATATTTTCATCTTTAAATATCTTTAAAACCCCTTTCTGAGTGAACATTTCTGTCCCATAAGCCACAACTAGTCTTTTTGATCATACATTTCCTGTCTAGACAGAGTGACGTCAGTTCATCTTTTTCGTTGTCTAAACAGATTTAGACCCCTAGTAAGCTGATAGCGGGGTCGGTTGGGAGGGCCTTGCCTGTCCATTGGATAGGGTATTAACTTATAAAAATTTAATTTACTTATTAAATTTGCAATTTTATTGCGTTAATACATCCTATCCAATGGACAATTGCTGAATAACTACCGCTTGGTCGGCAGGTAAGTTACTAGGGACTTAGAATGAACTCATAAATGGTAACAAAATTTTTACCCTACGGTCTAGGCTGACTTAGGAGACCTATAGGTCCATGGTGGTTACCAGAGCCCGGTTGCCGGGGCTATACCAGCATTGCCCCCCCCTTTTTACAGACCTGCTCTGAGGTAGGGGAAGAGAGGGATGAGTTCAGTCCCAGAAGGCAAATAAACCTCCCGAAGGAAGCATATGTCAATTAGATTCATGAGCTATTTACACTATGTACATGTATACAAATCTCAATATAAGGGCTATTTGTGGATCTGCTGAGCAGCCACTACTAGGCCCAAGTAAAGAGGCTCTAAATCAGCTCCAGCCACATCCTTCAGAACTGTGTGAAGGTGATATATGACTTACAGTGGAAGGCTGAGGACTGTTCTAAGGAGACTCCTGACTGGAATGCCTTAGAAGCAGCAAAAGCCCTAACATCATGGGCTTTGACCTGATGCAAGGCGAGGGCTTACTGGTCAGAGAGCTCATAGCATAGGATCACAGTAGCTTGATCCATGAGGAGATGGTGGCAGGAGAGATGTCCTTGTCGAAAACTTTCTTGGAAGGAGACAAAGACCAGCTCCTTGTTATGCCTAAGATCTGAGGTCCTACCCAGATGGTAACACAGGGCTCTGACTGGACACCAGGACCTGTGACCTATCCAGAGTGGGGACCAGGGCTGCATTAACCACAGGGGCCACACTGTCTGGACTCTCTTTGGCTAGCTGATTCTTGGAAGGAAGGCTGGCTGAGGGGTAGAAAGACACCATGGACCAATCTGGTGTCTGAGGTTGTTATGCAGCCAAGCATGGATCTCACCCTTCGCTTGCCTGAACCTAAGGCCAACAGGAAGACAGTCTTGATAGTCAAGTGCTTCAGGGAGGCCTCCTTAAGGGGTTCAAAAAGGAACCTTGTCAGCTGGTGTAGAACCAGGGAAAGGTTCCAAGAGGGGATGCCCCTCTTCCCTTGGATCTGTCTCTGTGGAAACTATCCAGGAGATCAGTGAGATTTTCATCGTTGCTGACATTAATGGGCAAATTCCCAAATTGTTAACAATGGCTGGTCTATAGCCATCAATGGTGCCCGGCTGTAACTTCCTGTCTTGAAAAGGTACAAAGGGAAGTCAGCTATCTGATTACTGAGGTACCACGTGTAAAACATATGGTGCACTTGCCTCATAGACTGATCTGTTTGATCCTCTGGAGGAGCCTCAATTCGAGCTGCCACTGCCTCAGGGAAGCCCTGCTTCCTTGGTAGCTGGGGCTCTAGGGGCCAGGCATGTAGATTCAGATTTACCAGGTTCCTGTGAAGGGTCTGGTTGAGTAACTGAGTCAAAAGTCAGGCAGAAAGTGCACACAGTGGGATCTGACTGGACATGGTTACCAGGTCCCAGAAACAAGGCATGTTGGACCACCCTGGTGCAATCAGTATGAGTTGTTGCATGGGTGGTCCTGCAACTTTCCCACCACTTTGCCCAAGATAGCTGCTGGTGGGAAGGCATATGGGTCCAGGTCCTCCCAAGGTAGACTGAAGGCATCTACTGCCCAGGCTTGAGGATCTGGAACTGGTGAGACAGAGATGTAGTTGTCGAACCTGGTGGCAAACAGGTCCACTTGAGGATGCTGCCACCGGGAGCATATTGCTTGAATACCTCTGGATGGAGGGACCATTTTGTTGAATGGTCTGTCCTAGCCTGGATAGCTTGTCTGCTATCACATTCGGCCGGCTGTGGATGTGTCGGGTTCTGAGTCACCTGTGTCTGGTACACCAGGTCAGAATTCTCCACAAGAGGGCCCAAAGGGGGTCCGATTCCATCCCCCCTTTATACAGAAAACCACCATGGGGTTGTCTGTAGCTACAACAGCAAGCAGAAGGTTCAAGCAGAGGTTTTGGAACTCTTTAGGGCCAAAAGGCCACCTTAAATTCCAGATATTAAAGTGTAACTTGCTTCGGAAGGGGCCAGGTTCCCCTTGCAGTGTGTTCCCTTAAGTGAGCACCCCACCCTTCTAAATGCATCTATAAGGATTTGCAGAGCATATACAGTAGGTGTAATGGTTGACCTTGAAGCACATGGTCTTCCTGCAGCCACGATTTTAGCTGAGGGTGGAGTGAACTGGGATCACCTTTTGGTGATTCAGGTACTCTCCAGCTATTTATCAAGTGCCACTGTATCGGCCTGATGAGGAAGGCCACCTATGTGGACGGGCTTTGCTATGGCTGTCAGTAATGCTATCAGGGGCATGAGCCGCTGGATCGGGCATGTCGATCCGGAGAGAAGTTTCTGGATTGCAGATAACGTCTGCAAATGCTCTAGGGTGGGTCTCACCTTGCCCTCTTTCAGGCTGAACTGGTAGTCTCTCAAGTCAAAGACTTGCTCGAGGTCCAGTTCTAATTTTTCATGATACCATTCAAACTTACTTCTGACACAGAGCTACTAGAGATTGTGTATGTTGGAGACTGGTTTGGTGGGAGCTGGCATTTCCTTGTTGGTTGAAAGGGGTGAGGGAGTATGCAACCTTGAGATTAGCCACTCCTCTGGCTGAAGAGAGGTTCATGTGGTTCCTGAAATTCCAGCTGAATCATTTAGGATACTGAACCAAAATCCTGCCTGGAGAACTGGTCAAACTGGTCGTTTCTGGCAGGGGAGGGTGTAGCCTTCCTGGGAGGTTCATATAAACTTGAGGCTGGCCCCTAGGGTGGCCCAAGTTTGAACCGGCAGGTTGGTGCAAAAATACCAGTGTCAACACTGGCGACAGGTTCACTGATCCACACAGTAGGAAACCATCCAAAGGGGATCTGCAACATAAGGTCATTTCCACAGAACCCCACTGTGGAAACACTAATAGCCATTTATGAACACTGTGACCCCTGGTCCAATTAACAGATAAATTTCCCATTGCTTCAGTTGTGACAAACCAGAAAAGGGTTGTAATCTTGAGGGAAAGCTTGAGTTTGCAAACTCATGCCCCTGGTGTCAGCTGACACTGGTCATGAGCTGGGTAAAAAGGCAAGCTGGGTTGGCAAGTTTCGGAGGCTGGATCAATGGCATCTCTAGAATAACTGGTACAGCAGACTTCTTGTTGGCAGTATTCTAACCAATGTGGTTGAGTTCCGCATCTCACTGGCAAGAGTAACTGGCTGACTGATCAGGCAGGTTGAGACAGTCATCTCACCAGGACGAGTGACTGGTCTAAGAATTTCTCTGTAACCAGATTCCTCAGACAGCAACTGGTTGGTCTAAGATGGCCATTTGGACCCTTAAAAGACTTTGCTGGTCTGTTAGCCAGTCCTGTGGACCTGCCCAGTACCAGGGCCTAACCGTTTATAGGTTAAGCAATGCTCTGTAACCGGTTCCTGGTGGATCCATAGTTCTGCGAAAAAACTCATTTGAGCTGGCAGAACTGGGCGACTACGTCTCAGCAGAGGTAGGCTTATCTAACAGAACTGCCTTCTTCCTGTCCGTAATGTTGGAATCAGAAGGTTTTCTCTGTAACCAACACTTCTCAGTAACCGGTAAGCCACTTAACTGGTAATGAACCGGTAAACTGGTGCTTCTCTGTAACCAAGCATTCAGACAGCCACAGCTCTATCATTATTTGATCACTTGGTGGATCTGGCAATCCGGTAAGCTGGTGTTCCAGTTTCAATCAGGTTTCTTCACCGGAATTTCTGTCTATAAGCCAGACCAGTAGACTCTGTAACCGGCTTGGTATGAAGCTACTGGTCCCTGGAGGTTGTGTAAGCCAGAACCCGTCGGTAGGTTCTGTAACCGGTTGGTTGAGGCAATTTACTGAAGAACTTCCTGTCTATCTGACTGTCACCGGCAAATCTCTAACTGGTGACCCTGTTGTCCTCACTGGACTTGTTGCCTTAAGTTGCCTTCTGCCCATGGGAACAACTGATTTCTCTGTAACCGGTGAGCCTGCTGTCAGCACTGGAATGGTGGGAGCAGCAGATCTCTCTGTAACCGGTAAATTCTCTCTGTAACCGGTAAACTCTGTAACCAGTGAGCCTGCTGTCAGCACTGGGATGGTGGAAGCAGCAGATCTCTCTCTAACCGGTAAATTCTCTCTGTAACCGGTAAACTCTGTAACCAGTGAGCCTGCTGTCAGCACTGGAATGGTGAAAGCAGCAGATCTCTCTGTAACTGGTTAGCCTGCTGTCAGCACTGGGATGGTGGGAGCAGCAGACCTGTCTGTAACCGGTAAAATTCTCTCTGTAACCGGTAAAATCTGTAACTGGTTAGCCTGCTGTCAGCACTAGGATGGTGGGAGCAGCAGAACTCTGTGTAACCAGAAAATTCTCTCTGTAACCAGATTATTCAAACAGCCAGGGTCAGTCTGGTTAATTCACCTGTATTTTCTGCCTGTAAACTGGTCTGGTTGGCTCTGTAACCGGCTAAGGGGAAGCACACTGGTCAATAAGGGCTGTGTAGCCGGCACCCAGTGGGTAGGCTCTGTAACCGGTATTGTAGGCAGCATAAAATCAGTGGCCTGGACAGCTAGCTGGAGCAACTTTTATAACCGGTTCCCGGTAGGCCCATCCTCTGTAACCGGTTGTTAGATCTTCTTACTCTCAACCTGCCCCAGTACCCGTACCAAGGTAGGGTCAAAGGGGGGGGGGGGGGGGAGAGAGCTAGCTGGAGACCCCACCGGTAGTCAGAGCAGAGCTGGTACCGGTAAAATTCAGCACAAGGGGTCTAGACCTGGTCATCTTCTTGCTAGCTGAACCGGTCACACTTGGGGATCTGTGGAGCCACAATTTCTTCTGCTAGCCTTGCCGGTCGTGTATGGAGATCTGTGAAGTCACATGACCGGCACTTCAAAAACACGCAGATTGCAGTGACCAAATGTCATCTAATATCTTCACACCAACAGGCGAGTTGCTGGATTTCTTCTTGCCAGTTAAAAATGGGTGTTGATTAATAAATGGTCGTCTTCTTCTGATGAAAACTTCTGTTGAAAAAATACGATTCCTCCATTGATAAATGCATATCACGTGACCTCCATAGTTGAATGCGTATCACGTGACCAGGTCTGTGTCACATGACCAGCATAAGCTGGAAGTGATGACGTCAGACGATGCATTCTTCTTTCCTTCTAAATTCTTCTCGTCAACATACACGCAGTGTTACTCGACAATGTAGAAATTAATGGAGGGCGAATCGTGGTAAATATACATTTCTGAACAGAAGAAGGAATGCTGCAAGGACAACACACGACCTCTCACCCACGGCTTCGTCTCGACGACAAGCACAAAGAAAATCTTCAAAACTGCCCATAAAATGCTGGATACTGCCTCGTTTAAGTCCTGGAGAGGCCATGATATGTAAGTAACACAAAATATATATTTTCAGATGAAAATAAGCTTTAAATTCGTAGAATAAACCGCGTTTTCTTCAAACTTGGAGATAACTTCAAAACGCGTCTGCACACTACACGCGCCAAACGAAAAAGATGAACTGACGTCACTCTGTCTAGACAGGAAGCAAGTATGATGCGCCACCTAGCGAATGCACACTACTGACCAGTGCTGTTGGTATTATATACAGGACGTCTTTTTCTGGCGTTTGGCGGGACCGGTCGCGCCGACCGGTGAAGCAATTGTCCATTGGATAGGGTATTAACTTATAAAAATTTAATTTACTTATTAAATTTGCAATTTCACTGTAAAAATGATGGAGCCCAGTCACCTCGACTAAAGAGAACACACATGTGTATGTGGTATGAGTCTCCCTAGTATTGTTGGAGAGTTATTGGGCTTATTATTAATGGCTAATCAGTTGTTGCATTTGGGAACAAGTTGAAAGGCCAGTCTTTTGAGTCATAGACTTATTATTTCGCTTACTTTTAATTAATACTGTATAAGTTGAAATTTTCACTAGGCATTAATTTTAGCTATATTGGCTATTGGGCTTGGATCATAGTGAAAATTAATTTTTAGTGAAATTTTAAATCTCTATTAATAACTCAAGTAGAAACTAGCCATTAGAGAAAAGTTAATTCTAGCAAATTTCTTAAAATGAAGAATTAGTGAAAATTAATTCTAGTGAATTTCTTAGTAACAAAGAACTTAGTGAAATTTTCCTCTAGTTGAATTGTCTACTTGTGGTTGGTCAGGTTTTCAGCCCATTTTTCAACAGCAGTGAGTCATTGTAGCCTAACAAATTTTAAATTGGTTATCTTTTACAGTACCTTGTGAAAGTTTGAGTTAGGGTGTTAAATTTTAGCTTTGGATATTTCTCTTCTATACAGAATCAGAAAGGCTATTATCAACACCTCGAGGAACAACACAATGAACTGCCATACAAGTGCAAGAAGGGACAGTGTGATGCAAGCTTTGGATCATATGAGGGTTTAAAAGATCACATACGTATGCAACACTCACCAGGTATGGCGATATATATCAGATAAATGGATTATTTATATGTTTACAGAATGGTTCACATGATTATATCCCCAGGCGAAAGTCAGGGATATACTATTTTCACATCCATCGAATCACGGCTGCCATACGTTTTGATTTGTGTGCATGATAACTCAAAAACGTTTTCACAGAGTTTGTTCAGACTTAGCATACACTTGTATTTGGGTCAAGAGAGGAACCCTATTTTAAGGTGGCTTTAAGGTCAGAAAATATGGCCACTTAATGCCTTCTAGGTCAAAAAACCATTTGGCTCATTTGGCTCAAATTTTACCTGGGAACACATTCATTTTCACATCCATCGCATCACGGCTGCCACACGTTTTGATTTGTGTGCATGATAACTCAAAAACACTTTCACAGAGTTTGTTCAGACTTAGCACAAACTTGTATTTGGGTCAAGAGAAGAACTCTATTTTAAGGTGGCTTTAAGGTCAGAAAAGTGACCTATGGCCACTTAATGCCTTCTAGGTCAAAAACTATGTGGCTCATTTGGCTCAGATTTTACCTGGGAACGCATTCAAATATTTATATATTCCGCATATGCCAAAAATTAAAACTTTGTGTTGCGGTTAAAATTGCCTTTAAGGCCCATAAAAACCCTAGACATTGTTTCTGCATTTTTCACATATTTTTCCCTGGAACTTAAAAATGCTAAGTTTGACAAGTCTCAAACTGTAATATATATAACTTTTATATGTAGTGTTTGTTTGTTGAAAATTTGAAGCCTGTAGCTTTAATTTTAAGGTCACCTTAAGATCTCTAAAATGCCCACAGAGACCAATTTATGGACTATTTGTCACTTTTAAGCCCTATAGCTGTCAAACTATGTGACTGATAGAGCTAAAATCTCATCTGGGAATATATTAATAGTGCTTTTTTATGTGGGCCAAAAATCAGAGCCTTTATATAGATATTTAACCTGTGTACAAGGACCCTAAAGACCCATACAAGTGAGTCTTTTTCAACATTTTTCACATATTTTGCCTTGTAACATTATAATGTTAAGTCTGATAAGCCTCAAACTTATATATGTAATCTTTGTTTGTGGAAAATTTGGAACCCGTAGCTTTAATTTTAAGGTTACCTTAAGGTCTCCAAAATGTTCACAGAGACCCAATTTATTGACTTTTTGCCACTTTTAAGCCCAATAGCTGTCAAACTATGTTACTGATAGAGCTGAAATCTTATCTGGGAATATATTAATATAATGTTATTTTTACATGTGCCAAAAACCAAGCTTTAAATAGACCCTAAGGACCCTAAACACTCACCCGAGTGACCCTATTTCAACATTTTTCACTGTATTAGATATAATAAATTATTCTAATAAATAGTATATGTAATGTATGTCTGTGGAAAATTGAGAGAAAATGGTTTATAATAATTGTGAATCAATCAAAATGAGTGCTTCATAAAAATTCCCAATGAATGCCTTTTGTGTGAGAGATGGCCACTGTGGGGATGTTGGCATTAAGTCTACGCACTCTAGTTAGCACATAGGTATTTTAGATTAGTTGACCAATTAACTGTAGGATACTTCAAAATCATTCATACAGATGTTATTTTTATGATGAAAATCTGAACCAATGTATTTTCACTATATTTCAGACAAGTCTGAACACATTTGCCTGACTTGTGGCAAGAATTTTCGCTTGAAACAGCAGTTAAGGAATCACATGACTAGTACTCACAAAGAGCGAGCAGACATTCCATGCAAACTGTGTGGACGCATGTTCAAACAGTTCAGCGGGCTTAAACGACACCTCAAAACATTCCACAGTGAAGAGAGAAACTTCCCTTGTTCTGGTGGGTAACATTAACATAGTTGTTACAGTAAAACCTTTATTATCTTAACATGTTAGAAATGCAAAATGTCTTTAGATAGTATAAAGTACATAAAACAGAAGAGATGATTTGGTACAGAAAGTTAAAACGAGTTATAAAATCAGATATTCAATCAGTATGGATTTTACTATCTGATGTGTGGAATGTTTATATCAGTTATGTTGAAGCAGTACGGTGAAAGTAGCTCAAAAGATGCGAGAGGCCTAGGGGTTGGTAAATGTTTAATCTCTTGCCTGTCCCTATGTGGTCCTGGGTTTGAACCCAACTTATGACAGCGTGTGAGATTTGCTAAAGGGTTGACATGATATAATCTTGGCTGTTGAAAGGGAGATCTAAGATATAGGAATAACCCCTGATAAAACCATGGTACAATGTATATGCAGAATTTTACCATGGTTTGAGATTATAAACCCCAAAAACGAAGCCTGAGGCATTTATTGCCTCAAGCCATGGTTTTGTAAGGATTATTTGTATTATAACATGACAAGTGTTTAAATTTTATGAGTATTATTTATTATTTACATTTTTATAACAAAATTGGATTAATTGTCAAGACAGCCATAATAAGCAATAATCAGGGTGTATCCAGTCATTGAAAAACTGGAAAAGTCATGAAATTCCATTTTTTCCCAGGCCTGGAAAAGTCATGGAAATTGACTCCAGGTTTTGGAAAATTCATAAAAAGTGATGGAAATTAAGAGGCATCCTTTCGCGAAATGGTGTTGTTCCATTCTTTCATCTGGCATTTCAATACAAGGATGCGTTTATGTAATCGGATCAAATTTTGGTGTCTTCCACATTTTTCTGTACTGTGACTGGAACATTGTTCATGGTTCTCAAACGCAGGAGCTCGTGGCCTCAGCACATGTCTCTTTCATGCCACGAAGCATGTAAAAGGTCCTTAATTTTAAAGCTTCGGTCATGGAGAAGTCATGGAAAAGTCATGAAAAAACTATTGAAATTTAGTGGATACACCCTGGATAATAGAAACTCTAGGTTATTCTGATTTTACCTGTGAAGTTTTTCCTTGATTAGCCAATCAGAATCACAGACACATCCGTGTCATGTTAGAATCCTGCTTTGACTTTGACACAAAGTGTGTGGTAGTGAGAGAGTTGGGCACATTTCTATGTGCCAAACTTAAGCACTAGGTCCAATCGTTAGAATTTTTATGGCAGATACTTATCAATAGTTCATCAGAAAGGCATATGGAAGACATAAAATGACTAAACGCATCACTTAAATAATATTGTATACAAGGTGGATCTTTCTGTGAAAAAAGTAGCTATGCGGATGTTTACTAAATTACCTTTGGCACCTGTTTTTAGCAAAGACCAATGCTTTTCATCTATACAATTGTATAGATTTTAAAAAGTCTGGATATGTATAAAAGTCTGGATATGTGGGATGTATCTAAGTTGGAATTTCTTTCTGTCACGAGACTTTCGTAAATTCTAGTGCACTACTTGTGTCTCTGATGGCTTTGTGCTCGCGCTAGGGGACCAAAAGACCTTTTGGCCTTTTTTTTTATGTCAGCTGACTTGTCAGTCAGCTGACATTATGTCATCACTCTGCGGCGTGGGCGTACGCGTCCGCGTCCGTGTGAACAACTTCTTCTCCAAAACTACAAGGCCTAGAGACATGCTGTATATTTTAAAAGATACCTTATCTATCGAGGATGAAAAATTGTTCAAGGCATGCAAATCTGTCTGTTCGTCTGTTTGCTAGAGACATTACAAGGGGGGTACCCCCACCAAAAGTGTGAAAATTTCAACTTTTTATCACAATTTTCTCAGTGACTATTGCAGGGATTTCTCTCATATCTTGCATATATGTACTAGGCCAGAGGTAGATTCTCTTGTGTGAGTATGAGACCTGGATCTGTCTTACTTTTTTTTTAATAAATTTTTTTAATAATTTTTAATGCATTAAAATTCATGAAATCATGCACTAAATCACTTATAACTTCAAAAGTGTTGCATTTACAGCATTTTGTGAAAATATGTTGTTCAGCTACTTTTTTCATAGCTACAATATGGTGAGTAAGTTGGGTGTCTGTCTCAATAGCTAAGTGAGTAATAGCTACTTTTGGGCTTTTCAGTAACTTCCATTATGAGTAAAATCACTTGTAACTTAAAAACTATTGCATTTAGAGAATTTCGTATAAATATGTTATTCAGCTACTTTTGGGCCAGCTATAACATAGGGAAATTTCAGACCTGTAGCTCATGGCATAGCTGAGTAATAGCTACTTTTAGGTTATCACTGTTGAGTAAATCACTTATAACTTGAAAAGTGTTGCATTTAGAGCATTTTGTTAAAATATGTTATTCAGCTACTTTTTTCATAGCTACAATATGGTGAGTAAGTTGGGTGTCTGTCTCAATAGCTAAGTGAGTAATAGCTACTTTTGGGCTTTTCAGTAACTTCCATCATGAGTAAAATCACTTGTAACTTAAAAACTATTGCATTTAGAGAATTTCGTATAAATATGTTATTCAGCTACTTTTGGGCCAGCTATAACATAGTAAAATTTCAGACCTGTAGCTCATGGCATAGCTGAGTAATAGCTACTTTTAGGTTATCACTGTTGAGTAAATCACTTATAACTTGAAAACTATTGCATTTAGAGTATTTTGTTTCAATATGTTATTCACCTATTTTGGGGTCAGCTATAACATAGTGAAGTTTCAGACCTGTGGCTCATTTCATAGCTGAGTAATAGCTACTTTGAAAGTTCTCACTGTTGAGTAAATCAGTTATAATTGGAAAACTATTGCATTTACAGAAATTTGTGCAAATATGTTATTCAGCTACTTTTGGGTCAGCTATAACATAGTGAAATTATAGACCTATAGCTCATGGCACAACTGAGCAATAGCTATTCTCAGGTACTGACTGTTGAGTAAATCAGCTATAACTTGAAAAATATTGCATTTGGAGTATTTTGTTAAAATATATTGTTCACCTACTTTTGGGTCAGCTATAACATAGTGAAATTACAGACCTATAGCTCATGGCATAGCGGAGCAATAGCTATTTTCAGGTTCTCACTATTGAGTAAATCAGTTGTAGCTTGAAAACTATTGCATTTACAGTAGTTTGCTTAAATATGTTGTTCACCTACTTTTGGGTTAGCTATAACATAGTAAAATTTCAGACATGTAGCTCATTGCATAGCTGAGTAATAGTTCCTTTGAGGTTCTCACTGTTGAGTAAATCAGTTGTAACTTGAAAACTATTACATTTAGAGTAATTTGTTAAATATGTTATTCACAGAATTTTTGGTCAGCTATAACATAGTGAAATTGCAGACCTCTATGTCATGGCATAGCTGAGCAATAGCTACTTTCAGGTTCTCACTGTTGAGTAAATCATTGTATCCACTGGATAGCCGCAGTGTGTAGAGAGAGATTTCACCATTACTGCTCTGATGAAAAAAAATATTATAGCTAGCTTTCTTAAGTTTGCAGTATATATTAATAACCATAAAATGTTGTCTGGGAATATTTTTGGCCTCATTTTGAGAAACAAGATGGCCGCCACAGGTGTTTTTTGTCAGTCATGAAAAGTGCTTATATCTCCCTTATTATTGATCCTAGAGGTTTGGGATGATAAACCAAGCTGTAGGAAATCATGGGGTGGGAATCTTTTGGTGTGGTCAGATTTGACCTTCAATGACCCCTCCTTCAAGGTCAAACAAGGATAGCCAAACTTAAAAGTGCTTATAACTCGCTTATTATTGGTCCCAGAGGTTTGGGATGGTAAACAGACAGGAAATCATGGGCTGTGAATCTGTTGATATGGTCCGATTTGACCTTGGAACCCTCCTTCAAGGTCAAATCAGGATAGCAAAAATTGAAAGTGCCTACAACTCGCTTATTATTGGTGACAGAGATTTGGGATGGTAAACCATCCCATAGGAAATCATTGGCTCGGAATCTTTTGGTATGGTCAGATTTGACCTTTGGACCCCTCCTTCAAGGTCAAATGAGGACAGCCAAGCTTAAAAGTGCTTATAACTCATTTATAATTGGTCCTAGAGGTTTGGAATGGTAAACCATAGGAAATCATGGGCTGGGAATGTATTTGTGTGGTTAGATTTGACCTTGGACCCCTTCTTCAAGGTCGAACGAGGATATTGCATTTGTAGTATTTCTTTAAATATGTTTTAACCTATTTTTTACACTTAAACAATTACCTTGTTATTTTCCTTCATAATACCATTTACAGGGCACAACTTTTTTATCCTTTTCTTCTGTCAGCTTCGGAATTTCTTTCGAACTTGCTGTTCAGTTACCATTTACTGTATTTCTGTACAGCCCTTTTCCTGATAATTATTCTGTCCTCTAATCACCTTCACAAATCAAAAACACTCAGTCAGCTGACACAGTGCCCGTTCATGGGCACTCTCCTCTTGTTTTCTTCCGGACTTTGATGAAATTTACCTGTGCATTCTGAATTTCCCTCTCTTGCTCTCCAAGAACTAAAAGGACACATGTCCTTTAGGCTTTTGCCCATACGTATGTCCTTTTGTCTCCGGACTTTGATGACATTGACAACACTCCAATAGCTGAAAGGACACATGTCCTTTCAGCTTTTGCCCATACATATGTCCTTTTGTCGCCGGACTTTGATAACATTGATAACACCTGTGCATTCTGAATTTCCCTTTCTTGCTGTCCAATAGCTAAAAGGACACATGTCCTTTTGCCTTTTTCCCATACATATGTCATTCTTGCATCAGACTTTCAGAAATTGTGGCACAGAGTGATGACTATTTGTCTGCTCACTGAAGTTAAGCAGCATTGGGCTATATTAGTACTTGGTTAGGTGACCGTCTCAGTTCGGGACCAGCTGTGGGATGTATGTTGGAATTTCTTTCTGTAATGAGACTTCGTAAATTCTAGTGCACTACTCATGTCTTATGGCTTTGCGCTCGTGCTAGGGGACCAAAACACCTTTTGGCCTTGTTAATTCTATCTTCCTGTTCCCAAGTCCAAGAATACAGTTTCACTTCTGAATGCATAAACTGGTAGCTGTGATAAGGTTTGAAAGCTAAGTATAGTTCATCTTGATAGAGTAAGATCTATTGGGTAGATTTCTCATTCAAATGTAGGTAAATATCAAGGCCTTAAAGGCTATTTTTCATTTTAGTTTATCCTGATATTTTTTAATGACAAGGGGAGGATGTGTTGGTTTCAGTGTGTCACCGTTGCTTTAAGACCAAGGATGACAAAAACAAGCATGAGAAGAGACACTTCCAGCCAAACAAACGGGTGGATGAATTTGGCAACAGGATTGCCAAGTATCCAGTGGGTCTGGACTATCCATGTTCATACTGCAAGAAAACATTTAAGGTAGTTAAGATTTCAGACAGTAAAAATATTGCTCACAATGCTGACTTAAAAATGGTTTAATGAAAGATTTGTGATTATAAAATTTAGAAAGATCACTGCTTTCTTGTTTGGTATCGGCAATTTTTATAAATAATCTCAGAAAGTTGACATCGAATGGTCTCTAAACTATTGTCTGTAGCTTTTAACTGTTATTTTAAAGAGAGCATATACTATAATAGTGGCTAAAAGGGAGAACTCGTGCTGAAATTACTACTCATTCTAGCCTTGTTAAGATTTAGAGTGGAATGTTTGGACATCAGATTTTCCAAATTCAGTATACCATGTGTTATTTTGAAGTCAGTGAATCTCCTGACTCTAAGAGAGCACTAAAAATACTGTGTACATACATCAGAAGAACTGCGTAGGAGTTTTTCTTTACAAAGATGGAATACTTAGAAATTGGAGGAGACTCCAATTTATTGTTATGAGCAAGAAATTGATTATCCAGAGCCTCAGGGTAATTTTAAGCATCCACATTTAGGCACCAAACATTGTGCCTAGACCTTTATTTAGATCTTTGTAAACTTAATTACAACTTTGGTAATGCCCTTTCATGCAATGTATTAGAATTGGAAACAATCTTTCACTTAAAACAACCAAAACCTATGAATGTTTTTAAACATTCAACTGTGAAAATGTTACAGTTTTTTCATCAAATGTGGCTTATTCATTGGTCACTTATTTGAAATTGTTATGTCAATTGACAGAATTTCTACCACAAGAAGGCACATGAAAACATCCAACATGAAGACAAGCAAGATGGTGTCTCCTATCTCTGTACACTGTGTAACAAGAGCTTTAGTACTCGGCACTACCTAAACATGCATGTTAACAACACTCACCGCCCTAAGAATATCCAGTGTCAAGCCTGCCTCCGGAGATTCAGCTTCAAGTATGAGATTAAGCGGCATTTACCAAAGTAAGTGTTTGGACCATTGGTGTAAAATGCTCCAGTACATTGAAACTACTTTCATATTCTGAGATTTTTTCTTCTGGCGGCAAATTTTCATTTATTCTAAGGGTTAAATGTATCACACTGAATCATTGAATTTTGGAAATCTTTCTGTTGCCCCCGCCACTGCAATGGCTCATAATTTTCCAGGTTTTATCTGGTTTCTGATTACTCATGATGGAAAAGCATCTGCAAAAGTAAGTGATTGTAGTAATAGTAATGGTTGGAACGGTTCTAAATATAAAAACTGGTTTTTGGAGTTTAGAAACCAAACAAAATCTGGGATTTTGAATGCCTGCACTGATATGGTGAAAATTTACTGCTAGCATACATGAGCCATGATTGAAACAGGATATATGTATTCGTGAGATATTTTGAAGCTTATAAACTTCATCTACAATAAATATAAGATAAAAAAGTGAGATATTTCCTCAAATTTAGATGTTTTTGATTGTCTTAACAAAATGTTAACCAGTAGAAAGCTAAATGTAAGTGTTCAATAACCGGTGCTTGCGGATTTTGTCATTTTTGTATTCATACACAAAATGTGGTATACCTGTTTACTGTGCATATCACTAAGTTATAGTGTCATATCCTATAGAATTAAGTGCTGGTAATACCTTTGACTCACAAAAAGGCATTTGTTGGACAGTTGTGGGCTATTTGATAATTCAGGCCAAAGTGATCTGGATATTCATTTTGTCAATTGCAACTGTTTTTATGCGCTGTTTTTTTTTTTTTGTTTCTCCCCAGATGCAAAGGGTATCCAGTGGGTCCTAAGCCATATGAGTGTACCTACTGTGGATGTAGTTTCACCATGAAGGGAAACCTCACAAAACACGTTCAGAGAGGAAAGTGCAGTGGAAAAAACAAAGGGGTAGAAGTTGTGACCACAAGTAATACTGACTTTGTGGTGGTAAGTAGTGTTGGGAATCTCACCCAATATTGACCAGTTGATTAATTGTCCACTTTTCCTTTTTGCCACAGTTTTGGTCATTATACCATAAACCACTTCCCGAGATGAAGCATATATCAATATGATAACAAGTTTTGAGATTTTAAAGTTTTTTGATGTTTAGAATCTACCGAAAGTACTCGCTTCATGCAAATATGGTGTTACACATTAAGAAAACTAAAAGTTGTTTAAGATCTAGCAATTTATTAATTTAATTTAGTATACAGAGGCAAGTAGATTTATGTTGAATCATCAGTCATTTGAAGTTGGCTGACATGGAATGTACTCTCTTAATGACAATCTACCATCATGGGTGTAATTGTCACCCCTCTTGTGGTAGGTGATGGTAAATCAAGTTATTTCTTTAGTATTAAGTTTTGAATTTTAAAAGTGAGGTGCATTTTATTGCATCAACACCTCACAGTGACAAGGACTGATGTTCAAAAAATGAAAGCAAATCAATTTTACTTTGAGGTTTCAAATTTAGCAGAATGTCTGTACTCTTAAGTCTAAAAGACATTAACTTATGCCCTCTTTGTTCATTCATACCTATGTCAGATTAAAATTTTTTTGCTATGTATTGCAGGTAATTCACCAAGACAATGATTCCAGTGTACAGATTCCAATCACTCAACTCACTGAACTCGGTATGCAACCATTTTTGCCAAATTTTATGGTGATGTATTGTAGTAGTGTTGCTATCTGTAAGCTTGTTTTTAATTTTTTGTTTGGTAATGGTAAATATTTTACTTTTTGCCATTATATCAGGTGAATATAAGAGTATATTAACTTTAAAATTTCTGTCAAAAACATTTCTAATTTTAAAAATATTATAATGCTAGGCATTAAGAGGTGAAAAAGTCATGTTTTTATGAAAGACTACAAATAATGGCATGAAAAAATATTTAGTGTAAAGAAGAGTAAACAGTCGATGTTTTTACATATATTTTAGGTGTTGATTCTGATACGAAGAGAGTGGAACCTATAGAGCTAGTATCTGAGGTCAGTGGTGCTACACTGGGACACAGTCCTTTTCTTATAAAGGTAATCACATTTCATAACACTTTGCAGTAAAAACTCTCAGATCACTTTAGGCGTAAGTTTGCTTTTTTTATTGCGTAAAATAGCCTTACCTTATCCTCACAAATGCTTACTTGGTTTTGTGGAGGCAAAACGCGGCGACCAACAAGAATATTTAAAAATTATTCTTGTTCGAGAGGTGAACCCCGTAGTTAGTGATAGGTGCGCATGCGCACAACACATTGTCGGTTGGACTTTGTCGAGAGATCCTCATTCAATTTTTGGTCGTCGAGGAGGCAACACGTGAAGCTTTTTCAACTCTGCCCATTTCCAAGACGGCAGATGCGTTCTTTTAGAATTCATAGAGTTCGTGCTAAGAAGATAGAAGTTTAAAACTTCCTATTCTACAGATCTGAAGTACAATATTTCATGCTGAAGGTTGAGTAATCCATGACAGCATTCTTAGATCCCCCTTGGCTGTAAAACAGCTTTTGGTAGAGGATCTGTTACAGGAGTTTCTTCAGTTTTTTGGTTCAAGCTGCCTACCTCTTCTTTTATGAGGGATGTTCATCAGAAGTCTTTCAACTAGCCACATTTTCCTGAAGATGGCGTTAAGAGGTCTCCTGCGATTGGAAAACAGCTAGCAGTAGAAGATCTACTAGAGTTTGCTTTTACAACACCAGATGATTTTGAAATTTGATAGCTGGGCAGATTAAAACTCGTTTTCTGGGGTTATCAATTAAACCTCCAGAAAGCTAGTAGCCTGTCTACTTGTAGACACACAGAAGATGACCCTTCATCTCGAATCCAAAAATATACTTCAGATCATCCAATAGCAAATCCCTCTCATGAAGTCCTGGTGGATTTTTATGAATGAATGCAGCAGTAACCATTCAATAGTACTCTACCATACCAGCAGTTAGCTGATTTCCTGTAGCCTGAAAAACAGTCAGTCCTACAAGATCTACTTCAGAAGTTTATCAACGTTGCTTTCAACCTACAAACCAGGCATCAAGATGGTTAATTTCCTCCATTGCCTTGTCTTTATTCTACAACTGGCTGGTGGACCATTTATTACTTCATTATAGAGAAGATAATACATATGCTTTCCCACCAATATTCTCAATGAAATAGGGGATTCTGGTGTAGTAGAAGAAATAACTATAAATTGCTGATTTAAGTGGAAATATTATTGCCATCTCAGAGTTGTGCAGTTTTTGAATGGGTACTATGTAGCCCTCCAATCGAAACTCCCCTTTCATGTAGCTCTACTGCAGGTGCTACAGACAGGAAAACAATCCGCCATGTTGCTGATAATATTGTGTTACATTTACTATGTTCATTTACACACAATTTATTCTGTAAATGACTACAAGTCGCTGGATTTTCTCAGTAAAATTGGTACTTCTATCATATCTGGCACAATGGTGCTTCTTATGGATGAAAATATTGTTTTGTTTATCAAGACATAGATCGTTGATGTGCTATGTGCTTTATAAGTGTACAGTACGGATAGGCTGCACCAGGAGTTCTTCTCTATTCAAGGAAGTTAAACAGCATTGGGCAAGGTTAGTCCGTGGATGGATGACCATTCCTGGCATTTTCTTTGCATTAATCCCACAATATCTTTGGCCAGTAGGGATCTCTGTGTCCTCAACATGCGTTTGTCCCTCCAAGCTGTGAAATGGAGTTGACAAATTTTATAAAGAAACTTGGTCACAAAAGGTTAATGACCAGTTTCAACAGATCTCCGTACCAAATACAAGGGTTGTGCAAATCTTGAGAAGGTTTATCGAATAATATTCCAGTCGAATCCGCCCATGTCTGTACATCCCATAATTTAAAGCGGTTACAGACAGGAAAAACATGGCTACCTAAGAGTGTCGCAAATGCTTCAAAAAGGCACAATTTACTACCTCAAGGATTGCACAACTCCAGGTTTTACAGCAGATTATTTCTTGTACCAGAACCCGGCAGTAAATGGCGCCCTGTGATAGATCTCAGTGTCCTGGACAAATTCCTGTTAGTTCCAAATTTTAAAATGGGGACAGCAGTGATATTCGGAAACTCGGTCATAAAAGGAGAATGGCTAGTTTCGATAGACCTGAAAGATGCGTTCTTTCACGTGCCCATACACCCAGATTCTCAACATTGGCTATGTTTCCATGTAGACAAGCAAACGTATCAGTTCAAAGCACTGCCATTGCGGTTGGTGACTGCACTGCTATAGTTCATGCGGATTGTAAAAGAGGCTCGTTCTTCAGTCTCGCGGAATTCGAGTTCACCAATACCTGGACAACTGGTTGTTAAGAGCAAATACCAGACACCAGTGTCAGCTCCACACAAAAGAACTCATCCATGAGATTCAAGAACTCGGCTTTGTGATAAACTTCGAAAAATCAGAGATCGAACCTACACAAAAATCGACTTTCTGGGTTAAATTTTGACTTGATCCAGGGAAAAGTCTTTCCAACCGAAAATAAGTTGAAAATTCTAGAAAAATCTGTTCAGGACATGGAGATCGCATCACAAACAACCCCAAGGTTGCTTATGTCCCTGATAGGTGTACTAGCATCCCTAGAAAAGACAATACCAATGGGTCGGTTACGTTTGCGCCCTTTCCAGTGGTACCTAAAAACAAACTGGCAGTATCCCCAGTCACTAGACCTGAAGATTCCTGTTTCAAACTTTCTGAAAGTCATCTTCAGTGGTGGAAAGATCCAAAAAATCTAAAAAATGGGTTATCCTTTTCAGCCACAGGAACACAATACCCTTATTTTCACAAATGCATCAAATTAAGGTTGGGGAGCTCATTTAGAAAACATGACAGTCAGTCAGTGGCAATTGGACAGATCAAGAAAATTGCTTCATATCAATGTCCTTGAGTTAAAGGCAGTGTTTCTGGCCTTAAAAGAGCTTTCAAAACAAAATTCTAGACAAAAGGGTTCTGATAGCAACACACAATGCTACTGTAGTCAGTTATCTGAGCAAACAAGAGGGAACACACTCTTGGGACAGGTGTCTCCTGGTTTGGCGCATCTTGGCCTACTGCAATCCTGGAAACATACTCATAAGAGCCAGACACATTCAGGGTTGCCTCAATGTCATAGCCGACAGTCTCTCCAGGAAAGACAAAATTATTCAGACAGAATGGTCTCTTCATCCTTAAATATTCAGTCTAATTTGCAAAGTTTGGCACACACCAATGGTCGACATGTTTGCCACCAAATTGGATCACAAACTACCAATCTATGTCTCACCAGTCCCAGATGCAAATGCTATGAACATAGATGCATTGAACATCTCCTGGGAGGGTCTGGACGGCTATGCCTTTTGTCCTGTAGCACTCATACCAAAAGTGATACAGGAAATGAACACCTACAGGTGCAAGATGATAGTAGTTGCACCAGGGTAGCCCAGAATGCATTGGTTTTGGGATCTAGTGAATCTGTCAACCAAACCTCCATTACAACTATCTCACTGGCCTCATCAGTTAAAGCAACCATTCAGTCAGAAGTTCCATCAGAATCTCATGTATCTGAATCTGCATGTTTTGGCACCTAGACACCTCAGAATCACTTGAATCATTCTCTGAGCAAGTGGCAGATAGAATTAAGGCACCTCAAAGACCCTCACCTAGAAGAATCTGAGTTAAGGTGGTCCATTTTTTGAACTCTGGTGCCAACAGAATCAGGTGGTCAGCTCAGAGCCTACTATCTCAGCAGAATTTTGAATCACTTATTTGCTATTAAAAATCTGAAGCCTGCCACTTCTGCTGGCTATAGGGCTGCCATAGCTGATCATTTTGGCCAGAAGGTTAGCAAATGTTTGAATCTGAACAGACTTATTGCAAGCTTTTATTGAGATAAGCCTGGGATCTGTCTTTAGTCCTCATGGCTTTGACTAAGGCCCCTTTTGAGCCTCTAAAGGATGAATTCTGCCACAATTGCTGGCTATAGAACTGCAATAGCTAATCTTTGGGATATTTTGGCCAGGAAGGGAGCAAGAGTTTACACTTGAATAGACTTCTTGTAAGCTTTCACAGGGACAAACCCATTGCAAATAGGGGTATTCCCTCTTGGGACCTATCTTTGGTTCTTTTGTCTTTGACTTTTGACCTTTGAAGGTTGCAAGTCGTAAGATTTTGGCTTTCAAGACTGTTTTCCTGATGACTTTGGCATCTTGCAAAAGGAGGGGGGAGGTGCATGCTTGGACATATTCTTCTCTCAGACACAAAACCTCACTGGAAGGAGATCACCATTTCTCCTTCTCCTGCCTTCTTAGCAAAGAATCAGTTGGCTTCTGTTTGCCCAGATTCGCTAAAACCGGTGGTCATTCCAGCTCTTAAACCTTTTTTGAGCTCAGGCTTCACTGAGGATATGACTTTATACCCTGTCAGAGCACTTAGATACTATCTAGACAGAACTAGTGCTTTAAGGAAGGGAAAGTATCTCTTGTTTATGTCCTTTAAGGAAGGCTTTGACAGAGGTCTCATGGGACCTACTATCTCTTCTTGGATCAGACAGACTGTCTTATTGGCTTATCAGTCATCCAATTTTGATACACAGGACCTACAGGTTAAGGCCCATGATGTTAGGTCCATGTCTGCTTCTTTAGTATTCAAGGATGGGTGTCCCTAGAGCAGATTTTAGGCTCCTGCCATTGGAAGAGCCACATCACGTTTTCTACCTTTTAACCTATGTGTCTTGGCAGTCCACGGACCAAACAGATTACAATTAGGCCCAGTGGCTTCTGCTCAGCATATGATTGGCTTTGAGTATGTTCTTGAGTATTTCATATGGCTTACATACTTTTCTGTTCCTTCCATACCTGTATCTTGTATGGACATATGTCTTCTGCTGTGGCAGATGGCCTCATGACTGTATTTTGTAAAACACAGAAGCCAGCTTGGGATGCCTTCTTGCTGGATAACAGCTCCCAGCTCGAGGGACCCAGGAAGCCATTTCCCACCACACAGTTCTGGGTGATGGTTTAGATTTAGGACAACTTTATGCTACATGGGACAAGTGTCAACTACAACAGTACATCATGAATATTCATGAGATTAGCTATCATTACTTATCTTTACAGATATTTTACAGTGATGAAAAATTCTGTTGTAGCATACTTAACCTTATCTTATCCTCTCCTTCAAATGCTTTCATGGTGAACCCCATATTCTATTAACAGGGAGGTTGCAAAACAAACCCCTCCTCCTGTTATGGTTGGAATCAAGCATTTGTGAGGATAAGGTAAGGCTATTTTACGCAATAAAATGTAACAAATTTTATTGTAATTTAACTTTTTGTAAGTTAAATACTTACCTTATCCTCACAAGGACAGACCCACCCTTCCTCCCCTCAGAAGTTTGTTTTCATAGGGGACCAAAAATTAAATGAGGATCTCTCGACAAAGTCCAACCGACAATGTGTTGTGCGCATGCGCACCTATCACTAACTACGGGGTTCACCTCTCGAACAAGAATAATTTTTAAATATTCTTGTTGGTCGCCGCGTTTTGCCTCCACAAAACCAAGTAAGCATTTGTGAGGATAAGGTAAGTATTTAACTTACAAAAAGTTAAATTACAATAAAATTTGTTACAATTTGTTCACAAAAGTTAAGCCTAAGACTTGACTAAGACCTTTTATGAATACAGCCACTGTTCATTACTTTTGGAGTTATTGCTAACTCATACAGACAGACAAACAAACACATTCAAAAACATAACCTCCTAGTGGAGATAACTGTAGATAATTGATATTCATGTAATGTGTAGATAAACATGTTGCTTGAAGTTGTCGAGTCTTATAGATCAGTTTTTACCCCACAGCCCATAAGGGCTGTCAGGGTATTGCTTTCACCCATGGTGTCTATATCTCACAAACTGTAATATGTAGGAAGTTGATACTTGGTAGGAACACTGGTTAGGGAGTGTAGGTGTGCAACGTCACGATGTGACTTTGATTTAAACTTTGACCTTGCTGTAGTGACCTTGAGTTTGAAAATCTTGTCTGGGCTATATCTCAGAAACCATAAGGTGTAGGAAGTTGATACTTGGGACATTGGTTACGGGTTGTAGGTTTGCAACTTCATGGTGTGACCTTGATTTGACCTTTGACCTTGCCATAGTGAGCTTGACCTAAAAAATCATGTTGGGGCTATATCTTGGAAACTGTAAGGTGTAGGAAGTTAATACTTGGTAGGGATATTGGTTGGGGGTTGTATGTGTGCAACGTCATGGTGTGACCTTGATTTGAATTTTGACCTTACCGTAGTGACCTTGACCTATATAATCTTGTCTGGGCTATATCTCAGAAACTGTAAGGTGTAGGAAGTTGATACTTGGTAGGCTCATTGGTTGGAGTTTGTAGGTGTGTAGCACCATGGTTTGACCTTGATTTTGACCTTTAATCATGCTGTAGTGACCTTGACCTTTAAAATTTGGTGTGTATGATGGTATGGCCTTTAATTTTGGCTCTGCCAGAATGTGTTCACCTGCCATATTTGTATCGACCGCTTCATTACGCTGCCGCCGCAGTGTGTAGAGAGTTTTCAGCATTACTGCTCTAACGAAAAAAATATAGCTAGCTATCTCAAATTTGCAGGATATATTCATAACCATAAAATCTTGCCTGGGAATATTTTTGGCCTCATTTTGATAAACAAGATGCACGCCAAGGGCGTTTTTTGACTTTCAACAAGGATTTTTGTTGACCCTCTAGAGCAAAGAGATCTCAAATTCGCAGGATATGTTCCTCATTACAAAATCTTGACTAGGAATATTTTTGGCCTCATTTTGAAATATATGAAGGCCGCCACGGGTGTTTCTTTGTCAGTGATGCAAAGTGCTTATATCTCCCTTATTATTGGTCCTAGAGGCTTGGTATGTCAAGCCAACCTATAGGAAATCTTGGGCTGGGAATCTTTTGATGTGGTCATATTTGACCTTGGACCCCTCCTTCAAGGTCAAACGAGGACATCCAAACTTAAAAGTGCTTATAAATTGCTTATTATTGGTCCTAGAGGCTTACACTGTGAAACCAACTCATAGGAAATCATTAGCTGGGAATCTTTTGGTGTGGTCAGATTTGACCTTGGGCCCCTGCTTCAAGGTCAAATGAGGATAGCCAAACCTAAAAGTGCTTATAACTCACTTATTATTGGCCCTAGAAGTTTGGGATTAAATCATGGCCTGGGAATCTTCTGGTGTGGTCATATTTAAGCGGCCTGTCAGGGACACTTATTTGTTTTCACCGAAGTTCGACTGATCACCGCCGCCGCCGCCGCCGGATTATGGTCTCCCTTGAATAACTTCTTAGCCTTTCAAATTTTTCTTCCCTTATCTTTCTTAAAACTATTGGGGCGGGAGAAATTTTTGAGATACTTTGCGCAGACCTTAAGCTTTACTTAAGGTAACCTTAAGCATACCTCCAAAACACCTCGTCATCGCGTTTCGGAAAAAACCACACACACCTGTGCTATAAAAGTTATCAGGTACATTCTAGACCAAATTTCCAAGGTCGGAAAGGATTTTCTCATCAATCGGACCATAGATGCCTGAATGGGAGGCGTTTTATTTTCGTAAATTTTTTAAAAATGGGTACTTGGTCTGTATCTCAAAAACGGTCAGGATTTCGGCGTTTTGTTGGAATAACTTATTCAGCTACTTTTTGATAATCTTTCACATGCCGAAGTTTTAGCCCTGTATCTGCAATTTTAAGGTCACCTTAATGTCAAAAAATGGGGTTTTAGCCCTCCAGTTCACTTAGTTTTTCACTTTTTTCAACCAAACTTGGCACATATATTAAGATTTACCAAAGGAATATCCTGACTTTATGGTGACCTTAAACTCAAAATATTAATGGACATTTGGCCTGCTTAAAGTCATCAAATTGGAATAAAATGCTCTGGCTCCTTTCTTTTTCCATTTTTTTATATCGAAATTATCACTGGTATTAAACTAGATAAAAATAATACTTATGGTCACCTTAAACTCTCAGTATGAATGGAGTTGTAGCCACCTTAAAGTGAAATAAGGGGGTTTTCAGCCTCCAAGTATCTTATTGTTCGACTGACCTCAGTTAAACTTTGCACACTTATAAAGGATGGCAAACCAAAGGGTTATCCTGACTTTAAGGTGACCTTAAACTGTTAATATAATTTTGGCCCCCCTAAAGTCATAACATTTGAATAAAGCCATCAGCTAAACTTTGTACACTTATAAAGGATGACAAAAGGGACATTCTCATTTTATGGTCACCTTAAAGTCGCAATATGGATGAAGTTATGGTCACCTTGCAGTGAAATTATGGAGTTTTTAATCTCCAGCTATCGTATTGTTCAGCAGAGCTCGGTTAAATTTGTACACTTTTAAAGATGACATTAGGGACATTCTTATTTTCTTTCCACCTTGGAGTTCCAATACAAGTACAGTCATGGCCATCTTGACGTGAAAATGAGGATTTTCAGCCCCTAACTGATTTACTGTTCAGTAACATCAGTTTAACTTGACATTGATTATACTAAAGTAAGATTTTATTACGCTACAATAGCTTACCATGTGGGACTTAATGTTGTTCTCGGGTTGCCACACCCGGGGCCAACGTCTTAGAAAAAAAGATCGTTCTTGTTAGCCACCGGATATACTGGTAGTTGTCGTCACGTGATAACTTCTGACCAATCGCCCTACTTTCTCGTTGGCCACGATGACTGGTAGCAGTTTGTAAATATACAGACATTTTCATTTATTTCTCAGTATTCACGTATTGTTGGAGGCTAATATTTGGATATTTCTTTAAATATATTTCATAGATTATACTGTAAAATTTTTAATTTCACAACTTAAGTATTTTCCTTACAATCCGCGTGTTTTGAGTTTTCTCGGTTCAGGCAATTTTAATTGTACGTCTTTTTATTGCGTTAAAATGTCTCTCCATCAAGCAAACAAAGACAAACCGAGAGCTCAGAAATGCCGCCATTTTTGCTTCAGTTTTGATACTCATAATTACTGCCCTACCTGTAGGGAGGCTGGCAAGGGAGATGACCCCTGTGTCACTTTTGAAACACCCTGCCATATTTGCACGTCTCTCACTGATGAACAATTGCAAAAAATTCAAAACAGGAAGCGGTACTTAAAAAAGCAAAAAGCGGAAACTAGTTCCAAAGATGAACTAGATCTCTTGGGTGAAGGCGATGGGGACTCTTTTACTGGTTCTAATGCAGACCTTGAGAGTGCTGCCGATAACCTCTTTACCTCACCCCCCCGTCCTCAACCTCTCGCCTTCAGTTCTTTATCACTAAAGACCCCAGCCAAAGCTGTTCCACCCACCCCAGGTACTGTTTCACAAAACAAAATTCAAAGAAATCTAGAGAAATCCCTGGGTGATTCCTTAAATATACATATCCAGCAGCAAATGGGTTCCTTCCAGGCATCCATGTTAGAAGCATTTCAATCACTCCGAGAGGAGTTGACAGTTAAAAAGCCTGCCGAGGTTGATCCCTCGCCTCTTGCTTCAAAAGCTGGTCCATCCAGCAACTCTGCTGCTCATCTGGACCTACCCCCTCCGAGGTCAAGTACTAATGCACAGTCTGAGGCAATGGATGTGGACGTTGGTCCAGCACTCCCTCCTCGACTAGTACTTAACCAAACTTCCTCGGATCAGTACGTTGCCCCTTCTGAAGCTATACCGAAGGATTCCTCGTACTCACACAAAAGACAAAGCCACAGGCAAACAGTAGCACCGAGCTCTGCCTCGGATCAACTGGATGAGGATTCCGACGAACCTCGGATCCATCCTAGACCTAAGAAACACTCTGACAAGCGCATGCATAAATCTAGGTCCAGATATGTGTCATCTTCAGAGGAAGATCACTCCCCTGTGGCCAGACACAGGTCTTCTAAGCCCTCTAGGGCTCAGCCCTCAGGCGCAGCTTCTGATCAAGACCTCCCACAACATGATCCAGACCCCCCTTATTATAGGGAAGTAGCCCTGTCTGACATTCCCTCCCAATACTCTGAAGAGGTAGACACCTTCAGGCGCATTCTTTCTCTCCCTGACCCCAGGGACTCTATGCCTAGGTCTTCAACTTCAGTGTTGGGTCTGGATGACGAAAAAGGCCGTCAAGAGCTCAGACCTAGAGGTCTTTCCTCTATCCTACCACTTAGCTCAGTTATCAAGGACGCCTTTGATAAATTTCAACATGATTTCAAAGCTGCCAATTTATCTGAGGGAAAATATGTCAAGCCTCCTCCATCCACTTCTAAGTGGTATAAGGTTGGACAGCCCACTTTTCAAGACAAAATCCAGGAGTTGAATACGGACTTTGCCAAGATCTGTATTACTCCTAGACCTCCTGGGGCACCAGTAGCCAAAGTCGCTATGCCAGTCCTTAAGGAGCTGGAACATCAGGCTAGACAAAATATTTCAACCCTCAATTTCACCGCTGCCTTTGCCAAAACCTCTTCTTCCTGCAATGCTTCTTTGGAAAAGTGCCAACATAGCATCAAGTCAACTGTCAAGAAGATAAAGTCTCAGATCCAGAAAGGTGCCAATCCTGAGAAAGCAGCAAAGCGCGGATATGAGGAAGTTGCTGAGTACTTGGATTTTTGGAACAAGACGGTTCTTGTTCAACATAGAGCTCTTACCTGTCTCAGCAAATCGCTAGCCCATATTCTCCAGAGGGAATTATATTCCATGGCTAATACCGGCTTGCTTAGGCTCGAAGCCGAAATGACTCTATTGCATCCCCAGCTAGGGGAAACGAGACGCCAAGAACTTAGGAACTCGTCCTTCTGGGACTCCTCCTTGTTTGAGTCTCAACTTGTTAAGGAAGGTGAGGACTTCCTTCTCAAAAAAGGCACCTCAAAAGATTCTCAGGGTTTTTCACCCTACCAGAATAAGCCCTTTCGTGGCCCCCACAAGAAAAGAGGCTCCTAGAGGAAACGCCCCTATGGGGGCAATACCTCTCAAAGCAGTAACCAATCCTTTCCCTCGGGAAGAGGAAAATCCAACTTCAGAGGCTCCAGGGGTCGTTTTCGACCCCACAATAGGGGAAGGGGGCGTGGAAACCCCCCTTCGCAATGACTCCTCCAAAGCCTCATTCAGTCCACCAGTAGGAAGTCGCCTCCGTTCTTTCAAGAGAGACTGGCTAACAAACAAATGTTCTCAAAACGTGTTAAACATTATCACCAATGGCTACGTTCTGCCATTCCGTTCAAAGCCAAACTTGATCAGATTTCCTCTGATTCTATCAGAGTACAAGGCCCAACAAAAAGACCAAGCCTTGGCCACCTGTATCCAGTCTCTCTTGTCAAAGAACGCCATCGAAAGGGTGGAAAACGTAAAATCTCTCGGGTTTTACAGTCGCCTGTTCCTAGTACCCAAGCCTCACCAAAGGTGGAGGCCAGTCATAGACTTAAGCAGGCTCAACACTTTTCTACATGTAGAAAAGTTCAAAATGGAAACCCCGGAGTCCATCCGGACTTCCCTGGTCCCAGGGGAGTGGGTATCGTCGATAGACCTGTCGGACGCATACCTTCACATCCCCATCCATCCAAACTCAAGGAAGTACCTAAGGTTTTGCTACAAGGCCCAGGTGTTCCAGTTCACCTCCCTACCTTTCGGACTGGCCACAGCCCCCCAGGTCTTTACGATGATCGTAAAGGAAGTGAAACTAATGGCCCTCTCAAGAGGACTCAGAATTCACCAATACCTGGACGACTGGCTGATCAGGTCCCAGTCCCAGGAGGAATCTCAAAGGGACACACAGGCAGTGGTAGACCTAACCCAATCCTTGGGTTGGATAATCAACCAGGAAAAATCAGAACTGAAACCTACTCAGGTGTTTTCGTTCGTGGGCTACGAATACCACCTAGATTCAGCCCTTGTAAGACCCACTCACGAGAGATGGCTCAAACTTCAGGATTTGATCCTACGACTCAAGTCAAAACGTGTTTTGACTGCAAGATGTTTGATGTCTCTAATTGGGTTGCTAGCCTCAACGGAGAAAATGGTCCCGGAGGGACGCCTTCACATGAGGCCCTTTCAGTTTCATCTCAAGGAGCACTGGAGATATCCTCAGTCGCTGGACAAAATCCTTCCTTGGAAAGAAGCCATTGTAGCCCACCTAGATTGGTGGCAAAACCCCTCAAATGTGATGAAAGGCGCAGACCTTCATCCCAAGGACCACAGTATCCAACTCTTTACCGACGCCTCAAACGAAGGTTGGGGCGCTCACTTAGATCAAAATTCTACAAAAGGGCTGTGGTCAGAGCGGGAAAAAAGTCTACACATATATGTCCTAGAATTGAAGGCGGTCTCCCTGGCCCTTCGAGACTTCAAGGACCAGTGCCAGAATCAAACAGTGTTAGTTGCGACGGACAACTCAACAGTGGTAGCCTACATCAACAAGCAAGGGGGAACTCACTCAGCAGAGATGTGCGCTCTCCTGTGGAAAATCATGACCTGGTGCCATCACTACCATATAACATTGAAAGCCAGGCACATTCCAGGGTGTCTGAATGTGATGGCCGACCTCCTATCCAGGTCCAACCAAGTGCAGTCAACAGAATGGTCTCTGCACCCTCAGGTCTTCAAGCAAATCTGCCGAAAGTGGTTCACTCCTCATGTAGACTTATTCGCCACTCACCTGAATCACAAACTCCCTCTATATGTGTCTCCTATCCCAGACCCAAGGGCCTGGAACATAGATGCTCTGAACATAAACTGGACCAACCTCACGGCCTACGCCTACCCTCCTACGGCTCTCCTTCACAAGGTGATCCAAAAGATCAAGCAATGCCATTGCCTGATCATCGTGATAGCCCCAGGCTGGCCAGGGATGCCCTGGTTTTGGGACCTAGTGCAGCTCTCAACAGAGATCCCATTACAACTCCCAGTGTCAACGACCCTACTCAAACAGTCCCACAACTATGTGTTCCACAACAATCCACAACAGCTGAACCTCCACGCCTGGTGTCTAGGAGCGGACAACTCCAAGAACAAGGCTTCTCTGTGGAGGTGGCAGAGAGAATTGCTGCCCCTCAGCGGTCATCAACAAGGACCATCTACAGGTCAAAGTGGGCCCTATTTGAAAAATGGTGCAGAGAAAATTCGGTGGATTTCTCCACTCCATCTGTGAAACAAATCTCAGATTTTTTCATGTACCTGTACCAAGACCTAAACAGGCGCCCCTCGACCATTGATGGTTACAGGACTGCTATCATTGACACTTTGGGCCCAACAGCCCAACACATTGCGCACAATGCAGACCTTCATAGGTTACTCTCCAGTTTTCACAGGGATCGTCCTAAAAGTTCCAGAAATTTACCCAAGTGGAACCTTTCTGTTGTCCTTAACGAGCTCACCAAAGCACCATTTGAGCCCATGAAAGACTCAGACCTCAAACATCTTACTCTCAAAACTGCTTTCTTGCTAGCCTTGGCCTCCAGCAAGCGCCGCAGCGAAATCCATGCCTGGGTCGCTAACAAAGTAGCTAATTTAGGCCAATGGGAAAAGGTAGCCTTGTTCCCTTCTTCTGATTTCATAGCCAAAAACCAACTAGCAAGAGAAGGTTCTCAAAGTGTGTCACCAGTGACTATCCCTGCTTTGACTACCATTGTAGATAGACAGTTTAAGGAAGACAGGACCCTGTGTCCCGTGCGGGCCCTGAGGTTCTATTTGGACCGAACTAAAGACCTGAGAGGGTCTCGTTCTCTCCTTTTCATCTCCTTTAAGAAAGGACATACTTCAGACATCAGACCCGCTACACTCTCCTCATGGTTGAAACAAACCATTCTACTTTGTTACAAACAAGCAGATCAACAAGCCTTGGACTTGGTCCAAGTCAAAGCGCATGACATCCGGGCCTTCGCGGCCTCTAAGGCCTTTTACGGTGGAGTATCGGTGGACCAAATCATGCAAGCCTGTCACTGGAAAGCTCACAACACATTAGTGGCCGTAGTGGCGGCACAACAAGTCCTAGATCCTTCCCCTCAGACCAGTTGTCCTCGGAAAGAAAAAAGGGGGGGGGGGGGGGGGGGGCACATCCGCTACAACCAAGTCTTCAGGAGTCTCTCCCAGCCAGGATCTAGGTATTCCTTTACCTTCAAGATGTTACGGGTAAGGTCATTTTATTTTTTAATTATCAGGTAATTTCTATTAAGGACTTAGTCAGTTGTCGTTAATCTCATATTTCAGGTTAAAAATTTCATGAGATGCCCGACCACTGGGTTGGTCAGTCACACGTGAAGGTCTAATAGGGACCCTTAGACCTCGAAGTGAGCACCGCTGCACTTCCGTCCTACTACCAAACATCTGGACAGTTTTAGCACTGTCCCTTTTTTACTCAGGTTTTTGACTCGTTACAGGCCCGATCTTCGGGATCGGGGCTCTGTAAAAGGGACTCAGACTGGCATTTCTGGCACTATTCTGTATATATTAATTCAAATCTTAGAAAAAAATTACATATCTTCCAGTCTCAGCTGTAATCCCGCCACCGGGCGGTTGAATTCAGCATTAAGTCCCACATGGTAAGCTATTGTAACGTAATAAAATTGAAAATTTTAATTACTTAAATGTAGCTTTTATAAGCTACAAGCTTACCATGTGGGACTTAGGAGAGTCCCACCCTGCCTCCCCGCTGTTTACAGCTGAGGGGTAGGTTTAATAAAAAAATTTCAACGAGAAAGTAGGGCGATTGGTCATAAGTTATCACGTGACGACAACTACCAGTATATCCGGTGGCTAACAAGAACGATCTTTTTTTCTAAGACGTTGGCCCCGGGTGTGGCAACCCGAGAACAGCATTAAGTCCCACATGGTAAGCTTGTAGCTTATAAAAGCTACATTTAAGTAATTAAAATTTTCAATTTTGTATAACATTTCACTTAAAATTCCTGTACTTAAGAGGCTTTGGCCATCTTAACATGATAAATATATACTTCTTGCTCCCTCCTCATTTATTTTAACACTTTTTAAAATCACACCTGGCATATGTATGCTTAAAAATATTTATGCTGTCTGGCAAACCTAATCTCTTAGTGTTTATGAAGTTATGACATCTTTAAAGAAAAAAATGAGCTATTTATGATGTGGTTATTAACATATTGCAACTGATCAGTGTTCACATAATATAAATTCCCAATTTTAGGCAGATTAAAAAAACCACATTCTTCTGATTCCATTCATTTGGAAATGTGGGGATATAACTTTTCCTTTTTGGAAAAAAAGCTTCAATTGATTCAACTTTTGTTTTGTAGAAGGAGTTGATGATCTAGCTACTTGTTCACATAGACTATATAAATTGGTCAAATGTATACACCGGACTTCTTTCACAATATAAGATGCTTGAAAAAAAAAACACTTTCTCATAAACAGTTTTTCTTGTACAGCATTTTATGTATCTCCAGCTGAGTGGAAATGAATGACTTGTCCTTTTCTTCTTCCTCCCCAACTCTGTTGTGTGATATCTATCAAAAGGCACATTCATGGAAAGTCTTTCTATGCAGAAAGAACCCCCCCAACTCCCCTTTAGTGCACACAAAAAGCAAGTGGAAAAAAGAATGGCCTCAGTGGGGGAAGTGGGGGGGTTCATGGAGGGAGATGATAGATAGAGATACGCGTAATGACTGGTTTCACAGATTGACTGTAACATATATATGTGTGTGTGTGTGAAGCAAAAGTGGAACAAAAAAAGTGGAATATTTATGCTGTTCTTTCAAATGTATATTGTTTTCTTTTCTTTTACTTTCTTCCATTTCACTTAGACTTCTACATTTAATTAATTTTAGCTCAAGTGGGAAATGAATTTTTGAAACTTTAATGCATTCAAATTCCTGAAGTGATGCACTAAATCACTTATAACTTGAAAAGTATTGCGTTCACAACATTTTGTTAAAATATGTTTAAACTTATTAGGCTACTTTTTCCACAGCTACAAGAAGTCCAGTAACTTGTTTGGTCTTAATTTTGTGCATTATTGAAGTGTGGAATGGATCATGATCTCCTACTCTTATTCCTAAGCCTAGATTTTTAATTTCAATTGCTAAATCATTCATAAATATTGCAATATATAAACTCATACTTTTCTTTCCCAATAAATCCAGTAACATTTTTCTAGCACTATAGCTTGACTTGTTTGTAACTTGATTTTTCTTGTCAGCAATAACTCTGAAGCAAAATCAGTAACTTTTGAACAAAAAGTCTAACACACTTTGGTTCACTGGATTTTATTAGTGGTTTTGTTAAGTTTTTAGTTGAAGCACAACCAGTAATTTTAAATAATAGTTCTTAAGCATCTTAGTCCACTGCATTCAATTAGTGTTTTATACTTAAGTCTGATACTAATGACATTTTGAACAGAAATGTCTCTGGTCAGTGTACCCTTTCACTTGAGACCTCTTCTCTGAAAACATTACCAAAGAATGTAGGACATACAGAATCCAGGAAAAAAATGCCTCCTGGACAAAATGCCTCACAGAAAAAAATGCCTCCTGGAAAAAATGCCTCCTAGAAAGAATGCCTCCTGGATATTTTGTGACTAGGAAAAAATGGCTCCTGAGAAAAAAAAGTTATTTCAACTTGTAAACAGGTTACATATGAAACCTATAACGTATAATATCAAAAACATGTTAATTTCAGATATGTACAGTCAAAACCAGAACGTACAATATCGTGAAGTACAAATTACAAATATCTTCTTGAAAGGGTATCCCTTCAGCTGTACTCTGGAGCAGTTTAAAAGCAGGATTTATGGCTGTGAGGTTTCTTGATGAAATAGTTGTGGCCTTTATGGCTTACAATATGCATTCTTATCAAATTACAACATAGGTTATCCCCTCTGTAAGGAGTTGATCGCAGTTAGATACACTAGGAGGGGCAGAAATGTAATTACAAGAAAAACACGACACCTGTCATAATGGAAACCAGGGATGAGCAGCCAGCCAAAAGAGTGAGAAGCACCAGCAAAACCTTACAAGAGAAACTTACATACCTTTGTACAGCTAAGCAAAATGGGTAAAAGACTGTGAATTTTGGACAGGCATTGGTGACTATAAGACTCAAGTGGAAACAATGAAGATGCCTCTGAAGTTGTAATGTGAACCTGTAGTGTTATAATACTTGAAAGAACTTTTTTTTCTTAGGAGGTATTTTTCCTGGTCACAAAATATTCAGGAGGCATTCATTCTAGGAGGTATATTTCCCAGGAGGCATATTTTCTAGGAGGCACTTTTTCCGCGCATCGGACATACATTCTTTTGAGAAGTAAATTTCACACCTACAATTTATCTTCTGCCAAGCTGTGGTTGTTCTTTCATTTGTTAAATATGGTAACATACACAATGCAATAAACTTTACATTTTCTATTCCTTGTGATGCATATCTTCACATCTTTTATGGCTTACTTCACACTTTTTCATCAGGGCCGCTTCGTTTTTGTCAGCAAAAACATTTTTCTAGTTGACCTTAGGCCCCTCCTTCTAGGTCAAACAAGGATTGCCAAACTTAAAAGTGCTTCTAAATCGCTTATTATTGGTCATACAGGTTTGGGATGGCAAACCAACCTATAGAAAATCATGGGCTGGGAATCTTCTGGTGTGGTCAGATTTGACCTTGGACCCCCCCTTCAAGGTCAAACAAGGATAGCTAAACATAAAAGTGCTTATAACTGACTTATTATTGGTCCTAGAGGTTTTGGATGGTACACCAACCTATAAGAAATCATGGGGGCTTTGGATGGTACACCAACCTATAAGAAATCATGGGCTGGGAATCTTTTGGTGTGGTCGGATTTGACCTCGGGTTCCTCCTTCAGGGTGAAATGAGGATAGCCAAACCTAAAAGTGCTTATAACTCGCTTATTATTGGTCGTAGAGGTTTGGGATGGTAAACCAAATTATTGGGAAGCATGGGCTGGGAATCTTTTGATGTGGTCAGATTTGACCTTTGGCCCCTCCTTCAAGGTCAAATAAGGATAGCCAAAATTAAAAGTTTTTATAACTCGCTTATTCTTGTTCCAAGAGGTTTGCAATGTCACACCAAACTATAGGAAATCATGGGCTAAGAATCTTTTCATGTGATCAGATTTCACCTTGGGCTCCTCCTTCAAGGTTAAGCGATGGTTGATTGGCTTTGATGAGTTTTCTTTCTGGTGCATACAATTTGCATTGGTTCTCCGATATGCTAGGTCTAGTTGAGACATGTTTCTCTGATAACAAAGATATATGGATTGCTGCAACTGAATATATTATGTACTTTTACATGCTATTTCCATTGACAGCTGCTATTCTCTAATTGATAAATTTTATAGCTGCATAATTTCTAGTTTACTGATTAATGCGGTCATCTTGCTATTGAATTGTCTTGTTTTAATACTTTATTTTGACATACATTTTCTTTTTCTTAGACGTTATTTTCTCTACTTAAACATTATTTGGACCTTTATATAACTGACACTGTTCTGAAAGTATCCCGATTCTTTTCTGTTTCACTATTTCTTTATCTCATGGTGTTGAAAACTATTTCCCCAGGCTGTGGGGTACAGGCATCTCTGATGCTATTTTTGTTGTGTGACTTTCAGAATTCTGTCTTTTGGTAAAGATCAGTTGTTAAAGTTGGGTTTTTCATCACTTTTAACCACTATCTTTGATGACAATATATTCCTGTTCTCTTTGATGAAAATTTTGTTTCAGACTAAAGACGCGGCAACTTCCAGCACATATGATGCCCAGTCTTCAAATAATATGATAGTATATTCAACAGAAACTGGAGATGCTGTCCATAGTGATACAAGTTACACTGTTATACATACAGACGCTGAAGGAAATGATATTGAGACAGACAATATGTTGGTCAGTGATGGACAGAGCATGGAAGCCACTGTGATCTATGCTACAGAAGAAACTCCCACCCAGAATTATGTTCAGAGTATTGTAAACATAGATACAGAGGATCATAACAGTGAGGAAACAACTGGCATGGTAATAGATACAACAGAGACTGAAGACAACCAAGAAATGACAATTACAGTGCATTCTGTATAACTAGAACCAGTGCAGGTTAAGTTTAGGTTTAGGTGGAATCAGTTGTGAGGTTCAGGTATTAATCAATTCTTTATCAATTTTGGTGCTGTATAAGTTGGTCTATTGCAGCTGGAACGAGAAATTATTTTTGACAAGCGAAAAAATGAAGAGCATAAATCCGAAAATGCTCAACAGATATTAAGAGAAGCTGAACCAGTAATAGAACAGAGAGTATTTTGTGACTGATTCACATGGTAGTTGAAACAAGTTTATTGTGTGACATGTCCCATCATATCTACAGACCTTGCAGACAATCAAATATGTTTGGATCTTACCAATTCTCATTGAACTGTATAATGACATGTCATATATAGAATTGGTCATTTATTTATCATTATTAGTATCGCATCCTCTAGTTTAGCTTGAATATCATGATTTAGAATTGTATTTATAATATTTATGCTCATAAATTGTTTAAGATTTTGTGGTTATTTATTATTTTCAAGTATGTTAGGTTAGAATAAAATATGAAAAATAATTCCCAACTTCTTAAAACTCGACACAGTGGATTTTATCTCAATGTGTCCTAGAGGTGAGACAAGTCTACAAATCAGGTCTCAATGATCCATTGAATTTGTACCCTCATGTTATAAATTTATTAGCTTATCCAAAAAAAAGTAGAAAAAACAATCCAATAATCCGATATTTTGCACTGACAACCTCTGAGTCATTGTTTTACATCTTTCACAGGAAATGGAAGTGCATATGAAAGTGAGGCTGGAAAAGGAAATCTTCATGATACTTTACAAAATTTAAGCTCCATTGTGGCCACATGGATAGCTGTTCTGAAATCGTAGTCACTGTTTTATGAAATCTTATAGAAAACCTGTGAAAGGCCTTTTAAAGTCAACAAACTGAAACTCAGAAGTTGTTAGCGGAGCAGTGTATCAACCAAGGTTTCAGGTACCCTGTCTCGCCACTAGTATATTACTCTGCCTCAAATTTGTCATTGAAAATCTCTTGAAAAGTGATATATGGTATATGTATTGGCATTAGATGCAAGAAAAATAAGAGATAATCCATCACATGGCAAAATATTTTAATGAGGTCAGACACACACATGAAAAGATCAAATCAGTAAGTTATGCAGATTTCCATTAATAGCCACTGTTTATATTAAGTGCAAATATATTCCATTTTGAGTATAACTTGGAATCATTGTCACAAGTGGGGAAGGAATTATTCATCGATATTGAAATATGGGCATTATATTTTGTTAGAAAGTGCTGGCATTTAAGCATATTTATCATGATTTTGGACTGGGCTGTTATGCAAGTTTGCACGAGTGTTGTCATATACTTTGGCATGTTTGCACATTTTAATTACCCCCCAGTCTTTATGGGCTGTGCGGGTATTGTTTTCACCCATGGCGTCTGGATGGGCTGGCGGGTGGTAGGAAGAAGTTTGTCTGGGCTATATCACAGAAAATGTAAGGTATAAGAAGTTGATACTTGGTAGAGACATTGGTTGGGCCATGTAGGCGTCCAATGTCAAGATGCGACCTTGATTTCATCTTGCCATAGTGATCTTGAGTTTGAAAATCTTGTCCGGGCTATATCTCAGAAAGCATAAGGTGCAGGAAAATGAAACATAGAATGGACATTGATTGGGTGGTGTAGGTATATAACGTCATGATGTAACTTTAATTTGACCTTGCTACAGTGACCTCGAGTTTGAAAATCTCAGCATGATACTTTTGTAGGGGCATTTGTCGGGGGGGGGGGGGGGGGGGGGGGGTGTTGTAGGTTTGCAACGTCTTGGTGTGACCTTGATTTGACCTTTAAAGCTTGCTTGCTTGCTTGTTGTGACTTTGCTTTAAAAATTTAAAAATATTGTCTGGGCTATATCTCAGAAACTGTAAGGTGCAGAAGTTGGTGTGACCTTGAGAAGAACCTTTGACCTTGCTGTGGAGACCTTGAACATTAAAATTTTGTCCAGACTATATCTCGAGATCTGTAAGGTGTAGAAGGTTGATATTTTGTATGGAAATTAGTTAGGGGTGTAGGTATGCAATGTCATCTATGACCTTGATTTAACCTTTGACCTTGCCATAGTGACTTTGAACTTAAAAATAATGTCTGGGCTACAGCTCAGAAACCATCAGGTGTACGAAGTTGATTTTTGGATAGGTCATTGATTGGGGAGTGCAGACCTTTAACCTTAGCTCTGCCAGAGTGTGTTCACCTTCCGTAATTGAGATGTTTCTCTTATGACAAAGATATATATGGATTGCTGTAACCGATTATTATAGCTATTTTTACTTAATTGTGCTATTTCTATTGTCAGCTGTACTTCAGTTGGTAAATTTACAGCTTCATAATTTTTAGTTTACTGATTAATGCTGTAATCTTGCTATTGACTTGTCTTGTTTTAATACTCTACCTTTACATACACTCTCTTAAAATTTCTTTTCCTTAAACATTGTTTGGACTTTACATAACTGACATTGTTTGCTGTGAAAGTCTCCTGATGTTCTTACTGTTCACTTCTTCTATAGCTCACAATGTCAAAAACTGTTTCCACAGGCTGTGGGTAACAGGCATCTCTGATGCTATCTCTTTTCTCAAAATCTAACCTTGGTTTTGGCCATGAAAGGGAGGTATTTTGTCACCTTTTTCTTGTACACCACAGTTAGATACACATACAATGTCCATGCTTGCTCAGGGGGCTTGCATGTAAAGCTCAACAAATTTCCTCACTCTTAAATTGTTAACAGCAGAACAGGATATATGTTGAAAATTAACAAACCAATGCATGTGCACTTTTATTGTAAGAAAAACCCAGTCTTTATCATAACCCAGTATTTTAAACATACATTACCTAAATGCTTGGTTAATCTGGAGAATCATAAACCTCCCAGAATTAAATTTTGCAATGTTCTAGTTGACAAATGAACTGAAAAAAAACCAGTGAAAGTAACCCAGTCTCCTTTTCAGTACAATAAAATTAATATTAACACTTTAACAAATTATAACTGGCAGTTCAGAATTATATGATGGTAAAAGTGAAGGATTTTTTATTGCGAAAAATACACTTACCATTTCCTGACCATTGCTATATGTTGGTGCCATCCAACTCACTGGCCAACGTTGAGAAACGTTTTAAGAAACCTTAAGAGGCCAGTGAGTGAGTGTGAACTAGCATGTCCCCCTAGTGGTCATGTGACCACGCTAGTAAACAACCTTCATTATTTTTGTTGGCCATCCTAGAGTGTGGATGTGTTATTTTCAATTCGGATTTTTGTTAAGTTTTATGGACTTCGTGTGTTTTTTTTTGAGTTCTGTGGTTAGACATCTGTGTTGACAATGTCTTCTCAGGACAAAATTTTAAAAAGCACACAGGAAAAGTGCTTTTGTGGCCATTTTATGGCGGATTGAGGAAGACTATTTAAGATGGCGGCATTGTTTCTTCAATTCAGAATACAATTTATTCTTCTAAAGGCACGTGTTACACGAGAATGGGACAAGTTCTTTTATTTTTATGCATTTTTTCCACTAGATTGAAGATCTACAATTGCTACAATAAAACACTGAAACTGTCGGCAGTCTTACTAGCTCCGACAGGGACAGTTTACAGGTTGCTAGGCAACCAAGGAAGTCGCCATGAAAAACAGAATATTCGACTGTCATTAAACCTGATCATACGTCGGGTTCTAATAGATAGTCGTTTGGAAGCTTTTCTTCAGTACGTACGTCTCAGTCGAATAGAACGACAAGAAGGAATTCCCCATGGAGGCAGACATCTTAATTTTCCGTTGGATGCATCATCGTGGAGAAGTTCCGAGTACAGGTCTGGGCTTTCTCTGCGATAAATTTTTCCGGTGAAGTTCAGTCGGAACTTTCACGGAGGAAAATACCTGCATGACGTCATCCGAAGACAATCGAGTTTCCATACCTCCCAAAAGGTCTGAAATCGGGTTGTCAGATGACCGGAGTTGTATTTCATCTCAGAAGTTAGCTTTCATTCTGTGGTGTAATGCAGGGTTTCTGCTGGAAACCGGCACCGGTACATAGAACTTGCAGCATAATCATGTCAACATAATAATTTGGAGTTATCTAGCAGGAGGTCTTCAAGAATTTAAGGTGGCCTAGTGGTTAGCAAGTTTGGCATATAATCATAGGCTGTCACCTCTGTGGGTTCCAGTCCTACAAGTGACAATGCTGAGGACCTGTCCCAATATGACCCTGGCTGTTGAACGGGACGTTAAACCCTAACTTTGACTTTGAAGGATTAACAGGATCTCATAGAATGTCTAGTAATGCTTTGGACTGTGTGTACAGTAATTGCAATTACAGTCCTCAATGATCCTGTATGTTTTTTGTGCAGTGTTACAAATCTTACTTTTCTTCATGTTATCTCTTAGATAATTTTGGTAGAATAAGAAGTGCTTTTTTCACTCTTAATGACTTTTTCCTGTTGGACACATGGTCAAGATGCCCAGGGAAACTTCATTTTGTGATCTTGGGTGTATAGTGATTCTTATGTCTAGGAAGGAGCAAACTCCTACACATGGCTAGTATTGGGATAAGTGCCCCAGGGCAGTTATTTTATCCCTATTATGATAATTAATCCTCTTATTCTAATTCTAATTCTAATTCTAATTGGACTTTTATAGCGCTTAATCTCCCCAAACAAGAGGACTCTAAGGCGCAACAAAACAAAAAGCAGTCAACAAAATTCTGTGTCCAGGGACATAACAGGGGTCGAACACCACGGAGAACGCCAGGAGGATGATTCAGGCTAGGGTGGATAGCTGATATACTGTTTCAAAACTCTCCTCTGTAGGACTTAGAGGTGTTAGGACTAATCTTTAGGTGGTATGTTTGTCCAGTATTGGAAGATATTCTGTACCTTACATCTTAAGATAGTAAGAGGATAATTTTTTCAAGCATACTTTACTTTCACAGAAGCGAGAGTAGCAGGAAGGAGTACTTAGCCATTTTCCTAAAACAGTTGTGGACATGTCTTTCAAAAATATATATATAAAATGCGAGAGACAACAGTGTTCATAAAAGCTGTTTATGAAATGATCGACAAAAGGGCGATAACACCAGTAAGATGGTGATATCGCTGCAATTTTACAGTTTATCGGTTGTGATAAGCTGGGAGGAGATGGCTACCACTAATAGTTGAGGTCAGGTAAATAAGCTTTTACATGTACCTTAATTTCACAATGTTACAATATTCGCCTTTGTTTCTAGTAAGTGAATGGAGGTAGGTTCATGTTTCCTTGCAGTTGCATTCTTTCGTAGCCGGATTCACGCGAATTTTATCTTCACTTCAGTGTTGATGACAATTCACACCGGTTCACAGCCTGTTTGCTGTGTTAGTACATGGTGAGTCTGTGGGATCTATAAGAACGCATCTTGATTTACCACTATATAGACCATTTCATTGCCTTGCTCTTGGAAATGGTTTATTTTCGACTTTACTATTACATCAACGGATAGTGAACCTGATGGCTGCAGTAGAAGGCATTGGGTGTCGCCAGCTTATAAAAAAAAAAAAAAAAAAAAAAAAAAAACATCTTGTCTAAAGTACCAGGATTTTTAGTTTGGATTGCAGATTCCACCTTAGGGTACATCTTTACTCATAGCAAAGCTTCTTCTCCGGCTAATGGTTTCTAAGGAAGCCATTTCTTTGGTGGCGGTTTTCAGGGATCCTCTTCAGTGGTGGAACGACTTTTCAAATTTGCAGGAGCTCCCTTTACTTCATCAGAAGGAGCACAATCTCCTTCTGTTATTAGATGCTTTCTTTAAGGGTTGGGATGCACAATTATGGCATCAAACAGCCAGTGGTCTGTTGTATCATGAGGGGTCAAGACTCCACATTAACAGGGCTACTACCTTTAGAATCATTTGGAGGTCTGATTCGGATTCTGAATCTGTTGATTTCCCCAGATATTTCTTCAGTGGTTTCCTATCTGAACAGGTAGGGAGGTACCCACTTTCAGGAATGTGTTTCCTTATCTGAAGAATCATTCCTTGCACGAATGCCATGGGTTCAGATTCAGGCATATCACTTCCCAGGGTATACAAATATTCCAACAAATTCTTTGTTCATGAGAGTCAAGTTGATTCAAAGTGAATGTGTTTTGGATGACTTTTGAATCTTCTATTCTGATTCAGGTGTTCAATCAAATCTGTCTTTGATTACAATCACCAATGATGGATTTGTTTTGCAACTAGTTTGAACCACAAGCTTGTCTTTTTCAACTTTTCTTGGGATGGACTGGACAGTTTGTTTGGTCCTGTGACCTTGATTCAGGTGATACAGGTGAATCATTTGGCTTCTAAGGCTCCTTTGATTTTCAACCTGTAGTCATTCCTGCTTTGAAACCTTCTTTAGATTATGCTTTGGTGCCAGATAAGTTTCTTTGTTCAGTGAGAGCCTTGAGAGGTTATCTTGATAAGTCAAAGATCTCAGGAAAGGCAAGAAAATTCTTTTTGTAGCTATTAAGAAGGGCTACTCCAAGATTTAGGTGCAGAATCATCTGGATTGCAGCAGAGTGGCTAGGGATGTCTTATTTTTGGGATCTGGTGTATCTGTTCCACAAAGGTTCCTTTTAGGGCTTCCCTTGCAGGTGGGTTCAATCATTCTGCCATTAGTATCCAACATCCTGAATCTTAAGCTTCCTTTCTTAGACTGTGGGGCTTGGGGAACAGGTGCTTTAATCATTTCTTGGGAGGATCTGGACAGCTTTGTGTTTGTTCCAGTGGCTCTCATTCCTCAGGTGATTCAATATGATCACCTACAGGTGCACAATCATCATGGTTGCACCAGGATAGCCAAGGATTCTTCAGGTGATTTGGAAGATGCCCACCTTCAGGTGCAGATTCATCATGATTGAATCATGATGGTCATGGTGGATGTTCTTGGTTGTGGGACCTGGTAGATCTATGCACATCTGAGGCTTCTTTGTGGTGAACTTCTCAGATTCTACTTTTCTAGATGTAGCAAATTTCCTTAATTATTTCTTTAAGGAAAAGAATCTTAAGCCATCTACTATTGCTGGTTACAGAATAACAATGGTAGATTGCTTTCCTTGAAGGGAAATGAGTCTCTAGAACTCTTCAGCTGTATAGATTGTTGACATATTTCTATAGAGACAATCCAGTAGCCAATAGGTTAAGCCTTCTTTACCTTTTGTCTCTGGTCTTGTTTGGTCTCACCAGACAGTCTTTTGAGCCTTTGGGGAAGATTTCTTGGAGGTTATTAACTTTCAAGACGGTCTTTCTTTTGACTTTGGCATTAGGCAAAGGAAGAAGGGTATTCTCGTTAGCATTGTCTTCCCTTACTTTAAATGAGTATTGCTCACAAGTGGCTCTGACCATTTGTTAGCCAAGAATCAGTTGGCTTCGGATGGGCCTACTTCAGTCAAGCCGGTCGATATGCCAGCTCTCAATCACTGGGACAGCAGTTTTACTCAAGATAGACCTCTTTGTCTTGTGAGGTTTTGAAATACTTTTACTTGGGACAAAGGATTCAATGAGGAATTTTTATGTCTTGTCTGTGCCTAGTTGGGAGGCTTTACAGCAGATATTTTCAGGTCAACTATCTTATCTTGCTGTAGGCAGACTATCTTTTTGACTGAGGAGAAGTCAAATTCTGACTCTCAACAGCAGCGAGTCAAAGCAAGAATCTTTAGGTTTTAGGATAGTGTTTCTGTATATGAATTTTTAGATGCATGTTACTGGAAACCATAACTTTTTTACCAATTTTCAGTCCCACCTGCGTGGTTTGCTTGTGGTCAGACTTTGCTATTGTGTCCTACAGTTTGTTATCTTATAAGTATATGCGTGATACTTATATTGATACTTTAGTATGCATTTGCAGCTGTATGTCTGTCATACTATCTGTTTTTATATTAGGCAGATTTGTTGACTTCATTCAGACTTGGAATTACACAATATGCTGATGACACTTCTAATATTTGTATCACCTGTGTGGGTGTTGGATGTTTGTCTAGATACAGCATTCAACTGTGGCAATAACTGTCAATTTGTGAGAACTTCAACTACATACTATGATTTAGGGGATCTGTATGGTATGTGGTGACTGTTGGAAGTTTATATGTTGTTGTATGCATGTAAATTTCAATGTAAACTTCTCATAATGTTTTAGTTGTAGGCTAGGTAGTGAATCTCTGTAATGATTACTTCCTACAACAACAACAACAACAAGGCTGTTTGTTTTGTAGTGCTCAACAGTTCCACTGCCTCATCTGGGAGGTGAGTTTGGATCTGAATGCCTATAGGCTTGTGCTGTGTATGATAGCTGTGCAGAGTGGTGTACTGGGTCTTTATATTCTAGTACTGCCCTCCTTCCATGAAGGCTGCATTCAGCAATGGTCAGGAAATGGTAAGTGTATTTTTCGCAATAAAATTGAAAAATTTTGTTGTAATTTTAATTTTTATTAGATAAATACTTACCATTTCCTGACCAGGATAGTCCCCCCCTACCTCCCCGCAGATTCAGTACTAGGGGAGTATTTTCTGCAACAAAAATAATGAAGGTTGTTTACTAGCGTGGTCACATGACCACTAGGGGGACATGCTAGTTCACACTCACTCACTGGCCTCTTAAGGTTTCTTAAAACGTTTCTCAACGTTGGCCAGTGAGTTGGATGGCACCAACATATAGCAATGGTCAGGAAATGGTAAGTATTTATCTAATAAAAATTAAAATTACAACAAAATTTTTCAAGTTGTTTTGGTTATGCACTGACTCAAAATGGAAATGGAATAATTTTGGTGCATAGTGTACTAAAGCTATTAATATTTTTATTCAGTCAATCACATTGATTTACACTTTCCAAAAAATATAATTTAGCCAAAACAGCTTTTACAGTAAAAAAGCACATTAAACTAGTAAATATCCATTCCACCTTGCGCAAAAAAGTTACCTATAAATACAGAGTTCTGCTATGTTAAATATATATCCTATATTACTATAACTACAGCTACTTTTATATTAACACATAAATATGGTAGAAAAACACAAATGTAAATTTTCCTAACATAGTGAATACAAGTAAGAGATTTTTTTCCACCAGACCTTGGACTGTAGCTGTCATTTTGTTAACTTCAAAAGACTACCCCTTAAAACTAAAATGCAGAATGGTACATTATAACATCAAAGGAATATGCTGCGGAACTTTGGTTGAAATAATAAATTAAATTATGAAGTATCAAGTCTTAACATTTTCACCATAATCCACCACAGTGTTCTACTTGTGTGTTACGGTATTTGCAAGGAGATAACGGTAGTATATAATTTATTGCTTTAATGTTACCTATGATGACCTTTTCGCTTAACAAATTTTATGTTTGCTACTTGACGTATATCTTGTTGGCAGTGCTTCAGTGTATGTGCTTCAGTAGCTAATATAACTATGACCTCATGAATAGTCAGGGTACAGCAGTGTTATACTCCTGTATATGAGTGAGCTATAACAAATAGCCTTGGCTACTGAATGGCAACTAATTTACATCTCATTCATGTGAATTAAACATCATAATTTTCCTGTGAAGACAGACCCAACCATTTTAAATTTGCATTACAAAATCCAGGTTAACTTAATAATACCAGCTGTGGGGTAAAAATCAAAACGTCACTCTAGAAAATCATATTTTCTGCTTTGTAATTCAAGCTACATTACATCACTCCAGTGAATGAGTAGCATGCACCAAATCACACAAGACAATCGACATTTTTAGAGCTCTGAAACTGAACACACTTTTTCTAACAATTCTTCAACTACAGTGTCAATGTTTTGTGTCTTGATGGAATCATGAATTTTCTGCAGAGACACATCAAGTGGGGAGGTTCCACAGTAGAAAGGGATCTTCAGGGTCCTCCTCAAAAAGCTGTACATTTTCTTTGTTCCTGGAGAAAAGTAGATATTCAAAGTTATGCTCTGTGTCTGTATTAACGGTGTGGGCACAATAGAGGAGGCCAAAAGTATTTCACTCATGTTTCATGAGTTTGATTCAAAGATACAGCCATACATATGCTGACCAGGGATCATCATTGATCACACTCGAGTTGTTATTTTAGTATGTGCATACTCTTAAATCATTACTCTTTTCATGAATATTTTGACCCACCCCCCACCCCCTTCTTTATTTTTTACACTGATAAATTTATTTCTCTATTGTATGACAATTATTTAAATATTCATCGCTATTTTATAAACTTATTGCCATGCATTTTCTACTTTCATTTTCTCTTAACATTTATATAAAATGGTTTGTTTTATGTCAAATTATCTGACAGTATTTGCAGAACTGCTATTTATGATAAAAAAAATAAAACTATTTTTACTAAGTTTAAACCCTGACTAATTATTTAGAAAATTTAATAAGGAAATTCAATTTTTAAAAATTAATATCTTATTTATCAGACCAATGCCATAGGTCCCACGCAAGCTGGTCATGCCAAACATCAGAAAAAGGCATCCCAAGTCTCCTCCAGCCAGTCTGGTTCCCATTTACTCCTCTACTCACCAGGGGGTAGTGCCTCTCATACTCGCCAGGTGGCTATGACGCAACTTCCCATTTTTGTTTGAAAGGTTCACCTTTAAACAGCCTCCAATAAGATTACAAAAGGGGGATGGAGGGTGGGACTCCCCTGTCTGTTAGGTAAGATATTAAGTTATAAAAATTGATTTTATTGCGTTAATACATCCTATCCAATGGACATGGACAATTGCTAACTCCGGTCGGCGCAGACCAGCCCGCCAAACGCCAGAAAAAGACGTCCTGTGTTTCCACCGGCTGGCCGGTCACAGTACTGTGCATTCGCCAGGTGGCGCATGGTATTTACTTCCTGTCTAGACAACATGACGTCAGCATCTTTTTCGTTTGGCGCGTGTACTGTGCGAACGTGTTTTCAACAATCTCCAGATATTTTAAGGAAAAGTGTGCATTATGATGGATTTTTCACCTGAATTGCAAATATTTTAGTTTAAAAGTGTTATCTACATCTCAAGCACGGATATACATTATTAAATCTGCTGGAAACGCTCCCTAGCTGACTCAATTTAGTGTTGATGATAGGGCAGTTACGACGCGAAATATAAAAGCAGCCATTTACTAGTTTCCTCCCATTCAACCTTTGTGTTGTTAGGGGCAGATCGACAATATTGAGGAATTATGGATATACTGCTTACAGGTATTTTTATCCGTGTCTTTTGTTTGAGGCTACAGTCACCATAGAAACGTCTTTTCTAGTACTACCAATAGAAATCACGGGGAACTTCAATCTACGTAGTTTTGAACACTGTAAATAGAAGGAATTCCCCAAGCAAGAGATGCATTCTTCAGATTCTTCAGAGCGCACTGGTACCGACTTCTCTGCTGTAAAGCATCAGTCACACCAGCCTAGCTCGAGTATTTAGTGTTTTTCATCAAAACTTCATATCTACGACATAGAAGGAATTTCACTCTCAGTCCCACCCTTGTGGATCCGGCACGTGTGTCGGCAATAAGGGCAGTGGATGGCCAGGACACTGGTTTGAGTGCACAGCCGGCTGAAAAGAAGGAAGGAATTTCATCTACACATCTACAGAGCGCACCGGTCCAGGCTTCTCTGCTTTAAAAGCATCAGCCGGCCGGCCAGCTCAAAAGAACGTGACCTCTGACGTCATATCCAGTCAGCCAGTCGCGTGTCCTTCCTACCAAATCCCGAAGCTGGTCACGTGTTTTCACCGACCAGGAAGGTCGGAAGTGCGTTCTTCAGAACTCACGTCTACTGTGATTACAGTCCCTGCTTTGCAGACCCGGCCTTGTTGTCGGTAGTGGGGTTTTGCGGACTGTAAAGTTGCTAGTAAAGCATCGCACAAAGAACGCAAATACTGACGTCATCTCCAGTTAGCCAATCGCGTGTCCTTCCGACCAAATCACGAATCTGGTCACGTGTTTTCATCGACCAGGAAGGTCGGAACTGCGTTCTTCACAACTTCACGTCTACTGAGATACCAGTCCCTCTCTCATGGACCGGCCTTCGTTGTCGGTAGTGGGGTTTGTGGATGAGCAGAATACTGCGCATTTGCATGTTTAAGTATCACAAAAGAACGTGACAACTGACGAGCTCCAATCAGCCAATCACGTGTCTTTCTGACCAGCAAGCAGGTCACGTGACACACCGAACAACAAGTGCTTCTAAAAATAGCTCACAAGGGCTTTCCCAGCAACTGTCAAATCTACAAGTAAGACGTGGGATTAAAGAAATACTTAAATTAATTAAATTAAATTAATTAATGGAGGAAACCTACAGCAAGCTGAATTAATCACAAAAGATAGTTGTAAAATTGCTTTAGCAACTATTTACAGAGTGTACTGACTGGTACTGGCTACACAGCCTTGTACATTTGCTTCAACAACTGTTTACAGAGTGTACCGACTGGTACTGGCTACACAGCCTTGTACACTTGCTTCAACAACTGGTTACAGAGTATACCGACCGGCTACACAGCCTCGTACAGTTGCTTCAACAACTGGTTACAGAGTGTACTGACCAGGTATCGGCTACACAGCCTTGGTACAGCTTACCCGACCCCCCCCCCCCCCCCAACTGGTTACAGAGTCATCCGACCCAGTCCATTCAACTCTGCGTTGATTCTGGGGCAGGTAGACAGCAAGTATCTACAAATATGGCTTCAACTGACTGGTTACAGAGTCTTCAAGTCACCAGACCAGTTTACCGGCTTATAATACAGCCTTATTTTCACCAAAACCGGTTGCAGAGTGATCACCTCAACCACTGGTTGCAAAGCCTGCCGACAAGGTACCGGCTATACAACCTTGCTTCACCAAAACCGGTTACAGAGTCTACCCACCTAATCCATTCAACTCTTCAGGTAGATGTGGAAGCATTTACAAGAATTACTTAAACCTACTAGCTAAATATAGACCAGTAGCTGTCTAAATTCAGGGGTGACTCCAGCCTACCAGTTTGCCGGTTACAGAGAATTACTGGTTACAGGAAATTACCGGTTACAGAGACCTGGTACCTGACAGAGTTGCCCAAGGTCATTTTGGTTTCAGAAAATTCTTAGACCAATCAGTGGTCTTGATATGGCAATTTCCAAAGCTACTATCAGGCAACCTTGCCTTATCACACCTCTTACAGCCTGTACTCGGTTCTGGGCTTGACTGGAAAAATAGGAAAGGTAGTCTACAGTCAAACAAGTTTTCATCACGTCTTGCAGGCAGCTGGTGTGGGGCAAAGAGTGTAAAGGTGAAAAGTTGACCGGACCACAACAAGAACAGAGAGACTGTTAACTTGGATCATTGTCACTAGACCGGACTGGTGTCCGGAGGGACCGGAAATGTTTGTCAGACTTCCAAATGTCCCAAATGTGGAACACAATCTGCCTGTAGGATCTAGACTAAATCCTTTTTGGGAACCAAGACAAGATGCAGTCAAGCCAGTTCAAAATCTCTGGGCTTCTTCAGCTGACCTTTCTTGGTTCCAAAATTACACAGCCAATGGAGACCTATTTTAGGTCTGGACAAACCAAGCCTTTCTGAGACCAAGGGGAGTGGGTTACCTCAGTAGATTTCAAGGACGCCCACTTCCATATACCTACAGGAACAATCCAGGAAATACCTGAGATTTCACATCCAAGGTCGGGCATACCAGTTCAAGGCCCTGCCATTCGGTCTGTCCACAGCACCCTTGGAGTTCACCGTGACTCCAAAGTAGGTGAAACTGATGGCCATACACAAAGATTTAAGAATCCACCAGTACCTAGACAACTGGTTGGTGAGAGCCAGATCCCACCAGGCTTGTCTCCAACATACACAGGAACTAGTAAATAATGTGTCAACAAATGGGTCGGCTGATGAACTTAGAGAAATCAGAGCTGGAGCCCCAACAAGACTTCGATTTTGATCTGTCTGATCGGTTCCGACTGACTCTGGACCGGTGGCAGAACCTTCAAGAGACTATGCTAAAACGGCTATCCCCACCGGCTTGCCCGGTCCGGGAGTTCATGTCCTTGATAGGATACTAACAGCTACAGAAAAGCTAGTTCATCTAGGCCAACTTCATGTGAGACCCATACAGTGGTATCTCAAAAACAACTGGAGGGTACCAGAATTACTAGAAAAGGTGATCCAAGTCCCCAGGTCCCTGCAACCCCATTTACAATGGTGGCTGAAGGAAGACAATGTACTTACAGGCCAACCATTACACCCAATAAAACATGCTCTGCAAATATTTACAGACGCATCAATAGAAGGGTGGGGCGCTCACTTAAACGAGCACACTGCAGGAGGAACTGGGTCCCTTCCGGGAAGCAAGCTGCATATAAACTATCTAGAACTTAAAACAGTCTTTCTGGCTTTAAAAGAGTTCCAAGACCTTTGCTCAAACAAGATAGTACTTGTAGCAACCGACAACACCACAGTAGTGTCATACATAAACAAGGAAGGAGGCATGAGGTCGGGCCCTCTTGTGCCCTACTATGGAGAATCTTGACCTGGTGTACCAGGAAACAAGTGACTCTAAGCCCGACACATTCCAGGCCGGCTGAACGTGGTAGCAGACAAGCTATCCAGGCTAGGCCAGACCATCCAAACAGAGTGGTTTCTCCTTCCAGAGGTCTTCCACTAAATATGCAGCAGGTGGCACCGGCCCCAAATAGACTTAATTGCCATGAGGTTCAACAACAAGTTGCCTCTGTTTGTGTCACCGGTACCGGATCCCCTGGCCACAGCAGTGGATGCACTCAGTCGGCCATGGTAGGATCTGGAAGCATACACCTTCCCACCATCCACCATATTGGGCAAAGTGGTGGAGGAGTTGCAGGACTCCCCGTGCAAGAGAATCATTCTGATTGCTCCGGGGTGGCCCAACATGCCTTGGTTTTGGGATCAAGTGGCCATGTCCAGCCAAATCCCACTGAGCCTGCCCTATCTGCCCAACCTGTTGACAGCCATTCAATCAGATCCCTCACAGAAATCTGACAAATCTGAATCTTCATGCATGGGTCCTAGAGCCTCAGCAATCGAGGAGCGGGGCTTGTCTGAGGCAGTGACAGCAAGAATTGAGGCTCCTCAAAGGGAATCAATCAGATCAGTCTATAAGGCAAGTGGGCCTTTTTACAAAGTGATGTATCACTCCTCAGGTGGACTTCGGGGCCCCCCAGTAAAGTCAGTTGCTGACTTCCTTATGTACCTGTTTCAGGACTGGAAGTTGCAGCCCAATACCATTGATGGTTACAGGTCAGCCATTGCTGATAGACTGGGAAATTCACCCATCAATATCAGTAAGGATGAAAATATCACTCGTCTCCTGGATAGTTTCCACTGAGACAGATCCAAAGGCCGGAAGGGAATCCCCTCCTGGAACCTCTCCCTGGTTTTTGCACCAGCTGACAAGGTTCATTTTGAACCAATTAAAGAGGCCTCCTTGAAGCATTTGACCTTCAAGACATTTTTCCGCTTGGCCCTGGGGTCGGGCAAGTGTAGAAGTGAGATACATGCTTGGCAAAACAGAAATATTAGACACCAATCTGACTGGTCAAAGGTGTCCCTGTACCAATCACCTAGCTTTCTTTCCAAGAATCAGGTGGCCAAAGAGGGTCCAGACAGTGTGGCCCCAAGGGGTATAACAGCCCTGGTCCCAACTGTAGATAGATCTCTCGAGTCTGACAGGTCCCTCTGTCCGGTCAGAGCATTGCGCTACTATGTGGACAGGACCTCCAATCTCAGGCAGAATAAGGAGGTGGGTTTTGTCTCCTTTAAGAAAGGTTTCAACAAAGACATCTCACCTGCCACTATCTCCTCTTGAATCAAGCAGACTGAGATCCTATGTTATGAGCTCTCCGACCAGGAGGCCCACACTTCACATCAGGTTAAAGCCCATGATGTCAGGGCCTTTTGCTGCTTCTAAGGTCTTCCAGTCGGGAGTCTCCTTAGATCCAATCTTGTCAGCCTGCTATTGAAGTCACATAATACCTTCACACAGTTCTATCTGAAGGGCGTGGCTTGGGCTGACTCAGAGCTTTACCAATTGGGCTCGGTAGTGGCTGCTCAGCAGATCCACAAAGGGCCCTTAGATTGAGGAGATTTATATATATATGTATAAACAGTTCTTATGTACATAAGAATTAGGTGTGGCGTGCTTCCTTCGGGAGGTTTATTTGCACTCTGGGACTGAACTAATCCCTCTCTTCCCCTACCTCAGAGCAGGTCTGCAAAAAGGGGGGGGGGGGCGACGGCGGTATAGCCCCGGGTAACTGGCTGCTGGCAACCACCATGGCCTTGCAGGGTTTCCTGACCATAAGGTCAACCCAGGCCTGGGCCTATAGGTCTCCTGACAAAGTCAGCCTAGACCGTAGGTTAAAATTTGCTATTACTTGTGAGTTCACATAAGTCCCTAGTAACTTACCCGCCGACCAAGCGGTAGTTATTCAGCAATTGTCCATTGGGTAGGATGTATTAACGCAATAAAATAGCAAATTTAATAAGTAAATTAAATTTTTATAAGTTAATACCCTATCCAATGGACACACAAGATCCTCCCACCGACCCCGCAATCAGCTTACTAGGGGTCTAATAGGTTTAGACAACGAAAAAGATGCTGACGTCATGTTGTCTAGACAGGAAGTAAATACCATGCGCCACCTGGCGAATGCACAGTACTGGGACCGGCCTGGCCGGTGGAAACACAGGACGTCTTTTTCTGGCGTTTGGCGGGCCGGTCTGCGCTGACCGGATTAGCAATTGTCCATTGGATAGGGTATTAACTTAATATAAAAATTTAATTTACTTATTAAATTTGCAAATTTACTTACATCTTACCTAACAGACTATTACCAGAAAAACTACTGGAAGGATGGTGGTTAGGTTACTGGAGGGACAAGATAGAACTCTAGGGAGGATTATTAGGTCCTGGGTTTGACTGGTTACCAAACTGGACCAGGTACACCACCCCCACTAGATCAGGGGTTTACGTCGCTTTCAACACTGTACAGGTCATATCACGATGGCACTAGATCAGGGAAGCAAAAACATCTTACTCTCAGACTGGCATGAGGTTCTGGTGTATTATCTGAGGTCTGGAAAAGGGAAACCCTTCTACCCTTCTAAGAGATACCTCCTCGAATATTTGAGACAAATACAATGGGAGGTAATAAAGTCCTAATGGTCAGCAGTCAATTGTGATTTTGCTGAGCTGCCACTATGGGACCTAAGTGATAAAGTTAACCTCATCTGCTATGGCAGTTCTGTAACCTGATCTATGGTGGATGGTTGAAGCTTCTTCTGGAAAAGATACAGGAGGAAGTCGGCTCTCTGGTTTATAGATTGTGTCTTAAAGTTCACCTGATGGGATCAATAGATTCCAAAACCACAGTATGTAGGGCTATCTGTATTATTCTCGAACAGAATCTTGTTTACATAATTTGCCATCACTGGGACATGAACAGGAGAAATTTCCTGTTGTACCCAGTGGCAAAAGGTTTGATTTCATCTGTATTACACCATTTTCAGATATGGTGAAGAGACCATTCCTTCTGACATAATGAGATAGCTTGTCTGCAATCACATTCAACTTCCCTGGAATGTGGCGTGCCTGTAGGACAATATTCCTCTGGTTGAACCAGGACAGAAGTCTCCAAAGCAGGGAACAAAGTCTGATTTTATAGCCTCATCCTTGTTTATGTCCTATTGCTAACCTACAAAATTGAAGACTTGTTGAGGATCTAGTTCTGATTTTGTAGGTTGACAACTCTGCTTAGCTCCTGACAAAGGGCAAGGAGGGACTGGATGTGTTGGTTATATGTCTGTCCTGGGCCAAGATGAGCCGGTCGTTCAAATACTGATGAATCTGAATAAAATGAGTCTGAGCCACAAGTTTGACCTCCTTTACCACAATGGTAAACTCCATTTGAGCTGTGGATAGGCCAAAAGGTAGGGCTGCAAACTGGAAGGTCTGATTCTGACAGTGGAACCTAGGATATTTTCTTGAGCTCTGACTTATAGGGATGTAAAAGAAGGTGTCACTGAAATCTAGGGAGATGACCCATTTTGGAATTTCCATTTTGATGGTTTGGACCTTCAGGAACTTGTTCAGAGAACTGAGGGGGCGCCACTTGTTGTTTGGCTTGGGGACCAAGAAAATGTGGTTCTAAAAGGCAAGAGAGGATTCAACCTTGACCAGCTCCATGGCCTGCTTGTCTAAAAGGGAATGCTATGCCTCCTGCAGGTAGCTGTTCCTGAGGGAATTTGCATATCCGCTTTTGACTAAAGGGTTTCTGGTTGAGGGAGGTTTATACTAAAGGGAAGGTTGTAATTGTTTTTCAGGAATGGACACTACACTTGGGCTTGCACCTTGGAGGCCCAGATTTGCCAGAATTCTTTCAGACATCCTCCCACAGGCAGATTTTGGATATCCTTGTGGACACTTTCTACAGGAGCAGCAGAGCACAAGTGATTTACAAAAGAAGCATGATTTACAGCCTTTCTTTTGTTCTTTCTCCTTGTGTGACTTACTCCTTTCTTCTATGGACGTCCTTGAAAAGACAATCAAAAACAAGAATTACAACACACATGCAATTTACAATATTTGTTTTGTTCATCAGTTTTATCTGAGTCTTCTCACTGTCAGAACACTGATCATTACAGCTAAGAGAAACAAAGTCAGTACGCTCCACAGACTCTGTGGAAGATTTAACTAACTGTAACTGTCATTTGTTTTGCTTGTATTTTCCCCTGAAAGAGCCACTACCATGCTTGGGAGCACCTGATCCATGCCTCTGGAGAAGTTGGTCCTGCTGCCAAAAACTATGCCATGCGGGCATATCCTGAGTTTTGTCCTGAGCCTGAGGTGACTTCTTCTTACCATCCTTGTGCTTGGACCAGTTCACTTGTAAGACTGATAATGACCATTTTTGTGTCTGCTCCTACCAGAACATGAACCAGGTTGAGGAGAGACGGGCATCAGTCTCAGATTTGACAATGTCCTCTTCAGCCTTTGCAATGACTGCATCGGGGAATAAGGCTGAGTGATAGGGAGGACTGTTTCTGAGAGGGTACCAAGTATACGGCTTGACCCCGGGCTTGTAGTTTTCTGGGAAAGAGCCCTGGTGTAGGAGGAAATTGCCTGCACAAAGTGGACATTTTGCTGAAAAGCAGAAGAGCTTTATCTGTCTTCCAGGAAGATTTTCCTTTACTGCATTCACCAAACAAAAGTTTGGGGTTGTCTTGGACTTCATCCTATACTTTGCTAACACACATATTGAAGGTTGCAGCCTGGTCGCAGACAACTGTAGATTCCTTAAAAGATTTCTCCCACTTGTGCATGGTCTCTAGAGATAGGACGAGAAGGGAAAGAGACACTTGTGAAGGCACTATTGAGTGGGGAAGCTTTGCCCGACTACTTTTTGATTGATTACCCTATTCTAGTAACACAGGGCTCAGGTCCAGGGTGCATGGCATACCCGCCTGTGATTTGGGTGGTTTGATGAATTGATTGGTCTGAAGCCAGTTTCAGTCACCTGTGTTGGAGGCATGACCTTGACTGAGATGCAGATTCATCTGTTCAACTTGAAGCAGAACTAGTGGTCCGCTGGTATAGCAACAGAGACCTCAATGGTCGGTTGAGACCGCCTGCCTGCCCAAGGGTTGAACGACCACTTCATTTAAGGTCTAATGCCAATGTACAGTCTCTTTGAAACTTTGGTCCTCAGACTGAAGATACTCTGAAGTCAGCTGGGTCAGCTTCTTAGCAAGAAGGAACTTCCTGCAAATCCTCATAGGAAACTGGAACTTGGTTGGAGGGAGTGGCTGACAAAGCATCCAGCTATGAAGTTCTGAGTCCTGGTCCGGGTACAGATTTACCAGAGGTGAAGAATATCGTTGATCACCCAGGGCCTGAGGGTTAACATCCCGTCTACTTGATCTGAAAAGACAGTCGGCCAGTTTCAGACTGTAGTGAAGGCCTAAGAAATATGTTGAGAAGGTTTCTGAGTCTGGCTTGAATTCAGGGTAGAGCTGGCAACCAGGATCTATGAGAAGACTTGACCCGGCAGGAAGGCCTGATGAGGAGCCTGCTGGCGGCTAACTGACCAAGTAGCACTTCCCTCTGCCGCTTAAGAGGAAGCTAGAGGTTCCTGAGGGTGGTCAGCCTGATCAGCTGAACTAACCGGGATATGCCAGGAAACAGGAGTTTGTACCACGTCTGCTGACGCAGAGGGACTCTTAGCAAAAAGAAAGTCTCGGGTCAACCGAACCAGTTCAACTGGGGAGAATCAGGGTCTGAACCAGGGGCATTGTGGCTAGCCAAAGCAGTAACAGTGGTGAGGGGTGTAGATTGCATGATAAAGTTAGTAGTAGAGACCAATCAACTGGGGAGTTGAGACCCTGGCAGCAGAAAACATGGCCTTTCTGATGAGAAGGGGGAAGAGCACCCACAGATGCTAATACAGCTTCGAGCCTGGTGAAGTGGGAAGACAATTGTTGATCAGAAGCTTTAGTTGTAGCCTTGACTGGAGAAGTGTTAGAACTTAGAAGTATGCATAATGTCAGTGTCAGTGGGTCCAATGACAGTAACAGGAGATGGATCCACAAAAGAAATGCTCTGGCACACAAAAAACCCTTGAATTAACACAAATATCGAAGAATTAGAAAGACTGCCTTTTTAAGTGTCTGTTTGGAATGCGCCAAACAAAAAAGAGGAAATTAAGGCATAGCCACCTGGCATGTATGGGAGGCACTAGCCCCTGGTGAGTAAAGGGGGAAATGGAGCCGGTGCTACTGGAGGAGACGGGGTACATCTTTTTCTGAAGTTTGGCGGGACAGACTTGCGCCCTACCTGTGGCAATGGTCTGTTTTGTAAGACATATTAATGCAATAAAATTATGTATTCTTTAACAAGTATCTGACTAGTTTTCATTTCCTCAAGTACCTTTTCCCATACGACTTTCCACTTCTGCTAGGTGCTTATTGTCCCTGGTTTTCTTCATCAGTCGATTCATGCTTCTTTCTAGCTCAGCACAGAAAAGCTCCTTGTCCAGTCCGTTGGTTGGGATCACATTCAGTAAGCTTTCTGCTGTGCTTTTGGCATTGAAGGCGAAGTTGTACCAAGGAAAGGATTTTCTGATAAGACTTAATTCACTTAAATCAGTGAGATGGTTTTTGTCAAACAGTGAGTCAAGAGTAAATTCAACCTAGAATATAACGAAACTAGTGCAATATTATAACATGTATAATACATCAATGCTCAAGATTTATCAGTATGGTTGTTAGTAACCCATTCACACTCTTCCAGTAGAATGCTTGATGTACCCAGAATAAAAATGGATGACAGCCTGAGAATGTAGTAAATCTTTACAGTACAACACTTACTTGTTTTGAAATCTGCAAAAAAAATGTAGAAGATATTTTAAACTGTTCTGTACATAGTATGTACATGTAAAAATATCTTGAACATGGAAAGAAATCCCTTTTGATACGATGCTTCAACAATATTGGATAAAGTTTTGTTAAAATTAAAAGGCAAATTCAACCTTAGAAATGTTGCAATCCTGTAACTTGTAAAGGTCATATATAATCAAACTAAAATTACAGTTTTCTCTTTGGTGTAAAAGTGGTGTTTGTGGAGAGAAATTGTGGACACTGGTTGTAAATAATGTCTAATGAAATACACATATGCTGCCCTATTATCTAACATCTATTACCTAAGATCTGTTATAAGGAAATTTTTGCTCAACAATAAGGCAATGCATGATGAACATGTGCAACCTGACTTTCACAAAGAAAATTTTGTGAAAAAAGAAAATAGCATCAGAGATGCCCACACCCTACACTCTGAGGAAATAGTGTTAGGAAACCATGAGACACACAAGACAAAGATAAGGGTAAGACACATTACAAAGATAAGCAGATTTTCAACACAGAGCAAGTTATGTCACAATGCAGGAGAAATTATGCTTAACAGAGAGAAAATGTATGTAAAGATAAAACATAAGACAATTCAACAGCAAGATGGCAGCATTAATTAATAAAAGTTATTAATCTGTAAAGTTTCTTAATTGGAGTATATCAGTCAATGAACACTGCACTACTAGGTAAAAGTTCTAATAATAATCAGTTCCAGAAATCTATATTTCTTTATGACAGAAATATGTCTTAAATATGACAGTAGAAAACATTCTTGCAGAGCCAAGTTCAAGGTCAAACCAAGGGGTTATACCATGTCTTTGTACACCTTCTCCAACCAATGGTCCTAAGTGTCAACTTCCTATACCTTACAATTTCCAGGATGTAGCCGGTACAAGATTTTATACATCAACGTCACTGAGGCAAGGTCAAAAAGCAAATCAAGGTCAAACCATGAGACTGTAGTCCTTCATTCCATAACCAATGACCATACCAGGTATCAACTTTTTGCACTTCACAGTATCCTACAATAGCCCCTACAATAAATCAAAGGTCAAAGTCAATACAGCAAAGTCAAAGGTCAAATCAAGGCAAAACCATCATATAGTAAACCTACACCCCCATCCAATGTCCCTGCCAAGTAACAACTTCCTGCAGTTTCTCAGATATACCCTGGACAAGATTTTCTTCTTACCAAGCTGAATGCCATGAGTAAGAACAATACCCACACAGTCTTTAAAGGCAGAGATTCTAGATATAATTATAGATTTTAATATAGAATAGAGATTTTTTACTGTAAAGATGTGTGTATGGAATCTTTTTTCATTTTGTAGAAAGTAATTCCGTGAAGATTTATAATGTAAAAGCTTGCACAACATTCCACCAAACAATATTCTATACATGGTGAATTCTTATTCTTACCTCTGATTTGAGCCATCTTAGATCTATCGCTTGTATCTGTGCACACATTATGTTGCATAACATCATTTGAAGGATGCCCACAGCTTGTTGTGTAAAGCGTGCAGACACTAAGGCCATGGAATTGACAGCCTGGTTGTGCATCTCTGTACTCAGCACATGGTTACTCATGTTATTGGTCAGAAAATCCAGCTCAGACATGTACGAAGCCATGGCAGTGTCCATGCCCTTAAAACCAAAGTCTGTAGTGATGTCACTGCCATTGAGATTTGGGGGCAGTCCATTGTTCATGGTGTAATTAACAATTTCTTGCATTTGTCCAAACAGGAGCTTGCCACATAGCTGAACGGATTGTCTGGCCTGGTCCATAGCCACTGTTACAGAAGTGCCCTGGAAATTAGCTCCATGGAGGATTTCGTCATTCCTGTGGTCTATGATAGGGTTATCATTGGCACTATTTAGCTCAATCTGAACCCTTCGGATGGACTCCTGTAGAGTTTCCAGTGTTGGCCCAAGCCATTGTGGTGAGGATCGTAGGGCATACCTGTCTTGTTTCAGGGCATCTGCTTTGTCCTTCCTGTTAACTTCTAGCTTCTGAATTGCAAACTTAGAGCTCTTCAATAAGCAAGCAATTGTCTGTGCCACTTCCTGCTGACCAGGGTGAGGGAGACAATTGTGGATTGTTGGATGAAAACTTTCTACCCGTCCTTGTAGAGCCTCCACTGACAATGCAGTGGCAACCTGAGTGAGAAAAGCTGCAATTGAAGCATCAAACAGAACATAGGCAGCAAGGGAAGAGGAAAATGAGGCTGAGTTAATGACAGCTAATGCTTCTTTGGCTTGGAATGTTACATGCACTAGACCAGCATCTTTAAATGCTTCTGTTGCTGTCGTGACCTGCCCATGGTATTCTACCTTAGCATCCTCCCTACCCACCATGCAGGATGCAATATAAGACGTTGGCATCAGATCGCCACTTGCACTCACTGATCCTCTCTTTGGCACCACAGGAATGATATCAGAGTTAACCATGTCACAAAGTAGTTGTGGAACAATAGGTCTGGCTCCAGAATAAGCACGACAGAGACTGTTTGCCCGAACAACCATCACAGCCCTTACTAAAGCACTTGGCAAGCTGTCACCAAACCCAGCATTCAGATGTCTGATCAGGGAACGCTGGACTTCAATGATATCATTGGATCTGACATCAGCACTGCCACCATACCCAGTATTTACTCCATATATCACACAGCCTTGCTTTACCTTTTGTTCCAAATACTGACAGTTCTCTATCATGACATCTATTGAATCTTTGTCAATGCTGACACTAGGATGACCTGACTTCTTCATATGGTAAAGTTGTGCAATGGTCAAGTCACATCCAGTTAAACTGATGTCATCTGTTACCTTTCTGTATCCTTGCAATAGTTTAAGCACTAGGCTCCTGAACGGTTGCTTATTTTCAGCCATGGTCACTGAAAGCACAAAGTGAAGACAGGTGTTTATTTGTATTTAAAATTCTGACGGTATCCCAAGCTTTCACAATAAGCAAACAAAAACTGATAATTAAGTCTTGTGTAAAGCTTTTGATGGCAGAAATTTGAAGCAGTAAACTCAGTGTAACGTATATCAGATGCATTGGTGATGCACATCTATTTACCGAAAATGCAGAAGAAACAAACACAATACAAGTTAAACTTGTTAGAATATTAAGTAGACTATATATATAATATTAGGTAAAATGATAATGCATCATTCGCAATTATAATTAACCCTTAAATTATACAATGAAAATCTGTTGTTACAGCTAATGTTAAAACCTACCTACTTTGTACCTGACCTGCCTACTATATGACACAAACACATGAAATGATCGGAAAAACCTGAAGCTGTATTTAAAATGGGTCAGTGTTTGTCTAGGTCACACCTACAAGATTCCTCAGGGGGGAAACAATTAAGTGCCTCCAGCAAAATTTAACAGTATATAATTTGTGGTTAAAATACTTAACTGTTCTTTGTTTTGTTGATCAGTTCTTTTTTGTCTTCATTGTAATTACTATACACCTTGTATGTGTCATATGGATTGTAAAGTAAACTGGAAATTTTATTGTTTAACTTAATCATTTTCACTTTTATTAAAAACCGATTCTGAGAGATTATAATTAAGTCGCTTCTTGATTATTTTAATCTTTACCTCTCGATTCCCGCGTATTTTTTTTTTTCATTTTATCACAACTGTTTTTCAATGTAATACAACTTAGAAAATAAAATATGCTAATAATTTATTGTATACCTTGAACCAGTATTAAAAACAGAACTTTCATATTTTGGATTTTATAATACTTTCAGCTTAGCTATTAACATCTGACAATAGCCAATTTCAAATTATTGCCGATTTTATCAATCTATGGGTTATTGAAGTTTTGTTCGTTTAATTCGTGCATGTGTAACCCTGGTATCTGTCTACTTATGCAACACCCATAGTGCCTGTTACACAAGGGAGGAAATCAATCAAATTTCTTGTCCTTTTGCAAGAAGACAAGGTCACGTGCAATGAAACATTTAATCATTATTATGAAACCCCCACACGTACATTACATATATAGTATTGGTGTATGGAATCTCTAACGTACACCAATATATGAATATAATTTAAGTGTACAATAGTTTACACTGTTTCCAAAAACACACAAATACTTTATACTTTTGGGAAAATCTGGATCATCATGCACATTGACAGATTTTCCTTGCGTGAAATTTAAATTAATAGTAATAACTAATTGCTTTGGAGGTACATATAAGATAATTTCACCACATGTCGCTGCAAGACATATTACAAATTTCCCATTGCCTGTGACATGGGTTACACACTTGATACAGTGGCACCTAAATTCAGGGGAGGAGCCAGGATATTTTATTTGGTATGCACTAATTTTCAGAAAGCTGTGGTTATGTGTAACATTTGTTAGGGGATGGGGTATTGTATAATCTCATTAGTAATTCTAACAAAACACATAAACTACGCCCCTTGAATTATATGTACCAGACAAGTCGAAATGTAACAGTTCAAAAGCAAAATAACTTTACTGATTCTCCTTTTATTTTATGGAAATTTGTCAAATAATTAAATTATATATCTCTCTGAGTATAATAAACCATGTCAAAAGTTATATTAAAGGGCACGCTTAAGAGCAAGTTATTGTCTCTGCAAACCTCAACCAAGGTATTCTGTTTAAGTCAAACCAAATATATGAGATATTTATTCAGGCAAATATTCTCTGTATTTGAAATTGTGCAAAGAATTTTTTTCAAAACAAAACTCTCAGCTAAGAGTTTTACTTATTAGAAGGAAAAAAGTACAGAATTACAGTTGACAATTCGTTGAGCCTTTAATCGGATGTGTGCATTTTTGTTCAGGGGTTATTTTTAGGTTTGTGAACCACGACATGTTGTTCACAAACCTAAAAATAACCCCTGAACAAAACTGTATGATATTCCCAGAACTAGCTCGATTACCCTTTAGGGTTTGAAACTGACTGTAAAATCACATTATCATTCATCAATCTACAAATATTTATTCCCAAATGGTTTGGAAGGAGTATTGTAATCACATCCACTTGTCTATGAAAAACTAATAATATATTGGATCCGGGTAATATGTTCACACAAGGTGGGTCTTTCCACGGAGTGGTCCTCCTTCAAGAATATCCAGATTAAAAATCAAGAATTGCTATTGTGTTTTTTTGCCAAAATGTGCTCCATAGCTAAAAGCCTCAAGCTACTCAACCAATATATTTGCACACAAGGTGGGCGTCTATCCATGGATTGGTCCTATACTTGTTAATTTGGATCCAGATGGATGATCCTGCTCTTGACTGAAAGTCCTGAAGTGATTTCAATTCTTTTTCAGTACTACCTATGGGGATTTCAGTGGCATGTGTTCTCTGACACTGCTTACTTTTTTGAGATTTTGTTAATATGCCACAACTAGCAAAAAAATTGCCACAACTTGAAAAGTCACAAGAGTCTTGAGGATGCTAACGGGTTAACAAGAGGGTCAAAGATGCTCCAAAAGGCGAGTTGCGCAGGCAGCAATAAGGTTAGCAACTGCTGTAATTAAATTTAAAAACAAGGAAAGAAATGTTAGGTCACCCAGTTAAGGTGAATGTGTTAGGCATGCTAAGAAATGTAAAACTTGTAATCTAGGTTACATAATTGTATCTATGCTATAAATGGACAAACAAAAGGACCTAATTACACCAATTTCAAAAGCAACTTAGCTATGAGGGTGATCTATCTACCTGTCAAGTTTGAATTCGCTCTAATTCGCTCTAAGCGTTTTCGAGTTAGAGTCTGAAAATGGAAATGTTGACGGACAGACAAACGAACGGACGGAATTACACCAATTTCGAAAGGAACCTAGCAATGATGGTCACTTATTTCCCTGTCAAGTTTGAATTCGATTGGACAAAGCATTTTCAAGTTAGAGTCCGGAAACAGAAATCTTGACAGACAAACAGACAAAAAATGGACAAACGAACTGATGGAATTACACCAATTTTGAAAGGAACCTAGCTATGATGGTGATCTATCTCCCTGTCAAGTTTGAATTCGATTGGAATAAGCATTTTCAAGTTAGAGTTCGGAAACAGAAATGTTGACAGACAAACGGACAAAAAAACAGACAAACTAACAGATGGAATTACACCAATTTCGAAGGAACCTAGCTATGATGGTGATCTATCTCCCTGTCAAGTTTGAATTTGACTGGACAAAGCATTTTCGAGTTAGAGGCCGGAAATGGAAATGTTGATGGACAGACAAACGGACAAAAAACAGACAAACGAACAGACGGAATTACACCAATTTTTTAAGGAACCTAGCTATGATGGTGATCTATCTCCCTGTCAAGTTTGAATTCGATTGGTCAAACAGTTTTCGAGTTAGAGTCCGGAAACGGAAATTTTGACAGATTTCGAGTTAGAGTCCGGAAACAGAAATGTTGACGAACAAACGGACAAAAAATGGACAAATGAACAGACAGAATTACACCAATTTTGAAAGGAACCTAGCTACGATGGTGATCTATCTCCCTGTCAAGTTTGAATTTAATTGGACACACCGTTTTTGAGTTAGAGTCCGGAAACAGAAATTTTGACGGACAAACGAACAGGCGGAATTACACCAATTTTGAAAGGAACCTAGCTATGATGGTGATCTATCTCTCTGTCAAGTCTGAATTCGATTGGACAAACCATTTTCAAGTTAGAGTCCGGAAACAGAAATTTTGACGGACAAAAAACGGACAGACGGAATTAACCAATTTTGAAAGGAACCTAGCTATGATGGTGATCTATCTCCCGGTCAAGTTTGAATTCGATTGGACAAACCATTTTCGAGTTTGAGTCCGGAAACGAAAATGTGGACGGACAGACTGATGTCAGACACATCAATCTAATAGGCGGATTGGTTACATGCAAACTGCCTAAAAATCAAGTCCAAATTGCCCTATCTCCCTCTAAATGTCTTTTAAATTAAAAAAACCCACATAATTCAATTATATTCACAAAACTCCAAGATGTGTCTCCATATGCGGGACTGGCTAGGTCACCCCCATTTGGGGCATCCAGTACTTCCTTCCTGGCTAGAGAATGTGATGTCATAGCATCTTTTTTCTTCTTCTAACCTTAGATGACCCCTAGTAAGATGAATGCGGGGTCGGTTGAGCTGGCCTCTTCCTCTTTAGGTAAGGTATTAACTTATAAAAAAATTATTTACTTATTCAATTTGCAATTTTATTGCACTAATACATCTTACCTAATAGACAATCAGCTATAATAACTACTGCTTGGAAGGTGGGTATCTTACTAGGAATTAAGATTGAACTTTAAGAGACATTAGTGGTCCTTGCTCTCCCCCCATTTTTCAGACCTCCTCTGAGGAGGGGGAAGAGAGGGATGAGTTCAGTCCCTGGAGAGGCCCTCTTTGGAAAGAAGAGGAGTCTAGTTAGTAGTCTTTTAACAGACCACTCCCCCTTGAAGACCTTGATCGGCACAGCTGCAGGCTGCTTGTTTATGTACAGGCTACTGGTGGATCTGCTCAGCAGACATCGCAGGGCCCAGATGAAAGATCTCTGAATCAGCTAGGCCTTAATCTTCAAGTAAAACTGTGTAAAGGTGTTGTGGGATTTCGAGTGACAGGATGACAACAACTGTTCTAAGGAGATTCCTGACTGGAAGGCCTTAGAAGCAGCAAAGGCCCAAAACATCATGGGCTTTAACCTGATATAGATTAAGGGCCTCCTGATCAGAGGGCTCCTAGCATAGGATCACAGTCTGTTTGATCCATGATGCGATAGTAGCAGAAGAGATATCTTTGTCCCAACCTTTCTTGAAAGAGAAAAAGACCAATTCTTTGTTTTGTCTGAGGTCTAACGTCCTGTGCAGATAGTAGCACAGGGCTCTAACTGGACCCTGGGTACCAATCAGCCTTGAGTGACATATCCAGAGTTGGGGCGAGGGCTGGAATAACAACTGGGGCCACAATGTCTGGGCCTTCTGTGGCCAGCTGGTTCTTGGAGAGAAAGCAGGATGAAGGGCAGAGAGACACCTGGGGCCAGTCTGTCTGGTGTCTGATGTTTTTCTTGAGCCAAGCATGGATCTCACTCCTGCGTTTGCTGGAACCCAGTGCTACGAGGAAGACAGTCTAGGAGGTCAGGTACTCTAAGGAAGCCTCTTTAAAGGGTTCAAAAGGAGCCTTTGTCAGCTGATGTAGGACCTGTCAACTAGTGTAGGGCCAAGGAAAGGTTCCAAGAGGGAATGCCTCTGCAACCGTTATAGGTATGTCTCTTCGGAAACAATCAAGGACACAAATGACATTTTCATCCTTGCTGACATTGATGGGTGAATTTCCCAGTTTGTCTGCTATGGCTGATTTGTAGCGATCTATAGTACTTGGCTGTATCTTCCTGTCATGGAACAAATACAAGAGGAAGTTGGCTATGGATTTGATAGGTAGACCTTAAGTCTACCTGATTACTGTGGCACCACTTGTGAAATAGCCCACTTTGCTTCGTGGAATGGCCTGGTTGAGACACTGAGGAGTCTCAATTCATGCTGCCACTGCCTCAGAGAAGCTTTGCTCCGTGATTGCTGAGGCTCAAGGAGCCAGGGATGGAGATTTAGGTTCGACAGATTTTTGTGTAGAATCTGACTGAATGGCTGAGTCAACAGATTGGGCAGGTGTGGACATTCACAGAAGGATCTGGCTTGATAGAACTACCTGATCCCAGAACCAGAGCATGTTGGGCAACCCTGGAGCAATCAGGAGGATTCTCCTGCATGGATAGTCCCTTAGTTTCGCCACCACCTTCCCCCGAATGGCTCCTGGTGGGAAGGCATATGGGTCCAGGTCCTTCCAAGGTAGACTGAGAACAAGGGAAGGCAAGGGAGTCTTTAACTGGTGACACAAACTGAGGTAACTTGTTGAACCTTGTTGCAAATAGGTCTATTTCAGGTTGGGGTCATATGGTGCATATCAACTGAAAACCTCTGGAAGCACTCTGTATAATCTGGCCTATATAGTCTGGACAGCTTCCCAGCTACCACATTCAGCCGGCCTGGAATGTATTGGGCCTCGAGGGTCACCTGATTCCTGGAGCACCAGGTTAGGATTCGCCACAGTAGGGCAAACATTCATTACCAACCTCATGACTCCTTGTTTGCTGGTGTAGAAAACAACTGTTGTACTGTCTGTTGCTATGGTTAGGATCTTGTTTGAACAGGTCTTGAAACTCTTTTAGGGCCAGAAAGACCGCTTTTAGTTATAGGTAGTTTTTATGTAACTTACTTTCTGGCAGGGATCAACTCCCTCTTGTGAGAGCTCCCAAGTGAGTGCCCCAGCCTTCTCTTGAGGCATCTGTAAAGTTTTAAAGAGCATGGCTAAGTGTGTGTACTGCCTCACCTTGAAGGATATTTGTCTCTTGGAGTCACCACTTTTAAGTGTGGGTAGAGAGATCTTGGGATTGGTTAAGTTTGAGGTCTACCAGTGTTACAGAGTGGGTCTGACCTTAATTAATTGCTCTCTTTGAGGTCGAACTGGCAACCTATAAAGATTAAAAATCTGATAACCCACAAAAATTGATATCTCCATGTCCACTATCCAACCTAATTCCTGACACATAGCTACACGGGTCTGAGTATGATACAGACAGGTTTGGTGGGATGTGGCTCTGACCAAGTCTAGGTACAGGTGAATTCTTATACCTCTGTTTTGAGCCATCAGTTTGACTTCGATGACTAATGCTGTGAATTCCATTGGAATGATATTGGAGTGATATTAACAGCTTTGAATTGGTAGGATTGACCCTGTGCATGGAAAAGCAGGTATTTCCTGGACTGTGAATTTATTGGGATATGGAAATTTAATGGTGCTACCCATTTGCCTTTCTGCAAAGAAGTCCATATGCTTTCTGGTGTCTCCGTTTTGAATTTCTCTGATTTTGGATATTTGTTCAGGGAGTTCAGAGCTAGGATAGGTCGCCACTTGTTGGGTTTTGGATCAGAGAAAAGTCTGAAGAAAGTCAGAGATTTCTGACCTTTTCTACAGCATTCTTCTGTATAAGTGCATGTAATGCCGCCATCAAGTAGCTGTCCCTAAGGGGATGTACATAGCCTCTCATTATACTTGGAGATCTGGTGAAAGTTGGTCAGTCCCAGAAGGGGAGGGTGTTGCCTTCCTTGGGGATACTTATGACCTTGGACCTGACCCCTAGGGTGGCCCAAGTTTTCCAAAACTGGTTCAGTCTGGCCCCTACAGGTAGATTTTGAGCACTGCGGGGCGTGGGCATTAGTTATAGGTTGGACAGAAGACAAATGACCCACACTGGAAACATCTTTCCACATTTTATTTGTTTTACAAAGTGTCTTAGTACTATGCCTTTCTGTTGTGGCTGCCTAGTGACAAAAGATACATGATTCACAGCAAAACGTCTGACAACTAACCACAAGTGTATCCATGAATCCATGGGTTACACAGTAATTGTCATTTATAAGAACTTTGACTCTTGGCCGGTCACTGTGAGTCCATGCCGGTGGACTGGATTTCCAGCTGGTGTCCAATGCTTCCTTGGCTAGATTTCTTATAGGAGCTTTCGGAGAAATGTTTATCATGGAACTTTATCATCATGGTGAGATATTTCTTCCTCTACTTTCGAGATCACACGGACTGGAAACAGAGGTCCTATGTAGGGGTGAGTCCCTAAGAGGAGCTAGTGTATCATATTTGACCCCTGCCTTAGAATAATTCAAGTAGCTATCATACCAGAGAGAGGTTTGCCATGTTAATAAACACAAAGTCTGACAGATCTTGCATAGTTCTAACCATGGTACTCTGATTACTAGGCATTAAATAGGCCAGTTAATCAGTTGTTTTCTGTGTTTCAACTTCCCCTTGGCTTTTTCATCCTGAATGAATTTAAGTTGAGTGGCCATACTATCTTGAACTTTTGTCAAACAGCCACTAAACTCTGCTGTCTGGTTGCAAATAAAGGTTGGGTCTCTGGTCAATCTCTCCCATCTCCTCAGGGTTTCTAGCTGTGCTATAGGCCAAGAAGCCGGTGATCCAGAAGTCAGACTGTCTAGCAATTCTGGTGAAAGAACTATTGAGCTATGCAAATGACAAAGTTTACCATGTAAAACATAGACAAGAGGGTCAGAGGTGCCCCAAAAGGCGGGTTGCGCACGCAGGAAACAAGGTTAGCAACTGCTCTAGACAGATGGACAGACAAATGGACGAAAAACAGACAAACGAACAGACGCAATTTCACCAATTTCGAAAGGAACCTAGCTATGATGGAGATCTATCTCCCTATCAAGTTTGAATCCGATTGGTCAAACCATTTTCGAGTTAGAGTCCGGAAATGAAAATGTAGACAAACAGATGGATGGACAAACGGACGAAAAACAGACAAATGAACGGACGGAATTTCACCAATATCGAAAGGAACCTACCTATGATGGAGATCTATCTCTCTATCAAGTTTGAATTCGATTGGTCAAACCGTTTTCAAGTTAGAGTCCGGAAACGAAAATGTGGACAAACAGACGGATGGACGGACATACGGACGAAAAACGGACAAACGAACGGACAGAATTTCACCAATATCGAAAGGAACCTAGCTATCATGTTGATCTATGTCCCTGTCAAGTTTGAATTTGATTGGTCAAACCGTTTTCAAGTTAGAGTCCGGAAATGGAAAATGTGGACAGACAGACGGACGTCGGACACATCAATCTAATAGGCGGGTTGGTTACACGCAACCCGCCTAAAAACGAACAAATGGACAGAAAAACAAGACAAATGAACGGACGGATTTACACCAATTTCGAAAGGAACCTAGCTATGATGGTGATGTATGTCCCTGTGAAGTTTGAATTAGATTGGAGTAACCGTTTTCGAGTTAGAGTCCGGAAACAAAAATGTGGACGGACAGATGGATGGACAGAAAAACGGACAAAAATGAAGAAACGGACGGAAAAACGGACAAACAAACGAACGGAATTTCACCAATTTCGAAAGGAACCTAGCTATGATGGTGATCTATCTCCCTGTGAAGTTTGAATTTGATTGGTCAAACCGTTTTAAAGTTAGAGTCCGGAAACGAAAATGTGGACAAAGAGATGGATGGACAGACAAACGGACGAAAAACGGACAAACGAACACACGGAATTTCACCAATTTCGAAAGGATCCTAGCTATGATGGTGATCTATCTCCCTGTGAAGTTTGAATTTGATTGGTCAAACCGTTTTAAAGTTATAGTCCGGAAACGAAAATGTGGACAAACAGATGGATGGACAGACAAACGGACGAAAAACGGACAAACGAACACACGGAATTTCACCAATTTCGAAAGGAACCTAGCTATGATGGTGATCTATCTCCCTGTGAAGTTTGAATTTGATTGGTCAAACCGTTTTAAAGTTAGAGTCCGGAAACGAAAAATGTGGACGGACAGACGGACAGACAGACGGACAGACGGACGTCGGACACATCAATCTAATAGGCGGGTTGGTTACACGCAACCCGCCTAAAAATAGCATCAGAGATGTCTGTACCCCACAGCCTAGGGAAATATTTTTAACACCATGAGATATAGAAGTACTGTATCAGTACAAAGTTCAGGATTCTTTCGGAGCACTGTCAGTTATATAAAGGCCCAAACAATGTTTAAATAGAGAATATAATATCTAACAGAAAGATAATGCACATAAAGATGAAGTATTAAAACAAGACAAGTGAATAACAAGATGACAGCATTAATCAGTAAACTACTCAGTAAACACTCTACATCTGGCATGGCCGAATTATGGTTTGGATGTTTTGAACATTACCACGCATACGGAAGTGGTAATACATTCAATGAATGCTTATGTGTGGTGTTGAAGCAAAATCTGTGGCTCACTTGATGAAATTCCATCTGTTACAATGGGAAGTTGTAAAAGTAAAATTCTTAATGAATTCTAATATGACTTTAAAAGTGTTTAATCTGCATCAAATGACAGACCCAAAGGTGCAACAAGATTTTAAAGGTCAAGGTCACTACGGCAATGTCAAAGGTCAAATCAAGGTCACACCATGATGCTGTACACCTACAACCCCTAACCAATGTCCCTACCAAGCATCAACTTCCTAAACCTTATGGTTTCCATGATATAGCCCAACAAGATTTTATAGGTCAAGGTCACTACGGCAAGGTCAAAGGTCAAATCAAGGTCAGACCATGACGTTGCACACCTACACCCCTAACGAATGTCCCTAGTAAGTATCAACTTCCTATACCTCACGGTTTCCGAGATATAGCCTGCACAAGATTTTACAGGTCAAGGTCACTACAGCAAGGTCAAAGGTCAAATCAAGGTCAGCCCATGACGTTGCACACCTACACCCTCTAACCAATGTCCCTACCAAGTATCAACTTCCTACACCTTACTGTTTCCGAGATATAGCCCAGACAAGATTTTATAGGTCAAGGTCACTACGGCAGTGTCAAATCAAGGTCACACCATGACGATGCACACCTACACCCCCTAACCAATGTCCCTACTAAGTATAAACTTCCTACACCTTACGGTTTCCAAGATATAGCCTGGACAAGATTTTCAAACTCAGGGGGTCACTACGGCAAGGTCAAAGGTCAAATCAAGGTCTGACCATGGCGTTGCACACCTACACATCCTAACCAATGTCCCTACCAAGTATCAACTTCCCACACTTTATGGTTTCTGAGATATAGCCCAGACAATCTTTTTCCTGCCACCCACTCACCCACCCATCTGGACACCATGGGTGAAAATAATATCCCGACAGCCCTTAAGGGCTGTGGGGTAAAAATTATTGATTTAAAAAGTTCATAAAAACAAGAAATATGGAGAGCTGTAACTTACATAGGACCAAGTGTACAATCCACCTATACAAGTTCAAACAAGCATTCTGATGCATGCAGTTATCTCCCGCCGTATAAATTAGATGCACTAAAGATAGTGGAATACAGATTTTCTTGTGAGATGGAGGCACATGTAGAAGTGACAATACGCAAGAGGCACTTTAGTGTTTGCGTCCCAATGAGTATTATTATTATGCAAAAATTCCATATAGCTGGGAAAATGATTTTTGGGGAAAGTCACCAGTACACTCTGCAGATACCCTGCGGGTCAAAAATTTCGTCGAAATCACTCTATCTCACTCCATTTCTGAGATAAACACGTTTTTTTTTGCATTTTACGCAGAAATTCAAAATGGACGCCAAACGTTTTTTTGGGAAAAGTCGCCAGTAGACTCTACAGATACCCTGTGGGTCAAAAATTATGTCGAAATTGCTCTATCTCACTCCGTTTCCGAGATAAATGCGTTTTTGCATTTTACGCAGAAATTCACGATGTTCGCCAAAAGTGGCGGGAAAACGTTCTATGCAAAAAGTCGCCAGTGGACTCTGCAGATACCCTGCGGGTCAAAAATTTTGTCGAAATCTCTCTATCTTGCTCCATTTCCAAGATAAACGCTTTTTTTCTGTTTTACACAAATTCAAGATGGCCGCCAAAAGTGGCGGGAAAACAACTTTTGGGAAAAGTCGCCAGTAGACTCTGCAGATATCCTGTGGATCAAAAAATTTCATCGAAATCGCTGTATCTCGCTCTGTTTCCGAGATAAACATGTTTTTGTGTTTTACGCAGAAATTCAAGATGGCTGCCAAAAGTGGCGGGAAAACAATTTTGCAAAAAGTCGCCAGTACAGTCTCCAAATACCCTGTGGGTCAAAAATTTTGTCGGAATCACTCTATTTTGTTCTGTTTCCGAGATAAACGTGTTTTAGCATTTAACACAGAAATTCAAGATGGCTGCCAAAAGTGGCTGGAAAACATTGTTTTGAAAAAAGTCACCAGTAGTCTCTGCAGATACCCTGTGGGTAAAATAGCTTGTCGAAATCACAATATCTCACTCCGTTTCCTAGATAAACGCTTTTTTGCATTTTACGCAGAAATTCAAGATGGCCACCAAAAGTGGCGGGAAAATGATTGTTGGAAAAAGCTGCTAGTAGACTCTGCAGATACCCTGTGGGTCAAAAATTTCGTCGAAATTGCTCTATCTTGCTACGTTTCCGAGATAAACACAATTTTACAAATACATTGAAAATATTTGACATTTACTTCTGTCATTATTTTGCTACAATTAAGAAAATAGTAATTACTCATTTATGTCATGCAATAGAACCCCAAACTATATGCCATCTTATAGTTAAGTACAAAGTGGCTGAACAACATATTTTAGGAAAATACTGTAAATGCAATAGTTTTGGAGTTACAATGGATTTACTCACCAGTCAGAATTTCAAAGTAGCTATTACTCCGCTATCCATGTGCAACAGGTCTGAAAATTTACTATGTGATAGCTTATCAAAAACTGGATAAATAACATATTTGAAAAGAATTCCCTAATTTTAATACTTTTGAAGGTATTTAACATTTACTTATGTCATTATTTTGCTACAAATAAGAAAATAGCTATTACTCACTTATGTCATGCAATAGAACCACAAACTATGTACCATCTTATAGCTAAGGAGAAAGTAGCTGAACAATATATTGTAGGAAAATACTCTAACTGCAATAGTTTTTGAGTTACAATGGATTTACTCAACAGTCACAATTTCAAAGTAGCTATTACTCAGCTATCCAATGTGCAGCAGGTCTGAAACTTTACTATGTGATAGATTATCAAAAACTAGATAAATAACATATTTGAAAAGAATTCCCTAACTTTAATACTTTTGAACATATTTGACATTTACTTATGTCATTATTTTGCTACAAATAACAAAATAGCTATTACTCACTTATGGCATGCAATAGAACCCCAAACTATATGCCATCTTATATTTAAGGAGAAAGTAGCTGAACAACATATTTTAGGAAAATACTCTAACTGCAATACTTTTGGAGTTACAATGGATTTACTCAACAGTCACAATTTCAAAGTAGCTATTACTCAGCTATGCAATGTGCAACAGGTGTGAAACTTTACTATGTGATAGCTTATGAAAAAGTAGATGAATAACATACTGAAAAAAATTCCCTAACTTTAATACTTTTGAAGATATTTGACATTTACTTATGTCATTATTTTGCTAGAAATAAGAAAATAGCTATTACTCACTTATGGCATGGAATGGGACCCCAAACTATGTACCATCTTATAGCTAAGGAGAAAGTAGCTGAACAATATATTTGAAGAAAAAGCTGTAACTGCAATAGTTTTTGAGTTGTGAGTCCTTTACTCAAAGTAGCTAAAATTGCTATATTATTCACTTTTCTCTAGGCCTAAGTCCATAAAACCAAAACAAATTTCAAGGGCGTGCATGCATGCATCATTTCATAATCTCCCTGCCGGCTAAAGTCCGGCAGGAGATAAAAAAATCTGACCCATCTTGGGATAAAATGTTAAAGCAGTAACATTTCTTTAAAACATATGTGGAAGTTTCTGAATTTTGAAACGTTGCAACAAACAGCTGAAGCAGAAAAATATGCCATAAACACTTTCTGGAACCAGGAATTTGAAGATGTGCAAAATATTAGCTAAATCCATCATCGTTTCTATACATTTTGATAGACAATATTAAATAATCAAGCGGTCATTTTAACATATTAAATTATGTTACAACAGCCAATGGGTGGTTACACCAAGATTATTATGAAAATTTACACGCTCTATTTTCGGGGGAATATGCAAATTTGCGGGAGTTTACGCAAACGAAACTTTTGCCATCAGTATTTTATTACCTAAATACCGGTTGCAGTCAGTCGGACCAGGAAGTGGTTACTCAAGAGACTTTTGTGAAATGCAAATATATCTGCAGTGGACAGTATAATTCTGCTTCTGTAAAGTCATATATTACCAGCACTCCTGTAGTATGTATTTTGATAAACTGAATAATCAGTTGCATAAAAGATTTTTTTACGTCAAGTCCCATTTCACTGAAATGTTCCGAACATCAGTCAATTATCCCCATACACTGGTGGACACGAAGATAATTCGGACGGACTACAACCACGTTTCACGTGGCGGTGAAGTGGCTCTTACTTCCACGTTCCTTGGAATATTTAATTCATAGAAGTCCGTGGAGTTTCCTAAAAATACCATTCAGTAGTGGTGGTGGACCAGTTCACGCCCGGGTACCAATTCACGCCCACCCCTAAATTTATCCAAAACAGTCACAGTTAAACAATAAATTACAAATGTAAATGATCCATTTGATGATTATCTATGATGTGGTTAACATATTCTCTATGAAAAATTATAAATCTTCAAGAAAATTGAGGGTGGGCCTGAATTGGTACCCGGGCGTGAATTGGTCCACCACCACTACACATATTGTTTTCAATAGACCGAGTTTCTGTCCCGTCGCCAATATTGCTATTGATATACTGATGGACACAATGGCGAGGGACAGAGCGCACATGTACTTGTTTTCTGTGTAAACCTTGAACTGTGGGGAATTATTGCATTCACTTTAAAAAGTTATTTTTATGTCTATTATAGCTGTATCCAGTTTCCAATACATATGTTGTTAAATTAAACTGCTTTTAGAAGCCAGGAATTTGTTTTGTAGAGAACTATGTAATGTTGAAGGTTTGTTTACATTTTGAAAATAGGTTGAAATATATACATGCCAGTTTGATTGGCATGAAATAAAAGTGAATGGCACATGTACATACCTTAAAGAAACCAAATAACACTTTATTCTTGTGGTAATATGTGTACAAATATGCCGTTCACAATTTACACAGAAAACAGGTACATGTGAACTCTGTCCCTCGCCATTGCGTACCATCAGAAATATCAACAGCAATACGCGACAGGACAGAAACTTGGTCTATGTTTTCAAATAAAACATCTCTTTAAATTTAGTGGTGGTGGACCAATTCACACCCACCCTTGAATTTATCTGAAACAATCACAGTTAAACAATATATTACAAATGTATATGATCGATGTGATGATTATCTTAGACCAAGTTTCTGTCCCGTCGCCCATTGTTGTTGATATTTCTGAGGGTACGCAATGGCGACGGACAGAGTTCACATGTACCTGTTTTCTGTGTAAATCTCGAACTGTGGGGAATTATTGTATTCACTTTCAAAACTCCTTGTTACGTCTATTATAGCTGTATCCAATTTACAATACTTATGTTATAAAATTAAACTGTTTTAGAAGCCAGGAATTTCTTTTGTAGATAACTGTGTAATGTTGAAGGTTTGTTTACATTTTGAAAATTGGTGGAAATATATACGTGCCAGTTTGATTGGCATAAATATAAGTGAACGGCACATATACATACCTTAAAGAAATCAAACCAGACTTTATACTTGTGGTACACCTATGTTGTTAACTCGGGACGGTTTTAACTCAGGACACCCAAACACAAAAATGATAAAAACTTCATAAAAATAGTGGCACCATCCATATCAATAATACACAAGTGTATTTGTCATAACCCACCAAAATAATATATTTTTTTAATAATTTTTACCACATTATTCCTAAGATGATAGAGTGACACTTTTAAGATGTCATCCAGTGCAGATTTTCAGCGATATTGCTGAACTCAGTGTCCCTTAGGCACAGCATATATCCTAGTTAAATTGTGTGATGCTTTATTTTATACAAAATAGTATCTGTAAAAAAACATCAATAAACACAGGATATAACAAAAATCACGTTTACCTTTGATTTACGGAAATGGCATATCTTTTAAAAGTGTCCTGAGTTAAAAATAGAATGAAAATCCCAGGAATACATATTGGTTGTTGTTTAGTAGACAGGGAGGCATTTTATACAGGGTAATTTTCTGTGAGTGCTAGACTCTCACTGGTCTTCTCATATGATAAGGATAAGCAGATATTCTATTATTCTTTATTGTGTATTTACACTATTTGTTCAAAAAGTGTCCCGAGTTCGCAACACAGGTGTAATATGTGTACAAATATGCCGTTCAAAATTTACACAGAAAACAAGTACATGTGAGCTCTGTCCCTCGCCATTGCGTCCATCAGTATATCAATAGCAATTGGCGACGGGACAGAAACTCGGTCTATGATTATCTATGATGTGCTGCTAAACATCTTCTCTGTGAAAAATTATAAATCTTCAGGAAAATTGGGGGTGGGCCAAAATTGGTACCCAGGCGTGAATTGGTCCACTACCACTAAGTTTAAAATATGTCGGGGACTAACAGCAAATAAAACTAGAGGATCGCTCGCAAAAAAAAAAGATAATGTTTTTGCATAGCAAAAACAAAGCGTCCCGAAAAGGATATAAAGGTGAGTGCTAAAGTATTAAGAAAATGCTTCGTTTCTAGCCTTATACTGTTGTGGCAACCAAAGTCAGCGCAGTCTGCTCTATCTAGCACGGTTTTCAAGATATAAGCATTTTTGTGTTTTGCAAAAAATAAAAAAATTTAAAATGTCCACTATATTTGGCGAGACAAAAATATTTTGAAAATTGGAGATACCCAGCAGGTCCAAATTTTTGTTGAGTTCGCTCCATATAGCACGGTTTTCGAGATATAAGCATTTTTGTGTTTTGCAAAAACTTTGAAAATTCAAAATGGCCACCATTTTTGGGGAGACAAAAATTTTTGTCAAGACCACTGCCGCGGTGTGTATCTCCCGCCGAGCATTAAAGCAGAAGAAATAGCTTTTCCGAGATATTCACAATTTTTCATTTTCGTGTGTGAAAGCTCTTCCAAAAGTAGGTGAATGAGTTATTTGAGAAAAATTGGCTATCTGCAATACTATTAAGAGATAATTCACATTTACTCATTTTGAGTAGGTGAATAATTATCTATGGGTCTGAAACTTCACCAAGTGAAAGCTCTCCCAAAAGTAGGTGAATGAGTTATTTGAGAAAAATTGGCTATCTGCAATACTTTTAGAGATAATTCGCATTTACTCATTTTGAGTAGGTGAGTAATTAGCTATGGGTCTGAAACTTCACCATGTGAAAGCTCTCCCACAAGTAGATGAATGAGTATTTGATAAAAATTGGGTATCCGCAATACTTTTACAGATAATTAGCATTTACTCATTTTGAGTAGGTGAATAAATAGCTATGGGTCTGAAACTTCACATAGTGAAAGCTCTCCCAAAAGTAGGTGAATGAGTTATTTGAGAAAAATTGGCTATCTGCAATACTTTTAGAGATAATTCGCATTTACTCATTTTGAGTAGGTGAATAATTAGCTATGGGTCTGAAACTTCACAAAGTGAAAGCTCTGCCAAAAGTAGGTGAATGAGTTATTTGAGAAAAATTGGCTATCTGCAATACTTTTAGAGATAATTCGCATTTACTCATTTTGAGTAGGTGAGTAATTAGCTATGGGTCTGAAACTTCACCAAGTGAAAGCTCTCCCAAAAGTAGGTGAATGAGTTATTTGAGAAAAATTGGCTATCTGCAATACTTTTAGAGATAATTCGCATTTACTCATTTTGAGTAGGTGAGTAATTAGCTATGGGTCTGAAACTTCACCAAGTGAAAGCTCTCCCAAAAGTAGGTGAATGATTAATTTGAGAAAAATTGGCTATCTGCAATACTTTTAGAGATAATTCGCATTTACTCATTTTGAGTAGGTGAGTAATTAGCTATGGGTCTGAAACTTCACAGAGTGAAAGCTCTCCCAAAAGTAGGTGAATGAGTTATTTGAGAAAAATTGGCTATCTGCAATACTTTTAGAGATAATTCGCATTTACTCATTTTGAGTAGGTGAGTAATTAGCTATGGGTCTGAAACTTCACCAAGTGAAAGCTCTCCCAAAAGTAGGTGAATGATTAATTTGACAAAAATTGGCTATCTGCAATACTTTTAGAGATAATTCGCATTTACTCATTTTGAGTAGGTGAGTAATTAGCTATGGGTCTGAAACTTCACCAAGTGAAAGCTCTCCCAAAAGTAGGTGAATGAGTTATTTGAGAAAAATTGGCTATCTGCAATACTTTTAGAGATATTTGGGATTTACTCATTTTGAGTAGGTGAGTAATTAGCTATGGGTCTGAAACTTCACCAAGTGAAAGCTCTGCCAAAAGTAGGTGAATGAGTTATTTGAGAAAAATTGGCTATCTGCAATACTTTTAGAGATAATTCGCATTTACTCATTTTGAGTAGGTGAGTAATTAGCTATGGGTCTGAAACTTCACCAAGTGAAAGCTCTCCCAAAAGTAGGTGAATGAGTTATTTGAGAAAAATTGGCTATCTGCAATACTTTTAGAGATAATTCGCATTTACTCATTTTCAGTAGGTGAGTAATTAGCTATGGGTCTGAAACTTCACCAAGTGAAAGCTCTGCCAAAAGTAGGTGAATGAGTTATTTGAGAAAAATTGGCTATCTGCAATACTTTTAGAGATAATTCGCATTTACTCATTTTGAGTAGGTGAGTAATTAGCTATGGGTCTGAAACTTCACAGAGTGAAAGCTCTCCCAAAAGTAGGTGAATGAGTTATTTGAGAAAAATTGGCTATCTGCAATACTTTTAGAGATAATTCTCATTTACTCATTTTGAGTAGGTGAGTAATTAGCTATGGGTCTGAAACTTCACCAAGTGAAAGCTCTCCCAAAAGTAGGTGAATGATTAATTTGACAAAAATTGGCTATCTGCAATACTTTTAGAGATAATTCGCATTTACTCATTTTCAGTAGGTGAGTAATTAGCTATGGGTCTGAAACTTCACCAAGTGAAAGCTCTCCCAAAAGTAGGTGAATGAGTTATTTGAGAAAAATTGGCTATCTGCAATACTTTTAGAGATAATTCGCATTTACTCATTTTGAGTAGGTGAGTAATTAGCTATGGGTCTGAAACTTCACCAAGTGAAAGCTCTCCCAAAAGTAGGTGAATGATTTATTTGAGAAAAATTGGCTATCTGCAATACTTTTAGAGATAATTCGCATTTACTCATTTTGAGTAGGTGAGTAATTAGCTATGGGTCTGAAAATTCGAAAATTCAAAATGGCCGCCATTTTTTGCGAGAAATTTTTTGTTTGAAAATTGGCATGGCTACTCTGCAGAGATACCCTGCAGGTCAAAAATTTCGTCGAAATCGCTCTATCTAGCAGGGTTTTCGAGATATAAGCATTTTTATGTTTTGCAATTTTTGCGAAAAATTCGAAAATTCAAAATGGCCGCCATTTTTGGCGAGACAAATTTTTTTGGAAAATTGGCATGGCTACTCTGCAGATATACCCTGTGGGTCAAAAATTTCGTCGAAATCGCTCTATCTAGCAGGGTTTTCGAGATATAAGCATTTTTATGTTTTGCAATTTTTGCGAAAAATTCGAAAATTCAAAATGGCCGCCATTTTTGGCGAGACAAATTTTTTTTCAAAATTGGGATAACTACTCTGCAGAGATACCCTGCGGGTCAAAAATTTCGTCGAAATCGCTCTATCTAGCACGGTTTTCGAGATACAAGCATTTTTGTGTTTTGCAATTTTTGCAAAAATTTCGAAAATTCAAAATGGCCGCCATTTTTGGCGAGACAAAAATTTTTTCAAAATTGGGATAACTACTCTGCAGAGATACCCTGCGGGTCAAAAATTTCGTCGAAATCGCTCTATCTAGCACGGTTTTCGAGATATAAGCATTTTTGTGTTTTGCAATTTTTGCGAAAATTTCGAAAATTCAAAATGGCCGCCATTTTGGGCGAGAGAAAAATTTTTTGAAAATTGGGAAAACTACTCTGCAGAGATACCCTGTGGGTCAAAAATTTCGTCGAAATCGCTCTATCTAGCACGGTTTTCGAGATATAAGCATTTTTGTGTTTTCCTTATTTGGAAAATTCGTAATGATTAATTAATCATTAATTACTCGGCCATTTCTTGACCAATCAATGCCAAAATCTAATGATTTCCAGATTTTAATAGAATGAATGTATTTGCCAAGTTTCAGGTGAATTGATAAAATTCCTTTCAAGTTATCATCCGGACAAGCTTCCCCATCGAAAAAAGACATTTTTGGTCATGTGACCTCTCTGATTGGTTGAAATGTCACTGCAGTATATTCAAAAAAATTCCCCAAGGCTACTGCCTAAACCTGCCAAATTTGAAAAGAATCCGCCTAACGGTTACAGAGTTATAAGGAAAACAAAATGCGGAGCCGGCGGAGCCGCCGGAGCCGGCGGAGCCGGCGGAGCCTGAAGCTCTCCCATACACAAACAAGCGTCCCTTGCGGGACGCTTAACTAGATAAATGAATAATATTGTCTCCTACCATGTTTCTGTCATAGTATTTCTTCCTATTTGTCAAAGTTTGTGCACCTGCAAGTCCACCTGCCCAAGTAAATATGAGCTCACAGAATTCCATGGGGTTTCCTGACACTATTTATAAGTGTACATACTATTTTAATATATTTATTTACTTAAACACACAGATTAACAATTTAGAAGTAATATCGAAAAATTCATGACTTGCACATTTCGATTCCTTTTGTGTGGAAATAAAGCACTACATTATCACAATAACGTGGCTTTATTGTCGCCGAAGATAATTAGTCTTCTTAACTTTTCATATCTATATGGTGTAAAGTGAAACCACATAATCTCACAAACTAAACTAGTGTGATGGTAAGCTTTATTTCAGTGTGTTTATTTAGTTTGTGTGATTTTGAGTTTTAAACCACTTAGATTTGAAAAGGCTGTTTTTGTTCGTTGGACACACTCCATTTATCTTTGTGAACACAGCCTTCAGAACTATTCAAAAATAAGTGTTATTTATTGAGGTTTTCACATCGCTTTCAACACTGTATAGGTCATATGTGGACAGAGTCTTCAGAATTGTTCAAATATAAGTGTTATTAATTCAGGTTTTCACATCGCTTTCAACACTGTATAGGTCATATCTCAACAGATAGTTTTATGGACAAAGGAAACCAGTATGTACAGCTGGTCAAGGTTCTGTACTGTAAACTGGTGGCCATGAGGTTTTTGACAGTTTAAACCAGTTTTTGATTCTGTCGCGTCAAAAACAGGTTTTTGATATCCAAATGCCACCCAGGATTAGCAGGAAAGTCTTTTTTACGAATATCCAGTTTTATGTGGGGCCATGCCACAGCTCTACATGAAAGTAAAGTACAGCTGAGGTAGCTAACCATGTCTTAAAATGGTGTAAGCAATAAAACTGCATAAACTAAATAACAAAATACACTGAAACAAAGCTTATCTTGGCATTTATCATTTAGTCTGTGCAGTTTTGTTGTTTATACAAATAAGATATATGCAAATCTCTGAAGACAGTTAATCTTTGTGTTTAGTACTGTAAACGAGTTGCTTTAATTGCATCAGTACTGTACTCACCCCAACACAGACTCATCAATATGTTAAAGTTCATGCACCAATATCTGGAAAATTCCAATTTTCAGTGTAAATGTTTTTAATGTCAGATTATGTAATTTGTAATCTTAAAATGCAAGTGTTGTTGCCATTGTCATTTCCCAAACCTGTACAAAAGTGTACATAATTTTACTAGGCCCTATAAAAATTACTATGGCTATCACCTCAGCAAATTGTCACTGATCCATCTTCCCAACTATAAATATATTTTAGTTTTACGACGAAATCAGCTGTATTAAGTTAGTGGTACATATACTTGTGTTGTTAGCAAATAATGAGAAAATAAATTTAACCAAATCATGGTACCTTCCTGTATTTCAGACACTTAGCACAATGGCAGCCACTCTAAAGCCTTATTTAACTGCTGTTCGACACACATTGACTGCTGCACTGTGCTTGGAAAACTTCCCCTCCCAGATCATTGAGAGACACAACAAACCAGAAGTCGAGCTTCGCAGCAGTAAAGAACTACTCCTCACCCCAGTGGTGATAAGTAGAAATGAAAAAGAAAAGGTACTGATTGAGGGTTCAATTAATTCCCTGAGGATCAGTATTGCAGTGAAGCAGGCTGATGAAATTGAGAAAATCCTCTGTCACAAATTTATGGGATTTATGATGATGCGGGCCGAAAACTTTGTGATCCTGAGACGGAAGCCAGTGGAAGGTTATGATATCAGTTTCCTGGTTACAAATTTCCACACAGAGCAGATGTACAAACACAAGCTGGTCGATTTCATTATTCAGTTCATGGAGGAAATCGATAAGGAAATCAGCGAGATGAAACTGGCAGTTAATTCAAGGGCTAGGATTTCAGCAGAGGAATTTCTAAAGCAATTTTGAGGTTTATTTTTACTGGGTGTGAAAATAATAAAAAGAGTAAGAAATGCATTATTGTCCACAAATGTGAAACTACAAATAAGAAAATCCAAAACTACCTTGTATTTTAAATTGTGATAATAATATATGTAATCAAATTCTCGTAGGGTAACCCTAAATATTACATTTAAAGGGGATAGTTAATTTTACACGTGTGGCAAATTTCTCATTTCTTACCTCAGGGTATCAGCAAACCTAGATAAAATATCAGTAACACTATCAGTTGTAACCATTCAGACAAGAAACATAGGTTATAGTGACAAATTTATAGTCATTGTATGTATATATAATATGAAAGGCTTAGTAATGTAGAATGCATCATGCACTCGTGCTCAATTTTTTATATTTGCAGATAAAATGGTTCAGTCGGTGGTATTTTCTATTATGCAACAGACTGTAAAGCAGGAAATATATGATTTAATTGTGAACTCTTTAAGTTCGCCAAATAGTATCAAGAGTATGATTTTGTAAAACTCTCATATCTCGCATTCTAATGTGTCGTGTTTTTGAACAAGGAGATAGATACTTGATCTTGGCACAAGCTATCTGTAAGTTCTAAATAGGGGGGGAGGGGTTAGTAGTTAGTAACTTTGGTACTTTGTGAGAATAATTGTAAACTAATGATATTTAAAAAGAAAATAGGTTTTATTTCTCAATTTTTGTTCTCAAAATAAATCATTACACTACTCTTTAGGCCTTAAGAGTTAGGAGTACACTGCAGTAACCTTGTGCCATGGTTCCTCATGTATTACTTGTATTCAGTATATAAATGGTTTTAGGATCAATTATGTAAGCCCAGTTGGCCACTGCCTGACATATATTTTCTAGCATTTGTCATATCTTTGCGCAAATCATCAATATGAATTATATTGATATCAGAGGATTACAATAAAAATATTTGGATTTTTATTTTCCAGTGTTTGGTACAGTGTGATGTTTAAATATCTTAATTTGTCGCTGTTATTTTATGGGGAGTACCTAGTACTCCATAAAATGGAAGAAATAGGGCACCACAAAACAAAATTGGGGTGAATGCACTTCTCATTATTTTCAATGAATAACTATTACATAATGCATCCCCTTATCTTTCTGATAGTGGGTACAACATTATCAATACGGGCGATATTGTTCTGGGACAGGGGTTGCTGATATCGATGTGCAAAGTTCAGTATCATCATTTTATGTATAACTATGAACTTACACCGCAGGTATTTAAAATAAGCCCTTAATTGAAATGTATTGTGCAATTTAATTCCATATTTTTGTAGTTTTTAATGTGTTTTTGATCAAAACTGTCGTGTTTTATTTTGATAAACTTCAGTTTCTGTTAGCGGTTGGGAATATGCTAAAACAAAACTTTTTTGGGGATCCCAGATTTGGACTTTTTTGTTAACAAGGCCAAAACGTGTTTCGATCCCCTAGCGCGAGTGCAAAGCCATCAGAGACACGAGTAGTGCTCTAGAATTTACAAAATTCTGATGACACACAAAAATTCCAACTCGGACACATCCCACAGCTGGTCTAGAACTCGGACGGTCACCCATCCAAGTACTAACGTAGCCCATTGCCGCTTAACTTCAGTGAGCAGACAAATACTCATCACGTTGCGCCACAGTTCATGAAAGTCCAGAGATGAAAAAAAGTGATTCCTAGAAGGGTCAGCTCGACTGAGGCTCGCGCTTAAAAATATTGTCCCTGACATCAACCGATATTAAAATACTTTTACATTCAATATCGATGTCCACACAGCGAAACAATATACTTTCGGAAAAGTGATTATAAAATCGTTTGATCTTCTGGTAAACACAACACTGAATTTGTGGGTAGTTACAAATCTAAATTGTATTCAAATGGATATGTTTGACTTCCTGTTGTTATCTAGTTGACGATCTGCAGTACGAGCAGTATTTACTCTCAACATGGAGTCGTTAACGTCCACTAATGTCTGCAACAGCAAAAATATTTAGTAGAATTCTGACATGAAGAGATGGTGGTAGTGAAAACTGAAAAGAATTTTGTGTAATAAGGGGTTATTAGATGGGTCATGATTTTTTTTAGAAATAATTTGTATTCTGTTAAAGAAAATAAAGCTATTTTCATATTTAACTTGTTTTATTTTTTTGCAAATGCATCACAGCAGAGATGTTGAGGAGGTAGAAATTTTTTTCTCAACAAAATCATTGATCTATGGATGGGCATCCAAAAAACAGTTGGTTTCCACAAATTCCAATTCAGTACTCCAGGACCACAACACCAAGACTTCTCTGATAGTGAAATTCATATCATGCAAGCTGACCTGACTGAATGTCAGAACTACATACAGTCTTATTCCAGGTGTGATTGCATCTGTTTCTGATCACTTGTCAATATTATGGCTTTAATCCTTAAGTTCACCTCTGTTCTCCCATTACTTCCCCACACATAATGATCCTATTTGGTAACCTAGATATTAGGACCTCTGGTTTTCAAGGTAGTCTATTTTTTACTCCCCTCTTGCCTTACCTCCACACCCCTGAATATCATATATCCCCAAAACAGTTCCACTGAATTTATACCACATTTATATGGTCTTACCTTGCACTACATGCTATTTGTAGAGTACAGTACAGTACTTTTTTCCCCACTAGTGGATATCCAGAGGGGTGTTCAGGGGGTTCAGGTTGAAAACAGTTTTGTCTCTTTATAGAGTTGTCTTTTCAAGTATGAAAATGACTAGTCTGCCCAATTTCCATAAAATGACTCATTTTGGGGTAAATTTTATAATACTTGGAAAAACTGTCAATATTAAACAAGAATATAGTACTTTTTTGTTATTTTGTAAAAATATGAATAATTTATTTTCTTCCTTTAAGTGTGTTTTTGTGTCCAAGTTTCTCTCTGGTAACATGGGATACTTTTAAGGACCTTGTTCTGTGGATATGGTGTTGCTGGATAAGTGGTTAAAAATCCTTGGTAAATGGTCACTTTACCTGTGTTATGTTCAGATCCTGCTTCTGATAATCAACTACAGACTTTATGATTAAATATACCAGTAAATACTTTTTCAAACCTACATCCCAAACCAATGAAGGTATAAGTAAAAAAGTTCGGTCCGGTTTCTAAGACACCAACTGATCAAAGTGGCACCATCAAGGGTAATGCCTCTCCATGCGAGAATGTGTTTCTTCAAATCATCCTAAAATAACTACATACAGACATACTGCTGCAGATGCAAACCTAATTTAAAGCTTGAATGAATGTCACATAGCAGTCAGCTTTTTCAATAAAGTATGTGAACCAATCTGACAATTCTAGATACAGCAATCCTAATGTAGCAGAACCTTGATGATCAGACCATGTGAGAGCATGACTTTGGTTAGATGATATAATAGTATTAGTTGTAAACTGTAATAGTGAAACAGAAGCAGTAGTTAAGTATAAAGCAATACAGAAACACAAATTTGGGGGAATTGATACGAGGTTATAAGATTGAATATTCAGCTAATAGAAGGTTGTAAAATGGGAGTTCTACTGTCTATATGTGGGTACTGGGCAATTAATGGCCAATATGTGAATTTATGATGTCAAACTAGGCCTAAATGTTACAGTTTAATGAATTCACAATCAACTCTCTGATCCGTCTTTTCTCTATCCAGTATCCACATTCTCCAAAATACACCTTCAAAAGAAATATCAAGAATACAGCATACACTTTTAGAAAACGGCTTGAACCGGACCTAAAATATGAAATAGTCCCATTTAATAAGATGATTTAGTCAATTCTTGGGGGTTTTTAAATATTATTTGGATGTTTACACCAAACAGGATTTTTTCAGTTTTAACTAAATTTAATCTGGGAGCCAGTGCTGCAGATGTTAGAAACAATTTCTTCTGACACATAACTTAAAACCAGCTAGAAGTAAGATGCCATTTGCCAATTCTGCTTTGTGAACATTTCTATTTCTAAGTATTTACCAAAGGATTTACCTGCAAGGTTGTCATTTCACATTACATTAATGGCTAATATTTCAGTTTTCAAGTATTTGAAGAAAATAAAGTTAAACATTCTGTGAAACGCTTTCTCATCTTTGCTATCTTCGCAACGTTTCTTACTGACACTCCAAATGAACCTCACTTTAATATATCCTAGCTGATCCTCATGAATTGAACAGCCAATGGCAATTTACAGTTTGCTAACCAGTGTTTTGTTCACACCTTACAGTCTCCATTCAACTGAATAACAGGCCTCCAGTTTTTAAGAAGTTTGGTCAATGGAAAACCAAGGACATTTTTTTTTTTTTGATAACTAAAAAAAGCTTTTTGCTAAGGCAATAATGAGCATCCCACAGCAAAGAAAGTGAATAATGGTGAAAAAAATGGTGAAGGTAGAGGCTTGTAAAATTAGACCTAGCACATCGGAGAACCAATGCAAATTGTATCCACCAGAAAGACAACTCACCAAAGCGAATCAACCACTGCTTAACCTTGAAGGAGGAGCCCAAGGTCAAATCTAACCACATCAAAAGATTCCTAGCCCATGATTTTCTATAGGTTGGCATCACATTGCAAACCTCTAGTACCAAGAATAAGCAAGTTATAAGCACTTTTAATTATGGCTATCCTCATGTGACCTTGAAGGTGGGGCAAAAGGTCAAATCTGACCACATCAAAAGATAGATTCCTAGCCCATGATTTCCTATAGCATGGTTTTACATTACAAAACTCTAGGACCAATAATAAGCGAGTTTAAAGCACTTTTAATTTTGGTTATCCTCATTTGAACTTGAAGGAGGGGCCCAAGGTCAAATCTGACCACATCAGTAGATTCCCAGCCCATGATTTCTTATAGGTTGGTTTCACATTGCAAACCTTTAGGACCAATAATAAGCGAGTTATAAGCACTTTTAACTTTGGCTATCCTAGTTTGACCTTAAAGGAGGGGCCCAAGGTCAAACCTGACCACATCAGTAGATTCCCAGCCCATGATTTCAAATAGGTTGGCTTTACAAACCAAACCTCTAGGACCAATAATAAGGGAGATATAAGCACTTTTCATCACTGACAAAGAAACACCTTTGGCGGCCATCTTGTTTTTCAAAATGAGGCCAAAAATATTCCCAGTCAAGATTTTGTAATGATGAACATAATCTGCGAATATTCATTCTCTACCTATAATACCCTTTGCTGTAGAGGGCCAACAAAACTCCTTGCTGAAAGTTAAATAAACGCCTGTGGCAGCCATCTTGTTTTTTTCAAAATGAGGCCAAAAATATTCCCAGGCAAGATTTTACCGTTATGAATATATCCTGCAAATTTGAGAAGTCTAGCTATAATATTTTTTTTGTTAGAGCAGTAACGGTGAAATCTCTCTTAACACTGCAGCCGCGACGTAACAAAACGAAATCCATAGTAATGATAGTGTATTCGATTTGACCTTGAAAGGAGGCCCTGGGGGCAATACATCCCACAGCTCAACCCATTTAGGGTCATAAAATCGACTTTGAAAGGCAAGAAGGGGATAAAAAGCCAAATCACCAAGTTTGAATAGTCCTGAAGATTAATTCAATTTGGTTTATAGGATTTCAGGCAATGTACTTGTAGTAAACTGCAAAATGTAAGAAATTCAACATTATGAACCAATTTGACCTTAAGGGGGGAGTTTGGGGGACAAATTTAATCACTTCTTTTTTCATCCCAGGCCATATGAGTAGATATACACAATATGTCCCCAAAAGGGTCAAACTCAACATAATTTTAAACTACACGATAATCAATTGGCTCTCAATCAGTCAATTATGGCCCAATTGATCTGAAATTCGACTGGCGCCTAAATTTTGATATTGAGAAGCGCTTACATATTTTGTTGATGTATATGCTGTACTATCCGAGAAAATCCGGAAAAGAAAGTATATGTACAACAAAGAAAGTACATGACTTGTACAACAAAATAATTGTTTTTGAGCATGTGACCTTAATAAAGATCGAAGGTAAAATTTGTACAACACAAACCACGCCAAGAGATTAAAACTGCTAATAATATAATAATTTTGATAATTTATGCTTTATATTACATTTAGATACTCAACTGCAGCGGCAAAGGCTTTCTGAAAGAGGGGGCGAAATCAATAAGCGTCCCCTTTTTAAGCGATGCTTAATTAATTAGATATTATAAATAAGCACAGACATATGTTCATATATTGACTTTTATATTTTAAATTAGCTAATTTCTAAAAAAATTGTGGGAGACATAAATATACATAAATGCATTTACATAAGTCCCTCGTCCAAAAGAATTCAGTTTTCACTCTAACATACTTATCCTTAGCTTCATGATTCCAAGTAGACTTAACTACTGTACACCAAAATGAGCATCAAACAACTTTGAGACAATGGTTAAAACCAGACATTGCAGTAACATATCCCTGTGACTTCTTCAGCACCATAGTGAGAAATATCCCCCATTGAGTGAGAGGTACACTGGAACTTTAGATATCTTAATGCGGTTACACCTTGAAGTAGACATCACAGGCCAAATCTGATGTCACCAAAACAGCTTAAGATTTCTTGGAAGCTGCTTTATAGTGAAAACTCACAGGAGCAGTCTGTCCTCCCCATCTGACTTGAAGTTTGGATAAAAGGTCAAATCTGATTTGAAAATATTCACAGCCCAAGTTTTTTGGACATCCCAAACCCCTTTAAAAATACTATGGGAGATACATGGGGTTTTCAGTGTGGTAAGTTATTTCACCTTGAAGGTGATGTCCTAGGTCAAATCTGACATCTGCAAAAGATTGAAGCAAATAATTCTAACATTTTCTGTTAGTTATTTCAACACTCAGAACTCCTTAGGACCAATAACAAGGGAAATATAAGTATAGTAATGTTTTTGTACTTTGAACGTGATAACTTTGTCTCTGAAGAGATGAAACAAGACCACCAAAACCTGAAACTAATTTTCCATAAAACTGGTCAACAGGGTTTTTGGAATGGTGACATAATCTGATCTTTAAGGAGATGTCATAGACTAATTCTGAAATCGCTAAAAATTTGCAGGCCAATGATTTCCTGGGACATACAACTTGAAGGGACATTGGGGGAAAACATATAATTATTGCAAAATAGGGACTTGGTTGAGACGTTTGTGCTCTCAGGACAACCTTGATCATTAGGATATTCTTGAGTGAAGATATCAAAGGTCAAATTTCTACAGGTTTATGAAAGAAATTCAGATATATATCTATTATATATATTAACTCAACAAGAGGGTCAGAAATGCCCCAAAAGGCGGGTTGCACAGGCAGCAATAAGGTTAGCGACTGCTGTAATTGAATTTAGAAACAAGGAAAGAAATGTTAGGTCACCCAGTTAAGGTGAATGTGTCAGACGTGTAATCTAGGTTACATTATTGTATCTATGCTATACTAAATATACGACTGAAACTAAGTAAGTGTAGAGCATTAATGTACCATTATAATATAATACTGCATGGCACCTAATCACAAAAGATAATTTATTAAAGTAAGACATAGTATTACCATATCTACAGGATCAATGTATGGTAGCTGTATGTAGAAAAAGGTGGTGATGGTGGTCATGAACATACCAAAGTATGCTCATAATTTTTAGAGAAGGGACGGAATCACACCAATTTCGAAAGCAACTTAGCTATGATGGTGGTCTATCTCCCTGTCAAGTTTGAATTCGATTAGGCAAAGCATTTTCGAGTTAGAGTCCGGAAACGGAAATGTCTATGGACAAACGGACAAAAAATGGACAAACAAATACACGGAATTACACCAATTTCGACAGCAACTTAGCTATGATGGTGATCTCTCTCCCTGTCAAGTTTGAATTCGATTGGACAAAGCATTTTCGAGTTAGAGTCTGGAAAAGGGAAATGTTGACGGACAGACAAACGGACAAAAATGGACAAATGAAGGGATGGAATTACACCAATGTCGACAGCAACTTAGCTATGATGGTGATCTATCTCATTGTCAAGTTTGAATTCGATTGGACAGAGCATTTTCAAGTTAGAGTCCAGAATCAAAAATGTTGACGGACAGACGGAATAACACCAATTTCGAGAGCAAGGTAGCTATGATGGTGATCTATCTCCCTGTCAAGTTTGAATTCGATCGGACAAAGCATTTTCGAGTTAGAGTCCGGAAACAAAAATGTTGACAGACAAACAGACGTCGGACACATCAATCTAATAGGCGGGTTGGTTACATGCAACCCGCCTAAAAATGATCCAAGGTATGGTAAAAGAGAAATATGTGAAAAACAGAAAAACTATGGTAACTAAGGAACTTGCTGGAGGAGTATTGGAGGAGTGTTTGGCCCTGTAGATGGCCTTGAAAAAAGAAACTGAAGTTCTATTTCAATGTATGTATAAATGAGATATATACTGATTACACATCATTAAGATGATCTAGATTACCATTTACAAAAAAAATATGGTGAGAAGAGACAATACTAGAAATAGGACGCATTGGCATGCATAATGTCCACCCAAAGGTAAGCATGAGTTTTGCTCTAAAACTTGGACTAATATATTGTCTTTGGTCCATGAGGAAGTGGTTACAGTAGCTCTATTCATTGATGATCCTCAGATTGGAGATGTTCAGATTGAAAATTCTCAGATGGTAACAAATCTTTTGAAAACCCTGAGGTGGGGCCTTGAAAATCCTTAAAATTTAATCTAAAAAACTCATTGTGAATACCTATTGCAAAGACTGTTTTAATTATTAACTAGAAATAGGACGCCCTGTTGATAGTAGCTGCGACATATGAATAGAAACAGGATACCATAGAAGGACACACATTACCATGTGTAATGTCCACCCCATGAACCTTTTGCCCAAATTGTGCAGTAGTCTTACAAGACCCTGTTTCATTTGTAAAATATATCAATGATGCTTAAATATTTATGAGTGTACATGTAAATTATTTTAGTCTCATGCCTTTTTGCATTGGTTGGGTCAAAAATTTTGACGAAGTCACTCTATCTTGCACGGTTAAGAAGATAGAAGCAAATTTCTGTTTTTCTATTTTTGTGAAAAATTCGAAAATTCAAAATGGCCGCCATTTTTGGGAAGAGGAAAATTTTTTTTAAATTGCCAAGAGTACATTTCTTAGATACCCTATGGGTCGAAAATTTCAACGAAATAACTCTATTTTGCACGGTTAAGGAGATAGAAGCAAATTTGTGTTTTGCCATTTTTGGCAAAAATTCGAAAATTCAAAATGGCCGCCATATGTGGGGATGGGATAATTTTTTGAAAATTGCAAAGAGTACATTGCTCAGATACCCCCTGGGTCGAAAATTTCAACGAAATTGCTCTATCTCGCACGGTTAAGGAGATAGAAGCAATTTTGTGTTTTGCCATTTTTGAAAAAAATTCGAAAATTCAAAATGGCCGCCATTTTTGGGGAGGGGAAATTTTTTTGAAAATTGCTGAGAGTGTATTTCTGAGATACCCTGTGGATCGAAAATTTCGACGAAATCGCTCTATCTCGCACGGTTAAGGAGATAGAAGCAATTTTGTGTTTTACCATTTTTGGCAAAAATTTGAAAATTCAAAATGGCCGGCATTTTTGGGGAGGGGAAAATTTTTTGAAATTACCAAAAGTACATTCCTCAGATACCCTGTGGGTCGAAAATTTCGACGAAATCACTCTATTTCGCACGGTTAAGGAGATAGAAGCAAATTTGTGTTTTGCCATTTTTGGGAAAAATTCGAAAATTCAAAATGGCCGGCATTTTTGGGAAGGGGAAATTTTTTTGAAAATTGTAATGAGTACATTGCTTAGATATCCTGTGGGTCGAAAATTTCGACGAAATCTCTCTATCTCGCACGGTTAAGGAGATAGAAGCAATTTTGTGTTTTGCCATTTTTGGGGAAAATTCAAAATGGTCGCCATTTTTGGGGAGGGGAAAATTTTTTGAAAATTGCCAAAAGTACAATGCTCAGATACCCTCAGGGTTGAAACTTTCGACGAAATCGCTCTATCTTGCAAGGTTAAGGAGATAGAAGCAAATTTGTGTTTTGCCATTTTTAGCAAAAATTCGAAAATTCAAAATGGCCGCCATTTTTGGGGAGGGGAAAATTTTTTGAAAATTGCAAAGATTACATTCCTTAGATCCCTGTGGATCGAAAATTTTGACAAAATCGCGACGAAATCGCTCTATCTCGCACGGTTTAGGAGATATGAGCACATTTGCCTTTTTCAGTACTCAAAATAGCCAATTACTCATTTATTTAAATAATTACTCACTCATCTATGAAGCAATTCCCCCCAAAAGCAATCCCATACAAGCTATTAACCCAATGAACATCCATACCAAATTTCAGAAAGATAGGCTTAATAGAATTCCTTAAAATGTCTGGAAACCAAAGAGATACTCAAAAGTAGCAAAGTAGCTATTTAACTCAGTTAGCTATAGAGCTATCATCACCAAAAGCAATCCCATACAAGCTATTAACCCAATAAACCTGCAAGCCAAATTTGGTAAAGATAGGATAAGAACTGTTGCCTAAAACGTCTGGAAACAAAGACGGCGGACGGCGGAAAAAGCAAAAATAATATGTCCACCCCCCAGTGTAAGTAAATAATATAATCATCAGTGGCAGAGACAAACATGGTTCAAGGAAGCCACATTTTTTTTTTCATTAGTGGCTACACGTGTAGAAGCCACAGTGATATTGTCAATTATTACAAAAAAGGAAGAAGGGTCACCATTTTTGGGGAGAGGAAATTTTTTTTGAAAATTGGCAAGAATAGATTACTTAGACACTCTGTGATTCAAAAATTTTGACGAAATCCCTCTATCTCACACCGTTTAGGATATAGAAGCAAATTTGTGTTTTTGCATTTTAGGCGAAAATTCAAAATGGCCGTCATTTTTAGGGAGAGGAAAATCTTTTGAAAATTGGCAAGAGTAGATTGCTGAGATACCCTGTGGGTTGAAAATTTCGACGAAATTCCTCTATCTCGCACAGTTAAGGAGATAGAAGACAATTTGTGTTTTTCCATTTTCGGCAAAATTTCGAAAATTCAATATGGCCATCATTTTTAGGGAGAGGAAAATCTTTTGAATATTGGCAAGAGTAGATTGCTGAGATACCCTGTGGGTCGAAAATTTCGACGAAATCCCTCTATCTCGCACGGTTAAGGAGATAGAAGCAATTTTGTGTTTTGCCATTTTTGGCAAAAATTCGAAAATTCAAAATGGCCGCCATTTTTGGGGAATGGAAAATTTTTTGAAATTACCAAGAGTACATTCCTCAGATACCCTGTGGGTCGAAAATTTCGACGAAATCTCTCTATCTCACACGGTTAAGGAGATAGAAGCAATTTTGTGTTTTGCCATTTTGGGCAAAAATTCGAAAATTCAAAATGGCCGCCATTTTTGGGGAATGGAAAATTTTTTGAAATTACCAAGAGTACATTCCTCAGATACCCTGTGGGTCGAAAATTTCGACGAAATCTCTCTATCTCACACGGTTAAGGAGATAGAAGCAAATTTGTGTTTTGCCATTTTTGGTAAAAATTCGAAAATTCAAAATGGCCGCCATATTTGGGGAGGGGAAAATTTTTTGAAATTGCCAAGAGTACATTGCTCAGATACCCTTTGGGTCGAAAGTTTCGACGAAATCGCTCAATCTCGCACAGTTAAGGAGATAGAAGCAAATTTGTGTGGCCGTCATTTTTAGGGAGAGGAAAATCTTTTGAATATTGGCAAGAGTAGATTGCTGAGATACCCTATGGGTCGAAAATTTCGACGAAATCCCTCTATCTCGCATGGTTAAGGAGATAGAAGCAAATTTGTGTTTTTGCATTTTAGGCGAAAATTCAAAATGGCCGTCATTTTTAGGGAGAGGAAAATCTTTTGAAAATTGGCAAGAGTAGATTGCTGAGATACCCTGTGGGTCGAAAATTTCGACGAAATCCCTCTATCTCGCACGGTTAAGGAGATAGAAGCAATTTTGTGTTTTGCCATTTTGGGCAAAAATTCGAAAATTCAAAATGGCCGCCATTTTTGGGGAATGGAAAATTTTTTGAAATTACCAAGAGTACATTCCTCAGATACCCTGTGGGTCGAAAATTTCGACGAAATCCCTCTATCTCACACGGTTAAGGAGATAGAAGCAAATTCGTGTTTTGCCATTTTTGGCAAAAATTCGAAATTCAAAATGGCCGCCATATTTGGGGAGGCGAAAATTTTTTGAAATTGCCAAGAGTACATTGCTCAGATACCCTTTGGATCGAAAATTTCGACGAAATCGCTCTATCTCGCACGGTTAAGGAGATAGAAGCAAATTTGTGTGGCCGTCATTTTTAGGTAGAGGAAAATCTTTTGAATATTGGCAAGAGTAGACTGCTGAGATACCCTGTGGGTTGAAAATTTCGACGAAATCCCTCTATCTCGCATGATTAAGGAGATAGAAACAAATTTGTGTTTTTGCATTTTTCACAAAAATGTGAAAATTCAAAATGGCCGTCATTTTTAAGGGGAGGAAAAATTTTGGAAAATTACAAAGAGTAGTTTGCAAAGATAACCTGTGACTCGAAAATTCCGACGAAATCTCTCTATCTCGCACAGTTAAGGAGATAGAAGCAAATTGTGTTTTTGCATTTTTGGCAAAAATTCGAAAAGTCAAAATGGCCGCCATTTTTGAAGACAGTACTAAATTTTTTTTGAAAATTCCAAAGAGTAGTTTGCTAAGATACCCTGTGGATCGAAAATTTCGACGAAATCGCTCTATCTCACACGGTTAAGGAGATAGAAGTAAATTTTTGTTTTTGCATTTTTGGCAAAAATTAAAAATGGACACCATTTTTGGGGAGAGGAAAATTTTTTTTTGAAAATGGCAAGAGTATATTTTTAAGATACCCTGTGGGTCAAAAATTTCAAAAACGCTCTATCTCGCATGGTTCAGGAGATAGAAGCAAATTTGTGGTTTTGTATTATTGGCGAAAATTCAAAATGGCCGCCATTTTTGGGAGAGGAAAATTTTTGAAAATTGCCAAGAGTACATTGCGTACATACCCAGTGGGTCAAAAATTTCAACGAAATCGCTCTATCTCACGCAGTTTAGGAGATAGACATATTTATGTTTTTTGCTATCATAATGTAGCTATTACTGAGGAGGTTAAAGATATTACCATCAACAATACCATGCAAGCAATTGACCCATAAACCTTCACACCAAATTTTACAAAGATGAGTTAAATATGTTTCCTTTAAACGAGTGAAAATAGAAATGCAATTCAGAGTAGGCTCAAAGTAGCAAAGCAGCTATTACTCAGATAGCTACACAGCTATCATCGACCAAAAGCTATCCTGGCCAAACTATTGACCAAATTATCCTTCATATAAATTTTTGTGAAGATAGAAAACATTGTTTCATTAACATGTCCAGAAAAAAAGTCAACCCAAAATAGCATAACAGCTATATAGCACAGTAGCTATTACTCAGTTAGCTATAAAGGTATTATCACCAAAAGCAATCCCAAGCAAGCTACTGATCCAATAATACTCCATCCCAAATTTTGTGAACACAGGTGAAATACTTTTCCTTTAAAATGCTTAAAATAAAAAAGCTACTCAAAGTAGATAAGTAGCTATTACTCAGTCAGTTATAGCTATTATCACTAAAAACAATCCCAAGCAAGCTACTGACCTAACTATCCCCAATACCAAATTTGGTAAAGATATATCAGATAGTTTTCCTTAAAATGCCTGGAAACAAAAGAAGTACACAAAAGTAGCTAAATAGCTATTACTCAGTTAACTACACAGCTATCTTTGCCAAAAGCAATCCCGTGCAAGCTATTAACCCAATAAACACACATACCAAATTTGGTAAAGATAGGATAAATACTTTTCCTTGAAATGACCAGAAACCAAGCATGACAACGGATGGCGGACGCCGGAAAAAGCAAAAATAATATGTCCATCCCCCAGTGGGGTGGACATAAATAGGGCCTTGATGGGGTGTTTGGTTTTTGATCGGCATTTAACAATAAGATTACATGTCAAATTTCTTTACGTTTATAAAGGAAACATACCCCTGGGATATAAACATTGAGCAAAACATGATCCAATTTGGATCATCCAAACCTATCATATACTGGAAGTAGGTGAAAATATGGGGGAAAACCGCCTTGTTGGGGTAGTTTTGTGCTCTCTGGATTTTGTTAAACTATGACAATCAAAGTTTAAATGTCTGTATATTTATAAACTTAAAGCAAAATATATTTATCAAATGTATATTGACTAATGATGACTCAAGAAACATTATCTGAAAACTGACCCAAACTTTATGAATACAACAACCAATAATTGATTCTTGATGAATTCTTGAGGCTGATATTAACCTTCAATTTGAAGGTTGTCATTGATTAATAAGTTTACCGGTCATATTTACCCACACACCAAATTTAAAAGTTCTACATCAAGCACTCTTCGAGTTATTGTACCCAAAAGGAAATCCATGTGGTAGTGGATGACAAACTCAAATTTTGACCGTCAATTTATGTAGTTCATATACATTCATCGTGCCCTACAAATGTAGTTTTCGATCAAACACACTCAGCATTCTTAGCTTCATGTTTTTGGGCAATTTCAATAGGTCCATCACTCCCGGCCTTCTGTCAATGCATTTCCATACAACTAGGGTACACAACAATAACAAGTCCTTTGGCTGCTGTAACTTCCTCAAGTACTTCTCAATGTGAGTGTATAAACTCAATGCTGCTCCCTCACTTTGAGTTTCCTCCCCAGTTTTTAACATCCAGAACCTTTCAAACACAAAACTTAGTTCTTTCCTTGCCTGTTTACCCATACTACTGTCTATGTATTGAAAAAGATTCATCACCTGAGCTATCACTTTGTTGGCCTTTATTTTTTGTATCTGTAACATATTTGGTTGATACGAAAGCAAACTATCAAAGTAAGCACTTGTTGGATAAATCAAGCTAACAGTTTCCACAGTTGTACTAGATTCCTCATTAATATATCGCAAACAAGCACCCCTTTTCAACAATAAACTTATGACACATGAAAGATCAACAGCATTACCATGGTTGTGTTGCAGAGCCAAGAACTGCATAAGTTGATGTATAACAGTGTCATAAAGTATGACTCCATGGTTCAATAACATTTTCACAACCTGCTCCATACAAGGGGTAGACTCTTGTTTCCAGGTGTGACATTCAGAAAGTGACTGAAATACAGCATCTAATGCAGACTTGTAGAGCCCCCTACCACAGGCAGTAGAGGTAGTAAGATCATAGAGAATATCTCCAGAATCAGTACCAGATATATCCAAATCTTGGCATTCATTATAATTTGGGCTGGCCCTGGAAGAAAGTAAGAGATGCAATGTATCCATGTGATGTTGTGGCATCCCTGACATGCTTTGGTCCATTTCCAATGCCAAGGAATATAATAAGCTATACAAAGGGTAGCTACCTGCTGGAACATTGTCTGAGACAGAGAACTGCTGCTTCAGTAATACCTCAGTAGTCTCTACAATGCCCATAAAGCGGTCCTTTCTGTTTATCACTTGAAAGGCTGACGAATACATGTACATCACATGATATGGGTTCATCCCATTGAGGACTGTCTTGCAAGACACCTGGTCAGTGTATCGCAGTAGTAATTCAACATAAGATGCCAGTTTTCTCAGGAGAGCCATCTTAAATGATCTGGAAATTTCTGATTTGGTGGGAGAGTTCTGTTCTAGAAACAGTGCCAGAGACTCCAGTGACTGTGCCTCAACACAACGTTCAACCAGACTTAACTTCAAGGGTAGTTTCAGAGCTACAGAATTCAACAGGAGTTCTATGCATTTTAAATTTTTTTTCAATGCTGCAATATCAAGGGCCGACACTGGCATATTTTTATCAAAGTATCCATCCTTAATGGTATAGTCTCCTAGTTTATCAAACAATTTAAAATCAGAAAGATAACACTTTTTGTGCACATCATTAGGTCTGTGTTCCAGTAGGATATTGATCATAGATGATCTGCCAACATAAGCTGCCAAGGGCATGTATGGGTACTTGTCTGGCTGTTCCATTTCCTGGTAGACACCTTTCATTATCACCAGCCTTAGTAGGTCACTCTGCCTGGTAAGTAAAGCATGGTGTATGAGGTTGAGACCATCTTGGTCCACACCTTTGAAACTGTCCCTTGGACTAGCTTTCAGTATGTCACTAATTTGGTCATAATCTGGATGTGCCTTCTTTAGACACCCCACCAGCTGGCCCAGTGCAGACATTTTACATGAGGCTGATCTGCCTACAAATACAACAGAAACTACTTCAGACCTTTTAGATGGACTCTATCTTATTAAAACTGTTTTTTTTTTCTTGGGGTTTAGCTTTCTGTAATTTTCCAATATTTTAAGCGTATTCCTTTCAAGCAATGGATAGACCTCTCAGATAGTTCATCTTTACAGATTACTTTCTCATATATCTACCTTATGTTTTTCACTTGGGGTTCAGCTTTAATTTTCCAATATTTTCATGCATGAACACAATGAAAGAGTATTTACTCTTAAGTGATGGGCAGAACTCTCAGATTAAAAGTACATCTTTACAGATTATTTTCCAATATATCTACAACATTTATAAGTAAACACAATAATATTATATCTTAAAATGAATCTTTCCATAAGCAGTCACTGATGATTAACTCTCATTTCACCACAAGTAACTAAAAAGTTACAGATAATTTAGTAAAATAATATTAACTTGTTTTTTAAGGTGCTTGAATAGAAAATATATTAGTTAGTTTATTTTCTAAACTTCATGCTTATGTATTCTACTGTAATCTTGCCTGTATACTGTCCTTCAAGTAGGTTTTACTAGACATTTTCTTGAATGGAAAATATATTTGTTAGTTTATTTTCTAAACTACATGCTTATATATTCTACTATAATCTTGCCTGTATACTGTCCTTCAAGTAGGTTTTACTTGACATTTTCTTTTGTACAACATTTGATTTTCTATCACTGACAGGTCTTTCATATCTCAACTTTTAGGAGCAGTGCTAATTGAGATACAGGAGACCTTTCATTTTTTATGAAAAATCCAGTAGCTGGGAGTCAATAAAAAGGCTTAAGTCAGCAGGGTTATTTATTTTTATGTTACATACGGTAAAACCAGGGGTGTGCAATACAGATCCATTTACATACATTTATATACAATTTCAAGAGAATTATAAACATTTTCATAAAAATCAGAAAACCCAATTTATTTCAAGGAAATTTGTTTTTAAAAATAAATTTGAACTCAATGCAGTTCCCATCCCTTGTACAGTCTGTGTAATACTATGTATAATCAAAGTACACTCGAAACTAGACCTATGCATCAGAGAACTATGCAAATTTGCATCCACCGGAAAGACAACTCACCAAAGCCAGTAAATCATCGTTTGACCTTGAAGGAGGGGCTAAAGGTCAAATCTAACATCAAAAGATTCCTAGCCCAAGATATTGTATGAGTTGGTTTTGCATTATAAACCTCTGGGAACAATAATAAATGGGCTATAAGCACTTTAACGTTTGGCTGTCTTTGTCTGACCTTGAAGGAGGGGCTCAAGGCCAAATCTGACCACATTAGAAGATTCCCAGCCCATGATTTCCTATAAGTTGGTTTCACTTTGCAAACCTCTAGGACCAACAATAAGCAAGTTCTAAGTACTTTTAAGTTTGGCTGTCATCATTTAACATTGAAGGAGGGGCCCAAGGTCAAATCTCACCACATCAAAAGATTCTCAGTGGACTCTGTGATTCCTATAAGTTGGTTTGACATTGTAAACCTCTAGGACAATTAATAAGCAAGTCATAAGCACTTTTAAGTTTGGGTGTCCTCAGTTGGCCTTGAAGGAAGGATCCAAGGCCAAATGTGACCACATCAAAAGATTCCAAACCCATGATTTCCTATAAGTTGGTTTCACATTACAAAGTTCTAGGACCAATAATAAACAAGTTATGGCACTTTTTAGTTTGGCTATCCTCGTTTGACCTTGAAGGAAGGGCCCAAGGTCAAATCTTACCACACCAGAAGATTCCCAGCCAATTATTTCCTATAACTTGGGTTTTACATTGCAAACCTCTAGGACCAATAATAAGCAAGTTATAAGCACTTTTAAGTTTCACTATCCTCCTTTGACCTTGAAGGAGGAGCCCAAGGTCAAATTCAACCGCACCAAAAGATTCCCAGCCCATGATTTCCTATAAGTTGGTTTACCATCCAAAACCTGTACGACAAATAATAAGCGAGTTATAAGCACTTTTAAGTTAGGCTATCCTCGTTTGACCTTGAAGGAGGGGACCAAGGTCAAATCTGACCACAACAAAAGATTCCCAACCCATGAGTTCCTATATGTTGGTTTACCATCCCAAACCTCTAGGACCAATAATAAGCAAATTATAAGCACTTTTAAGTTTGGCCATCCTCGTTTAACCATGAAGGTGGGGTCCAAGGTCAAATCTGACCACATTAAAAGATTCCCAGCCCATGATTTCCTATAGGGCTGGTTTACCATCCCAAACCTCTAGGACAAATAATAAGCGAGTTATAAGCACTTTTTGGTTTGGCTATTCTCGTTTGACCTTGAAGGAGGGGTCCAAGGTCAAATCTGACCACACCTGAATATTCCCAGCCCATGATTTCCTATAAGTTGGTTTACCATCCAAAACCTGTACGACCAATAATAAGCGAGTCAGAACACTTTTAAGTTTGGCTATCCTCATATAACCTTGAAGGAGGGGTCTAAGGTCAAATCTGACCACACCAAAAGATTCCCAGCCCACGATTTACTATAGGTTGGTTTACAATCCCAAACCTCTATGACCAATAATAAGCGAGTTATACGTATTTTAATTTTGTCTATCCTTGTTTGACCTGGAAGGAGGGGCCCAAGGTCAAATCCGATTACACCAAAAGATTCCCAGCCCATGATTTTCTACATGTTGGTTTACCATCCCAAACCTCTAGGACCAATAATAAGCGAGTTATAAGCACTTTTAGGTTTGGCTATCCTCGTTTGACCTTGAAGGAGGTGTCCAAGGTCAAATCAGACCACAACAAAAGATTCCAAGCCCATGATTTACTTTAGGTTGGTTTACCATCCTAAAACTCTAGGACCAATAATAAGCGAGTTATAAGCACTTTTAAGTCTGGCTATCCTCATTTAACCTTGAAGGAGGTGTTCACGGTCAAATCCGACCACTCCAAAAGATTCCCAGCCTATGATTTCCTACAAGTTGGTTTACCATCCCAAACCTGTATGACCAATAATAAGGTTTTTATGGTTATGAATATATCCTGCCAATTTGAGAAGGCTAGCTAGAATATTTTTTCATCAGAGCGGTAATGGTGAAAACTCTCTACACACTGTGGCAGCAGTGGAGTAACCAAGCGAAATCCATAGTATCGACCGGATGCTATCCAGTGGATATAATAACTGCCAAATATGGTTAGAATGCTTCCAATAATATGGGAGATATTCAAGAAAGACCACAATGCAGCAGAGTGGCAGTGCTGGCAGCAGCAAGGAAACTGAAATGACAAGAAGGTCAAAGATGCCCCAAAAGGCGGGTTGCACAGGCAGCAATAAGGTTAGCGACTGCTGTAATTAAATTTAGAAACAAGGAAAGAAATGTTAGGTCACCCAGTTAAGGTGAATGTGTTAGGCATGCTAAGAAATGTAAAACTTGTAGTCTAGGTTAAATATTGTATCTATGCTATAAATAGACAAACGAAAGGACAGAATTACACCAATTTCAAAAGTAACTTAGCTATGATGGTGATCTATCTCCCTCTCAAGTTTGAATTCGATTGAACAAAGCATTTTTGAGTTAGAGTCCGGAAACGGAAATGTTGACAGACCAACAGACAAAAAAACAGACAAACGAAAAGACGGAATTATACCAATTTCGAAAGGAACCTAGGTATGATGGTGATCTATCAAGTTTGAATTCAATTGGACAAACCGTTTTTGAGTTAGAGTCAGGAAACAGAAATCTTGACAGATTTCGAGTTTAAGTCCAGAAACGGAAATGTTGACGGACAAACGGAAAAACAAACACACAAAATTACACCAATTTCAAAAGGAACCTAGCTATGATGGTGATCTATCTCCCTGTCAAGTTTGAATTCGATTGGATAAACCGTTTTTGAGTTAGAGTCTGGAAATGAAAATTTTGACGGACAAACAGACAAAAATCAGACAAACAAATGGACGGAATTACACCAATTTCGAAAGCAACCTAGCTATGATGGTGATCTATCTCCCCGTCAAGTTTGAATACGATTGGACCAACCGTTTTCGAGTTCGGAAACAAAAATGTAGACGGATGTGGGACACATCAATCTAATAGGCCGGTTGGTTACACGCAACCCGCCAAAAAGTACTCAAAGATTCCAAAATTGGCTTGAAATCCCTCTATTTCTAACAGTTTTTGAGACAAATGACATTTTCAATTTCCACAAAAATTCAACATGGCAGTTGATATTCGTGAAATTCTTATACCAAACAGGTCCAAAATTTGCTCAAAATCACTCTATCTTTGAAATTTGGGAAATTCAACTACATTCAGAGACACTCTATCTAAGGTCTCTAGTACCCAAAAGATCCAAAATTTGCTTGAAATTACCGTATCTCTAAAGGACATAGGAATAGGAAATTATAGTCTTTTGATGTGGTCAGATTTGACCATGGGTCTCTTCTTCAAGGTCAAACGAGGGTAGCCAAACTTTAAAGTGCCGATAACTAACTTATTATTGGTCCTAGAGGTTTGCAAAGTAAACCAACATATAGGAAATCATGGGCTGGGAATCTTCTGATGTGTTCATATTTGATCTTGGGACCCTCTTTCAAGGTCAAATGAGGACAGCCAAACATAAAAGTGCTTATAACTCACTTATTATTGGTCCTAGAGGTTTGCAAAGTGAAAACAACTTATAGGAAACCATGGGCTGGGAATCTTCTGATGTGGTCAGATTTGGCCTTGGGCCCCTCCTTTAACGTCAAACGAGGATAGCCAAACTTTAAAGTGTTTATAACTTGCTTATTATTTGTCCTAGAGGTTTACAATGTAAAACTAACTAAAAGGAAGTCATGGGCTGGAAATCTTCTGATGTGGTCATATTTGATCTTGGGCCCCTCTTTCAAGGTCAAATGAGGACAGCCAAACATAAAAGTGCTTATAACTCACTTATTATTGGTCCTAGAGGTTTGCAAAGTGAAAACAACTTATAGGAAACCATGGGCTGGGAATCTTCTGATGTGGTCAGATTTGGCCTTGGGCCCCTCCTTTAACGTCAAACGAGGATAGCCAAACTTAAAAGTGTTTATAACTTGCTTATTATTTGTCCTAGAGGTTTACAATGTAAAACTAACTAAAAGGAAGTCATGGGCTGGAAATCTTCTGATGTGGTCAGATATGACTTTGGGCCCCTCCTTCAAGGTCAAATCATTATGATGGTTCACTGGCTTTGGTGAGTTATCTTTCCGGTGGATACAATTTGCATCAGCCCTCCAATGAGCTAGGGCTAGTTTCATTTGTGTTAGTAACTTTATTATCAAAAAATAGCATCAGAGATGCCCGTACCCCACAGTCTGGGAAAAAAGTTTTCAACACCATGTGATATAGAAGTAGTGAAACAGTACACGGATTGGGATACTTTCAGAGCAGTGTCATTGTCAAAATAATGTTTAAGTAGAGAAAATAACATCTAAGAGAAAGAAATTGCATGTAAAGATTAAGTATTAAAAGAAGACAATTCAGTAAACTAAAAATTATGAAGCTTTAAGACTTCTCCCATTTTGATTTTCATTTGTATGGTCAACTTAAGGTTTGGATGTTTTGAATATTACCCATACATACAGATGTAGCAATACATGCTTTTATGTGGAATTGGGGCAAAACCTGTGGCTAACAATACCATCTGTTGCAATGGAAAGTTGCAAAAGCAAAACAGTTAATGAATTCTAATATGACTTTAACAGTGCTTAATCTACACCAAAAGACACCCAAAGGTGCAACAACCAAGATTCAAGTAAAAAGATATGAGAGATAAACAGTATCAGATATCCTCGTAGAGACATAAAATAGCATCAGATATGCAAGATCAAAGGTCAAATCCAGGTCACACCATGACGTTGCACACATATAACCCTTGACCAATGTCCCTACCAAATATCAACTTCCTACACCTTATGATTTCCAAAATATAGCCCAGACAAGGCATTATAGGTCACTACGGCAAGGTCAAAGGTCAAATCAGGGTCACACCATGATGTTTTACATCTACACACCCTAGCCAATGTCCCTACTCAGTATCAACTTCCTACACCTTATGGTTTCCGAGATATACCCCGAACAAGATTTTATAGGTCAAGGTCAGTACGGCAAGGTCAAAGGTTAAATCAAGATCATGCCATGACGTTGCACACCTACACCCCCTAACCAATGTCCCTACCAAGTATCAACTTCTTACACCTTACAGTTTCCGAGATATAACCTGGACAAGATTTTATAGGTCAAGGTCACTACGCCAAGGTCAAAGATCAAATTAAGATCAGACCATGACATTGCACACCTACACCCCATAACCAATATCCCTACCAAACATCAACTTCCTACACCTTACGGTTTCCGAGATATAGCCCGGACAAGATTTTATAGGTCAAGGTCAGTACGGCAAGGTCAAAGGTCAAATCAAGGTCAAGCCATGGCGATGCACACCTACACCCCCTAACCAATGTCCCTACCAAGTATCAACTTCCTACACCTTACGGTTTCTGAGACACAGCCCAGACAAACTTTTTCCTGCTACCCGCCCGCCCATCTGGACACCATGGGTGAAAACAATACCCCGACAGCCCTTAAGGGCTGTGGGATAAAAATGGTTAATTTTATGACATCTCATGCCAGGGAGTTAATTTTAGACTTTGACTTTCAAGATTCACAGGATAGCAGTGATGAATTTATGCCAACTATCAGTGATATGGATATAAGTACATCAGAAAGTTTACCTGAACTTACTAAGCCAGTTTGACATAATGATAGGGGTAGAAGTAGGACAGTTAGGACAACAGGGGTGGGGTAAGAATGTGAGGAGGTAGGGGTGGCTCAAGGGCAACACATAATGGACATGATATCCAAGTTGAAAATTTTGCTCAAAATCAGGCTCCAGTAAGGTCATGTTCAAGCATGTGGTTGGGGCCATGGTAGGCTCTGTGGGGCTCTGTAGGTGGGGTTCATGGTCATACTCGGGGTCAAGGAAATATGTTACAGGTTGGGCCAAATCTTGCAGGTCAGAATGATAATAATGACAACCAAGATAATGTACCAGGTCAACACAGGGATCATGCTTCAGATGTTTCTGCCATGGATAAACATCTGATACAGTATCATTTCAGGAACCTAAATGACAGGAAACCAAATATGCCAGTACCTAATCTACCAAGATTTACTGCAAGGTCTGGGCCCGTATTCACAAAGATTCTTATCCTTAGAATTTTTCTTAGAATTGTCGTTTTTCTTAGAAAAATTCTAAGAATAAGAATTTTCCTATTCACAAAGATTCTTATTCTTAGAATTATACTTATTCTTAGAATTATTCTAAGAATGGTTTTTATTCTTAGAATTTTTCTAAGAATAAGAATTTGCTATTTACAAAACTCTTATTCTTAGAATTTTCTAAGAATTTTGTTTAAATCTAAGAATGGCACATAGCATGCTTAACTTAAGAAAAATAGTTGTTTTGGTGATTATAGTGCAGCAACTGATTGCAAATCGACATTCAGAACAGAGTGTTACATATTAGTTGTCAATTGTGTGTATTGTAACGAAATGCAGTCTCTTTATATTATTTTTAAAAATTCCAGTTTTTTGTTCACATAGGCCAAGATCTGTATTCTTAGAATTTTTCTTAGAATTACACTTAGTCTAAGAAAAATTCTAAGAATTGCATACATTTCCTTTTACTTCTATTCTTAGAATTATTCTTACCTAAGAATTGTTTTGTGAATAGGATTTTATTCTGAGAATAAGAAAATTCTTAGCAAAGAATTTTTCTTAGACTTAAGTGTAATTCTAAGAAAAATTCTAAGAATCTTTGTGAATACGGGCCCTGGTGTATTACTTGACATCTTGCGTGGATTTCTTCAGGTATTTTATTGAAGATGATATCAAAACAATTATGTTGGATAAAACTAATCGTTTTGCTGATCAATACATACAACAACACCCAAATCTTCAAAGGTACTCTTATGTAAGAAATTGACAACCTGTAAAGCGGGAAGAGTTTTCACAATTTCTTGGAGTATCACTTCTTATGGGCCCAGTTAAGAAACTCAAATATACTGACTACTGGTCAACTGTTATTTTGATTGATACACCTATATTTCATGCAGCATGCAAAAGGCAACACTACTTGAATATACTGAGGTTCTGGCACTTCAGTAACAATGACCAGCAACCTAATCCACAAGACCCTAATCGTGATTGCATGTACAAGATAAGGCCTATTATTGACCATTTGAACAAAAAGTTTCAAGCTGCAATTCAACCTAAACAGGAAGTTGCCTTAGATGAATCACTTTTGCTTTACAAGGGACGTTTGGCCTTTAAACAGTTTTTTCCGGCTAAGAGATCAAGATTGGTATCAAGACTTTCCAGCTGTGTGAGTCCAAGAGTGAATTTACATACAAGTTTCTGATATATCCAGGAAGGCTAGTTCCAGCACAGGATATTATGAACCAGATGCCAAACGTTGAAGGTTGTGGCTGTCACCTATATGTTGATAACTGGTGTTCAAGCCTCTGGTTGTTAAGATAATAATATATACAAACTGAAAATACTTCTAGTTGTGGTACTATCAGAAAGAAGAGACTACCACAAGAAGAATCTCACTTAACTGTTTACACTGGTGAAAGGGAAAGTCTTATAATGCCACAATGAAGACACTGAAACAGTATCATAAAGTTGCAGATTGCCATGCTAAATGCCTGGTTTATTTGTTTATTTGGGGTTTAACGTCGCTTTCAACACTGTACAGGTCATATCATGACGGGTAGTTGGAAGGGCAGAGGAAACCAGTACATAGAGTTCGCTAGGGTTGTGTACTGTAAACTGCCGACCAACGGCAAGCAACTACCAGCTTTCCCACTTGAGCCCCTACGGGGATCGATCCCCGGCCTCAGAGGTGGGAGGCGAGAGTGTTACCACTCTGCCACCGTGGCCCCCTGCTAAATACCTGGATCCTGTATATGAAGTCCACTGGTTCAAAATATTTCATTCTTCAAGATCCAGTTGGATGTATGTGGAAACCTGATATTCCAGTGCCCTGTGGAACAGAATCTTGGTAACCCTAACTTGACCAGATTGACTGGCATTTTGCACAACCAATACCAGCCACAAGAGCTTGGTGACCAACCATATTGACATTCTGGAATGCTGAGTATGTAGAGTTCGTCAACATAATATAAGGAAGAAATTTAAACCTACTAGAAATAGGACGCCCTGTTAAGAGTAGCTGCAATATATGAAAAGAAACAGGATAGCATAGAAGAACACACATTATCATGTGTAAAGTCCACCCCATGAACGTTTTGCAACAATTGTACAGGAGTCTTACAAGACCCTGTTTCATTTGTAAAATCTATCAATGATGCTTAAATATTTATTAGTATACAGGTAAATTATTTCAGCTTCATGCCTATTTGCATTGGTTTAAAATTTGCTCAAAATCACTCTGTCTCAAAAGGTTTTTGAGATAACCAACATTTTCGATTTCCAATAAAATTGAAGATGATGGCGAAATTTGAGATTTTTCAGAGGCAATATACCAAAGACGTCTAATACCCCAATGGTCAAAAATTAGCTTGAAATTGCTCTATCCCTTACGGTTTTCAAGATAAACGACATTTTCAATTTCAACCAAAATTCAGGATGGTGGACAAAATTCTGGAAATTTCACTTTTTTCACAGGCACTATATCTAAGGTCTCTAGTACCAAAAGGTCCAAACATTGCTCGAAATCACTTTATCTCTAAGGGTTTTTGAGATAAATGACATTTTCAATTTCGGAAATTTTATTCCCAATTTCAAAATTAAAGATGGCAGCCAAAATCTCGTTCCCAAGATAAATGCATTTTGGAATTTTGCAGAAATTCAAGATGGCCGCCAAAAGTCGCCAGTAAACTTTTCATGTACCCTGCGGTATACCACAGGGTATATGCAGAGTCTACTGATGACTTTTCGCAAAAATCACTTTCCTGCCACTTTTGGCAGCCATCTTGAATTTCTACTCAGTTATTATCACCAAAAGCAATCCCAAGCAAGCTACTGATCCAATAATCATCCATCCCAAATTTTGTGAACATAGGTGAAATACTTTTCCTTCAAAATAAAAAAGCTACTCAAAGTAGCTACGTAGCTATTACTCAGTTAGTCATATAGCTTTATTATCACTACAAGCAATCCCAAGCAAGCTATTGACCTAACTATTGCTCATACCAAATTTGGTGAACATATTTCCAATATTTTTCCTTAAAATGCCAAGAAACAAAAGAAGTACACAAAAGTAGCTAAATAGCTATTACTCAGTTGGCTATAGAGCTATCTTCACCAAAAGCAATCACATGCAAGCTATTAACCCAATAAACACCCATACCAAATTTGGTAAAAATAGGATAAATACTTTTCCTTGAAATGACTGGAAACCAAGTGGGACGGCAGACGCCGGAAAAAGCAAAAATAATATGCCCACCCCCCAGTGGGGTGGACATAAATATTACTTTCATGGATTGCCTTGATCAACCTGCATTGTACATACATCTATGTTTCAGGATATATCACACCGAGTATGACCTGAAGACCTTCGACCAGTAAAATTCTTACACCCTCTCAAAGACGCTTTTTTGTGTGAACAATGAGTGTGGCAAACAGAGTAAAAGGGCAATAACAATGATTCTAAATAAAAATTGACCTGTATTCATCACTATCATTTATTAAAGATGGTTTGCAAGAGTTTTTTATTTTTTTTTTTTTTTGCTTTTATTCTAAATTTTCCTAAAACTTGAAATTTTTGTATTTTGTCCTTTGGTACAGTAAAATTATGCTCTGTTGGTGGCAAAGGGGTTAAAAAGTGATTTTTACTTTTTTCACCGTTTTTTAATTGAATAATTCCCCTGACATAAGCAAATATGTATCTTTTTATCAGTTACTTATATACATGTTTGATGGATACATATTTTTTTTTTTTTACTGTACTCAACATTTTTTTTTTAATTTCTTAATCCTATCCTCAAATTAAAAGTACCAGAAACTTTAATAATTTTCTTTAAAATGGTTCATTAATGTATATAAGCAGTCATAAAATGTATAAAATTACTGTAAAGCTTCAGAAACCCCCATTTTTGCCCATCTTATAAGGTAACTGAAAACATTACTTTAAACAAGATGCACTCGGAGAGAGCAGAACGCTCGACTGGATGTGACCCGACTTGCGAGTGCTATAAAGCATTCTCGTCCATTGCTTAAGGAATAACACACAACTAGCGAGGGGTTATGCATGGTTTTACAGTGAATAGCGATATTAGTAACACGAAGGGGAAGCCTGAGAGTTTCTAATGAGCTATGAGTTGTGACACATAGCAGGAATTCCAAACAAAGTGCAAGACATATTCCTGGCATGAATGAATACTCGTCTTGCAATTTTAGTGATTCCCAACATTTCACCAATAGGTCCCATCTTTGGATGCCCTGACCCACAACCTTGTCGAAAAACAAATATACTGGATTACCAGATGTTTTATACATTTAAAATGTTTGGACCATCTTTCTGAAAGGCATTTCAACCCTATTTTAGTCCTAACTGGAACTGTGATGGGATGTACTTAATTCTATTTATAAAATACTGCCAGAAAAATTATACATGCAAATGAGAGAAATATGAGGTCTGCAAATTCTGTAGGGGGTTATAACAATTTTTTATTGTGTCTCTGTACCAATAAAAACCTACCTACTAGTGAACACTTGCATTTATTAATTTATATATCTTTTTTAGAGGTCAGGGACAAAACCATTTATTTTTCTGCAAAATGGGTGTTCACTGGTGTTTACGTTTTGCAGTAAAAACGGTCAATAATTGAGATAAAGTGTTAAAATAGAAAACTTTCAAAGAAATATTGGACAGTTTATATAATCTAAGTATTTATTGCAGTGCTTGTTGTCTGACAATTTGGTCACAGAAGAACATAGTATAAAGCTGTTATTATAGTTTAAATTCAAAATATTATTAACACCATGGGCGTTTACTGGTAGAATGCCACAATGGAATACAGCCCAGTGCAACTGGTCTTGAAAAAGGCGGTTGAAATGTTTGTAAGGTGAAACGTCTGGATATTCAGGATACGTTCATCTCATGGCCACGACAACGTAATACCACTAACTCATATCCACAACACGTACACATATCCCTGCATTTTGCTGCAGTTATATCACATCAAATGTTAAATAGAATGATAAATTTATATAAAAGATGCCCATTATCGATATCTATGATAATATATTGAGAAACGCAATAATAGAGATAAAGTGTTAAAATAGAAAACTTTCAAAGAAATATTGGACAGTTTATATAATCTAGGTATTTATTGCAGTGCTTGTCATCTGACAATTTGGTCAAAAAGGACATAGTATAAAGCTGTTATTATAATTTAAATTCAAAATATTATTAACACCATGGGCGTTTACTGGTAGAATGCCACAATGGAATACAGCCCAGTGCAGTTGGTCTTGAAAAAGACGGTTGAAATGTTTGTAAGGTGAAACGTCTGGATATCCAGGATATGTTCATCTCATGGCCACGACAACTTAATACCGCTAACTCATATCCACAACTCGTACACATATCCCTGCATTTTGCGGCAGTTATATCACTTCAAATGTTAAACTAGAGGATCGCTCGCAAAAAAAAAGATAATGTTTTTGCATAGCTAAAACAAAGCGTCCTGAAAAGGATATAAAGGGGAGTGCTAAAGTATTAAGAAAATGCTTCGTTTCTAGCCTTATACTGTTGTGGCAACCAAAGTCAGCGCAGTCTGCTCTATCTAGCACGGTTTTCAAGATATAAGCATTTTTGTGTTTTGCAAAAAATTCGAAAATTCAATGTCCGCTATATTTGGTGAGACAAAAATATTTTGAAAATTGGCATGGCTACTCTGCAGAGATACCCAGCAGGTCAAAAATTTTGTTGAGTTCGCTCCATAGAGCACAGTTTTCGAGATATAAGCATTTTTGTGTTTTGCAAAAACTTTGAAAATTCAAAATGGCCATCATTTTTGGGGAGACAAAAATTTTTGACAAGACCACTGCCGCTGTGTGTATCTCCCGCCGAGCATTAAAGGAGAAGAAATAGCTTTTCCGAGATATTCACAATTTTTCATTTTCGTGTGTGAAAGCTCTTCCAAAAGTAGGTGAATGAGTTATTTGAGAAAAATTGGCTATCTGCAATACTATTAAGAGATAATTCACATTTACTCCTTTTGAGTAGGTGAGTAATTACCTATGGGTCTGGAACTTCACCAAGTGAAAGTTCTCCCAAAAGTAGATGAATGAGTTATTTGATAAAAATTGGGTATCCGCAATACTTTTACAGATAATTAGCATTTACTCATTTTGAGTAGGTGAATAATTAGCTATGGGTCTGAAACTTCACCAAGTGAAAGCTCTCCCAAAAGTAGGTGAATGAGTTATTTGAGAAAAATTGGCTATCTGCAATACTTTTAGAGATAATTCGCATTTACTCATTTTGAGTAGACGAGTAATTAGCTATGGCTCTGAAACTTCACCAAGTGAAAGCTCTCCCAAAAGTAGGTGAATGATTAATTTGCGAAAAATTGGCTATCTGCAATACTTTTAGAGATAATTCGCATTTACTCATTTTGAGTAGGTGAGTAATTAGTTATGGGTCTGAAACTTCACCAAGTGAAAGCTCTCCCAAAAGTAGGTGAATGAGTTATTTGAGAAAAATTGGCTATCTGCAATACTTTTACAGAAAATTCGCATTTACTCATTTTGAGTAGGTGAATAAATAGCTATGGGTCTGAAACTTCACAGAGTGAAAGCTCTCCCAAAAGTAGGTGAATGAGTTATTTGACAAAAATTGGCTATCCGCAATACTTTTAGAGATAATTCACATTTACTCATTTTGAGTAGGTGAAGAGATACCCAGCAGGTCAAAAATTTTGTTGAGTTCGCTCCATAGAGCACAGTTTTCGAGATATAAGCATTTTTGTGTTTTGCAAAAACTTTGAAAATTCAAAATGGCCACCATTTTTGGGGAGACAAAAATTTTTGACAAGACCACTGCCGCTGTGTGTATCTCCCGCCGAGCATTAAAGGAGAAGAAATAGCTTTTCCGAGATATTCACAATTTTTCATTTTCGTGTGTGAAAGCTCTTCCAAAAGTAGGTGAATGAGTTATTTGAGAAAAATTGGCTATCTGCAATACTATTAAGAGATAATTCACATTTACTCCTCTTGAGTAGGTGAGTAATTACCTACGGGTCTGGAACTTCACCAAGTGAAAGTTCTCCCAAAAGTAGATGAATGAGTTATTTGATAAAAATTGGGTATCCGCAATACTTTTACAGATAATTAGCATTTACTCATTTTGAGTAGGTGAATAATTAGCTATGGGTCTGAAACTTCACAGAGTGAAAGCTCTCCCAAAAGTAGGTGAATGAGTTATTTGAGAAAAATTGGCTATCTGCAATACTTTTAGAGATAATTCACATTTACTCATTTTGAGTAGGTGAGTAATTAGCTATGGGTCTGACACTTCATCATGTGAAAGCTCTTCCAAAAGTAGGTGAATGAGTTATTTGAGAAAAATTGGCTATCCGCAATACTTTTAGAGATAATTCGCATTTACTCATTTTGAGTAGGTGAGTAATTAGCTATGGGTCTGAAACTTCACCATGTGAAAGCTCTCCCACAAGTAGATGAATGAGTTATTTGATAAAAATTGGCTATCTGCAATACTTTTAGAGATAATTTGCATTTACTCATTTTCAGTAGGTGAGTAATTATCTACGGGTCTGAAACTTCACCATGTGAAAGCTCTCCCAAAAGTAGATGAATGAGTTATTTGATAAAAATTGGGTATCCGCAATAGTTTTAGAGATAATTAGCATGACTTGTACTCATTTTGAGTAGGTGAATAATTAGCTATGGGTCTGAAACTTCACAGAGTGAAAGCTCTTTGGGATAGCTGCTCTGCAGAGATACCCTGAAGATCAAAAATTTCGTCGAAATCGTTCTATCTAGCACGGTTTTCGAGATATTAGCATTTTTGTGTTTTGCAATTTTTGCGCAAAAATTCGAAAATTCAAAATGGCTGCCATTTTTGGCAAGATAAAATTTTTTTGAAAATTGGCATGGCTACTCTGCAGAGATACCCTGTGGGTCAAAAATTTCGTCGAAATCGCTCTATCTAGGACGGTTTCGAGATATAAGCATTTTTATGTTTTGCAATTTTGCGAAAAATTCGAAAATTCAAAATGGCCGCCATTTTTTGCGAGAAAATTTTTTTTTTTTGAAATTTGGCATGGCTACTCTGCAGAGATACCCTGTGGGTCAAAATTTTTTTTGAAAATTGGCATGGCTATTTTGCAGAGATACCCTGTAGGTCAAAAATTTCATCGAAATCGCTCTATCTAGCAGGGTTTTCGAGATATAAGCATTTTTATGTTTTGCAATTTTTGCGAAAAATTCGAAAATTCAAAATGGCCGCCATTTTTGGCGAGACAAAATTTTTTTGAAAATAGGCATGGCTACTCTGCAGAAATACCCTGCGGGTCAAAAATTTCGTCGAAATCGCTCTATGTAGTACGGTTTTCGAGATATAAGCATTTTTATGTTTTGCAATTTTTGCGAAAAATTCGAAAATTCAAAATGGCCGCCATTTTTGGCGAGATAAAATTTTTTTGAAAATTGGGATAACTACTCCACAGAGATACCCTGTGGGTCAAAAATTTCGTCGAAATCGCTCTATCTAGCAAGGTTTTCGAGATATAATCATTTTTGTGTTTTCCTTATTTGGAAAATTCGTAATGATTAATTAATCATTAATTACTCGGCCATTTCTTAACCAATCAATGCCAAAATCTAATGATTTCCAGATTTTAATAGAATGAATGTATCTGCCAAGTTTCAGGTGAATTGATAAAATTCCTTTCAAGTTATCATCCGGACAAGCTTCCCCATCGAAAAAAGACATTTTTGGTAATGTGACCTCTCTGATTGGTTGAAATGTCACTGCAGCATATTCAAAACAAGAGGAGAGTGCCGGTGAACGGGCACTGTGTCAGCTGACTGAGTGTTTTTGATTTATGAAGGTGATTAGAGGACAGAATAATTATCAGGAAAAGGGCTGTACAGAAATACAGTAAATGGTAACTGAACAGCAAGTTCGAAAGAAATTCCGAAGCTGACAGAAGAAAAGGATAAAAAAGTTGTGCCCTGTAAATGGTATTATGAAGGAAAATAACAAGGTAATTGTTTAAGTGTAAAAAATAGGTTAAAACATATTTAAAGAAATACTACAAATGTAATATCCTCGTTCGACCTTGAAGAAGGGGTCCAAGGTCAAATCTAACCACACAAATACATTCCCAGCCCATGATTTCCTATGGTTTACCATTCCAAACCTCTAGGACCAATTATAAATGAGTTATAAGCACTTTTAAGCTTGGCTGTCCTCATTTGACCTTGAAGGAGGGGTCCAAAGGTCAAATCTGACCATACCAAAAGATTCCGAGCCAATGATTTCCTATGGGATGGTTTACCATCCCAAATCTCTGTCACCAATAATAAGCGAGTTGTAGGCACTTTCAATTTTCGCTATCCTCATTTGACCTTGAAGGAGGGTTCCAAGGTCAAATCGGACCATATCAACAGATTCACAGCCCATGATTTCCTGTCTGTTTACCATCCCAAACCTCTGGGACCAATAATAAGCGAGTTATAAGCACTTTTAAGTTTGGCTATCCTTGTTTGACCTTGAAGGAGGGGTCATTGAAGGTCAAATCTGACCACACCAAAAGATTCCCACCCCATGATTTCCTACAGGTTGGTTTATCATCCCAAACCTCTAGGATCAATAATAAGGGAGATATAAGCACTTTTCATGACTGACAAAAAACACCTGTGGCGGCCATCTTGTTTCTCAAAATGAGGCCAAAAATATTCCCAGACAACATTTTATGGTTATTAATATATACTGCAAACTTAAGAAAGCTAGCTATAATATTTTTTTTCATCAGAGCAGTAATGGTGAAATGTCTCTCTACACACTGCGGCTATCCAGTGGATACAACGATTTACTCAACAGTGAGAACCTGAAAGTAGCTATTGCTCAGCCATGACATAGAGGTCTGCAATTTCACTATGTTATAGCTGACCAAAAATTCTGTGAATAACATATTTAACAAATTACTCTAAATGTAATAGTTTTCAAGTTACAACTGATTTACTCAACAGTGATAACCTCAAAGGAACTATTACTCAGCTATGCAATGAGCTACATGTCTGAAATTTTACTATGTTATAGCTAACCCAAAAGTAGGTGAACAACATATTTAAGCAAACTACTGTAAATGCAATAGTTTTCAAGCTACAACTGATTTACTCAATAGTGAGAACCTGAAAATAGCTATTGCTCCGCTATGCCATGAGCTATAGGTCTGTAATTTCACTATGTTATAGCTGACCCAAAAGTAGGTGAACAATATATTTTAACAAAATACTCCAAATGCAATATTTTTCAAGTTATAGCTGATTTACTCAACAGTCAGTACCTGAGAATAGCTATTGCTCAGTTGTGCCATGAGCTATAGGTCTATAATTTCACTTTGTTATAGCTGACCCAAAAGTAGCTGAATAACATATTTGCACAAATTTCTGTAAATGCAATAGTTTTCCAATTATAACTGATTTACTCAACAGTGAGAACTTCAAAGTAGCTATTACTCAGCTATGAAATGAGCCACAGGTCTGAAACTTCACTATGTTATAGCTGACCCCAAAATAGGTGAATAACATATTGAAACAAAATACTCTAAATGCAATAGTTTTCAAGTTATAAGTGATTTACCCAACAGTGATAACCTAAAAGTAGCTATTACTCAGCTATGCCATGAGCTACAGGTCTGAAATTTTACTATGTTATAGCTGGCCCAAAAGTAGCTGAATAACATTTTTTATACGAAATTCTCTAAATGCAATAGTTTTTAAGTTACAAGTGATTTTACTCATGATGGAAGTTACTGAAAAGCCCAAAAGTAGCTATTACTCACTTAGCTATTGAGACAGACACCCAACTTACTCACCATATTGTAGCTATGAAAAAAGTAGCTGAATAACATATTTTAACAAAATGCTCTAAATGCAACACTTTTCAAGTTATAAGTGATTTACTCAACAGTGATAACCTTAAAGTAGCTATTACTCAGCTATGCCATGAGCTACAGGTCTGAAATTTTACTATGTTATAGCTGACCCAAAAGTAGCTGAATAACATATTTATACGAAATTCTCTAAATGCAATAGTTTTCAAGTTATAAGCGATTTACTCAACAGTGATAACCTAAAAGTAGCTATTACTCAGCTATGCCATGAGCTACAGGTCTGAAATTTCTTTATGTTATAGCTGGCCCAAAAGTAGCTGAATAACATATTTATACGAAATTCTCTAAATGCAATAGTTTTTAAGTTACAAGTGATTTTACTCATAATGGAAGTTACTGAAAAGCCCAAAAGTAGCTATTACTCACTTAGCTATTGAGACAGACACCCAACTTACTCACCATATTGTAGCTATGAAAAAAGTAGCTGAACAACATATTTTCACAAAATGCTGTAAATGCAACACTTTTGAAGTTATAAGTGATTTAGTGCATGATTTCATGAATTTTAATGCATTAAAAATTATTAAAAAAATTTATTAAAAAAAAAGTAAGACAGATCCAGGTCTCATACTCACACAAGAGAATCTACCTCTGGCCTAGTACATATATGCAAGATATGAGAGAAATCCCTGCAATAGTCACTGAGAAAATTGTGATAAAGTGTTGAAATTTTCACACTTTTGGTGGGGGTACCCCCCTTGTAATGTCTCTAGCAAACAGACGAACAGACAGATTTGCATGCCTTGAACAATTTTTCATCCTCGATAGATAAGGTATCTTTTAAAAAACACAGCATGTCTCTAGGCCTTGTAGTTTTGGAGAAGAAGTTGTTTACGCGGACGCATACGCGGACGCCCACGCCGCAGAGTGATGACATAATGTCAGCTGACTGACAAGTCAGCTGACATAAAAATTCCCCAAGGCTACTGCATAAACCTGCCAAATTTGAAAAGAATCCGCCTAACGGTTACAGAGTTATAAGGAAAACAAAATGCGGAGCCGGCGGCCCGGCGGAGCTGCCGGAGCCGGCGGAGCCTGAAGGTCTCCCATACACAAACAAGCGTCCCTTGCGGGACGCTTAATAAAATAATAAATTTATATAAAAGATGCCCATTATCGATATCTGTGATAATATATTGAGAAAAACATTATGTAAAACTCTGACAATATTTCCTAGCCAGTATACTAGCTGGAAATTTGTGTGCCTAAGGATGAAAATGCACCTGTCCTTAATCTCGCCGTACCCATATCAGCATTTGTATCTGCAAATACCCTAGATATTTTGGTATAAAAGAGTGAAATTCGGTCCGTATTCACAAACAAGCAATCAGTGCCGTAAACAGGCTCTGTGGCAGCTGACTGTGCTTTGAGTTTCAGAGTAGAAGTGAAAGAAACAAAATTTGTGCCCTGCAAACGGTATCCAGAAGTAAAGTACCAAGTTAACTGTTAAGGTGTAGACTGTTGATGGAAAACATATTAAAACAAAATACTGTAAAGCAATAGTTTTCAAGTTAAAACTGATTTGTTCAACAGTGAGAATCTCAAAATAGCTTTTGCTCAGCTCAGCAATCAGGTAAAGGGCTGCAATTTTACTGTTATGACTCACCAAAAAGTAGGTGAATAAAATATTTAAAGAAATACTCTAAATGCAATATTTTTCAAGCTACAACTGATTTACTCAACAGCGATAACATCAGAGTAGCTATTGCTCAGCTATACCATGAGCTACAGGTCTACAATCTCACTATGTTATAGCTGGCCCATAAGTAGGTGAATAACATTTTTAAACAAAATTTTGTAAATGCAACAGTTTCTGTGGTATAACTGATTTACTCAACAGTTAGAACCTCACAGTAGCTATTGCTCCACTCTGAAATGAGCTACAGGTCTGCAATTTCATCATGTTATAGATCACCCAAAAGTAGGTGAACAAAATATTTAAACAAAATTCTCTACATGCAATAGTTTTAAGTTACAACTGATTTACTCAACAGAGAAAACCTGAAAATAACTATTGCCCAGCTATGCAATGAGGTACAGGTCTGCAGTTTCACTATGTCATAGCTCACCTAAAAGGAGCTGAACAACATATAAATTTTGAAGAAAATACTGTAAATGCAATTGCTTTCAAGTTACAACTGATTTACTGAACAGTGAGAACCTGAGAATAGCTATTGCTTAGCTATGCCATGAGCTACATGTTTGCAATGTTACTATGTTATAGCTGTTTCCAAAGTAGTAGAATAAGATATTTAAACAAACTTCACTAAATGCAACAGTTTTTGACTTACAACTGATTTACTCAACAGAGAAAACCTCACAGTAGCTATTGCTCAGCTATGCAATGAGCTACAGGTCTGCAATTTTACTATATTATAGCTAACCCAAAAGTAGGTGAACAACATATTTAAACAAAATACTCCAAATGCAATAGTTTCAAGTTACAACTGATTTACTCAACAGTGAACACCTGAAAGTAGCTATAGCTCAGCTATGCAATGAGCTACAGGTCTGCAACTTTACCAGGTCACAGCTGGCCCAAAAGTAGGAAAACATATTAAAACAAAAAACTCTAAATGCAATAGTTTCACGTCAGTTATAACTGATTTATTCAACAGTGAGAATCTGACAGTAGCCATTGCTCAGCCATGCCATGACCTACTAGTCTGAAATTTCACTATGTTATAGCTGACCCAAAAGTAGGTGAACAACATATTTACCCAGTAAACAAAAAACTGTAAATGCAATAGTTTTCAAGTTACAAATCATTTACTCAACTGATGGAACCTGAGAAAAACAATTGCCAATTGCTCAGCTATGTAATGAGGTACAGGTCTGTAATTTTACTATGTTATAGCTGACCCAAAAATACATGAATAACATATAAAAGAAAAATACTCTAAATGCAGTAGTTTTGAAGTTACAAGCAATTTACTCAACAGTGTTAACCTCAAAGTAGCAACTAGACTAAGGACGCATCTGTGGCCAGATGCTGGATGTATCCACCGACAAAGGCCAACTAACATAGTTTAGAAGATAAACAGCATTTTTCGTTAATAAGCAAGCTGAAAGACCTTTTAAGTTTGGTTACCCTTATTTGACCCTGTAGCAGGGGCCCAAGGTGAAGTCTGACCTGATCAAAAGATTCACAGCCCATGATTTCCTATAAGTCGTTTTCACATTGCAAACCTCTAGGACCAATAATAAGCAGGAGGGGCCCAAGGTCAAATCTGACCACATGAAAAGATTTGCAGCCCATGACTTCCTATAGGTTGTTTTTATATTAATGAGTTATTTGAGAAATACTGGCTATCTGCAATACTTCTAGAGATAATTCGCATTTACTCATTTTGAGTAGGTGAATAATTAGCTACGGGTCTGAAACTTCACCAAGTGAAAACTCTCTCAAAAGTAGGCGAATGAGTTATTTGAGAAAAATTGGCTACCTACAGTCCTACAATACTTTTAGAGATAATTCGAATTTACTCATTTTCAGTAGGTGAGTAATTACCTACGGGTCTGGAACTTCACCATGTGAAAGCTGTCCCAAAAGTAGATGAAAGAGTTAATTGATAAAAATTGGATATCTGCAATACTTTTAGAGATAATTAGTATTTACTCATTTTGAGTAGGTGAATAATTAGCTACAGGTCTGAAACTTCACCAAGTGAAAGGTCTCCCAAAAGTAGGTGAAGGAGTTATTTGACAAAAATTGGCTATCTGCAATGCTTTTAGAGATAATTCGCATTTACTCATTTTGAGTAGGTGAATAATTAGCTACAGGTCTGAAACTTCACCAAGTGAAAGGTCTCCCCAAAGTAAGTGAAGGAGTTATTTGACAAAAATTGGCTATCTGGAATACTTTTAGAGATAATTTGCATTTACTCATTTTGAGTAGGTGAATAATTAGCTATGGGTCTGAAACTTCACCATGTGAAAGCTCTCCCAAAAGTAGATGAATGAGTTATTTGATAAAAATTGGATATCTGCAATACTTTTAGAGATAATTAGCATTTACTCATTTTGAGTAGGTGAATAATTAGCTACAGGTCTGAAACTTCACCAAGTGAAAGGTCTCCCAAAAGTAGGTGAAGGAGTTATTTGACAAAAATTGGCTATCTGGAATACTTTTAGAGATAATTTGCATTTACTCATTTTCAGTAGGTGAGTAATTACCTACGGGTCTGAAACTTCACCAAGTGAAAGCTCTCCCAAAAGTAGGTGAATGAGTTATTTGAGAAAAATTGGCTATCTGCAATACTTTTAGAGATAATTCGCATTTACTCATTTTGAGTAGGTGAGTAATTACCTACAGGTCTGGAACTTCAGCATGTGAAAGCTCTCCCAAAAGTAGGTGAATGAGTTATTTAAGAAAAATTTGCTATCTGCAATACTTTTAGAGAAAATGCAGAATTACTCATTTTTAGTAGGCAAGTAATTTAGCCACAGGCCTAATTTAGACATAAAGCCTACCAACAGAATACTGTGGTGCACCCTCTAATATACCTTGCAAACTTGAGAAGGCTAGCTATAATATTTTTTTCGTTAGAGCGGTAATGGTGAAATCTCTCTACACACTGCGGCTATCCAGTGGATACAATGATTTACTCAACAGTGAGAACCTGAAAGTAGATATTGGTAAGCTATGCCATGACATAGAGGTCTGCAATTTCACTCTGTTATAGCTGACCAAAAATTATGTGAATAACATATTTAAACAAAATACTGTAAATGTAATAGTTTTCACGTTATAACTGATTTACTCAACAGTGATAACCTCAAAGTAGCTATTACTCAGCTATGCAATGAGCTACATGTCTGAATTTTTTCTATGTTATAGCTGACCCAAAATTAGGTGAACAACATATTTAAGCAAAATACTGTAAATGCAATAGTTTTCAAGTTACAACTGATTTACTCAATAGTGAGAACCTGAAAATAGCTATTGCTCAGCTATGCCATGAGCTATAAGTCTGTAATTTCACGACGTTATAGCTGACCCAAAAGTAGGTGAACAACATATTTTAACAAAATGCTCCAAATGCAATATTTTTCAAGTTACAAGTCATTTACTCAACAGTCAGTACCTGAAAATAGCTATTGCTCAGTTGTGCCATGAGCTACAGGTCTGTAATTTCACTATGTTATAGCTGACCCAAAAGTAGCTGAATAACATATTTACACAAATTTCTGTAAATGCAATAGTTTTCCAATTACAACTGATTTACTCAACAGTGTGAACTTCAAAGTAGCTATTACTCAGCTATGCAATGAGCCACAGGTCTGGAACTTCACTATGTTATAGCTGACTCCGAAATAGGTGAATAACATATTGAAACAAAATACTCTAAAAGTAATACTTTTGAAGTTATAAGCAATTTACTCAACAGTGATAACCTAAAACTAGCTATTACTCAGCTATGCCATGAGCTACAGGTCTGAAATTTTACTATGTTATAGCTGACCCAAAAGTAGCTGAATAACATATTTACACAAATTTCTGTAAATGCAATAGTTTTCCAATTACAACTGATTTACTCAACAGTGTGAACTTCAAAGTAGCTATTACTCAGCTATGCAATGAGCCACAGGTCTGGAACTTCACTATGTTATAGCTGACTCCGAAATAGGTGAATAACATATTGAAACAAAATACTCTAAATGTAATACTTTTGAAGTTATAAGCAATTTACTCAACAGTGATAACCTAAAAGTAGCTATTACTCAGCTATGCCATGAGCTACAGGTCTGAAATTTTACTATGTTATAGCTGACCCAAAAATAGCTGAATAACATATTTACACAAATTTCTGTAAATGCAATAGTTTTCCAATTACAACTGATTTACTCAACAGTGTGAACTTCAAAGTAGCTATTACTCAGCTATGCAATGAGCCACAGGTCTGGAACTTCACTATGTTATAGCTGACTCCGAAATAGGTGAATAACATATTGAAACAAAATACTCTAAATGTAATACTTTTGAAGTTATAAGCAATTTACTCAACAGTGATAACCTAAAAGTAGGTATTACTCAGCTATGCCATGAGCTACAGGTCTGAAATTTTACTATGTTATAGCTGACCCAAAAATAGCTGAATAACATATTGGAAACAAAATACTCTAAATGCAATAGTTTTCAAGTTACAAGTGATTTTACTCACGATGGAAGTTACTGAAAAGCCCAAAAGTAGCTATTACTCACTTAGCTATTGAGACAGACACCCAAGTTACTCACCATGTTGTAGCTATGAAAAAAGTAGCTGAATAACATATTTTAACAAAATGCTCTAAATGCAACACTTTTCAAGTTACAAGTGATTTAGTGCATGATTTCATGAATTTTAATGCATTTTAGACATTTTTGTCTACCAGAGGCCTAATTTAGACATAAAGCCTACCAAAAAGATAGGGTGGCGAGTCCTCTAGCATACCAAGCCACCTGCCAAATATGAAAGAAATCTGGAAAGAAATGTGGACTGTAGGTCGCTAACAAGCAATATTCCACATTTTAGACAGGTCCTCAGTGGCCTAGTGGTTAGCAAGTTTGGCATCTAATCATAGGCTGTCACCTCTGTGGGTTCGAGTCCCACAAGTGGCAATTCTGAGGACCTGTCCCAATATGACCCTGGCTGTTGAACGGGACGTAAAACCCCAACTTTGACCTTTGTCCACATTTTAGACATTTTTGTCTACCACAGGCCTAATTTAGACATAAAGCCTACCAAAAAGATAGGGTGGCGAGTCCTCTACCATATAAAGCCACCTGCCAAATATGAAAGAAATCCGGAAAGAAATGTGGACTGTAGGTCGCTAACAAGAAATCTCTGCGGACGCGGGCGCGGACGATGATGAATCCATAGTATCCCCGCTTCGCGTCGGGGATACAATTACTCGGCTATGATATGAGCTACGGGTCTGTTATTTTTCTATGTTATAGCTGACCTAAAAGTAGCTGAATAACATATGTTTAGGCAATTCTTTAAATGCAATAGTTTTTGAGTTACAAGTGATTTACCCTTTATGGAAGGTACTGAAAAGTCAGAAAGTAGCCATTACTCACTTAGCTATTGGGATAGACACCCAAGTTACTCACCATGTTGTAGCTATGGAAAAAGTAGCTGAATAACATATTTTAAGAAAATGCTCTAAATGCAATACTTTTCAAGCTATAAACTACTTAGGACATGATTTCATGCATTTTAATGCATCAAAAATTATCTTAAAAATTCATAAAAAAATAATTAAGAAAGATCCAGGCATAACACTCACACAAGGGAAGCTACTAGTGGCCTAGTATGGTGAACCGTGGGGTTTTCGTGCTTTAAAAGAGTCTGGATTCCCAAAAGTACTCTAACAAATTAATTTCAAATATACAACATATTTAACTAGAGGATCGCTCGCAAAAAAAAAAGATAATGTTTTTGCATAGCAAAAACAAAGCGTCCCGAAAAGGATATAAAGGTGAGTGCTAAAGTATTAAGAAAATGCTTCGTTTCTAGCCTTATACTGTTGTGGCAACCAAAGTCAGCGCAGTCTGCTCTATCTAGCACGGTTTTCAAGATATAAGCATTTTTGTGTTTTGCAAAAAATAAAAAAATTTAAAATGTCCACTATATTTGGCGAGACAAAAATATTTTGAAAATTGGAGATACCCAGCAGGTCCAAATTTTTGTTGAGTTCGCTCCATATAGCACGGTTTTCGAGATATAAGCATTTTTGTGTTTTGCAAAAACTTTGAAAATTCAAAATGGCCACCATTTTTGGGGAGACAAAAATTTTTGTCAAGACCACTGCCGCGGTGTGTATCTCCCGCCGAGCATTAAAGCAGAAGAAATAGCTTTTCCGAGATATTCACAATTTTTCATTTTCGTGTGTGAAAGCTCTTCCAAAAGTAGGTGAATGAGTTATTTGAGAAAAATTGGCTATCTGCAATACTATTAAGAGATAATTCACATTTACTCATTTTGAGTAGGTGAATAATTATCTATGGGTCTGAAACTTCACCAAGTGAAAGCTCTCCCAAAAGTAGGTGAATGAGTTATTTGAGAAAAATTGGCTATCTGCAATACTTTTAGAGATAATTCGCATTTACTCATTTTGAGTAGGTGAGTAATTAGCTATGGGTCTGAAACTTCACCATGTGAAAGCTCTCCCACAAGTAGATGAATGAGTATTTGATAAAAATTGGGTATCCGCAATACTTTTACAGATAATTAGCATTTACTCATTTTGAGTAGGTGAATAAATAGCTATGGGTCTGAAACTTCACATAGTGAAAGCTCTCCCAAAAGTAGGTGAATGAGTTATTTGAGAAAAATTGGCTATCTGCAATACTTTTAGAGATAATTCGCATTTACTCATTTTGAGTAGGTGAATAATTAGCTATGGGTCTGAAACTTCACCAAGTGAAAGCTCTGCCAAAAGTAGGTGAATGAGTTATTTGAGAAAAATTGGCTATCTGCAATACTTTTAGAGATAATTCGCATTTACTCATTTTGAGTAGGTGAGTAATTAGCTATGGGTCTGAAACTTCACCAAGTGAAAGCTCTCCCAAAAGTAGGTGAATGAGTTATTTGAGAAAAATTGGCTATCTGCAATACTTTTAGAGATAATTCGCATTTACTCATTTTGAGTAGGTGAGTAATTAGCTATGGGTCTGAAACTTCACCAAGTGAAAGCTCTCCCAAAAGTAGGTGAATGATTAATTTGAGAAAAATTGGCTATCTGCAATACTTTTAGAGATAATTCGCATTTACTCATTTTGAGTAGGTGAGTAATTAGCTATGGGTCTGAAACTTCACAGAGTGAAAGCTCTCCCAAAAGTAGGTGAATGAGTTATTTGAGAAAAATTGGCTATCTGCAATACTTTTAGAGATAATTCGCATTTACTCATTTTCAGTAGGTGAGTAATTAGCTATGGGTCTGAAACTTCACCAAGTGAAAGCTCTGCCAAAAGTAGGTGAATGAGTTATTTGAGAAAAATTGGCTATCTGCAATACTTTTAGAGATAATTCGCATTTACTCATTTTGAGTAGGTGAGTAATTAGCTATGGGTCTGAAACTTCACAGAGTGAAAGCTCTCCCAAAAGTAGGTGAATGAGTTATTTGAGAAAAATTGGCTATCTGCAATACTTTTAGAGATAATTCGCATTTACTCATTTTGAGTAGGTGAGTAATTAGCTATGGGTCTGAAACTTCACCAAGTGAAAGCTCTCCCAAAAGTAGGTGAATGATTAATTTGACAAAAATTGGCTATCTGCAATACTTTTAGAGATAATTCGCATTTACTCATTTTGAGTAGGTGAGTAATTAGCTATGGGTCTGAAACTTCACAGAGTGAAAGCTCTCCCAAAAGTAGGTGAATGAGTTATTTGAGAAAAATTGGCTATCTGCAATACTTTTAGAGATAATTCGCATTTACTCATTTTGAGTAGGTGAGTAATTAGCTATGGGTCTGAAACTTCACCAAGTGAAAGCTCTCCCAAAAGTAGGTGAATGATTAATTTGACAAAAATTGGCTATCTGCAATACTTTTAGAGATAATTCGCATTTACTCATTTTGAGTAGGTGAGTAATTAGCTATGGGTCTGAAACTTCACCAAGTGAAAGCTCTCCCAAAAGTAGGTGAATGAGTTATTTGAGAAAAATTGGCTATCTGCAATACTTTTAGAGATATTTGGCATTTACTCATTTTGAGTAGGTGAGTAATTAGCTATGGGTCTGAAACTTCACCAAGTGAAAGCTCTGCCAAAAGTAGGTGAATGAGTTATTTGAGAAAAATTGGCTATCTGCAATACTTTTAGAGATAATTCGCATTTACTCATTTTGAGTAGGTGAGTAATTAGCTATGGGTCTGAAACTTCACCAAGTGAAAGCTCTCCCAAAAGTAGGTGAATGAGTTATTTGAGAAAAATTGGCTATCTGCAATACTTTTAGAGATAATTCGCATTTACTCATTTTCAGTAGGTGAGTAATTAGCTATGGGTCTGAAACTTCACCAAGTGAAAGCTCTGCCAAAAGTAGGTGAATGAGTTATTTGAGAAAAATTGGCTATCTGCAATACTTTTAGAGATAATTCGCATTTACTCATTTTGAGTAGGTGAGTAATTAGCTATGGGTCTGAAACTTCACAGAGTGAAAGCTCTCCCAAAAGTAGGTGAATGAGTTATTTGAGAAAAATTGGCTATCTGCAATACTTTTAGAGATAATTCTCATTTACTCATTTTGAGTAGGTGAGTAATTAGCTATGGGTCTGAAACTTCACCAAGTGAAAGCTCTCCCAAAAGTAGGTGAATGATTAATTTGACAAAAATTGGCTATCTGCAATACTTTTAGAGATAATTCGCATTTACTCATTTTGAGTAGGTGAGTAATTAGCTATGGGTCTGAAACTTCACCAAGTGAAAGCTCTCCCAAAAGTAGGTGAATGAGTTATTTGAGAAAAATTGGCTATCTGCAATACTTTTAGAGATAATTCGCATTTACTCATTTTGAGTAGGTGAGTAATTAGCTATGGGTCTGAAACTTCACCAAGTGAAAGCTCTCCCAAAAGTAGGTGAATGATTTATTTGAGAAAAATTGGCTATCTGCAATACTTTTAGAGATAATTCGCATTTACTCATTTTGAGTAGGTGAGTAATTAGCTATGGGTCTGAAAATTCGAAAATTCAAAATGGCCGCCATTTTTTGCGAGAAATTTTTTGTTTGAAAATTGGCATGGCTACTCTGCAGAGATACCCTGCAGGTCAAAAATTTCGTCGAAATCGCTCTATCTAGCAGGGTTTTCGAGATATAAGCATTTTTATGTTTTGCAATTTTTGCGAAAAATTCGAAAATTCAAAATGGCCGCCATTTTTGGCGAGACAAATTTTTTTTGAAAATTGGCATGGCTACTCTGCAGATATACCCTGTGGGTCAAAAATTTCGTCGAAATCGCTCTATCTAGCAGGGTTTTCGAGATATAAGCATTTTTATGTTTTGCAATTTTTGCGAAAAATTCGAAAATTCAAAATGGCCGCCATTTTTGGCGAGACAAATTTTTTTTCAAAATTGGGATAACTACTCTGCAGAGATACCCTGCGGGTCAAAAATTTCGTCGAAATCGCTCTATCTAGCACGGTTTTCGAGATACAAGCATTTTTGTGTTTTGCAATTTTTGCAAAAATTTCGAAAATTCAAAATGGCCGCCATTTTTGGCGAGACAAAAATTTTTTCAAAATTGGGATAACTACTCTGCAGAGATACCCTGCGGGTAAAAAATTTCGTCGAAATCGCTCTATCTAGCACGGTTTTCGAGATATAAGCATTTTTGTGTTTTGCAATTTTTGCGAAAATTTCGAAAATTCAAAATGGCCGCCATTTTGGGCGAGAGAAAAATTTTTTGAAAATTGGGAAAACTACTCTGCAGAGATACCCTGTGGGTCAAAAATTTCGTCGAAATCGCTCTATCTAGCACGGTTTTCGAGATATAAGCATTTTTGTGTTTTCCTTATTTGGAAAATTCGTAATGATTAATTAATCATTAATTACTCGGCCATTTCTTGACCAATCAATGCCAAAATCTAATGATTTCCAGATTTTAATAGAATGAATGTATTTGCCAAGTTTCAGGTGAATTGATAAAATTCCTTTCAAGTTATCATCCGGACAAGCTTCCCCATCGAAAAAAGACATTTTTGGTCATGTGACCTCTCTGATTGGTTGAAATGTCACTGCAGTATATTCAAAAAAATTCCCCAAGGCTACTGCCTAAACCTGCCAAATTTGAAAAGAATCCGCCTAACGGTTACAGAGTTATAAGGAAAACAAAATGCGGAGCCGGCGGAGCCGGCGGAGCCGCCGGAGCCGGCGGAGCCCGAAGCTCTCCCATACACAAACAAGCGTCCCTTGCGGGACGCTTAATTAAGAAGTTTGTATATATTTCACAGCTGCAGAACAGAAATAAATATTTTTAGTTTTAAAACACATTTTGAAGCCAAAAAATATTATGAGAATAATAGACAGATAAAAATATATACTGTAAAGTTTTTGTGTTACATGCTAATTAGTCAATTTGCAGGTGCTCTTGATTGTATTTTAAAAATAATGCTCATCAAAATGTAATTTACACAGATTAAAATACTTTCCAAAAGGCAATGAGTCATGTGACAGCAGTAAAAATACATTTTTATTATTTAAGTTAAAGCATCCATTAATCATATGAAATTCAATTTGTCAAGCAGAACTTCTATGTAAACTGTTTTCCGTGACATTTTGGTAAAACATCTATTTCCCATAATAAAAATATTAATGCAAGCAAAATTTCAGAATATTACAGTGTAATTTATTTTCAAACCCACTGAAAACGAGATCCACGAAAACACCACTGACATGAAAAAAACCCACAGATGACCATACACATATGCAAGATAAGAGAGAAATCCCTTCAATAGTCAATGACAAAATTGTGATCAAGTGTTCAAATTTTTACACTTTGGGTGGGGGTACCTTACCTACAATGGCTCTGGGGAACAGATGAACAAGGAGATCTGCATGCCTTGAACAATTTTTCATCCTCTATAGTTAAGGTATCTTTTGAAAAGCAGCATGTCTCTGGGTCTTGTAGTTTTGGAGAAGTTGTTCACTGACAAATCAGCTGACATTGTAAAATAGGTTGAATTTATTTTGTGGACAATAATTCACTGTTTTACACCAAAACATCAAGGGTATCACGGATGCAGACAATTACGTATGCGGCTATGGAAACGTAAATAAGGTGTATTTTATGAGTAACTCATTAATATAATAACCAATATACTTCACATTTGTGTACTAACTCATAAGAATTATTGTGGTAATTCACGGAACATAATTTATTTTATGCACAGGTTGTGGGTTCTAGTTAGCGGCATTGGTAGGCCAGTGAATTTTGTCACCTCAGTGAAGTTTGTCACCTGTCTAAATAAATGCCTAAATGGAATAGCTTCTTTCAACGGCAAGGTATACATATATGCCGTAACTTGACATTGTCATAATAAATATTGATAAATATTGTCATAAAATGCAGGTGACCAACTTCACTGGGGTGGGTGGTTTCTAAACCACGGAAAAGTGACGGAATTCCGCGACGGAAACGGAAAATCGCCTGAAAATCGCCTAATATACATATTAGTACATAGATCTATCAGTATTCAACAGTAATACTTGTGGTGGTCGTTTTATGAAAATCGCTGCATTATTAAGCATTTTAGAGGGATTTTAGCATGGCCTTTGATTTCCCAGTGTTACTTAATTGGGCAATTTTTTCTGTGGATTTGCTCCATGAATATCTTACTTTTAAGGTATCTTATGCAAAGTTTCCAGTTATGTTACCTATAAATGAGTGATCTCCGCATAATAATAAACAATTTGGTGGTTGTCTTATTAAAATCAAGCAAATATTGAGCATTTTACAGGGATTTTAACAAAGAACTTGATTTCCTAGTATTTTTAATTGGGCGATTTTTTCCGTGGATGTTGGCGATGCATATCTTACTTTTAAGATATCTTATATTAAGTTTCCAGTTTAATTATCTATCTACGACTATTTCAAACACCATAATAAACAATTTGGTGGTTGTTTTATTAAAATCAAGCAAATATTAAGCATTTTACAGGTCTTTTAACAAAGTCCTTAATTTCCCATTCTTTCAAGTTTATTTTTGATGTTGGGCGATTTCTTTGGTGGATGTTGGTGATGAATATCTTACTTGTAAGATATGTTAAGTTTCCAGTTTAGTTCTCTATCTATGACTATTCTACACACTATAATAAACAATTTGGTAGTTGTCTTATTAAAATCAAGCAAATATTGAGCATTTTGTAAGTGTTTTAACATAGCCTTGGATTTCCCAGTGTTTTTTAAATGGGCGACTTTTCCGTGGATTTGGTCCTAGACGTGGTTACCTCGGCTCTACTTACTTGCGTGTAGAGCCGTGGCACGACCCCACATAAAACTGGAGATATGCATAAAACACAAATACCATAAAAATTATACACACAACTGTTCCCACAACTATTTTGTCACATTAACCTTAACTGTCAGCCAACATGCAAACAAAATAGATTACATTTCCTCATTTTCAATACTTTTTGGACCATTTCTCCAAAAATTTGAAAATGCTGTTTTGTTATAAAAGCTGTATAAAATGTCATATGTATTGTACACATATTGTATTTGTTGTGTCCTTGGCTTAATATCAACTGCTGTTAAATATATCAAACCATTTTGAGTCATTTTATCAAGTTTTATTAAACAGAAAATGATTTTATGCAAATCTCTAGTTTTATGTGGGGTAGTGCCACGGCTCTACACGCAAGTAAAGTAGAGCCGAGGTAACCACGTCTAATTTGGTCCATGAAAATTTTAGATTTAAGCTATCTTATGCAAAGTTTCCTGTTATGTTACCTATAAAAGAGTATTCTCCACATAATAATGGACAATTTGGTAGTTGTCTTACTAAAATCAAGCAAATATTGAGTATTTTACAAGGATTTCAACATAGCCTTGGATTTCCAATTGTTTTTAATTATTATTACATTTTAAAGTAAATTAGGCGATATTTGGGCAATTTTCCGTATCGCCCAACGGAAATTCCGAACTTTAGAAACAACCGGGACATGGATCTTCTCTCAGTTCACGCGGCATGAACCATGCAAGATGGGCGATAAAGCAAGATTATAGTAATAAAACAAAAACTATAAACAACAAAACAAAGTTAAATATATTATACCCAGTATATAATTATTGTTGCTTGAAAGTGGATGTAAAGATGAAGTTTAAGAGGGAAAGTAGTGTGTATACACACGATATGTTATCTTATATTTTGCCCTTCAAAGTTTGTTTACAACTGTAACTTAGTTGGGGAAAATATTATTTCGTTGTCAAGAAAATGTGATTCCCGAGAAGATAGGGAAGTAAATGCATTTCTCAATAAACACTCTCAAAATAACTAAATAAATACCCTTCTCAATAAACACTCTTAAAATAACCAGCTTTGAATCAAGTGTTAAAAAAGTCTGGTAAATTTTGCAAACCTATGGTTTGGTTGGTTCGAACTGATGAAATTATACACAATATGCAATGGTTGAAATCAAGGTAACATCCATAAAAAATTTGCAATTGTTTTTGCTTTGACCAATGTTGAAGTCTATGTTACCAAAAACAGTTTTATTTTTTTTCGTAGAAACATGGCATATATAACTTTATTTTGTATTTATATATAGTAGGTCAAAACACCCTAGCAGATTTTTAACAGACAAGTAATTGCTTGACAGTGTTTTATCAGTGCTCCGAGTTTTACACAAATGTCATAATATAAATAAGCAGTCACCTACATTAATTACGATATTGCAAAATAATATACAGAGAACTTGAAGGATTAATCATTTTGATGAAAATTGTGTTTTAATGCTGTTTAATATAATCAAAAATACATGGCAAAGTATGCAGGTCTACATTTTTAACTTTTATGGTTGTATCAAAAACTTCTTATTTAGGAGATGAACTTTATTACCCAAGAAAAGAAATTTTATGAAAGGGATACTTCAGTTACAATTGAAAATCTATCCTCAGTTACCATTGGAGTCAAGTGTGTCAGAAACTTACTGCATTACTTTGTCACTAATATTGTTGGTACTAAAGGGGATATTACCTAAAAAAGCCTGGTATATACTTGTACCCTGCGTACAAGCCTCTTGTGGTTTATTAACATTTTATTAATATTTTAGGACCCCAAGGTATTAGTAGACACAAATATCTTTGACAAAAAGGGGATTTCACCACTGACTGATTAATATTTACACACTTAACAGTTTACTCTTGTTTTTTTTGACAAGTATTTTCTTGGATAACTGAATTTTAATCTTTCCTATTTGCTACTGCATATGGGAAACCAGTATCTCTAAAAACTAATTGGATATTTAAAACAATAAGATGTCGGTTAGCAGTGATAAAAGCACAGCCAAAACTGCAACTGCATCGAAAGGCACCAAACAGGGCTCAGCCCAACCTCCTTCAAGATCACAGAGAAAAAACTATGAACTAGTTTCACTCACCACACCTGAAGGAACTGCCTCTCTGTCCAGTATTCAAGCAATATTTCATGAATTTCTGGAACCAGTTAAATGGGATCTTGATCTAGTGAAAGGTACAGTTGAAGCTATTTCTGCTAAGCTAGACGAAATGGCAATTCTAACTCAAAAGTGTGTTAGTCTTGAAGCACAGAATGTTGCTGTTAAAGATAAACTAAGGAAAACAGAAGAATAGAACAACAAGCTGGAAGGCAGGGCCATTTCACAGGAAATATTTTCAAGCTATAAGCAATCTAAAATTTGTGTTAACCAAAACAAATTGGATCAAACATAGGCCTGAAGGGGATTGTGATACTCTGATTGTTAACTTATGCAAAAGGTATGATATTGCTTTTTATCTCTATTGTATTGAAAGGGCCCACAGACTAACTAACAGAAATCAGGGTTCCCAATTATTGCAAAGTTTGCAAATTACAGAGACAAATTGAAAATCCTCAAGGGAAAGCAGAAGTTTAGAGAAACAGGCATATTAGTTCTTGAAGACGTTCCACAGGAAGCAGTTCAGCACAGAAGATTGTTCTCTTCTGTTATTTCTGCTGTGTTCAGGTCCAATCATAAAACCAAACTCTCTGTGGACAAATTGATTTGGATAGCAAAATGTATACCCTAATGATCTTGAAAAGTTGCCTTATGATCTCCAGCCTGAAAAGTTGTCTACTGTTGGGAAAGATAATGTCACTGCTTTCTACACAGTTCACTCTAAACTCTCTAACCATGACCCATGTAGATTCATAATAGAAGAAGGCACTTTCACCTCAGTTGAGCAGTTCTTTATTTACAAAAAAACACTTTGTTTGGTGATGACTCCAGTACCAGAAAAGTGTTCATAAATGATGACCCTGTAATTGCTAATACCTTGGGAAAGAGAGTTCAGAATTTCAACAGGGACTTATGGAACAAGTCACAAGATGCCTACATGTGTACAGCACTACTTGCAAAATTTAGCCAAGATCAAGAGCTGGCACATGCTCTTCTAGGTATTGGTACTACCCTGCTTGTGGAAGCAAGTCCTTACAACAAATACTGGGGGGGGGGGGGGGGGGGGGCTGGCTGCTCTTTCACTGATGATGCTGTATGGGACCCATCTAAATGGAGTGGCAAAAATACATTGGGATCGATGTTATGTGAACTCAGAGATAACCTCAGGCAAAAACAATAACTTTACATGTGCTTCAATTTTTGAAATTATCAATACACAAATCATTTGTTTAGATTTTTTTACTTCTAAAAATCATATGTGAACTCAATGACAATATTAAGTAAATGTTATGGTTGTATTATTTTAAACTCGTGGAATCCTTGCAGTCCAACTATGTACTGTTGAAATTCTTATCTCAGGTGTTCCTTTGACTATTTTACTATTGATAATTTAGAGGTGTTTTGTATATTCTTACTGTACCTAATGACTGTGTGAAGATGAGTGGTATAAGTATGTGAATTATTTGGTTCAGTCTTCATTTTTTAAAGTCTAAATATTTAGATTATGCTAATACATTGTTCATAGTTTATGAACTACGTATTCACACTTATGCTGAGGTTGTACCTGTGATGGCCTTAATGTTTTTGGGTCTGCTATAAAATAACCAAGTGTGAGCTATTTGTGTCTTTGTAACATTAATTAAACTATGCTCAGTTCCAATAATTATTTGAGTTCGAACTTCTCACTCATATATTGATTGCAGTTAATATGGTCTGTGACTTAAAAATACATTTTTTCCTCAAAGTTATATCTCTTAATTGAAAATGAATTGAAAGTTCAGTTATATATCTTTTAATTCACATTTAAATCATGAAAAAGAACAGATACCACAATACACCTTTATAATAAGGCTTTATATGGTCTACCATGGTGCATTGTCCAAAGTAGTCGTCAGTTCTGCTTGCACTTTTATTACAGTCTATTTATTTAGTTGTTTTCCTTCTGTATACTCAATTACTGGCTCTTATAGATCTATATGCATGTTAGAGTTCTTGCATCCAACCTCTGAGGCCGCCGGTTCGAATCTCGAGCCAGGCGCTTCATGTTGGAAAATTGGTAGTTACTTGCCGATGTCCGGTCGTTTACAGTGCAGTATGCACTGGTTTCCTCCACCTGTAAAACTACCCGTCGCAATATGACCCTGGCTGTTGAACGTGACGTAAAACAACAAATAAATCTATATGCATGTATATGGTTTATTATAATTTAGCTAGTTGTTTTATTCATTTGGTACCTGTATTTTGAAAGGTTAATTTTTAATCCTGTAATACAGTATTACGATCAAATAGTTTTTTTCAATACTACCACTTGATCCTTATCTTAAAGTTTATTCAAGCATAATTTTTTTTTTGTAAATGTTCAGTGCCTCCATAATAAGGCTCTTATAATGTATCATATCGTAATCTTCAGTGCTGTGTGCATAGCTATAACAGAGCACTCATTTATTTAATTTTTTGTTTCCTGTATATTTAACTACTTGCTCTCATGGATGAATATTCCTAAGTGCATCTTGTTCACCTTGTAACCTTATTTAATGATAAACTTAATGCTGTAAAATTAGGATAATGATTAAACTAATACAACCAGTTTATTTTCATTTCAAAGTTTAGTCAAACTTCTTTTTTTGTGTCCAGTTCCTTCACAATAAGACTTAATATAGACTACTGTGGAATATATTCCAAAGTAATCTTCAGTTCTGCCTGCTCAGTTATTGTAGGTTAACCAGTTATTCATTTTTATCCTGTATCTAACTACTTGCTATTATGAATCTGTGCATATCTCTAAAGTGTAATCTTTCTAGTTGTTTTATTTACTTAAATGTGTCTGTATTTAAGGATCAATGTAATTCTGCAAAATCAGGATTGGGACTGGAATAGTTTGAATTTACTAATACAACCACTAACCAGTTTTAAAGTTTACTCCAATTTAGTTTTTTTTGTTAAATGTTCAGTGCCTTAATCATAATAAGGCTCCACATGGTTTACCATGGCATATTGTCTAATTAATCTTCTGCACTGCTATTTCAGCCCATTGAGTTACTTATTTTTTCTGTATATTTAACTATTAGGTATCTCTGTTCCAGGGTTAACTTAACACTGTAGAATCAGGATTGTGATCAAATAGTTTGTATTACTAATACAACCAGTTTCTCCAGAATCCAAAATTTACTCAAATTTGATTTTTTGTTAAGTGTTCATTGTCTTCAAAATAGGCCCTGTATGGTTTTACCATTGCATATAGTCCAACTTATTCTTCAGTTTAACACTGCTGTTACAGCTTACTTGTTTATTTTTTTCTCTGTAAATTTAACTACTTGCTCTCATGGATCTTACTCTTTGTGCTCTTTGTGATCAAATAGTTTGTATTTACCAATCCAACTATTTTACTCCCATTTCAAACATAGCTAAAACATTTTTTTTTCTGTTAAGTAAATAGGCCCTGTATGATTTACCATTGCATAGAATCCAAGAAACTCAATAGTCTTTTATACAGCCATTGCAGCTTACTTGTTTAATTTTTTTTCTCTGTATATTTAACTACTTGCTCTTATGGATCTGTGCATATGCCTAAGTGTAATTTTGCCAGTTGTTTATTCGTTTGGTTCCTGTATTAAAAGGGAGGTCCTCAGTGGCCTAGTGGTTAGCAAGTTTGGTATCTAATCATAGGCTGTCACCTCTGTGGGTTCGAGTACCACAAGTGGCAATTCTGAGGACCTGTCCCAATATGACCCTGGCTGTTGAACGGGACGTAAAACCCCAACTTTGACTTTGACCTGTATTAAAAGGTTAATGCGATACCCTAAAAAGGATTTTGATCATATAGTTAGTATTTACCATACAACCACTCTATCCCCATTTTAAAGTTTTTAAGTGTTCTGTCCCTTCATAATAAGGCTCCTTATGGGGAGCTATATCGTAGTCTTCAGTGCTGCTTGCACAACTCTTGCAGCACACTTATTTATTTAATTTTTTGTTTTCTGTGTATTTATTTACATGCTCTTTTTGATATGTGCATTTGACTACGTGTCATCTTGCTAATTGTTTTATACATTTGGTACCTTTATCTAATGGTAAATTTAATGCTGTAAAATCAGGACCTCTACTTCAAAGTTTACTTAAACTTGATTTTTTCATAATAAGGCTCCATATGGCTTACCATGGTGCATCGTCCAAATTAATCTTTAGTACTGCTTGCACAGTTTTTGTTGCTTACTTATTTATTTTTGTATATTTGATAAATATCGATAAAGTAATTTTGCTATTTTTGTTATTTAGCTTGTACCTGTTCTAAAATGTTAAATTAATGTTGTACAATAAGAACTGGGATTGAATAGTTTGTATTTGCTAATATAACCACGTTATTCCAATTTCAAAGTTAATTCAAACTTATTTTGTTTTTGTTCAGTGCCCTCAAAATAGGCTTTGTATAAGTACAGTGTAGATCAAAGTAATATTTAGTTTGACACAGCTAAGGTAGCTTACCTGTTTAATTCTATTCTCTGTATACATGTATTTAACTACTTGCTCTTGAGGTAATTTTGCCAGTTGTATATTTGATGTAATTCTGTAAAATCAGGATCATTATCACATTGTTTGTCTTTACAAATACAACCACTTTTCCCTCAATTTAATGCTAATTCAAACATATTTTTTCTTAGAATTTAGGGTTCTAATTTTCAAACCAGGCTGTCTCTCATTCTCGAGTGTTTTATTCTGTTATTCTAAGTATGTCCATATGATAAACTCGTAAACTTCATTCAGTAGTTTGCTTCTGTCAGTGATATATATACTCTGCTACTCGCACTTATTTTGAATTTATTAACTTCTGCTATTCTGATTTTGTCAATGATTTTGCCTTACATTTATTTTTTCTGTGTAAATAATAAATGCACAACATTGTTTTCAAATCATATCCTTTTTCAAATACTTGAATTTTGAAATCTTTGCAAAATCAGGTGATATTTTTTGCTGTTGTTTTCTGAACTAATGCAAATAATGTGGCATTGTTATACCTGTAGCTCTTAATGCTGGTCCAACACTGCTACCTATAGTTGCTATTTCTCTGTTGTTCAAATTTGTTATTTGGTTTCATACATTATATTTTTTCTTGATTTTTATGTCTATATTTTTGATTGTACTGATGTTTATATTTCATTTCCCATTAAATTTTTTGAGGTATGATGGCTTCAATAGTTATAGTAAGGGTGACTTTAGATCAGTTTTGGTGTCGTCCACTAGAGGGTAAAATTATCAGTGAGGAACTCGTGGTATTATAGGCTAAGGATGGTTATAGGACAGTTGCAACATTGCTTTTGTCGCCCTGCAGGCCCACTGTCGTCAAGTGACGCACTGTTTCAGAAATGTCAACCCTTGGTGGTCCATCATCCTGATTCTTTCTGGCGACATTAGTTTGAACCCAGGTCCATCAGCCAGAAATATCAAAGCCTGTCATCTGAATGTCCGTTCATTGCGTAACAAAACATCAGCATTCAGTGACTTTGTTTTGTCAAATGATCTCGACATCGTTGGTGTCAATGAGACATGGCTAAGACCGTCGGACACACAAGGCCTAATGGATGAGATAACCCCTGCAGGTTTCCAGCTTCACCAGGTCCCACGCGAGAACAAGAAAGGAGGTGGAGTTGCTGTCCTTGTTAGGAATGACATTGACAGCGTGCGTTGTCAAATTGATCGGCGGGAAACGTTTGAACACATTAACGTCAAACTGTCAGATCGACAGTCAAGCCAGCTCCTGGTACATGTAATTTACCGACCTCCAAGTACCAGCAAAAGCAGATTTATCGAGGAATTCAACAGTTTCATAGAAGCAGCTGCTTTGTCACCACATGAAAATATTATCCTGGGAGATGTCAATATCCAGTTTGACAGTCAAAATTGCTGGACAGAAAATTTGAACACAGTTCTATTGGATTTTGATTTTATTCAACATGTGTCAACACCTACACACATACAAGGACATATCCTTGATGTACTGTGCACTAGTAAATCCCTAACTTCTTCAGTTCACCATCATGTAAAGGACGGCATATCAGACCACCTAGCTGTCTTTTTCACTACAACATTCCCTGTCAAAAATTCCTGCAGAGTAAAACGGTTGAAAATCAGGAAACTTCGCAAGATAAATAAAACTGAATTCATGTCTGACATTGAAAATTCTGAGCTTATCCAGGCTCCTTACAAAACAGCTAGCTTACTTTCACACCAATACTTTCATACCCTTAGGAACATACTTGACAAGCATGCACCTGAACATGAATGTAAAACCCCACAACATGTCAACAAAGGGTTCATCAACAGTGAGATTTTGGCAGCAAAGAGACGTAAGTGCAAACTCGAAAGGGAGTGGCGAAAGGACAACTCTGCCATAAACCACAGTAGGTATAGAGCCGCTGTGAACCATTTCAACCGTCTCGTGGAATGTGCAAAAACCAAACACTACAGTGATATGGTTAGGAAAAATGAGGATAACCCCAAGGCCTTGTGGAATTCCATAAAGAAAGTCCTCCATAGATCACCCAAAATGGTACTTCCAGATTATACCACCATGAACAATCTAGCCAACACTTTCGGCAGGTATTTTGCAGACAAAAGTGCTAAATTAAGATCTGGATTACTGTCTACTGATGCCGATCCCCCTGTCTCAGGGTCCTACAAAAACAAGTTTGTTTCTTTCTGGACCATGTCAGAGGAAGAAGTCCTTAAAATCATAAAGTCCACACCAAATAAATCATGTGACTTGGACCCCATGCCAACATCATTGGTCCTTGAATGTATCAGTGTGCTCCTGACTCCTATTACAAATATTGTGAACTACTCTCTACAGGAGGGCAGTTTCCCATCCTGCTTTAAGACTGCACATGTTACACCCTTGTTGAAAAAAGCTGGTCTTGACAAGAATATTCTCAAGAATTATCGCCCAGTGTCCAACCTCAGCTACATCTTCAAACTCATAGAGAAAGCTGTGGCTAAGCAGATAAATGAGCATATTGCTCACGAGGGTATATCTAGCGAAAACCAGTCCGCATATAGAGCTTTTCACTCAACTGAAACGGCGTTGCTCAAAATACAAAATGACATTGCCACATCAATGGACAAGGGTGCAGCTGTTGGATTAGTCCTTTTGGACTTATCTGCAGCTTTCGATACAATAGACCACTCAATCCTATTCAACTGCCTTCAGCACTGGTATGGCATTGATGGGGTAGTGCTTAAGTGGGTCCAGTCATACCTCAACTTACGCAAGCAGCGCATCAAAATAGATGGACATCTTTCAGATGCTTTTCAACTCCCTTGCGGGGTTCCCCAGGGCTCAGTTCTAGGGCCACTCCTTTTTACCCTATACACAACCCCTCTCAGTTCAGTCATATCTAAATTCAATGTCACCCACCACTTATATGCAGATGACACACAAATTTACTTGGAACTCGACTCTAGGAACTTCGATTCCAGGATCACTGAATTAACAAATTGCCTTGAGGCGGTCCAGGCTTGGATGGGAAATAATAAGCTTAAATTAAATCCTGACAAGACAGAATTCATAGTGATTGGTGATGATCAAATTAGAAGTTCCCTGAAGTTATCTTTCCCAGTGAGTTTGCTTGGCAACACCATGGAACCAGCTGAATCGGTAAAAAACCTTGGTGTCATCCTGGATGCTGAAAATTCAATGCAAAGACACGTGGCTAATCTATGTTGCATAAGTTACTACCATCTCTGAGAACTACGAAGGGTCCGCAGGTACTTAAATCATGAAACAGCTGTAAAGGTGGCAAATGCCTTGGTAAGCAGTCGTCTGGATTACTGTAACTCACTGCTTTACAACACAAAAAAGGCATATACTAGCAGACTACAGAGAGTTCAAAATGCCTTATGTCAGTGTGCAAGCTAAATAAATACTGTCATGTTACACCCTTCCTGCACAAACTACACTGGCTCCCCATTCATTACCGTATACTGTTCAAATATAATCTCCTCATTTATAAAGCAATACATTTGAGTCAACCTCCATATCTCTCCGCTCTAATTAGGCGGAGTGATCTCACACGAGGCAATCGCCTATCAATTTCCTCATCTAAACCAAACAAACGCTCAGGGCTACGCAGTTTCATAGCAGGGGCTCCCACAGAGTGGAACAAGCTTCCTCAAGCCATCAGAACCATAGAAAGCATTTCTGGTTTCAGGAAACAGTTGAAAACATACCTTTTTAGATTGTCTTATCCTCCACCATAGCCTATCTCCCCTACCGGACGCTAATATGGAAACGGACATCTTTCTGGAACTGGACTATCCCTTTTTGCACATCAGCGCCTTAGAGGATGTTTACATCAAATTCGGCGCTATATAAGTGTTTCTTACTTACTAATTGCCAAGGTCTCTAAAACAAAAATAAGCATCGAGATGTTCTTGATTATCTTTCTAAAACAAGACATTGGACACCTAATGATGAGTCACTTGTGAGATCTATGTGGAACGAAGACTGTATTATTAATGTTAAATCTTCCAACTCAATAGGTATTGCAATTTTTCTTTTGCCACAATTTTGAATATAATATAGTGTGAGTTTTTAAAGATGATGGTGGCAACTTGATTTGTTTAGATATCAATAAAAGTGACTTTTCGGTAAAAATGATAAACCTGTATGCACCTAACAAGGATTTCCCTGAGTGTTTTGTACAAGTTAAAGAAATTATTGAATCCAACAACCAGTCTTATGTAATGCTATGTGATGATCTAAACCCTGTATTTGATCCTAGTATTGACTATGACCAATATAAACACATAAATAACCCTAAATCCAGAGAGATTATTTTTGAAATTTTTTTGAATTTATTTCATCTGTCTCTAAAAAGATATTCATGGAGAAGAAAAAAAAAGTTTATGACTTAAACTACCTGCGTAACATATCTGATGTTGCTCTAACTATAGCAAGTCAATTCCTAGAGTTTGTGTTGCTTTAAATTTGAGGTGAAATTATTAAATATTCATCATGTCATAAAAAAGAGCCGGAGCTTGAGCAATGATTAATATCTAAAATTCAGTCTCTCAAGCTTAGCCAAACTCAAGGAACGTCAGTTGCCTTGGAAGTTAAGAAAAATGAGTTGGAAACAATTAGGCAGAAAACAATAGCAGGTAGTACAGTAAGCACTAGTGCTCATTGGTTTCACAAAGAGGAGAAAGCGTCTAAATACTTTTGCTCTTTAAAGATAAATAATCATATTGAGAAAACAATTAAGTGTATTCAGCTCAAAAATGGTCAAAAATAAGTGAGCAGAGAGAGATTTTGAAAAATATTCAAGCTTTTGACTCCTCTCTGTTTTCTTGAAAACATAACCAGCATATAGAGCACCAATTTGACAAATTTGTTTAAAGAAGGAATATCCATAAATTAACTCAAAAAAAAAAAAAAAAATCAAAATTGCTTGAAGGTAAGCTTAACTTACTGAACTAAATATTGCTTTAAAGCAAATGAAAAATGATAAATGCCCGGGCATGGATGGATTTCCATCTAAGTTCTTTAAATTTTTCTGGGACAAATTGAAACATTTGATCCTATGAGCGTTAAATTATGCTTTTGATACTGGAAAACTATCTTTTTCTCTTAAAACTTGCATCATCAACTGCTTACCAAAAGGAAAAAAGCCCTGTGAATTCATAAAGACCTAGAGACCTATCTTCTTACTGTCAGTGGTATATAAAATGGCTTCTACTGCCATAGCAAATAGATTAATACTTAATAGTACTAATAAACTGATATCTGAAACACAGACGGCTTTTATCACTGGAAGATTTATAAGCAAAAATGCAAGGATTGTTTATGATATCATGCACTATTTGGAGGAAAAAAAACAACAAGGGTTACTTATGCTGGTGGATTTCCAAAAAGCATTTGACTCTATTTCAAGGGATTTTTTTGTGAGATGTGCTTTATATTTTAAACATTTGGACAAGATTTTAAAGGCGGATAGATGTTTTAAATAAACATGTACAAGCTTCAATTCTTCAGTCAGGATATCTATTAGATTTTTTTCACATACAAAGGGGTTGCAGGCAAGGTGATTCTATAGCACCGTACTTGTTTTTATTTGTGCTCAAATTCTTTTTTATCTTATGATATTGTATAATAATAATAATATCAAGGGCATACATATAAACAACTGCAGCTACAAAATTAGCCAATTTGCTGATGATACCACAATATTTCTTGATGACAGAAGAGACTCTCTTCTGGCAGAACTGGACACATTGGAAATATATGGTTATCTCTCTGGACTTGCGGTAAATACAGATATATGGCTGGGGACGAAAAACATTCTCAGGACATAATTGACTCCCCTGGAAAATTAGTGTTTGAATTTGACCCACTTGGGATACACTTTGCAGTGGATTTGGAAAATATACCCAATCTCAGTTATAGTTTAGTCTTGAGCAATATAAATAAAACTTTAAACCAGTGGAAAAGAAGAAAACTTATACCAATGGGCAAGATTACAGTTATAAAAACCTTCATTATCTCTAGCTTGAACCATATTTTTACCTCTATTCCATCTCCAACCAAACAATTTATTACTAATCTGAATAGTCTTATGTATTCATTTATTTGGGATAACAAACCAGACAAGGTGAATAGGAAACAGATTACCAATACTTACCTTTTTGAGGTCTTAAAATGCTGGATCAGGAACTCATTATCAAATCCAAAGAAATAGCATGAATAAAGTGTCTTCTCAATTTCCCCAATGCTCCTTATGCTAAATTATTCTCAACTTTAGTTTCTACTGAAAAAACTATACATGATGAGATCTCTTTAGTCTAAAATAATCTCTGGATAAATAGCTACTAGATATACTAGCTATAGATACAGCTCTGTGACAAAACCAATGAGCACTTTATGGACAAGGCCAGCATGGAATCCCTGTGTTAGAAGTTCGCCAATAGCAGCAAGCTGTCTGTCAAAGTGTGCAAGATTTGGTTCAAATTCCAAAGGATAGAAAATTCACCCAGACCAATTTTGGCCAGGTTCCCAAGGAAATGATAGAGCTGGATTCAGGACAAATTAACTTCTTGAAGACACATATCAGAAAGAAGGGACATATAAGGGGTATATCTTCAACTTTCAAGTCCCTGGCTCGAGGAGCCAGTGCATCAACTGCCACAGCACACAACATTCCTAGAGGTTCCACTGACACAGAGAGTATGAAGATAAGCATGTGATCAGATGCCACAATACAGCCTTCAGCTACAAGCCCCAGTGCAGTCTCCCAGCATTCAACTACAGACCAGGAGGCCAGTGACCAGTTTGCACATCTTTTTTTCAAGCCAAGACAAGATACAACTAGAACAGCCTTTTGCAACAACCTGGCACCTGAGGTTGAGGCTTAAGAGACTTTCAACTATTCAGAAATAAGTCTGTGGAACTTTTATGTGAGATCCAGAGGAAAAGACCTGTCAGCCGCAGGAACCTACACTCTCTAGGAACACCAGCACAATTCCACATATGTGCCAAAGACTTTTCAGCAGCCATAGCACCAGCTGGTAGGGAATACATGCTAAATATTTCAGGGCCTCAGATGCCAGCAAACCAGGTCATCCAACCAGCACAGCAGAACCAAGTGGCACCCAGAGGAGAGCAGAAACACAGAGGGTAGCTGACTTCTTTCTTAGTTGTTGAGGAGCAACAACCCAGGCCTTCAAGACCGTTTACTTTTCAAACTGACCCGAACAAAGCACTTCAATTCAGCATCAGTTGCCTCTACCATAGGTGAAGAAAATTCATACAACATATCAGGACTCTATCATTTTTGGGAATCTACAGTCAGTCATTAACTACCAGCAGCTCAAAACACCTCAACCATTTTCACCAAGTGACCCTCATCAACAAGGCGCCTCTTCTCCAATCACCCAGCAGCCAGAGCCTCAGATGCCGCCAGCCCATCCCCATCTTCCCGAGCAGTCATCTGAGATCAAGCAGCAGCAGCAGTAGATCAACTGCACTTGCCTTCAATTTAATCTGAAAAATAAAAACACTTTGACTTTTAAGGATCTTTAACATTTTTGGGGATTGATTTTCACCTTTGGATGAGAAACCTTTGAAGTTCTCCAATTATTTTGATACTTAAAAAGTTTGCAATTTATAAATATCTTATAAATTTGCCAGAAATATAAATTTTGAAAATCATTTCTCTTTGAAGGTTAACAAAATTTAAGTTGGACAATTTTACATAACTTGAGTTAACGTTTGTCAACATTATATGGGACTTACAACTTCGTTTAAATTTGCTTGGAAACTTGTTGGAAATGTCTTGGAATTGTTTGGGAAATATGTTGGAAATTGGAGCAACATCAACTTTAATAAAGTTATTAGAATAATTGGGTAGTTTGAAAAGGACTGATACATGCAAGCTTCTTCTGTCCCAGGGTAGCTCCCATCTCAGGTCTCATCAATGCTTAGCCTCCCTTGAAGGATTCTTGTAGCTGTCATTTGGTACATGCATCATCTGTTCATTTTGTAGAGATGCTATTTCATCTGCTGTGGTGGGTGCCCTGTCTGCTCCGCCCCTGGGTCTTCTCAGCATGTTGTGCAGCACCACACAGTCTAAACAATGTCTCTGAAAACCTTCAGCCTTTGCTCCACTGTGCCAAGTATTACCCTGAATCTGCTCACTAATATTCCAGACACATTCTCTTGTACCCTCCTGCTCTGGAGATTTTGTAATTTGCTGTTCTCTCTTCCCTTGTGAGTTATCTTCTGCCATAGGGTTTCAAAGCCATGGCATCAAGGTAAAGGTGTTGTCAACCAGCAAGAAATAGTGGAAATCTGATCCTCTCTTCCCCAGAGGTTCAGGTGGTAGAAGCTGCAAAGTGCCATCCTCAATCTTTTGCCTTATCTTGCTTCAGTTAAAAATCTGTGCATCTGATGAAGATCAACTTGATCCAACATCTACCCAGAAGAATCTGTATTCTGCATCAACCAAGGCTAGCAGCACCACAGAAAAGAAGTCCTGGTAGTTGTAATATTCACTCCCAGATTTCTTTGGCTTCTTCATGGCAATATATTTCCCATCTAGTACCCCTAGAATATGGGGGACATTCCATCTGGTTCTAATTTTCGCCTCCACCTTTTTCCAGTCTTCAGGGTCGGTAGGGCATGTCAAATATTCTTCCTGGAATTCAGCAAGGATGGCTTAGCAGACAACAGGGTCCAATTTACATATGGTGATATTGCAAGGTGTAGGGCGTGTAGGTTTCTCTTGTTGCAAGCAATCTCAGTGTTGCAGTCATAAATGATTTTTAGCCAATGTACAGGTTTTTGATATATTCAAGTTTTTGACCATTTAACTTAAAGCTCACACTCTCGTTTTTGGATGATATTTTCATAATATTTTAGAATGAATATACAGTTACATTAAACCAGAGACTTTGGCGATTTAATTTTGTTACTATATGTCTAAAAAATTTGCTTGCATTTGTTTGGATACTCCTCATATCACCGTTTACATTGTCATATGGAAAACCCATCCATTTAAGATATATAGTTTTGGTTTGATCACAACTCACAATCCCCACCCCAGAAATTAATCAGTCCAGTCATGGTGGGTAAGGAAAATGCTCCAGTCCTGTCACTTTGTCAGTATAGCTTGTTGGGGTTGATATGGCTTGTCCGTAAGGGGTTTACAGCTTGTCCTGATAGTTTCTCATATAGTCACACAGAACAGCACCCCAAGCCCAAGTCAGTTTGGGAGGTAGATCCAGACAAGCCGGCCATACCTGTCGGGAGGTGAAACCAAACCCAAATTTTTTGTGCACTTTTTGCTGGATTTAAGTCCTCAACTCCCGAATTTTACTACCAACACTAGAGTAACAGAGTCGGTTGTATGATCAGCCCCAGTGGAACACCCCCATAAAAATGCAGTTAAAATACAAAGATCTATATCATGGTAGTAAACGCAACCTCAAGACATGCCAAAGAATGGAAGATAAATAGATGAAGGTCATCATAGGCAATACCAGACCCTTTATTGGTTCGCTGATGTCACGTCTACTAGTTTAAGAGAACATACTGATGCCCGCCAGCCGGATAAATTTGATCCTTGTTCATTTTATAAGACATTTAATGGCTCCTTTAGAAAAAGGACAGCAATTTTAACATGTACCTTGTATTGAAAGAAATTCCAGTATTAAATTTGTTTGATGGTGATGAAAGCACCAATATAATTGCAACAAATGTCTAAAACTGAATTATTCTCAGTTCTTTCATGTATGATAAAGCCTATTCAAGATTACATATGCGTATTAAGAAACACCTGACTTCTGCTCATCTTTAGTTCAGAAGGTACAAAAGTTATGCTATTTTATGCAAAATGTTTCAATATCTCTGGCCTTGTTTTAACGCTGACCATTGGATCACATGACAGACTGATTTCACACTGCATTCAATGCCCAAAACACCATCATACCATGCATATTGGATATACTGCTCAAGCAATATTATTTCTGACAAGCAGGTATTATTTTCATGACCGTTTGTCTATTTGTCTGTTTGCTTGTTATTACTATACTAGTTCTATCTTCATAAAAAGGTCAGAAGACGGGTCTTGGTCTACCTTAAATCCCATTAAATTTTGAGATTGATCTCAATCACCGAATATCAAAGATCTGGATTTTCCCATATACTTATTATTATGTACCTTGGTTAAGGGTTTGAGCTCTCCAAGTGTTCTTGTTTAGGATATAACATTGTACAACCATTCTGATTATAGAGGCATATTCATGATTTTTATGAATAGTTCACACCACTTTTGTATAAAATATAACTCTTACACATTGTCTTCTGAGGTGTGAATATGCCCTATACCATGAGTAAGAAGGTATACAGTAGCCTAGTGATTTGCAGGTTTGCTATGTAATCACTGGCTGTCATCTCTGTCTGGTTTGTATCTCCATCAGTGGCAGTGATAAGGACCTGTCTGAATGACTGTGGTTGTTAACCCAGGCTTTGCCTCGATCCCCATAAGTGAAACTGATGAGGATCTGTCCAAATATGACCCTAGCTGTTGACCCTGACTTTGACTTAATACCTTAGATAACTAATAAATATATAATTACCATACAACTGTGAACTGTCAGTGTATTTACAAACGTGGGGTTAACAAGCTTTTCAAGATGGTATGGCGGAGTTTACTAGACCTACTCATGTCCACATGTTATTGACAGTGGCTATGAAATTTCTGCGTTTAGGAGGCAGATTTAAGTCCAGCAGAATTTCTGAGTGAAGAGACCTGTGCAGCCAGTTTCCAGAAAGACAAAATGTGCAGTTGCACCCAGAAATAGAAATATGAGATGTTTTATACACACAAAGCCACAGAAAGTAAACAAAGTTTTAGACTTTGATTCACACTAATTGTGTGCCAAAAGGAAATAAAACAAAGCTGAAAGGGTTTCCGTCTACTAGCGTGAGCTGCAAAGCCATCAGAGACAAGAGTAGTGCACTGGATGTACTGATGGAATCTGAATTAAATATGAAAAAAGTTTATGTCAAGTAAATCCTATTGCAAATATACTACTTGTAAGGAAGCTGTTTCCTCTGCGAAAAGCACAAGATTGCTGATTAGAATGGTTCTTCTGGCATAAATTATGCTACATTCTTTGGTAGATCATGTTTACTACCCGCGAGTCCAGGAATTTGTTTCATAATTTGTAACCCCCTTGAACTAAAATAGACACAGGAAGCCTGAACTTGATATCTCTAATGGTTTTGCTGTTATGGCATGCTATACAGTTGACAAATACTCAGTCAGAAAAATGTCAAAATTTATTACAACAGTGATATTTTTTTAATATGGCAAAAATGTTCTATATGGGATAAACCACGTTGGAAAAACACAATGGGAACATTTTTGAGATTTTTGAAGCAAGCACTGTAGTATTTAGCATTGCCTCGATAAAGTTGCATTCTACAAAATCACCTCTGGCAACCAAGTTTTTTGCCCAAAATCAATAGGCTTCCTCCCATGAGTAATATCGATGACAGTACAAAGTTTGAAGACAATTAGCTAAAGCAATCTGGACTGCACAAAAGCTTAAAAAAATGGGTGGTGGCCATCTTGGAAACAATATGGCGGACACAAAATTTTTTTCAAAAGTTGTCCCCTTGACCCTGAAATGAACGCAGAAAACCTGAAGATGATGTCTTGAACCATTTTGTTGTAATAAGGAAAAGTAGAAAGTGAAGTGAAAAAGTAAAAAGGAGAAAAAACAATTCTGATAAAACCTGAAGGACATCCAATTTCATCGCAATAAAATGCATGACTATCAGTAAGTGGCCAACGAGAAAGTAGGACGAAAGGTCAGAGGTTATCACATGACGACAGCTTGGGGCTACGTCCAACAATAAATGTCTATTTTCCTTAGACTTTGGCCATGATGCCCTGTGGCCATCCAAAAACAGCATTAAGTTCCACATGGTAAGCTATGGTAGCTTAATAAAAGCTACATTTATGTAATTAAAATTTTCAAATTTCATGTTGTGTATATTTTCTGAAGTTATATAGATATTTAAAGTGTTAAAAGCTATTTATTTCACAGGTTTTATGGCAAAAGCATGCATATTCTGCATTTTTTTTGTCATCATAAGTGCAGCTCACAAAATAAAAACGCTTCGGGAGGTTCTCTTCTCACGAGAGGTTTTATCACCTGTAACACTAGCCTTTGCATGTTCACAGGATGTGGACTCATTTATATGAGTCGCGAATAACCTAAAGAATGCAGCATTAATTCCGATGACTAAACAATTTTAAATGATTTGAAAATAATAATTAATCTAGATCCAACCAATAATAGTGCGGCTTACAGATCATGCCAAAATCATGCCAAAGAACTTTTATTCACAAGAAAAGACGCATGTAAAGTATATACAGTTTCACTGACAAGTTTATCAGCATGCAGAAATATAAACAAACACAGCTGTACCTGCTAGAACAGGAAATAATATTAAAGAGAATTTTCACTTTCAGGTTAAGACATTTATTTCAAACTGGGAGTGTGATATTGACAGATCTTTCATCACTATTCAATATTCTAGACGGATTCTTAATGATAACGGTTACTCTAGCGGTATTCACTAATATTCCCATCTGAAACACAATTATCAATCATCAATTTCTAACGATACTCTAAATCAATTATCAAATTCAGTTACTAATTTAAAAGTATATTGATTCTACATGAAGACTTAAGAAGTACAATTGTGCTTACTGTGGTAGAAATAAAATCAGGCATATGATTAAAATGATAAACTACTCAAGTTAAGACTAAGACTAAGATAGGAATGTTAGTGAATACCACCCCAGATTTGCCTTTTCTGGGACTACCTTGAAAAGAAACGTGGTATTTTCTATACATCTCCATTGTCAAGATAGTCTTTGGTTTTAACGTCCTAGGTGCTTATTGAAATTTGGGTGTGCTCCAACATTTGTGATATACCAACTATTAGGTTTTATACAGACAATGTACATATAATATTTTGTTATGTGAAATCTGTGAGGCTAGAATAAATGCTTGTACTACTAAGACCTTTATTGTTGTCAGTTCTTAAATAAACTTTAACATTAATTAAGCTCTAAAAATAACTAAATAACACACTTATCTACGTAATAACTCGGTAGATTACCATTCTTCAGAACTAGGATTGGGAATTTTTGTGTAAATATGTTACTATTTTTTGGTTTCTGTGTTAAAATGTCTGTGGGACACAGTGTCGACACTAGTAGCTTCTCTGTTGTTCCCGGTAGGTTATTTATTTAATATTAAGATAAAAGATGGCATCTTACTTTTCCATAGTTACATTTGTCACTGAAAAGCACTCTAAAGCACTAAACTAACGCAAACATTGTGTAGAAGATTGTAAGCAATCCTGCATTACTTGTATTATCGTATGTTTATTTTATTATATATTTTATATCAAATATTATATATTTAATATATTTTAATATTGTAATGTTTAATGTGCAACAAAATACATACACAGCTTATTAGAAAAACAATAGCAATAAGAGATAACAAAAATAAAAAAATTAAATAATAAAAATAAAAATTATAATCTGCTTTATCACTAATTAAGCTTAATCGCTAAAACGTACATTGCCAAAACTACTCCAAAAGCATAACAAATATTTACACAAGACAGTAAACATAAATTGGTTCCCGTGGAATTACATGCTTTACTAATGTGATAACTGAACAAAATAGGTTCCAAAATAATAACTTATTTGCATAATTAAAGAAGCTTTCGTCGAGGTGGCTTTCTGCAGTGGAGATTTGTGGTAGTATATTGATGTGATGGCAATCCGACCATATTTCATATTGCCACCTTAACAACCCCAACTTTTTCTATCATCAGTGATTTTATATACTATTCCAGTAAGTACATTCCGAAAGCCACACCTCTCATTTCACCATGTCGTGAACAAACTGCCAATTCATGTACTGTTCCTTTCAGCTTTGCCTCTTCCCAGACTGTTCGGGGACCGTTGTCGCTTCTGGTGACATGCAGAGCTGGATGATCATCCATCATGACAAGATGAACTGGATTGGCCATTTGCCGAAAGGTATTAAAATCAGACTGAGCCACACTAATTGTATGCCCTCCATCAATAAACAATAAGTCACATTTTATGCTGGGATAGTTTCTGTGAAACTCTGGCAGCGTCAAAGTTGAATCACCCCATGTGACATTTAATCGTCCTGGGAACTGGCTTTGCAAATATGCAGCCATCTTCTGAGAATACTTATGCTCTCCAATGTCAAAGGAATACACATGTGTTTGGGGATTGGTACTCAACCAAAGAAAACTGCTATGTCCAGCATTAAAGCCAGTTTCACAAACCATTTTGACAAAAGGTAACTTAACCAGGTGCCAATATACCAGAGTACCTGCTTCCCACATTGCTGTATAGCCTTCTATTCTTTCTAAATTTTTTCTGTTGTCTGATGCCTTTTGGCTTCGGGCTTCGATAACACGTTTGTCATATTCTTTTAGCTTCTGCAAGTGAATTTCAAATCCTTTGTGTGAAGTGGGATTGGAAGCATTGAATGGGTCCATTATGCCATCACAATATCCGGTCTTAATTTTAACGAAGTCTAGCATGCCATAAAGTTTATATAATGTCAATCTGTTATCAACAATTGGATTGTTGCTGTTGTTTTTGTTCAGGCCATACCTATGCAACATAAACACAGCATAAATCGCAGCAGTTGCAATGGTTACTAGCAGAAATATCTTTTGATTCATATTTGGTCAGCTTTGCACAGTTTAAACAGAAGGTTCTGAGGATAGACAACAATAACCTTTAAAACAGTAAAGCAAGTGTCCTTGTTATCAAAATAAGCAACACAAATCTTTTCTCCATAGAGATAGAAAGTAGTAAAACTGATTGCAATCTAGTATCCATTCAGCATTGTTGAACTTTACACTCATAATAATTTTGGTGGTTATCATCAGTATCTGATACCAAGGAGTTTTGTAATAATAATAATTTTTCTTAAGTAGGCGCTCAAAGATAACAATGGAATCTACTATATTTGTGTTGTTTAATCATGCACTAGAGGCTCTACCATATTCAGACTTTATGAAAAGGTAGCGTAATGTAACATAAATGGATCAGGAATCAGGCTACATTAGTAATAAACAAGGCTGAAAGGGGTTTTGGTTACTCATGCAATCCATAAAGCCTTCAGAGACATGAGTAGTGCACTGAAGCGGTCACTCATCCCAGTACTAACATAGCCCATTGCTGCTTAACTTCTGTAAAAGACAGATACTCATCACACTACACCACAATTCATGAAAGTCCTGAGACCAAAAGTGATATCTGGAAGTGCGAAGAAGATAAAAATATGTCTGTCTCGAATTATGATGTCAAAATTTAAACTTAGAGCAATATTGACACATTCATCCACTGTCATTCAGTTTCTGTTTATCGCTGGAGACAACCTGAGGTCAAAGATGGTCTTTTGATGAAGTGTGAACATGACCGTACAAAGAAAAAAGAAATCATATATTCTATATTTCTAATGCAGACAGTATTCATCAGCATGATGTAAACAGTTTTATCTCCCATACAACCTGAATTAACATTATTTGGCATAAATAATCCGATTCTCGAACTTTGTACCATTCTCAAAAAGCTCACATATAAACTGAATGTATGTTGGAGTAAAACTTGACATCTTGGCATTCTTAAGATTGTCGCCGTCCAACTTAGATTCGCCAGCAATATTAAAATGTGGCATTTATACCAGCACCTTTTAATTCAAGTTTGCAGTCTTCAGTGAGTTTTAAAGAAAATATTATGTAAGAAAAAGATTAGAGTCTTGTCATGATGTTTTCTTTTGTATGTCATAAATATACCACACATAAGTGAATTCAACACAATGTGAATACCCATGTTTGGAAACAATGTTTAAAAGTTAGAAACCATATTATATTATTTTATCACATTTATGATCAACCCACTTTTGGGTCTGTAACAATGGTAGACCACTTTTCTGATTAATTAAGGGCAAAATTTGTCATTGTGTTCTAGAAACTGGAGAATGTTTTATTTTGTGTTGAAGTTTTCACGTTTCTTAAGATTTTTATTTTTGTCTTTCTTTGAAATTTCTTTTAGGTCGTCACAGTGGCAGAGTGTTAACACTCTCGCCTCCCACCTCTGAGGTTGGGGGTTCGGTTCCTGGCTGTACCTCAAGTAGGAAAGCTGGTAGTTGTTTGCCATTGGTCGGCAGTTTACAGCACCGAACCATGACCAACTGTATGTACTAGTTTCCTCTGCCCTTACAAATGCCCATCATGATATGACCTGTACAGTGTTGAAAGCGATGTAAAACCCCAAAATAAATAAAATTCTTTGAAATTTTGAATCAAAATGCCTCCTGGAAAATTTTGAATCAAAATGCCTCCTGGAAAGATTGTCTCTTGGAAAAAAGTCCCACAGAAAGAATATCTACTCCACATTTTTTGTTCCAGAAATACTTCCCTAGAACATTAATCCACAATGTTTAAGAACAAAAGTCATTTCAACCTTAAATACTTATTATGTTAGAAGTATATAACAAACTGTTGTATATTATAAGGTACATTGAAATCTATGTTTTGAACTTAAAACATTAAAAAATGTAATCAAATTTAATCCAGCAGTAATGCATTTCGCCACTGCATTATGGCACTATGCTTTTTTTCTCATTTTACTTGGGTAAAAAAAAACTTCTTTCATGTGGTAAAATTTTGATTGTACATCAACAGCAATGTACATTGTGAGCCACTAATAACACTCATTTTAATTTAGTATGCTGGGGCAGATTTTAACAATGAATTTGTTTGAAAGGTAGCCACTCCTTTGATTAAGTATAAAAGAAGATTATTGTAAATTTAGATTGTAAAGAAAATGCAAAGAATTAAAAATATCCAACTCTACAAATTAAATTGCTTGTTTTGTATTTATCAGGGGATATTGTTTCAATGTAGTGTTTTTCCATGACGTATTTGGTGTGCACTCTGAATATCATACAGAATTAAAAAGACTTTGTAAATGTACCCACTAAACTAATTAATATGAAAAAAGTTGTGAAAACAATTCAATATTGAATGCATTGTTCTGGGGAAATTCCCTTTTGTTTTTGTTTTTGACAGACTGCCCACTAAACTAAACCACATCCCACTGCTAGAAAATAATGTAGTGTTAACTCTCCATTATGCAAAAATAATGGACAGTTGACACAATGAAAGGGTCACCCATCTGGGTTTTATAAGATTTTAAATTTAGTCACCATTAAGATTGACTATGATGTTGATTTCTTTATCTTGTTTATTCTGGGGTCCTTTTTCATTTCTTAGATTCCATCTACTACATCAGCTTTGCTTTTGAAATATAAGTCCTGTTCACGCAACAGGTGGTACCCCCTACATTTTAAGCAATGTGTATGATCCCTCACTGTACTGGTAGATTTCTATCAGTAAAGTTTCCAATCTCTGTAAAGCACGGCCTGCAAGGGCCTGCTGCTTCAGTTTCCCCCTACCTTTATTCTGTATCACCTCTTATTGTTAATATTTATTTTGTCATTGGTTACTGCCAATCAGAGTTTCTATGTTGTTCGATATTCCAGCCTAAGTATTTGCTACACTACAGGCAGTAAGATGTGGCCACAGACTGACCATGTGTGACCCCCTCCCGATTTAACATTTAACAGTTCACAAAATTTTGTAGATCAAGACAGGGCCAGACAGTACACTGGAAGCCCCCTCTCTTACGTTTCTCACTTACATGACTATTAGATTAGGCAGAGCAAGGCAAGATCCTGGCTTCCCTCTAGAATGTGACTTATGCAGGTGTTCCACTGGAGGCCGACCTGACAGGACGTGATACATCCAGGCTTGTCTGTATCTTGCCGTGGGGTTGGGATGTTTTGTACAGACTCGTCTGGAAACTAACAGGGTAAGCCATAAAGCCCTAACAGACAAGCTGTAGCAGGTCCCGACAAGCCGTACTGACAAAAAGACAGGACATGAGAAAGATACAGAACCCCATGACCAGACTTGCAGTCGGTATTGTCATTACACTTTTTGATAGGGGCCAAGGTGGCAGAGTGGTAACACTCGTGCCTCCGACCTCTGAGGCTGGGGTTCGATTCCAGGCATGGCCTCAAGTGGGAAAGCTGGTAGTTGTTTGCCATTGGTCGGCAGTTTACAGTACAGAATCCTAATGAACTCTATGTACTGGTTTCCTCTGCCCTTCCAACTACCCGTCGTGATATGACCTGTACAATGTTGAAAGCCACATAAAACCCCAAAGTACACTTTTTTATATTTTTATTTCTTTTTTGAGTATTTATATACAGTAGATATTCAGAAACGGCAGGTGATACACTAGCTGACATAATCTTTTATAATATTCTCCTCAGATAGTATTTTGACACACAAACTTTACGCAAAATTGTTGATATTCTCCATATTTAAGTAACTAAAATTAACACATTATAACAAGAAAATACACAGCCTTAGTAACAACATTGGAATACTTTATTGCTTTGACACATTTGCACCTTGAAAGATAAATCTACTGGTTTTAAACAATGAGGTAAGGATCATTGGAAATATTAGGATTAGATACCATCAAATAGTTTGTTCCATATATTCCATCTTCTGTTAAAAATATGTTCCTTCAAACTGATTTTTGTAGCATTTGCTGCTCTAAGTATTTCTTTTTAACCTGTAACTGGAGGGCAAAAATATTCAATGCACAGTTTTTTCTAAGAAGACTGAAAAATATAGCTTCTTGCTATCATAAGAACAAAGTTGAGGGGCCAGAAATGGACATCATGCACTAAGTATCCCAGAATTTTCATTGATTTACTTATGATAATGTTTATTCTCAGCCTATTTATAATCCAATTCTGTAAATTATTCCACAGCTGGGATACAATTTCACATTCTGAAAAAAGATGTTCGATGGACTCCGGATATTGAGAGCAAAATGAACACATCAGATCTGGATGCAGTTTAAGTTTGTATAAATATTTTTTGTGCCTAATATATTGTAGAGGATTTTATACTGGAACCAAATAATGTAATTATCCTCTATGGCTTTAAAACAAACTTTATATATTATGCTCCAAATAGCTTTAAATAAAATTGCATCATATTGAAGAATAGATTTCCAAGTTCGTTCTGGAATACTTTTACCAATGTTATCTTTTAGTTTTAAAATATTATATACATACTTACTTCCATTTTGAGAACTTACAATAGATTTCAAGTGAGTTGGAACACATGGCCTGAGATAGTTGAAGTTGACAGGGCCTTTACATGAGAAATTCTTTAAGAAATCTTTCAGTCCAGATTTTATTGTAAAGTAGGTTAAATAATTAATTTTAAAGTCATACTTTAGTTCAATTTCATTTCTTTCCATGATGTTTCCATCAAATGAAAGAATGATGAAAAGAATTCTTTACCCAACTTGGAAAAAAGACATCGCTTTTAAATATTTTGAAATTATACCACAGACACGAATGAAGAATATCTGAACATGAAGTAATTGGTTGTTTTTGGCACATAAGGGTCCAGTCTTCAATCACATCTTTCCAAAAAGGGTTTTTTATTTCGTGTATTTTTTATGGCACCACTGATCACCAAATTTTAACACAGCATCTGTGATTTTATATGTTACATCAAATAGTTGATTCCAAAGGGATTTGTTTTGATACATTAACCTTTTTATCCAACTAACCTTTAGTGCTCTTTCAAAGTTATATATATCCAAGTTATTTTTCCAAATGGCGTCGAGTCTTTTTTTCCACTTATCAATTTCAAGTTTCATTTTTGTCATTACTTTCATATAATTTAAAGAAGGAATCTTTTCTAAGGAAGTTGAAAATTCAAGACCAAGTAAACTGAACTGTGTTTCACCCCATGATAAATTTTCAGATATGTTTAATTTTCCCTTAACAAGCTTTTTGTGCCCAATCCAGATTAACTTTGTTTTGTCTTTGTTCATTCTTAAACCGGATAAACTACCATATATTTCCAATGTATTTAATGCTGACTGTAAAGAGTGCAAAGTGCCATCAAGCATAAGAGTAGTGTCATCTGCAAACTGGACTAGTTTAAATTCTTTTTCTCCAATAATAATACCAACTATATCTGGATTAGATATAATCATTATAGAAAGAATTTCAGCACCAAGTAAAATAAGTATGTTGAAATTGGATTGCCTTGCCTGCAGCCTTGTTGGATTGAAATTTTATGTGATAAATACCCGCATTGTAGTACGTAAGCTGTAATATCAGCATTAAAAAGTTTAATCCATTTAATGAAATATTGGCTGTAGCCAAAAGAGTTTAAAACCCTATAAAGAAAAGTCAAAGATAAAGAATCGAATGCCTTTTTGAAATCAATTAACATTAAAAGTCCTAGTATTTGCTCCATATCTGTATAATGCATAATATCATACACCGATCTGGTATTCTCACTAATAAGCCTGCCTTTAATGAACCCTGTTTTACATTGAGATATAACAGAGTCAAGGGTACCCTTTAATCTATTAGCAATCACCCCTGAAGCTAGCTTGTATATCACACACAGGAGAGAAATCGGGCGCCAGTTTCTTATTAGAGACCTATCTTTATTTCCTTTTGGTATGCAAGTAATTACACATTGGCGGAGAGTTGTTGACAGCAGACCCTTTGAGAAGCAAAAGTTGATGGCATTGGTTATAATATACTTAAGTTTAATCCAAAACATTTTAAAAAATTCTGATGTAATACCATCCATACCTGGTGTTTTATTGTTTGCACTTCTTAAGAACCATACCCAACTCCTCGACTGTGATAGGTGTGCCTAGATCAGGGCAGTTTACCTGGGGTATTTTTAAATTTTTCATTACCTTACTTAATTCTTCAAAGTCGAGATTGCCATCTCTATTTTTGAAAAGCTTAGAATAAAATCTCCCAATGTGGTGTAACACTCCTTTCTGTTCAACAATAAATGAACCATCAGAAAGTTTTATCTTCTTCATTGTTTTTTTAACAAAGTTTTTGTTTTCTAAATTGCAAAAAAATTTAGTAGGCTTTTCGCCCTCTTTTAGCCAATGAACACGTGCCCTGATCATTTCTCCCTTAATTTTTTGCTGCCTAAGTATCTCTAGTTTGGCCTTTTTATCCATGACAAGTTGTGGGTTTTGAATCATTTTGCTTTTTTCTAAAGTTTCAATATCTTTAATCAATTTTTGCTCAGTCACATTGTTTTTTCGTTTTTCATATGATGCAAATTTGATAGTTTCCCATCTGATTCGGAGAAATAATAATTCAAGAAATAAGTCATAACTAACAGTTAAAGTCAAATCTTTGCTTCCATTTTTGATATAGTCTAAGGAATAAACTGGTATAGAATATTTAATTAGTTCATCTTCTATTACTTTGTTTATAATTGAAATATATTGTGGCAACTCTATTGAATTTCCATATACCCTTTCCCAAATTGAAATTGTTAAGGAGAAAGCCAATTTCAAGTATAGAATGGTCAGACCTATAACTTGGTTTAATGTCACATTTTGTTACAATATCACACACATAACAAGGAAAAAGTCTACTCTTGCTTGCTTAATCGGGTTTCTTTTGCGCCATGAATAATGTTTTGTTTGAGGGTGATATTGCCTGTATATATCTAAAAGACTATGTGATTCTATTAAACTCAATACTGTGTTTCTTGCTTTTGGGTTGTTTATATTTTTGTATTTATACATATTGAAATCTCCACAAATAATATTGTAAGTTGCATCAGACTTTTGTAGCAGCCTATCTATTTCTTGATAGAATTCAGGTTTATCTGTGTTTGGACCATAAATGGTCAGTAGATAAACAGTCATTGTCGAAAGCTTTAAAAACAAACCTAGATAATTACCATTTATATCTTTGTCACTTGACAGGACATTGTACTCAAAATTACTATTTAAAAGAATTGCAATGCCACGTGAATTTCTTTTACCTTCACATATAAAAATTTCATTGCCCCAAAGGTGTTTAATTCAATTTTTATCTACTTCCATCCAATGTGTATCTTGGAGGCGGACAATTTGTGGTTGCTTCTGTTTCAAATATGAAATTACATCATGACATTTTTCGTCATTTCTTAGACCCTGACAATTTGCAGACAACACTAAAATGCTATTACCTATATAAACAGAGATGATTTGCACTCTCCACAAACCAACTAGAAATACAGATTATCATCTTGGAATCGCGGCGAAAATAATATTCCAAATGTACATAGACATTCATGCTCTGGTTACTAAATATACAGAAATAAAAATATTCCAAACCTTGACAATAACCTTTTCTTTCATGATATATAAACTTAATTATGAACAACAATAAAAAACTAAATAATTGTGAACAAAAAAAAAGTAGGAATTATAAATACACAATTCATAATTATCTAAAGTTGCATTTACCAAAATATCATTTATGCACCTTCTAAATCATAAGTAGATAGTTTCTTAATAGTCATAGAAATGATTTCTTAATAGTCATTAAAATAATTTCCTTTTAAAATCACAATATGTGACACATGTGATACCTCACTAATTAAGTACCAAATTTCATACCAAATAGACTCTAGAAGCTTTTAACAGGTAAAATCAAGGAGGGATAATCTAGATATTCTTAAAAGTCTGATATAAGTTTTACTGATAATACACATTTTACAAAAATTAATGTGCTTACACTCAAAAGGTTTTTGATGAAACTAATGTAGGAAGAAAACCTTTTACTAGATCACCACACACTATAGCTCAATGCAAAAAGAAGTTTTGTAGTTAGTAAGACTTGAAACATATGTTCCACTGATAACCGACTTGTAAATTAATTATAGTCTGTTTATTATGCACGCATGAGTAAAACAAAAAAAATATGATTAAGCTACACCTTTTAAACTAAAATAACCTCTGTGAAAATAAGCCAATTTGTATTGCTCAATCAAAGCTGTTTTTACTATTACTATGAATATAAATGTATTAAATCTGAAACATAAGGTCAGCAATGTCTTAAGCTGTATTTAAGTATCAGTATTCATACCAATTTCATTTTACACACAGATTTGTAATAAAATACGAGACATTTAACTGGTAAATACGGCAAACATATCCCACAAAACACAAATAAAAAATAACATTTATTTTTCTTGTATGTCAGTTTAAAAACAGTGTTTTCACAAAGCTGAACAGAACTTTTCCTTCTTAGTTTAAAATTAATCATTGTGACAATATTTCAAATACTTTCCACTTTGTTTACAATCAAATGTGTAATTGGGACCACATAATTCCTATACTTGTGGCTTAAAACAAGATTGTCTTTCATCTAGTCCTTTGACACCATTGATATATTATATACAATGTACATTGAGTTTTATCACTTTACAAAAAACAAAGCTTAACAGAACTGATAATTCATAAAATTTGAAAACAGATTTTTCACAAACCTGAACAGAAATGATCACTGGAATTTGTAGACAGATTTTTTTACAGAATTACTGTAATGCAAATGACACAGTATCTCACAAGAGTGCAAAGTACTGGAAGTAAAAATGTTTCATTTAATACTCTATTCAATTATCATTTTTTACTAAATCTCCATCATGGAATGACTAAATCCAGTGATTCATCAAGGTACATGGGTTGTTCAGTAGTTATAGTTTATCAGGGTAAATGGGTTGTTTAAGTACACACACAAAAAATAGCTATAAAAGCTCAACCATTGAGTTTTTCACAAGCAAAATATGATTCCCCAAAACATTCATGCTGAATGGTTTAATTGTAAGCAGGTTATTAACAGTGTTTATTTTTTTTATCAAATTTGTTTAAGTTAACTGGCAATTCAGTTTCACAAGCATAACAGGATACTTTCAATCTTTTCAAAGAAGTATAGGTCCTTTAACATTACTTCCATTGTTTATACACAAACTTGTGCATAAATGTACATCATTTTCCCCCTTTAATCATAATATAAAATCTAAAAGTGAACAGCTAGACTTTAATTGGTTTAAAACAAAAACATGGTTAATATACCTGATGCTTTTTTAAACTAAGAGGTGTTTTTTATCATTGGATATCAATATTGAAGTTTGAAAAGTGGTACACACATATTTGTTTTTTAAGTACAAAATAGTTTCAATTCTCAAGTAATTTGTTTCAGGGCATGTTTGTTTAAAGTTCTGTTTTACTTTAGCTTGACAATTACTTCGGCACAGGATTGTCTAATCAGGTTAAATCTCTGTCTGCCAATATTTGGTCCATTGTGAATTCTACTGATGGCAACAAACACATTTTCTAGTTTGTTTTCTTGCAAATAATTGGAAATTACTTCTCTGCCTTTGATCTCACCGTCATCAGAATTATCAGTAGTAAATACTCCATCTTCATTGTCGATATGGTATGCGTACATCAAATGATCAGCTGAGGAAACATGTAAGTCTTGAATGAAGAAGTGCATCTTTTGCCCTTACAGCGTCTTTAACAGAATGTACAAAGGCAGCATGGCCTTGAAACACACTCCCATTGAATCTAATTTCATCAGAATGAGCAAGTTCATCATAGTCCCAGGGAAACACTTTAGTCGTTGGCAGTGGATTTCTTTCAAATGTGGGAGTTACTTCTTTGTTATTTATCATAAGTTTATCCCTCATGAAGAGGATGTTGTGTGTCTTCTTGTTGGGGTGGTTTTGTCTCAGTTGCTTTAGAGTATCAGTTTGGGCTAACCTGCGTTCCTTCATTTTTGACGGCATCTGCTCACTAACAGAATATTTCTTGCCTCTAAGATTCTTTGTGTTTCATAACGTATTCTTTACCTTGTCGCGTGACAAACTTTGCAACTATTGGCCTAGGATTTGGACCGAGCTTTCCAATTCTGTGAGCAACATCTATCCTAACCTCCCCAGTAATGTTTCCAGTGGAATAGATATGTTGACCAAGCACGTTCATTTCTTCGGTCAGAAGATTTTCAATAACCAGGTGGCAATCTTCACCCTTTGACTCTTCCACATTGTAAAAGATAACATTGTCTCTCATCTCCCTCCACTCTATGTCTTCAAGTTTAGCACTTAGAACTTCCACCTTCTTTTCAAGCATTAATTTTTTTCCTTCCAAGGTAGCAATTTTTTTAAGTAAAAGTTCATTCCCTACCTGGGTTTCTCTTTCCTCAATGATGGAGTTGACATTGCTTTTTAAGTCATCCAGTGTTAACAACCTCAACATAAGTCTGTCTAATTTTTCATCCATCGAGAGATCTTTCCATTCTTGAGACAAGACATTTGAGTTACTATCTAACGGTTGCATTGCCACTGGAGAGGTCATCCTTGATGGTTTTCTTGGTTTAGTCAGTAATGTTGGACTTGGTGAAAGACTTACTTGTGACTGATTTCTCTTCTTGCTACCGTAGTAGAGTAGGTAATTGTTGGTTTCTTGATGATTATTTTCCATAAAAAAAGAGTTTTCAGAATTTGATTACACAAACTGACAAACAGATGGTTTTCAAACTGCAGTATGAAATAATCCACAAGCTTCCTTGTAAACATGAAGTTCCTTCATACACTCAGAAATCGCAATAACACAGATTCCCTTGAAGTTGGAATTTTTCCACTGCCCAATGTTGCCCAATGTTGTGGATTTCACAGGCTAGGTCAATGTTTACCTCAAGCTAATGAATAAAAGTATCAGCTGGTTGGGTGAATTTCATTTTATACAATATTGAACGTCCTTTTATGTGCAGACCTTTATGTAATGGGTCCAGTTAGTACAGATTCTATCCTTCACTAGGAGTAATCAAATGTTTTCTATTTTACACATTTACCATTCTTTTGGCACACTTCAGTTTAACTTCCATATAAGGATAATGAAGAATAATAGTAAATCATATTAAAACAGAATTTTCCTTGAACCTTTTTCTAAAAAAGTCTGTTTTCCTGAATCTTTCCACAACTTCAGTAGTTGATGTTTATATCATAATGATCACAAGATTTTAAATTTTCATATCCTTTAAACTTCTATCTACTAAAACACTTTAGATATCACATTTTTGGTAAAAATGCAAGAGCAAGTTTTTACACACCACCTGTCATGTTGATCATGTTAAAAAAATTGCACTTTTTGATGAAGTTTTGGAAAAAAGAGGATAAAGTGTCGACCAGTAAACAAATCTGAAACTAGGTCAAGGCTGAATATTTGGATCCCATTACGTGACCTACACGTCCAACTTTATAATGAAGAATAATAGTAAATCATATTAAAACAGAATTTTCCTTGAACCTTTTTCTAAAAAAGTCTGTTTTCCTGAATCTTTCCACAACTTCAGTAGTTGATATTGATATCATAATGATCACAACATTTTAAATTTTCACATCCTTTAAACTTCTATCTACTAAAAACACTTAAGATATCACATTTTTGGTAAAAATGCAAGAGCAAGTTTTTACACACCACCTGTCATGTTGATCATGTTAAAATAAGTACACTTTTTGATGAAGTTTTGGAAAAAAGAGGATAAAGTGCCGACCAGTAAACAAATCTGAAACTAGGTCAAGGCTGAATATTTGGATCCCATTACGTGACCTACACGTCCAACTTTACTTTTTTGTTACTTTAATTATAGTTTTCAGGTTTTAGCTTTTATATCAGAGGCAGATCTAGGGGGGGGGGGGGGGCGTGGAGGGTGCCCCCCCCTCTTTCAGAGTTTGAAACTTTAGTCATGGGGATTTTTGTCCCTGCCCACGCTGCCCCCATCCCCCCACCCCAAGATCTGTTTTTACTAGGGTCATATATCTGTTTAAAGTGACAGTTATTATACAAGTGTCACTGTCTAGTATCAAAGGGAATTAAGCTCTTTTGTGTTTGTACTAAGTTTGGTCTCATCCTCAAACAAACTGGGGATTACATCTTTTGTGAATAACTTTGTTTATAAACCTTTTTTGTTTACTAGTGTATGTTTAAACATGAGATATACAGTTTACTGGAATCACTCACCCCAATTAATAATTTATTATTTCACTTCTATGTTTCAAAAAAAATTAATTTCTGAAATCGTTTTATCATATTTAATCAATTGGTGCATGTGTTTTTAAAGAAAAAAATGAAAGAATCAGTTATTTTAAAATAAAAATGTTAAAGAAAAAATGTGGCATTTATATTAAGATTCAAGTATGTTTCCCTCCATTTTTTTCAGTTGTACCATTGTTTATTATGGGAAGCTCCTTTGAGTTTATTTTAGGTTTCAAGTGTTTTTATTTATGTCAGTAAACTGCTGTATTGGTCTGACAATATGATTGTAGAAAAAGCCCCAATAGAAAAAAAATTCTGCAGAAAAAAATCACAGTAGAAAACTAGTGTATGAACAAATAATCCAAGTAGAAAATATTTCGTTTTTTTTCATGAAGAGTGGGGTTTTGTCCTCATTCTTATTTATCTGAATGGGGTTTTTGCCTGATGGGGTTTGGTCTGAGTGGGGTTTTGCCCAGTGGGGTTTTTGCCCCACCTTTGTTACATTCTGTACACTATTTGGCAGTGCTTGTGTAAATGTGTTATGAACCATTTAGTTAGAGGGCTTTTATACTGAGGTTTTCTACTGCAGGTTTTTACAGAGGCTTTTATCTGCTAGAGGCTTGTTCAGTTTACTTGACCATCAGTATCACATATACAGTTTTTTTTGATAAGATTGGCATTTTGTTTTCCCTGTCCCATAAAATGGACAGTATTTTGTCCCACCTTACAATTTTGACTGGTGTTTTGTCCCCCAGTATTTTGTCCATTGACATTTTGTCCAAACATCGCGTGATATGTCCCACTACAAAAGGTCCAAGTATGAAAATCCATACCCACAATAACCCATGCCCCCCATTTCGGGAAATCCTGTATCTGCCTCTGTATATTATATAAAAAATTATAAGAAATTCAATTTATCTAGGGGAACACACAGTACTCCAGTTTGTGCATAAATTTCTATCCCTTGACAGGTATTATATGACTACGTTTCTCAACTTTATTGTTATTCCAGGGTGATGCTACATATTGCAATTAATTTTGAATGCCAAGAGGCGAGTGTCAGCCATGTGGGCAACCCAACAAAATCATACAAATAGTTTATAAACCGGATGTTACATTTACACAATGCCAAGGAAATTGCATGAGTGCACATCTGGAACATGGCCACCCTCATATTTAGATCAAAAGGCACTCCGGCATCTATGTATGTGGTGTTATACCAGGTTAAAGTCAACAAGGGATAAGCACAAGTGTCTACCCGTAAACTACGGAAATCTCATTTGAGAGTGACTTTGAATAACTTAGCTCTAGGTCGCACCGGCTGAATACATTCTACCACCCGATCTATGGTTGGATATTTCAGATAAAATGGTATGCCATCATGGACATCTGAACAAACACAACTGGCCAAACTAGGGCTTAGAGGGCATGGAAAATCAACTATTATCTCTGGCCATTAATGGTGAATAATGGATTTTTTTTTCAAAAGGTGAATTGTCAAAGGGACCAAATATTGTCTCTTTTTCAAATTTAACTTTGAAAAATATTTATTAGCACCTTCAGGTTTTTGTACTGCTGGATGTCAAGTCAGGTTAGCACAATAATAACACACTCACCTCCCACTTCTGAGGTCTGCAATTCAACCCCAGACCCAATGGGAAATAGTTTGTAGGTTTTGTCTTTTATTTTTATATTGCCAGAAAACAATGTTGCATAAGTTTACAAAACACAAACTCTAAAAAAAATTAATTTACTAACGTAATTTATCAATGATATTTACTTTCTCAGAAATCTCAAACAAGCAGAAGGAGTAGAAAGAGAATAAACTCATGATAAAACAGGAAGATGCACATTCACATGTTAACATTTATGTTGTGAAGCTACATCATAGAATCAAACAAGATTCTCTATCTTTCATTGGAAGTCGACAATTTCATTGTTTGATAAAAACACAAAGTTAACTGGAAACCAGTATTTTGGCTCGGAGTTTGTAACCCGGAACAGGGAAGTTAAATTCACTGGATAACAACTTGTTCAGCCGGTTATTAACATGAATCCAAAAAGATTTGGAATTGCCACAAAAGGAAAAATGATGTTCAAGATTATCTGTTTTTTGACAGATAATACAGAAAGGAGAATTTTTATCTTATAAATTAAAGATATTGTAGTTGCAAGAATATACCTTATGAAATATTTTATATTGAAAGGTTACCAGGTAGGCATCATTCATAATTCTAAATGGTTATTGATGAACATTTTTCCAATCCAGAGTTTCTAAAAAAGGATAATTTTAATCCATTTACTTTGACCATTTGGGGGACCTACAGATGATACTGTACATACAATTTGATTTTTAAGCATACATGGTATAGTGACATCAAATACACCTTCTAAATATTTTTTTGAATTTGATGGTTTTGCTCTGGCTGTCCAAATACCCCCACAGTGATGAATCAGGATAGTGATATTGGTGCATTGCTCACTAAAAATATAGATTGTCCAAAAAAATTGGTTCTTGAATAAAGTTATCCATATTATTTAAATTTTTCAACAGGACATGGAACCAAATACATGGTAAATTGTCATATAATGTCTGCTCAACAACTTACTTTCATTGTCACATCCGATAGGGGGAACCAGGGTCAGCCTGGCCCAACCTTAGACCATTGGTAAAGGGCCTTATTCTACTAGAAACTCCCAAAGTTTGGTCAGAACCAAGGGGACCAGCCCTAAACCAGCATCTGAGTAAGTGTAAGGGAGGGAGGAGGGTTTTAAAATCAAATATTTCCTAGATGTTTATCCATCAATCTTTAATTTGAAAATGAAAACCCCTATGATGCCGCTAAAACCATTCAAATGTGTCCTGTGATCTGATTGGTGTTGCTACCTAGACAGAAAATACTAAACCATAGCTTAAGGTGGATGTAAACTGATCAGATAGGCCCCTTCCAGGCCGTATCAATCACAGTTTCCAACCCATGACTGAGTGAGGTCATGAAGACCTGTAGGTCAAGACAGGTCAGAGGTGAGGTCATGAGGTCAAGTAGCATTATGGAAAAGTCAAGTGTCAGAGGTCAGGTCATGAGGTCAAGTAGCATTATGAAAAGGTCAAGTGGAATTATGTAAAATGCTTGGGAGAAATTATTTATTTACATGTTAGTAAAGATTAAGTTACATAATATGTTAAAAGAAACTTTAAAAATTTTCATTTAAAATTTTTAAAGCCCAAGCCCAAGATCACAAAAGAAAAGGTAGTAGGAATGATGGAAGGAGCCAATGAAGAACTCTGAAGGTAAGACCATACGGCTGAGCTTCGCCATAAGCCATGGACCATTATATCCTGCAGCTGCACATTGTTATCAAAGGCCAAAGTGGCCCCTGACCTTCTGAAGGTATGAAAACCATGGCCCTCCAGTGGAATGCCCAGGTGGGCCAAGACAGACTTCAGGGCATTCCTGATGGAAGTATCAATTACTGGATGGTGTGGTGGGTTCTTATGGACAAAAAGGGGAGTCTGAGGGGAGAGTGGACGAGAGTCCAGGAGGGATTTTAAAGCTGTAACCGGACATAATGGGTGAGCACCCAACATGGGAATCTGCACAAAGTGGTGGGATCTCTTGCAATGTCTTTGTCCATTTAAGGAGCACATGCGCCCCTGGAGGGGCAAAGATTATATCCTGACGTAAGAGATGCCTGTTGGGGTCAAATTTAACCCTGGAGTGTGGGGCTATGTTGGACATCCTAAGAAATCCAAAAAATGCTAATAAAAAGGAAGCTCTGTAGAGGGGAGGGTCATCCAACAAGTCACAAGCTCTAATCATTAATACTAGGGTGTTCAAGTCAAATATGCCTTTGGGAAGGGGAGAGAAACTGGAATTAATTGAGATGCTCCTCACATAAGCTGTGATCAACTGGTGAGAAAAAAGAGCAGAGGAGGCCCCATGGGCCCTGGCAAATGTTTTAAGTGAGGATAAATAGTTCTGGATAACCTTTGGTGACAGGTGATTTACATAAAGGTATTCCAGGAAAGCCAATAAGGAATGGAGGGTGAAGGTGGGAGGGAGGCCCATGAAGAAAGTGAAGGAAAAATAAGTTCTACAATGAAGGACATGTGATGAGATGGTTGAAGGTCTGTAAGCTGACTCCGTTCGTTGAAGAGCAGCTGAAGCCAGGGCTGAAGATGCAGCCAGCATATCTGAAATTATAAAGATAGGTCAAGGTCAAAAGTCTGATAAGGAACTTCATCCCATATGAAGTTATCCTCTAAGTATTGGAGGACCTGCTGGTTTATTTGTTTCTCTGAATATATACGGGACAAAGTGTCAGCTATAATGTTCTCTCTACCTATGACATGTCTAACCTCCAGCTCAATATCATAACATGCCCTCAAAAACCATATGTTACGTATGCATAAAGCCAAGAAGGGGTCCCTAGTCCTGCTGGTCTGTACCACTTGGACCACACTCATGTTATCACAATAGATGATGACAGATGAATTTTTCCAAAATTTTCCCCATACCTTGATAGCCACAACCAAGTTTAACATCTCTAAGTGAGTTGTGTTCAAGTCAAAGCCCACTATGTCATACCTGGGGGTGGCGTACACTCTGTTTTGCCACACAGCCCCCAAGCCAGTCAAACAGGCATCGAGGTATAGGGTTTCCTGTTCTTGGATGGGAACTTTGTTTATGCATGAAATCCCATTATATATTGGCAGGAACCTGAGAAACCAATCTATATCTTGATAAAACTCACGATTAAGATGTATTCTTTGGCCAGGGGAGCTCCTGAAAAGGGCTAATATTCTGTTGATGAAAGTCCTTGAAGGGATGACACATTTCTTAATGTATAAAAGTCTGCCCAACAATGATTGGAAGGCCTTGCGACTAAGAGATTTTTTGGATTTGACCTTCAGACATTCTGCATAGATTTCTTGCAACTTATCTGGTTGAATTCTCATGATATTTTGGTCAATATCTACCTCAATACCTAGGCATGTCAAGCGCTTGGTGGGGGGAGTCAATTTTTCAGAATTCATAGGGAGTCCAAGGTTCTCAAGCAATGAGCACAACTGCTCGAATGCATTCTGCGCCTTATCCCTTAGGAGGACCCCAATGTAATCATCAATATAGCAGTGCAAGGTAATGCCTCGAGTTTTTATAATGAAGGCGATGACGTCAGAACAAAGCTGGAACGCCGCCGTCCCGTGGACCCAGCCGAACGCGATTGCTTTATCAATGAAGTACTGGTCATTCCACTTAATACCTAACTTAATGCAGTCGGCTGGGTCCACGCAAAGATTTCTCAAGGCACGTGCCACATCAACTTTGAATAGCATTGGATCCTCAGTATTCCTTATATCATCCATGATATTATCAATAGAAGTTAATTTCAAAGCAAAGTCATCACCATCAAATGAAGATCTTGTTACAAAATCATTTAAAGACGTTCCTTTGGGATATGACAAGTCCAAAATGACCCTTCTCTTGTCAAAATCCTTGGGTCTAGTTAAGAGGGGAGAGCAATGTATGTCTGTGCTATCAATTGTGTCAAAAGGACCCAACATTGCACCCAAACCCACTTCTTTAAGTAAATATTCAGTAACAGCCTCAGGATAGGCCAAAGCCGAATAATGGTTGGTCACATGTTGACTGTTAAGTCGAGTTTTGTCATTTAAGGACAGTGGAAAACCGAACTTAAGGTACTGTAGTATGTGTTTGTCCGGATAATCCATGAGGTGTTGATCCCAAGCCTTTATATTGAGACCAGACTTAATGGGAAAACGAGCGCACTTGTAATTAGGTTGGTTAGTATTTTTGATAATGTTGGCTATTCGCAAACAAGTGTCAATATTATCTATATCAATCTCTTCCCTATCAGGGCCAATGAATGGGTCATCATTATATTCTAGTGCAATGTAACCGGTTTTTTTTTCTGGGAATAATACATCAGACACGACTCGCTTGTCTGTTGAATTTGATAGTTTCGTTGCTGAACCCGTGCCCAGCTGGGGATTATGATGCATTTCGTCCCTAGACTCGCCTTGGGTGTCAATAATCTGATAACAGTCATCATGCAAGTTAAGAGCCACGCTGTGGCCTCTGTTGATTTGATTGTTACTCTTAGGTGACTCAATATTATCACACAATTCGTCAATAACCTTACGAATGTGTTGTTCATAGGACATGTCAAAATTTTTATATGACCAAATATCCTTCTGATAATTGTTAAATGTCTGATGGGGGGACAGTGTTAACCCCTGCATGTTATTATCAAAAATGACCAATTTTGCATAAAACACAGCTGACGTGACTAGCATATCCTGATGGATTACATTATCACAGTGAAATCCAAATAAACCATTTTCACCCATTCCATAACTGAAGTATTTCTTGTGTAAATCAGTACTGTGTATGTACACGTTGGGTACACAAATGTCATTATGCATAGAAACCCAATTTATCATACTAATCATTCACACTCGCCCTTTATTGGTAAGGGCTGTCCCATTGTTTGGATATAATTGGTCACACTGCCTGCACAAAGCCAATAACTCACCAATACAAACACCTTCATCATACAATAGAATTGTGTCATTGTTATGAGGGCACAAAACAACAGAAGGGTGAACATGGTCAATTTCCAATTCAGAAACAATATTTACACTGACCCCCTTATATGGGTCATAAACCGGGTTGTTTACATGTTGGGTACTAACTTCACAACTGTTATTGTCAACAAAGTCTACCACATTTTCACTAAAAACCAATCCCTCACTGTTCACACCAGGGGTAATGACAACCCCTTGCAAGTTAGTTCTACACAAATACTGACGATATATTTGATTATCAAATGCTTTGTTATAGTCACTAAAGTCACTATTGACCTCTAAATTACAGTTACTACTGATATTACCATCATTGTTCTCTACTGTTGAATTCAACTTATTATTACAGTTTGTTACAGTTACTGTGGGTCCTTTTGAGTGTGCTTGGCTAGTCCATGGTGTGGTACCAAGTGGTTGACCTGCTCCCTACCTGGCAGACGTATTTTGCTGTTTGTTGCTTTTTACTGTACATTTGACCTCAGGATGCTGTAAAGAACGTCCATTTCTAAAGCATGCTGAGCAGATATGTCTATAACTCCCATGATTGCCATCCTGTACACAAGTTCCCTCGTTGTAATACTTGCAGACTCTTACCTTCTGCTGGTTGGTCACACTTTGGCCATTCAAAACTGCGACCTGGGATGCCCCAATCCTGTTCAGGGACCACTGAGTCTCATTGGCCCACGACAAGCGACCTTCTTCCACTTGGGTCATGGATGCTGCCCAAGCAGCCCTTACTGCTGCCCATGGGAGGGAGGCGGCATCTGTTAGTGCCAAAGTTACTTGGGTAAGTACTTGCCTCAGTACTGTGTTGTCCTGTATCTGGAGAGCATTATTAAGTTGTCCACTGGCCCATTGGGCTATTGTCAGGTCGTCATATGCTGGCTTACGGTTCTGAGATGTTGCTACGTACCCCTCATTGGGCCACCTAAGGTCTGGCTTCACACTAGTGGTTTCTGTGGTGTTATATCGGCCTGACTTTCGTCTGTGTGGGTCCTTACCTGGTATGACTTCCTGACGAGTCTGATCCTCATACTGGGCCAGTAATCTTGACACAGCTGATGAAATACTTGGGATGTTCCTAACTGTGCTCACAGAAGGCATAATAGCTTCCCTGCTAACTTCCATGGGGTCATGATGTTGGTTAACGACGTCAGAGGATAGCCCGCAACTCCAGGCGGATTGTGGCGGAACAGGTCGGTTCTGCGTGTCCGTGATACCCTCCCTTGTGGCTGTATGAGAAGGAAGAGTGTTTACCCTCGGGTGAACCATCGGGGACGAGTCGCCCATCCAGTCAGAAGTGGCAGGGGGAAGATTAAAATTCACAGTGTCCCTATGTCGGGGGGATGCCATAGGTGTGGAATTTTTGTTACCTTGCTGTTCTATGCGCTCCATTCTGTGAGATAAGTCTTGGTTGGTGGCTTCTAGGCGATTCAATACGGTCAAAATGGCCTGGTTTGTATCTGGTGCTGAAGAGGAAGCGCCCTGATGTGACATATCCACCTTATTTGCCCGTGCTGTTGCATGGTCGGATCCGGCCTGGAGATAAGATCCATCAGAATCTCCTGAAGACTTCCCTGGTTTACTCCCCTTGTGTTTCCTAGCACTTCGCACTGATGTCGAAGATAAAGATTTCTTCTTTCCTGTGGATAATGGAGATTTTCTTCTTGTAGACGGCATATTAAATCGCACAAATAACAACACTAACTAAAATGTTTTAAAATCAAATATTTCCTAGATGTTTATCCATCAATCTTTAATTTGAAAATGAAAACCCCTATGATGCCGCTAAAACCATTCAAATGTGTCCTGTGATCTGATTGGTGTTGCTACCTAGACAGAAAATACTAAACCATAGCTTAAGGTGGATGTAAACTGATCAGATAGGCCCCTTCCAGGCCGTATCAATCAAACGCAAGCACAAAGCTCTTATACACCGAGTGACCTTTGTCAGGTCATTTTGTAGAACTTGGGAGGGATGCCATCTGCACCAGGGGTTTTATTATTTGCCATACTACTAATTGCTGTTTTAACTTCTTCAAATGTAATAGGTAGATAAAAAAAGAAGTAATATACAGGTGGGATATTGTGTTTATGTTACTTGTTTCAGTATAGATTTGGGAAAAATAGCTTCTTTGTAAATCTAAATTTTTTTGAGGATCACAGATATGGCTACCGCTGTGTTTAAAAGATATAATGTGTTTTTTGTTATACTTTACCTTTTCAAGACTGAAAAAGTATTTGGTTGACTTTTCAAATTCATGTATTAGTTTCCATCTTGATCTTATCATAGTGCCATTTGCAATATCGTCATAATACTGATTCACTTGTGTCTTTATAAGGGTGTATTCATCCAACGTTTCTGCTATGGGAGAACTTGATATTTTTTCTTCTAATTCATTTGACTGCTTTGTTAAGTTTTTAAATTCTTATCTTTGTATCTTTCGTTTTTCAATTGAATAAGTTATGCTTTCTTCTGATCGTCATTTACATTTAATAAAATCCCAACTTAAAGAGTCTTGTGTTAATTTAATTTGAAGATTCTTCTGTTAATTTTGCATAAGAAATAGAGTGTTTTATTGCATAAATTCAACATATTCTTTATCTATTACTAATTTAAAATTAATTTCCACATTCCTTTATCTCACTTTTTTATAGGAAATAGAGTGTTTTATTGCAAAAATTCAATGTATTCTTTATCTATTAATAACTTTAAATAGATTAAATTAATTTCCACATTCCTTTACCTCACTCTTTTTGAATATGAAGGGAGACTATGGTCTGATTTTATACTGGGTTTGATACCTGTTTGAGTTGTAATGTAACCGAAAATGCTTGGAATGAAAATGTAATCTAGCCATGTCTACCTAAAGTCAAATTAAGTCTTTTCTTAATGTGTGTAGCAAACAGTGTCTGGATGCTGAATCCTCCAGATGTCAACAATATTAAGTGTTTCCATCATTACCGACAGTTTTTACTGTAACCCAGATTTTTGCTACACACTATATCTGCAGGTAATGTATCATAACTAACATTAAAATGACCCCCATGATAACATTATCACCAGCCCCCAGGGAGTCCCAACACAAAAGAAAAGACAGCAATTGGAATTAAAATCTATTTCTACTTTTTCTTGACATATGCACAAAATAATCATTTTTAAATCTAGCAATTATGGCATTGGAATGACCTGTGAGGGAACCAAGGTCAACATGAGAGGTGACAAGAAAACCTTTCCACAGTGTGGCACACAGAATTTGTAAAAGAAAGTTGCTCTTTTCTTTTATCCATGGTGGGTGCATCAAAATATTCACAATTACAGTTTTTAGTTTAGAAACCATTCAATCAAGGAGTAAGATTCTTCCATCATTTATCTCTTTCAATGTTTATGATATTAATATTGATATCCCTTAAATTGAAAACTACTACTCATGACTATTGGAAGCTCCGTGAGGGAATTGAATAATTCTTTCCTACGTGGATCACCATTCTTCCTCTCTTTCAGGAGATGAGTGAAACTCTTGTCCAAGAAAGATACCAGGGTCCTTCTCACTTAACCAATTAAAGACTGCTTTAATTTTCTTTTCAGCACCCAAGCCTCTTGCATTTAAGCTAAAATATTAAGACTATCCCTGACATTATCCATTACTAAATTTATAGATAAACAAGTTAAAAATGTCCATCCTCCTGTAAACTTTTACATATATGTTTTGATGTTAACTTTTGCAGAAAAATGAATCATACATCAGAGGCACTAATAAAACGTATGTTTCTTCACTGGCAATTTGAAAACAAAATATATGTACACTATATACACAAGATGTAGTGAACAAAAATGCATGTTGTGTAAAAGAGGAAAAAAGTAAGATTGGATGTTTTCCAGCATGAACGTTTGCTCAAATAAACTAAGCCTTCGGGACCTTGTAAACAATCCATTATTTTCTAATATTGGACACTAACAAGGCTATTAACCTACTTAAATCACACTCATTCCTAAATCGGTAATTTTAAAGAAGTTTTTGACACCCTTACTTATTATTCCTATATTTTTGGTGAATATTTTTAGGTTTTTGTGATAATTTTAGTTAAAAAATGTAGAAGGTGTTTGTTTTGAAATGTGTGAAAAAGGATTTTATATATGGCTAGAATCACAGAGCGGAACATCTGCCCAATAGTGAAAGTATGGAGGTTGGGAGAATTTAATGGCCTTAAAAGTTATTAAGTTATATTTATTTCAGGTGTTCCACTGGGGCCGACCTTGCAACTGACTCAACGACTCTAGGGTTGGTAGTGAAAGGCATGGAGTCACAGAGAAAAAGACACAAAAAACCATAGTCGGTAAAGAAATCATTGACAAGCCTGTATACTTCCCAACAGGACGAGAAGACAAGCCGTAGGGTCAGGTATGTTTTTTGCACGGTCACTCATAGAAGTGCTACGACAAGCCCTACACCCCTAACAGACAAGCCGCAAGGCAAACAGACATGCTGTAAAGACAAACAGACAAGCCAGACTACCGTTTAACGACCCATCATGACAAGACTGATTGATTTTGTGGGTCGGTATCCATAGTAGGAATCCAGAATCAGGTAAGCATTCATTCACCTTTGCAGAGATGACAGATACACATCAAGGGTGATTTGCTTGTTTATTGAGCTGAATGTGTTAATTTTCATCATGATTTCCAGACGAAGAGGACAATGGAACCCAGCACCTCCACAGCCAGCACCACCACCACATCCCCCACCCCAAAGAACGAGGAAGCCACAGAATCCATGGGTTATGCCCTGGATACTTCAGACAGAGGATGCTACAGAACACTCTAGGATGAAAATTTCAGGAAGCCACTGGAAGTTGATTTGATTACACGCAGGCACTTGTCCACTGGAGAAAGCTACACTTCATTGCACTACCATTGGAGGGTTGACAGGACTATCATTTGCAAAATTGTCCCCAAGGTGTGCAAAGCTATCTTGGCAGAATTTCAACAAAAATATTTGATCTGTCCAACAGAAGCAGAGGCCTGGAGAACCATTGAATAGAAATTGAGAAAAAGAGAGAACATCCACGTGCACTGGATGGCAAACATATTGCAATCAAGAAGCCAAAGAAGTCAGGCAGTGAATATTTCAACTACAAGGGTTTCTGTGTTCCTGTGGGTGAATGTGGGGTCCAGTGGTTCATCATCTGATGCACACATATTCAACCGTAGCAAGCTGAAAAGAAGAATTAAGAATGGCAACTTGGGACTACCACCACCAGAACCTCTGGGACCAGGAGGGTCAGATCTGCATTACTTCCTGTTGGGGGACTATACCTTTGCCCTTATGCCCTTACTGGTTAAACCCTACAGCAAAAGACAACTGACCAGGGAGGAGACAATAGCCAAGTACAGAATATTCAGGGGTAGGAGGGTGGTGGAGAATGCGTCCCATATTAGTGAGCAGATTCAGGGTACTGGTGACAACCATGGAGCAAAGGCCAAGGGTGGTGAGAGACATTGTGTTAACATGTGTGGTACTACATAACATGCTGAGAAGTCATGTGATTGGAACAGACAGACTCCCAACCCCTGCGGATGATATGCAACCCCCACAGGCTGACTAGTTGGACAGCCAACCCAATGAACATTTAAGAAACCCTTCGAGCAAGGCTAAACATCAACGAGAGCAAATGAAAAACTACTTTAATCACCTAGGGACACTGGCTGGGCAGGATGACAGGATTTGAGAAGACTGAGAGGAGCACATGAGGTCATCTATGAGGAATACCCACTTTCCCGAGAACTTTTACTTAAAAAGTGTTACAAAAACATTCCAAAAACAAATCCAAAAGTACTGTTACCACAATTCCAGCCCAATTTTATTCAACATACAATACACTTTGTAAGATCCCAAAGAAGTTACAAACATATACAGGTCAGAACTCAGGCCCTTCAAATGCAAAGTTGATACTCCCCAGAAATAACTTTTAAATACTCCAAAAGATATGGTTTTTCGGTTGAAAGAAGCATGTAATTTCCCAATGTTTGGCTATTGGTTTGTCTGTTCATCATTTGCTCCTTCTGTCCTGACTGTGTACACTCAACATCTGTATCCGTATCCATACGAGGTTGCTTATCTGTCCTTTCCTCACTCTCCTCCATCTGCTCAGTCCCTTGTATCCTCTATCGTTCCAACCTCTCTCTTTCCCTCTCCTCCATCTCTTCCCCTCTCTTTCCTCTCTGTCCTCCGTCTCTCTTCTTTTTCTTTTTGTATCCACAGCAGTATCTCCCAACTCAAACTGTGTATCAGTAGGCACTTCAACTTTCTCCTGCTGCCCCTTGACATGCTGTCAAATTATAAGTACAATCACAGCTTGATAGCTCAGCTTGATAAAAAAAAACTTAATCTAAAAGTGAAACCTCAGAGAACAAGTTTCACCCTCAGCCAGTCCAGCCTAACTCAAAACTTACACTTATTTGAAAAAAGTAAAACTTTAAACTGAAAATGCTGCACAGCTTCTCTTTCAGAGAAACAACCCAAATGAATTAAGTGTGTTTGCTGACCAACCCTTTTATGGCCTCCACATTTTGGAACAGACAGGCCACAAGATGAAAAATGTTGCAGGCTTGTCAGTTACAGTTCCTGGCTTGTCTGTAAGTGTAACAGGCCTGTCGGTTATTGTTTACAGATTGTCTGTTTCACTTAAGGGCCTGTTGGTTTAAATTTTTCCCGACTCTATGACTCAGACGTTAAAAGTTCCCGACTGGCCTGGAAGAGTTACCAGCCTGTCAGGAACATTTACAGACAGGCCGGCTAAAGTTACCAACTGTACTGTATGTTTTCCCGCAGTCTTTTTCTCATCTCATACAGTCTGGATCACCATATTTGGGACAACCTGGATACATGATACAGACAGGCCTGTTGTGTTACCTGACAAACTGGGAGGTGTTACTAACAAGAGTTTAGCCACATTATATTTACTTATGCTATAGAGTAGTTATAGTAGTCAAGTAGACTGCTAATCATTGAGTTTGCAAGCAGGGCTGCAGTCTCCCCACTGAGGAATTTGCGGATGCATCTTAGGTCCATGAGGGGATAGTAACAGACATGACAAACCTTGGTTATGTGACTGGTATAGGTGTTTCCAGAGTCGAAAGTATACCTAGGTTCTTGACTGTATTGGTTGGGGAGAAGTTGGAATTTCCAAGAAGTTGGGTGGGGAATTTTTGCATGAGGGACTCTCTGGCTTGTCTATCGCTAATGATAATGAATTCTGTTTTCCCTGGCCTGAGCTTCAGTTTCACACCTTCCATTCACTTTTGAATATAGTTAAGACACTCAGAAAGCTCAGCAAAACTGCAATCAAAGTTCCTATGGTGAAGTGCTTGATATATTTGGGTATCAACAGTATACAGTTGGTGGGGTGACATTGAGACTGGAAATGATATTACTGAGGGGGGAGTGTAAAGGGTAAAAAGGAGGGGACCCAGAACAGAGCCCTCGGGTACTCCACAGAAGGTAGGAAGGCATCTGAGAAGCTATTATATAGTTTACCCGGTTTGCGCTTTGTAAGATAGGATTTGATCCACCTCAACACAGTGCCATCAACCCCAAACCAATCCCTGGGACAGTCGAAAAGAATGTTGTGTCGAATGCTGCTGAGAGGTTCAGCAATGTGAGCATAACAGCCTTACCAGAGTCCATTGAAACCGCAAGTTCTCCATTCCTTGCTGAATTGGTATAGGCAAAACATGGAGGAGAGGAGACAGGAGAAGAGATGTCAGGGTAAAACCTGGTATTTTCTTCTGTGGTTAGATTTTAGATATGTCAGGGTTAAACCTGCATGGGCGTTATTTTTGTAGTTAGAATCACAGGGAAATTGCAAGATGACTTTGGTAACATTTTAAAACCGTAAAAAGACAATGTTCTGTGTATAATTCCTGTTACTTTCAGGGTAAAACCTGTTACATCTCAGGTGGAATTTGGGAATTTACTTTAAAGTATCACGATATTTCAACTGTTTATTTCAGGGGATAGTTTGGGTTTCGTTGATACATTTCTGTCTGTTGAATGTGTCAACGTTTGAATGAAATAATGATGAAGTAGTTTATGCTTTATTTCTATGGGCAGTGTAAAACCTTGCATGAATTAAATGGTCTGAAATATTGTTATAGTATTTAGTTAATTGTGCATGATGGTATTTCAGTGATATGATTATAGATATCCAGGCTAAGTGCTGGTGATTTGATGATTGTTTCATTTGGTAAAACCCATGCCTAATTGAATTTATTTCAATAAATTTCATTATGTACTGAATCTACTCTGGTACCTGGTAAAGGATGGAGTCAGTGTTTTACATAGAATATGATCCAAGGTTTGAATGTTTGTAGGCAGTAGGTTTCCTATGTTATGTCTTGTTTTCAATTAACTTAGACTATTCTGATGGAGTTGTTTATAAAGTGTAGAATGTAAATGTGATGTCTGGCAACTTTTTTGACTTTAGTACTTGTAATAATTCAGCCCCAGCGGTTGCTGGTAAAATACATGTTGTATTTTGTAAATAAATGTTCAGCTACACGACATGAGGTTTTCTCTTGACTCATTTGTTTTCAGTTTAACTCAAGACCCTTGGCACGTTACAATAGCCTGTAAATTCCCAACTGTCCCTATATAACTGAGACTGTAAGTGGGCACGTGGTATTGTTAGCTTTATATTGAAAACACAGGTAATTCAAATCAAGTTAAGAATACTGACCAGCACTAAAATTGATGACAGATTACTCATCAGTCCCTTTGATGCTTCATGCACACGAGTACATGTATTGTTAGTTATGAAAATGCGCCCCCTTGGGCTCATAAAATCCAACAGCTATTAACTTTTGATTCACAGTTTCAATTACCAACTCCTTGCTAGATAATGAATGACTATGTCTTAACTCTGTATGATACACTCCTAGGAAAGTAACATTGCCGGTATATATTTCTACAGATCATAATTTCCACTAATAATAAACAACCATGTACACTGCCAACCTCAGCAGTGCCCATAGAACAAGCATGATGAAATATATTTATGTCATTTCAAATATTTTTATTATATTGACATCTATCAGACACCCGACCCTAATCAATTTGTAACTGTCTGAAATATCATAACATTGAAAGCATCCTTAACCTTTTAATAAGTGTAAACCGTGGCCGGTATTCACGAAGGGCCTTAGACTTAGCCAGGTTTTAGACTTAAATGTGGTCTTAAAGTTGAGACTTTTGTCTCAGCTAAGTTTTGTCTTAAATCCATATTCACAAAAAGGGACTTAGCTAAGTCCAAGATTATCAAATAACCACAGTGGTTTTATGTGTCATGTGACCTTTCTTTTCCATTTCAAACTAAACTATTGGTGATATATATCATTCATTTAATGCATTTTATCAAAGGAAAAGTGCTGTTTTGAAATGGAAAACCTTGTTACCACACATAAACTCCCAAATACTGCATTAGTAAGGTGTTCTGTATAATTATACCTTATTTACAGCCATTTCAAATTTTGAAGTGGAGAAAAGTTTATGGTGGCCATGTATAATTTCTCTTTACAAAACTTAAGCCCACTACCAACCAGTCTTAGAGTTGAGCCCTTGGCTAAGCCTAAGACCGGTCTTAAATTAACGGTTGAAAGATAAAAGTCTTAGCGGTTTTGGATAGAAACTTGAGACAAAAGTCTCAACTTTAAGCCTAAGCCCTGACTAAGACCTTTCGTGAATACTGGCCCTTAATTCTGCATGTAATTCAAAATGTTAGGTTGTTCATTACTGAAATAGCTGAACTCCCTGTTTTTTCTTGTCATACTGTCAGTTTTATTCACTCCTTGGCTGCTTTTATTATGTCAGCATTTGCCTACTGGGTGTTCGGATTCCTTTCCTGTTTCCTCCAGACAATACCTCCAGCATGCTGATACAAAACCCCACTTGGCACATGACCATAATCCAACCGACAGAAACCTTTGTTCAAATGGACAAATGTCTGCACACTCAATGGGTTTACTGTGCTTTTGATCTTGAACCAATCTTTTGGAGAACCAATTCTTAATTTTCTCAAGTACGTCTAATTGATGCCATTCAATCCTACCCCTTTCAGCTTCTTGCAAGGTCCATGTGCACCTTTTGCAGCCGACTGTTGAGTTATATGGTCTCCAGCGTCTAGAGCTTATAATAAATATACATGTCATCCCTGATACTAGTGAGGTATTCATTATCTATCTTTGTCGTGCACATTGGACAATGGGATCTGGAGACAGTCCTGAGATAAGCATGACTGAAGACATAATTTTACTTTTGGACATCTTTTGTTGTTCCTCATTCCATATTTATTTTTTTCACAATAACTTCCACAAAATAATTTTCTTCAAACACTGGTCTGTCACAACAAATATTTCTTTCTTCCCAGATTTACTTAATTTATATTAAACTTCCAGTATTAAATACATCTTCGAGATTAATTGAAAAATCAAATTAATGAATGGATTGTTTGTAACAAGAACTGATTGAAGCGAAAATTAATTAGTCAGAGTTTGAATGTATAGTACATACTATAGTGTATGGCTCATTAGTGATTTGGTAAAGGAGATGTTTTTTTCAATTAACTGGGTGATACCGTAAAATTACAATTTAATGCTCCTGGGCTTTTTCTACTGTGTAACTTTTGTGTTCCGTTAGTCATATTTAATAAAATAGCAGAATAGTAAGTATACCACCTATTTGAATTACACAAAAATCTTGAGGCCAGTTGATATGACTTTTTTTACCTTAGCTACCCCAGCTCTGAATCTGCCTGACTTAAGAAAGTTAGTTTACCTTGGCCCCTCTAAATACATTTTAGCCAGTCAAACTTCTGGCCATCTCACCTTGAGTTTCAGAACGGGACTTTAATACCTCAAAGGATGGCAGTTAATCAGGCTTCGTGACCACAGGTTCAGGGTTCGACTGCTTTAAGGAGCTATGGGCAGAAGGTACAGCCAATAGCTTATGAACTTAGCAGTCGTTAAATCTGGAAACTTGTCAGCATCCAAGATACGGGTACAATTATTATTATTTTTACCAGCCTTTTTGCCCTTCCTGCTCAAAATGGAACATAATTAGCCACTCCAGACAAGAGAGAAACTGGTAAATTCAACTCAAATTAAATTTGAAGCTACAAAATTTTTAGAAAGAATATTAAATAAACAAAAAAATCAAATAGTTCCAGCCTGTTTCTTCAGAGCATTCACATGTACCAGCAACATAAACCTCATAGCAATTTGTAATCTTTCTGCCTCCCTTATGTATCCACATGTAGCGAGAATTGTGTACAGTCTGAAGAATTAAGTTAAGTCTGAAGAATTCAACCTACAAACAGGCTCACATGAATATCCATGAAGCAGCAATAATAGAAAGCCAGTTATAAACAACTATCCCAAAACCAAATCAGTTACGGTGTTACATTAAAACTTGGAACTCCATTGTTACTAAACTAGTGTGCAAACTATCATTCGTCTGGCGTTGTGGCGTGCTCCTGTAATCCAGTTACTTTGAGGCCTGAATTGAAAGACTTCTCACCACACTCAATTACCAGGTCTGATAAGATGCTGAACTGCAATCAGGTTGACACCAGAAAAATAAAAAAAGAGAATTCCCAAAACTCTATTTACTTTCAAAAACACACTTTTAAGCCCCATAACTTACTCTTAAAAAGGGGGTAGGAATGCAGGATATAGTAAGCGTATTTTGCATCTACAAATGTTTTCCGAGAGGGCTTGAGACGTAACATGGGTGCCAAATATTGCTGAGACTGCAATAACAGATGAACTTGTAAGACTTGAATGAAGGTGGGGTGGGGAAGAGGAAATATCAGTACAATGAATGCTAAGATGGATAACACGTCAGATCTGAAAGCCTGTACTGTACTTCAAAAAAGCAGGTCAAGATCAAAGAAGAAAAAAAACTAATATTCATTAAAACATTTGAACACAATCTGTGTGTGATTCGTGACTTAACCCACTAGAAAAGCCAGAATGTCGCCAAAGATACCAAACAGAGTAAAAACTATCAGTGACAAAGTAACACAAGACAAGTAAGATACAGAAGTAACTTTGCTGATAATAACTTTTGTTGTTCAACTCATGGTAACAGAAACAGTTTGAGGCTTTAGCCCCAGAACAGTACATACCATTTATATTTTATGTCTTATGCATAAAATTCATGTGGTTCTGTATGGTGGTTCTGTAATAACCTTAGTAATATTGAAATAGTACCTTAATTAATTGTGGGCTTGCTCCACCCATGTGTATTCTACAGTGATGTCATACTTGACGAGAATGTGGCTTCTGATGTACAATTAATTATATTTTCTTGTTATGTTTTAGTGTACATGTTCTTAGGTCAGCATGCTTTATATCTATTAGTTATCCCAACAGTATGCAAGAGCATTTCATTAATACAAGTAGTATAATATAGTCTCTTAATGGCTTATCTTAGTGAATTAAATCAGATGCCATGGTACTTAACCTACGCGTAATTTTGTCCATTAATCTTTCTCTCAGACGTATTTTATTATTGGAAGTAGATACAGTATATTCTTTTCTTGGGATAAGTGAATTATAGGTAACTTAATTATAAATCTCTAATATATATCATAATTGTGCTCATATATGAATATTATGGTTGAAGTTATTTGGGACTTATGTCCAATTTCTGTAAGTTCCTTATCAGTACTCTAGTTCGTGCATAAGTCTGTGACAGAATCAGTCATCATTTTATATTCTTTTAATTCATTACATATTCTATTGTAGTCATCTTAACTTGTGTAATTGTAATACTTTGCCAGCTTACATTATTGCTATAACACCCATTTTAAGTGTAGTCATTTCACTATGGGTGATAAATAATCTTTTATCACCTTTTATAAGTAAATATGTTCTCATTTACTGCTATAGTAGCCTTGAATTTAACATTATATTTTCAAATGGTCACATTTCCATAAGGCACTCTTATATATTTTCTTCTGAAGAATCACATTTGTTATCATGTAACTGAATTTCGTCCCTTCCTTATTCCTTCTGTTCAGGTCACTTTAGATTGTCCTTCAGGTAAGGTGACCCTATGTCTTGTCAGAATATTATTGGTCTGTAAATACAGTTAGCGTAGAGAATCATACATGTAATAATAAAATATTTCTTATCTACAATGCAGTCTTGACCTTTCTCCTCCATCTCTCAAGGTCACTGGTCAAACTTACTGGTACGGGTGGAACTGTAACTTTTGCTGTTCAACTTGTTGAAAACATTTAGGATCTCCAATTAACATTTTTGTCATTGTGGGTCTAAAAACTGCCCCTAACAGCACCCGAAAGCACTAAAATGATTTATAAAGGAAATGAATGTACCTCTGAACAAATTCTGCTTAATCTGTGACAGTATGGAATGACAATGAAATCTTATCTGAAGTTATCCCAAAGTAATCCTGTGATGTTCATACACATGTAGTTCAGACTTTGTTCAGGGATCAAAGTGTGTATGAAAGGTGACAGTTCTATTTAGATATACTAAGGCCCACTTTGTGTTGACAGTGATAAATAGGGTCAGCTTATGAATGTGCTATAAACTTGCCAGTTCCGATAACTGCCTGTAAAATATCATATTTACAAAGCATTTTCAGGAATGATCAATTCAACCACAGCAGGCCCTTGTGAATACACCCCCGATTGTCAAAAAAGTGGCCCAGAACTCAGAACAAAGATATTCTAATTGTAATTCTAATTGGACTTATTTAGCGCTTAATCTCCCCATACAAAGAGGACTCTAAAGCGCAACACAACCAAAAAAAGTAATCAACCAATTTCAGAATCCAGAGACAGAAGAGGGGTTCAAGCACTATAGAGAACTCCAGGGGATGGTATAGGTAAGGTGATTTTGCTTTGGTGTACTGGTAGGTCTTAAGCTGCTTTCTGAAAGAGGCTAGGGAGGGTGAGCCACAAACCTCATCTGGGAGAGCATTCCAGATAGTGGGAGCATCAAAAGCAAAACTATGACCAAACTGTTTGACAGATTTATGAACAGACAGGTAGAACTTTGGAATGACAAGGAAATTACCACCACTAAGAACTGCTGTAGGAAGAAAGATATGGATCAAAATACAGAGAAAAATCTGTGTGAAGAAACTTTTTCAGGCACATATTTTGTACATCTATTCACCATACAGGTTTTATATGTTGTTGGGTAATAGCTTCAAAAACCACGTTAAGGTTAACTTAAACTTAGCCATCAGATGCCTTTGGCATGCATTATACATGTAGAAGACATTGAAAATGTCAAATATCTCCTTTATGTTTGGCTTAGGATCAATGAAATATATTAGGAGGTTATGGGAAAGGCCTGGGATTCTAAAAAAATATTCAAGTCCCGACGTGGTCAAACTGGAGTCATAAAATTGATATCCTTTTATTTTGCAGTGTATCTACAACAATATTGCAAAGAATCCTCCAAACCTCACTTTAAGGGAATATTCTTCAGGACTATTCACACTTATTGCTTATATCACTTTTAGTTTTGCAGATAAAGTTTGGCAATTATGGACTTGGGTTCCAAAAAACAATAGCAAATTTGCCCCTCGATCTCCTTGTGAAGTTCCCTTTCTTTTATTTTCAGTGTTGCTAAAGACATGTTTAGAATAGTAGGTAAAGTGTAGCTAAAGGACTATTCAGACCTAGTGAATATTTCTTCTTTGCACCCTTCTTTCATTTTAGGTCATTATGTTGTGTATTTATGCTATGGACAAATTATTGGTAAAAGAAAAAAAAAGTGAAAAGATCTGGGTTTCTTGAGTAAATATCATGGTGTTTGGGCTTTGGCACTGAAATTACTTGTATGTTATAAATGGGAAATGTTTTAGATGAACAAAATGTTGATTTTATGATGATTATATACACGCTGGCAACAAATTAGTATATTGTGGATATTGCACCTTTTAATCAGCTATGTGGTTATGTATTGCGACTGGCATGCTGTATCTTTTCTGAACCACAGCTACACACCTCTGGCTAATTTTTGCTGCAGTAAAGAATCAGAAATGGGGAGGACAATGGCCATGGTTAATGACAAGAAAGATTCTTTAAAGAGACAGTAATGTTATGGCAAACATATAACTTATCTGAATTAGACAGAGTGTGACACAGACAGAAGTGGAAAAGACAGAACAGCTATAGAGATAATAGAATTCCCTGCAGCTATCCTACAGAGAATATCACAGTATACAAACTTTACTGACAGAAATGTGACATTACATTGTAGGATTGGGGATTTATATAAAATGTAAATGTAAGCAATACTGCCTGTACAGTGACTGAAACATTAGTCAACTGTGAACTGCATTTTTGATATTCGGAATATCAGCATGTAATCAGTAATTGTTTTCACTATTATGTCCCTAATAAAATGCTAAAATGTTATAAAGCATATTCATGTAAGTTGCTGATGTGGGGGTTAGCCACTTTAGGCCTAACTACGGCAATTACTTTTTGGTTGTAAATAGTAAATTAACTGGCTTTTGGATGAAAAAAGGAATATTGGCATTGTAAGGGAACATTGAAACATGCACTTTACAAATGCTTTATATATGTTTGTTTTGACAGTGTGTTATCTATAATTTCAATGCAATGAATTTTCAATGGTTATTAACATCGCAGATCTTTGTGGAAAGCCCTTTTATTCATTTCAGGAGACAGATGAAGCAAAAAAAAAGAACGAAATCCTTGGAAGGAAATGATGTTTGTACTGAGCATTGATGTTTTTCTAAATGGGTCATAAATCATATCATAGAAGCCAATGCTTCAAATAAGATACAATATACACAATGTATGAATGCAAGGTACTGAAGCTTTTCATGCCTTGAAAAATGTTTCTTTTGCCTTCAGTTCAACTTAAATGAACATTTAAATACCCATATAACACAAGCCTCATTATATAAACATTATATATATATATATATATTGATTAAAATTTTTATGATTGAATTTATAACTTGTATTGGTGTTTAATTTTATAATACTTGTTTTATTTAATTTCCAAATCATTTTGTTTTTCCCTTGTGAAACTTAAAGTGTATCTTCAGTTAAGACACTAAATGGATTTTCCAATTAAAACATATATCATTCTACATACGGTTTTGAAGTCTTTTCAGGACATTTTGCAACGTCAAATATGACCTCAATTTTTGACTCAAACTTGTGCGAAGTAACAGATTGTTTCAAAGTTCAGGACTTTGTTAAAACACATACAAATGTAAAAGGAATTAGAAACCACTGAGAGTGAGCTGTATGGGCTGTATCATGTGTTTCATGTTAAAATTATTACTAGGATTTGCCAGTTGTCTGGCATACACGTATGGTTTGTAATTTTGTAATGCATATTAATATTCACTTTATAACAGATAAATGTAATTTTATCAATGATATTCAGTGAGTATTTCAACAATGCTTTTTTGAAAGAAAAATCATAACTGTGAATTTACAAGTAAGTGTTAGTTTTAATTTATTACTGTGGAACTAAATCAGGACAAGTCAGAAATGACTATTGAAAGAATTTTATTGCACAGAAAATAAATGCATTTGAGCTGTACCAAATCGTTAGGAAATCCATTATAAAAGGCTCTGTTTAGATTGAAGTATATGTTAATTTTTAATTGTGTTCTATGTTATATGCTGTTATGATACTTAATGATCCGAAAAATCTACAAAGATTCTTAAAGGTAAAATTTGGCTCATATTATATCATCCTCGGTGCTATTGGCCTAAAGTCATCTGATATTAAACAATGAAATAACTTTTTCTTCAAATCACTAAGTTTATTGTAGCCAGTTTGATGTCAGTTCAAGGAACAACATGTTCTGACAAGTGTAGTGACACTATGACTATGACAGTTGTACAGTTGTATAGTTGTACAGAGAGACACAGTTGCTATGGTAATATGGTATAGGAAGTCATTGTGTATGTGGTTTTCATTAGCATTTGAGAAGCCAGGTTCCTGCCCAAAACCTATGGGATTTGGAACATGTGTGGAACTCTGTTCTGGTGATGATAGTTGCCCAGGTTTTCAGAAATGTTGCTCCAATGGATGTGGTCATGTGTGTATGAACCCAGGCAAGTATTTGATATTGGATAAGTGTACGCATGAGTTCAGGAGTGTGGCAGTAGAAATATTGTTATGTCTGCAGACTGCAGTGTACTTACAGAAGGCCTAACTGTAACATAATTCATAGTAATTGCCTCTGTGGGTAGCATTAAGATGGTATTCTCTCACCCACCTACTACATTATGCCAAACTACTACTAAAACCACTACGGCTGCTGCTACTAGTGACACAATTTCTTAGTTCTTGCCCAACAAGTGTATTTTCGTAATCTTATACAAAAAGGGTATGTGATAGGGCTTTGCAATAAGTTTTGGTTTGTAGAGTAGTTGGTACTTACCAAAGTGACCCCTTTTTCCAGATCTAAAGTCTTTAGCTGTACCCACTGAAGAAAAACAGGGAATTAAACTGGAGTAATTTCACAAAAACATTTTTGGTCTCTGGTAGTAGTAATGTATCATAAAATCGATGATTTACTGGCAATGTAAATGTTTTGTATGCGAGAGAATCCAATATTCAGCAGCACGACAAACCAGCTTGTATGGATGCAAATTCATTACTATGAATGTTTCATATTCAGTTCCAGTAGTAAAACCTGGTTTCTGTCCTGCACCTGGAATCGGAATATGTGTAGAACTGTGTGGTGGAGATCAAACATGCCCAGGAGATCAAAAGTGCTGTTCCAATGGATGTGGTCATGCGTGCATGGATCCAGGTAAACAAAACACATTTATCAATCACTACACTCATTGGTGTGGAATCACATTTCATAGACAAATTTCAAGATTTATTTATTTGGGATTTTACGTCGCTTTCAACACTGTACAGGTCATATTACGACGGGTAGTTGGAAGGGCAGAGGAAACAGTACATACAGTTCGTCAGGGTTCTGTACTATAAACTGCCGACCAACGGCAAGCAACTACCAGCTTTCCCAGTTGAGGCCATTGCTGGGAACCGAACCCTGGCCTCAGAGGTGACAAATTTCAAGAATGCTTAAGAAGTGCTAAACTAACTTCATGAATTTCACTATTTCATAAGGTTTTGAGACACTTGGGTCAACTAATGTGTTAAATAATAGCCTTTATAAAGAAGCAAGCAGGGTCCTCATTGGCCAAGTAGCTTAGCAGATTCGGCATATAACCACGGGCTGTTACCTCTGTGTGGGTTCGGCTCCCACAAATTGCAATGCTCAGAACCTATCCTACTATGACCCAGGCTGTTGAACGGTTCATAAAACACCAATTTGGACCTTTATAAAAGCAAGTTTTTCTTCTCATATTGCTTGGCAATATCACTTCCACTATTATAAAAGCAAGGTGTTTTGTTGTCATATTCCTTGGAAGTGGCGTTTCCACAAACCATAGTATTTAGCACTTTGCTCATTGTAGTATTGGACACTCAGTGAGCAGTTAATTTTCTGAGATCACCTTTATCATAAGCACATCTTAAAAGTGTGTGTGCATAACCTTTGTAAATTTACATTACTTCACTAAGCAGAAATACTTTAGTGCTACAAACATCATTGCATGTTTGACTTTGACTGTACTCTCTGCACAGTATATGTTGGACAACTGTTACATTTCAATACTTTCCTCCGGTATCGTATACAGGAATGAGATGGGAATGGGTTACATTTAAATACTTCCTTCTGGTGTTGTGCACAACTATGAGATGGGAATGGGTTACATTTAAATAGTTCCTTCTGGTGTTGTGGACAACTATGAGATGGAAATGGGTTACATTTAAATACTTTCCTCTGGTTTCATGTAGAGGAGTGAGATGGAAATGCGTTAATCTAATATTTACTCTGGTATCACACACAGGGATAAGATGGTAAATGGCAACATTTAAATATTTACTCTGGTATAATACACAGGTATGGTATAAAAATGGGTTATATTTTAGCACTTACGTTCCCAGAAGTATGGGAAGATCTTCAGTCTTACAGAAGACTGGGGTTGATTAAATTTAGCTACTTTCATCACTATCTAGCAATGTGTTTTATCTAATCATCTGGATATGGACATTTTTGTTTGTTTTCCCAAGCACTCCTTATTATAGATGATTAATGTTACAAAGGCTGAATAAGTATCTTTCGTAAATATTTAATTAATTATGTAAGTTACAATTTTTTCCCACATCAGAAGGGATTTTAGCAGTGCTTCTGCTCGTTTTTTTTGCCTTAAAATCTGAGTAGAAATGGCGAAGAAATCTTACTTTAAAATTGATGTATTTGTACTCACTAGTGCCTGTTACTCTGAATACATTTCACAGCTAAAGTTTTACATTCTTTTGATAAATATGGACATATTTGACTTATTTGTAAAATCAAAGCGGTGGATAATAAAAGCAAAACACCCTTTTTGATGTATATCAGATAGACACAATGCGATACATTCACTTTAAATTATTTTAGTGCACAGACCAGGTTTCTTATCTACTTGGAGACAATTAGGACTTAGGTACGTTTTTGCATGATTTTTTATTCTTTCAGTAATGTTATGCAACATGTCTTTGTCTCACAGTGTATGAAAAACCCGGCGAGTGCCCTAAAAACTTGACAAGTGATGAGTGCATCAGAGGATGTCCATCTGATAGCAGCTGTCCTGGCGATTTGAAGTGCTGCCAACAATGCTGTCCCCAGAGTTGTGGCGGGGTTTGCGTTAAACCAGGTCTTTATTTTATCACAGAATATTTTCCACCTGTGGCCGATTTCACAAAGGGACTTAAGTCCAGATTTAGACTTAAATTTAAGACTTTGGTCTTAAATTTCTGTTAAGTCTGTGGTCTTAGCAGATTTTACAAAGCAGCTAAGTCCATAAAATTGCTAACTCAGTGGACTTAACTTTAAGTCTGGGAGGTAGTGGGCTTAAATTTTGTAAAGAGGACTTAAATATGATCACCATATTAACCTTTTCTCCACTTCAAAATTTGAAATGGCTGTAAATAAAGTATAATTATATAGAAAACCTTACTGAAGTAGTCTTTGGTAAGTTTATATGATGTAACAAGGTTTTCCATTTCAAAACAGCACTTATCCTTAGATAACATGCATCAAATGAAGGATATAAAAGGTCATATGACACAGAAAACTACTGTGGTTATTTGACAAACTTGGACTTAGCTAAGTCGCTCTTTGTGAAATCCATTTAAGTCCCAGACCTAGCTAAGACCAAACACTTAGATTTAAGTCCAAGATTTAGCCAATAAACGGACTTAGTTTAAGTCCTTTAGTGAAATCGGCCCCTGCAGTTTCTAATATTATTACCCACCATCTGTGACTGTGGCTTAGCGAGGAACACAGTCGCCTAGGATTACAGATGGTCTGAGTTGGAACCCAGTTACAGGCAGATACATAGTGGCTTTCAATGACCACTTAAAATTGTGGCCCTGTCATTGGGTCATGGCACAAGTAACATGCTAAAAATCCCAGGTGACATTGGCATTTATCCCTGACACTGTGTCTTTCAGTTAGTCGATGTTACTCACTATATATAATTTGGGCAGTAATTGTTGAATCTTTATGGGCAAAATAGCATATACAAGATCATTCCACAAAGGGGAAGAGGAGGTATTCTAATCGCATCTCGTTCTCCATGAGCAAAACTCAAAAGCTATACTGGGCCATATTTTCATGCAACCAGTGAGTACCCCTGGCTCAGTTTCCTCAATTATGCATTAGGACTCAATATTTTATTTTGTTTTCATTTATATCTTGCTTTGCATCCCCAGGTAAGATTTTGTGCTCCTTCAAGCACTGTTTGTTTATTATCTGTATGTTTAAACTGTCACTTTAAGTGATGGTTCAAATATACAATCTGAGGCATTAATCACATAACTGTTTACACCTTCCCTGCCTCAGTTTACTTTTATTGTAATGGGGTTTATTTAATGGAGTTTTTAGTTCATTCAAACTGATAAAAATCAAATGTGTATTACCTATAATAAGACCTAGAATCTGATGTATGTTAATCACTTTCTTTTATCCATTTATGTTTCAGTAATTTGTGAGGATGATCCAAATTACAAGAAGACATTTAAATATAAAGGGAAGAAATGTAAGAAGTGTACCTGTGCAGACATAGCAGAACGGAGCAAGAAAATGAGGAGGAAATTTTGTAAAAATAAAAAGAGAAACAGGAAATGTTGTGCCACTTGCAGCCAGCTGTAAATCATTGTCCAATATTTTTGCTTATTTGGCAGAAGAGTATTGCATTACTTTAAATTAAAATTGTACGTGAAGATATAGAATTTTTTTGACTAGTAATAAAGGAGGACAAAATCCATACTGCCTTATACTGGTTTTATTCTTACTGGTATTCTTAGAATATCTCACCACTTTAAGACTACATAGATTTGTATAGTTTTGCAGGCCAGTCAGTGATACTGGTACTGAAATGGTACAAATGACTTGAACGAGATGAACACTGCCTTCAAACAGAAGTCTATTTAAAACTGAGTATAAGCTATTAAAAATGAATGTTTTCCAAGTTTAACACAATAAAAACAAAAACAACTGATTTCCACTAACCTTCAAGTTAAGTCAATAAAACATCGATTGGAAGTTGAAATTTGTAAAACGTTGATTCGCATTATGCATTGAAGCAAAGCCCATATATTATCTATTAAATTAAAGACTGGCACTTAAACTTACTAAACTCAACTGAAACTAGATCCTGTATCTGTATACTGTATCCTATTTCCTCTAGATATTATGAAGAGGTTATAGCAAGCATTTTTCTCAGGAAGGGTTTGAGTAAATGCTCATGAAGTAAAACCCCTCTCTCACCTGTGTGAATAGAGGTTATGAATAAGATATGAATGCAATAATTTTGTGTGTTTGTAATTCCTGTCTGGTTTTGGAATCAGTTTCTAAGTTTTTGTGAGCATTGTCGGGGAATCATTTTTTCGCCATTTTTTATTACTGGTGTAACTGAAAGACTAAATAGATTGCATTTGGTTATAGAGATAGCAGAAAAGTGTTGCGAAAATATATGAAGACAATAAAAAGACACTGTATCACTGCTGAAGCTAGGATATTATTGGTGCCATTGGTATTTATGCATCAGTCTTTTGTAAAGATGACCAATATTTCCAGAAGAAAATGTAAAGTTAATGGGAAGAAATGGTTGAATTTCTCCTGGTGGACTTTTGCAAAAGAATAATAAAATTTGAAAAAAATAAATTATAGACATGAAACAAATATGTTGTGGCATCTGCAAAGCAAATTAAAATATTGACTGACTTTACTGCTGCTCTGGTAAAAGAATAAAAATGGATTGAGAGATTTGCGTTGACAGATTTGAGTGTACATTTCACAAAGGTTTGAGTGAAAGGTACATATACCACAGCATAATGTTTAGAGTATCCCAGGTGAAACTAAGTATAAAATTATAAAATATATGCTATGGAGTCAATTTTAATCTGTGATCTTTAAATAAATGGCGGTCTTCTGTCATTAGGTCCTATTGCCAGCGACAGGCTAAAAAACCTCAAAGACGTTGATAAATGGTCATCCTTGAACCTCTGTCATTCAGTTAGGGGAATGTCAATTACGTAAGAGCTTGGGCTGTACTTGTGCAGTCAGATGGGTTGAATAGTGCTTTGAGCCCTGTAGTACATGGAGATATCGCGTGGAATATAAAAATACAATATAACAATAATGTGTTATTCAGTATTCATGACCAAAACATTAAAATTGTACTCTATATTACAGTAAGATTTGCTCAACAGATAACCCTGTATTAGACCTGATTGTCTCAGGAAAAACTGTCTAGTTGTTTTATAAAGTTTCAAGTCACATAAGGTACTGTTAATATGCATGTACCATTTCTTTACATCAGCATACTGATCAGACACAGACACCTCGAAACTTTTGTCCCTTATAATGTACAAGTACTTTATGAATACCGACCTTTCAGTGTATATGTTTGAAAAGGATTTTGATACAAACCTGAACCTTAACCAAGGCGATACAACTAGAATGTGTATACATGGTACATCTAAAGATGCAGTCAGTCAAGGTAAGTAACACTCTGTTACGTCCTTTGGAGTTGCAGTTTGATGTTCTCCAGGGTTCTATTCTTGGTCCAATACTTTATCTCTGTGTACAAACCCAATTATTTCAATCATACAGTCATACAGTCGGGTAGCCGATTACACACAATTATATATAATCTATCGCTAACAAATATTATCTCAGTCCATGAAAACACTTTACAATTGCCTCAAAAATATTAAAAAAATTATGTTAACAAATACAAACAAAACTCAATCCCAATGAATCTGAATCTGTATTGATAGGCTCAAAACCAATCAAAAAACAACTCCTACATCTTTTTTCCAAGCAATAACTAGATTTCACGGCCCCAAATGTCAGAAATGTTGGTGTGATGTTTGACCTAAAGTTGTCTTTCTTGGACCATGTGTCAAAACTCACTCTACAGGGTTCTCACTCATCTTTCCAAGTATTTAATTCTAGTATCAACCCCTGTTCTGGCTAAGTAAAGGCTACAATTTAAAAAAGGCCTGAGGTAATACAGTATTCTAAAACATGGCCAACCAGCATACCTGAGTGAATTAATCCACCTGTCCCCAAATCCAAGCTCCCTCATGTACCCTCTTTTGACCTCAGAGTTCACAAATCACACACACATTTTTCTCATCACCCCTTAGCAGATGAGGACAAAGAATTCAGATTAAATTAATATAATTTATTAGAAGACAAGAGTTTTTTTGTATTTAACAGTATATACGGATTTTACGATTTGCAATTTAGATAGATAGCAGAATTGAATTAAACCACCAAACCTCACCCGGGATACTATGTTATTTTAAAATCTATCAATCATGCAGGAGGGCCTGGTGATTAGCACTGTTTTTTGTACCAATTTAATGTCAAACTAATAAGGTATACACGAGCCCCTTATTACTATTAAGTTTTGTAACCCCAGAGCCCAAAAGCCAAATAACACCCCAGTTTTGTATAAGATACAACAGGGTGGGGGAGAGTGAAATCTTAGAAATAAGGCAAAGATTGGAGAATTGTAAATTTTTACCAAAGGGGTCACCCAGAGGTCAAATACATGAATGAAACAACTGGGAAACAACTTCTCAGATGAGATAAATGTTATGGATTAAAGAAGTGGAAAAGTTGTGAAAGATAGTAATTGCCATATATATTACAGAGAATAATAAAAATCCTATAGTGCAAGTATTGATGGTAACGATACACCATGTATAGTTAAAAATGAGATAAAACAAGTATTCATGTGATCATTGCTGGAATGAAAGATCAATGAATGGTAAAGTGAAACATTCAGTTGCAGGTCTAGTAAACCCTAACTTTTGTAAGCTAACCTGATATCAGAAGCCAACACAAAAGAAGATATTAAGTATGATGCATCTCTCCCTTTCAGTCATTATGTCCCTGCCCTATGGAACTCTCTTCCAATCCACATAAGAAATAGCCCATCTGTTAAATCTTTTAGGAAACATCTCAAGACCTACCTCTTTTAACTCAAGCTTCCACAGTTAGTACTCTTCCCTCTGATCACAATCATAACCCTAGATTACTGACCTAGATTGTCCCTTGCCTTTGAACACTACTTTTGTTAAACTAATACACTGGGTTCCCCATTGTTGGGAAGATATTGTATCAGCAAAGTAGGAGATTAGATTAGATTGGATTACAGATAAATATATTTCTCTTCCATTTGAGTGAGATACATTTGCTATCTTGAATGATTACTGTCAGCTAATGTACTTTAACAGTATAATGAATTTAGCAAAATAAACACAGCCAAAAGTTAAACGATAAAATGCCAAAGATAATTTTATTAAACAGTTTCTAGAGGTCGTAGATTAAAGCCACAAGGTCAGAATAATGTAAGCTGCTGAGTGTTTGGGCATATTTTATTTTACATGTTAGTATATGTTTAAAATATAAAGTTTGCAGATTTTATGGATGAAATCTGAAAAACCACCAATCACAATATGCTCTCTGATAAAATGAATACAACTCGTGTAAAAGAACCTGATATCACATAAAATAATAAAAACTGTTACAACTAGTGAACATGAAAGAATTAATTTTATTTATTTGGCAACTAGTACCCAAACCCATGCACCCCATCATAATACAATCGTTTAGCCTGCTGGACGTGGGGGTGGGACTGGAGGGCTCTTTTTAACTTCTATCTGTAACCTTGTATGTCCTTCGATTGCAGAATCCAATATGATGGACCCTATCGTTTCATACGCTTCATGAAGCGTGAAGTGACCTGCTATTGGTGGAGAACTACGAACCAGAACAGCAATAGTAAATTCTATTAAGGTCGACCATAAACTGACTGGACAGGCCCCTATACAGGCCGTGTCGTACACAGTTTCTAGAGGTCGTAGATTAAAGCCACAAGGTCAGAATAATGTAAGCTGCTGAGTGTTTGGGCATATTTTATTTTACATGTTAGTATATGTTTAAAATATAAAGTTTGCAGATTTTATGGATGAAATCTGAAAAACCACCAAGCGCCAATCCGAGCTAAGATGAAATGACCTTGGCAAAGGTGAGAGGGATAATGGAGGGAGCCACAGATGCGTTTTGCAAATACTGCCATACCGCCGAGCTCCGCCACAACCCGTGGGCCATAATGTGTTGGAGCTGAACATTATTATCAAATGCCATGGTAGCTCCAGATCTTCTGAAGGAATGAAACCCATGCCCTCTAATAGGAATGTGTAAATGGGTAAGGACGGTTTTCAATGCCGCTCTGATGGTGGTGTCTATAACCACGGTATAAGGAGAATTTTTGTGAACGAATAAGGGAGCTTGAGGATGGAGGGGTCTGGACTCAATCAATTCCTTGATAGCCCTGACAGGACATAGTCGGGGATTTTTAAGGTTTGGAATCTGAACAAAGTGATGGGCTGATCGATCTTGCAAGGTTTTTGTCCATTTCAACAGAATATGGGCCCCTGGATGAAGGAACAATACGTCCTGACGGAGAATGTGGCGGTATGGATCAAAAGCCGCCTTGGAATGAGGGGCAATGTTTGACATGCGCAGAAATGCAAAGAAAGCTATTAAAAAGGCAGCTCTGAAGAGGGGGGGGTCTGAGAGAATGTCGCAAAATAGAATGCATCATATTAATATCAAACACACCTCTGACTGTTGGGGAATAGGTGAAGTTAATTTTTATACTCCTAAGATACGCCCCCACCAGGGGGCTCTCTAAAGGGGCTATGTCCCAGTGATAATTTTTTGCCATGAATCTTAAAGATGACATGTAATTTAACATGACCTTATGAGAAATCTGATTGATGAACAGATATTCAAGAAAAGTAATGATGGAGTGAATTGTGAATTCCAAGGGTAAATCCATAAATAACACAAATGCCAGGTAAGTGGAGAAGTGGACTCTATGAGAAGCCCTGGTGGATGGTCTGTATGCTATCCTGATTCTGTGAATTGCTGCTTCTGCCAAGGCATTGGAAGGAGCTCCCAGATTTCGATCTACAATTATATATGCAAGGTCAAGTCAAAATAAGAGTGGAAAATCGGTTCCCAATGATAATTTTTGACTAAATGCTTCAATATATTTTCATCCACCAATTTATTAGAATGTATGCGAGATAAAGTATCAGCAATCCTATTTTCTTTACCAGCAATGTGTTCAATGATTAAATGAACATCATATATTGCTGTGTAAAGCCAAATATTCCTTATGCACAGTGCCAGAAAAGGGTCCCTAGTCTTGCCATTTTTGACCACCTGGACAACGCTGTGATTGTCACAAAAAATTTTGACGCTTGAATGACGCCAGTGTTGACCCCAAACCCTCAAGGCCAACAAGACATTGAACATCTCCAGATGTACGATTGTTAGAACAAAGCCTGGTATCTCCCTCACTGGAGTCGCATATACACGATCTCTCCAGACTGCACCCAACCCAGTAAGGGATGCATCCAGGAATAGTGACTGGGTGTCATCGACCGCGTTCTTTTCAATGAAGGTGATCCCATTGAATGAAGGGAGAAACTTAATAAACCAGTCTATATCTGCGTGAAAGGCCTTGTTTAAATAAATTTTTTGTTTATGACTACCTTCCCTAAATGTGGCCAGAATCCTATTAATAAACACTCGAGCCGGTTTCACTATCTTCTGTATGTATAAAAGTTTCCCCATCAACGCCTGAAACTTGTTTTTAGACAGGTATTTTTGACCCCTGACCTTAACACACTCTGCATAAATATCCTGTAATTTTTCTTCGTTTATGGCCATTGTGTTACTATCAAGATCAATGTCAATGCCCAAATATGTGAGGCGTTTGGTGGGGGGGGTGAGCTTCGCAATATTCAAGGGGAGGCCCAGCTCTTGCAACAGTGAACATAATTTATCAAAAGCTACGTCTGCTTTAATTTTAGGTAAAACCGCTACATAATCGTCTATGTAGCAGTGAAGATTACAATAATCTCTCATGAAGTAAGCTATGGAGTCTGATAATAATTGGAACGAAGCTGTCCCGAAGATCCAGCCGAACGCGACCGACTTATCCAGATAAAAACTGCCCTCCCACTTAATCCCCAACTTAAGGGCATCGACTGGGTCTACAGGTAGATTCCTGAAGGCTCGGGCCACATCTATTTTAAACATAACTGGGTCTTCCTTGATACTAACAATGTCTTGAACAAAGTCATCAATAGAAGGTAGTTTCAGTACTAAAGGAGTACCATCAAATTTTTCTTTAGTTACCTGATCATTTAATGCATTACCCTGGGGGAATGAGAGGTCCATGATGACCCTTCTACTATCCCCATCCTTAGGTCGTGACATTAAAGGTGAACAGTGGAAGTCTTTAGAATCCACGCTATCAACAGGACCCAGCATGGCCCCCAAACTAATTTCTTTGTTCAAGTACTTCTGTATATCTTGTGGATACTGTCGAGCCGAAAAATGATTGGATACCTCTTGGTTATGCAACCTGTCTGGAGATATCAGGGACAGAGGGAAGCCAAATTTTATGTATTGAATTAATCTGTCATCTGGATAACCCTGCAATTGTCGCTCCCAAGCTGGGATATTCAGGCCTGATATCAAAGGAATTCTTGCCATGCGATAGTTAGGTAAGTTTGTATTCCTTATGATTGTTCCTATTCTTAAGCACTTATCTATCGAATCTATGGCTACAGGCAAACGATCCGGACCAATGAATCGAAAATCTGTACTGTCCAATGCCAGATGACCCACCTTCTTGGTTCGTATATTATAATCCGACAGATCGTGGTTGTTACGCGGATTAACCCGAACGCGCTCCCTAATACAAGTCCCCATCTTGTCCTCAACAATACCATCAGTCAATGGTTGTGATTCGACCTTTATACTTTCATCATCACTTTGTACATTAATATTTTCCATCTGATGTATAAGACCATCAATTACATACTGCATATATTTCACATACGAGCAACCATGGCGCTCCCAAGCTATTTTTTCTCTCATATATTCCCAATAGGCTTGCTTTGCCTCCTGCTTCAAATCCTTTGTGATAAACTGGAATTTTGAATCAGTTCGTATTAAAAAATAACCCCTTCCTACGACTTCCATGTACTGTTCAATATCCCTGTGCAAAATTTGTAATCTTATATCTCCCTTCTCCTGAAACCACCAGAAGAAACCCTGGAGGTCAGATCCCTCTTCTCCATCTATATGCAATAGCTGCCGGTGGCGTTCGCCATGGTTACTCACAATGCGAAGCACAGTGTATGGTATACTATCGAAGTTTACCATCTGACTCCCCCACACTTTTGTTAGTTCTTCCCATGGCCCGTCCATGGAGATGGCAGCAAAAGACAATTTCAACTCACCCCAGGCATCAAAAACCCGAAATTTTTTGAACTCTGGTGCCCGACCATCACCGCTGCCACCCCCCTGGACAGCCCCAGACAATATATCATGCTGTAAATATTTAGCATTGTTCATATTACCGTAATACATATTTTCACAACCATTATCATAAGCATTAGTATCATTTTTACACTCTTGCTTATTAACTAAATGCATTCTGTTCATATAAACACCACTTAATTGTTCATTATTGTTATCTTCATTTAATTTAACTTTATTGTCTGTAACTTTATACACATAGCTCTGTTTTGTCCTTGATTGTTCATTATTGTTATCTTCATTTAATTTAACTTTATTGTCTGTTACTTTATACACATAGCTCTGTTTTGTCCTTGCAGGTTGTCCAGGTGATCCTGCTGGCTCCTACCTTGCTGACACTGCCTTGACCTCTTGTGATCTGACGTTCACACGAAAACTACATTTAAATTCTGGATGTGATGAAGTACGACCTTGTTTGGAACACAAGGAACAAATATGTCTGTAGATACCGTGGTTACCTTCATTGCTGCACGATCCCTCATTGTAAAATTTGCAAATACGACTCTTCTGTCCGAAGGAAGACACATTCTGACCATTCATGACTGCAATTTGAGAGGAACTGACACGATTCAGGGCCCATTGTGTGGTATCATGCCATTGAAGCCTACCTTCCTCAACCTCTGTCATTGAGACAGCCCAGGCGGCCCTCACGGCTGGCCACGGCAAGGCTACGGAATCGTTCAGTGCCAACATCATCTGCTTGAGCACATGTCGCAGCAAGGTGTTATCGTCGATTTGCAAAGCATTATTGAGCTGACCTACCGCCCACTGTTGCAGGTTCATCTCATCAAATGCCGGTTTCTTGCTGTTTGAAGAGGACACAAAGCCCTCATTGGGCCACCTCACCTCAGGTCTACCCACTGGCATATCTGTTATATTATATCTACCAGATTTTTTTCTATGTAGAAAGCCCTTACCTTGCAGAACATCATGGTGTGCTTGTGTTTCAAACTGGGCCAGAAGGTCAGAAACCGTGGACGCCACGTGAGGCATTGCCCTCAACCGCTCCAAACTGGGGACAATCGCGTCCTTGTCGTAGCCTCGCCTCTGCTCCTGCTCTGCTGGTGGTTTATAATTCCCAGGATATCTACTGTCCCGTGACTGAGGATGCAGTGAAGTTGGTTCTGGCATTCCTTCCCTGGCTGGCCACTTATAAGCATTAAGTAGGCTCGCATGAGGAGTGAGATCTCCCAACTTCTGAGCGCCAGGCGATGTGACCTTGGTCTGTGGTAGTTTGAAGGTCACATTGTCCCTAGGTCCCGACTGAGGAGATGATGCTGGGGTTGAGGTGATAGTATTGTTCCGCTCCAGTCTTTCCAACCGCTTCATAACTTCCGAGTTTGACTGCTCCAGCCGGGCCAACACACTCAGTACTGTGTGATCTACAGAAGTTGACGACGCTGCTACAGTATGGGGCGGACTTGCTACAGAAGCTAACATGGATTGACTATCGTCATTAAGGTACGAACCGTCTTTGCTATTCACCAAGTCCTTACTCTTGCCCTTTTTCACAGCCCCATTCTTCTTATTCTTGCCTGGTACAGGAGTTGCCTTCTTTTTCTTAGTCGTAGTTAATGGTGACTTCTTACTAGAAGCAGGCATTCTTTTGATTTAAAAACAACTAAAACAACTAAAACCATAAAATAATTTGATTTTTCATTCACTCTTTTTAACTTCTATCTGTAACCTTGTATGTCCTTCGATTGCAGAATCCAATATGATGGACCCTATCGTTTCATACGCTTCATGAAGCGTGAAGTGACCTGCTATTGGTGGAGAACTACGAACCAGAACAGCAATAGTAAATTCTATTAAGGTCGACCATAAACTGACTGGACAGGCCCCTATACAGGCCGTGTCGTACACACCTTTCAAATTTCAAAAATATTTTAATTTATTTAATTTTTCTTTTTTTCTTTTGTCATACATCAAATACAACTGACTTTGTTGTGTCCAAATGCCAAAAATTATTTGATTTCATTTCTAAGCATGAATTTCTTGTTGTCCTGTGACAAGTTTAGTCATTGTTTTGGCATGTTGCACAACATTTCTTTTTGCTTTTCTTACGTTTACAAAATGCCTCCTTCAATATTTCTTTTGCATTTCCATATTCCTCACAGGAACAATTCTTGCACTTGTACTTATTCCCATGAACGTTCACTTTAATAGTTTTTCTGTATGATGGGTCATCTTTGCATGGAAATGCTGAAAAGAAGTACACTATTTTATAATAAATGAAAGCAGGTGCATTGTTTTTTATAAATGAAAAAAGTATCAGTGACGAATTTTTGTTATAAAAGTTATATTAATGAAATGTTATGAAACAATCCCAATAGACTCCAAATTATTATCATAATTATTATTATTATTATGAAAGAAGACAGTGCCTCGCCTGCCTATTCTCCAATTTTATCATTCAAAAGATAAAAAATGTGAATTTAGAGTACGAGTACATGTATCTTTCTTGAGTCTTTCCACAAAAATTATCTTAATTTCATTTTATAAGACACATGAAAAATACACTGGCATATGGCAATTGGGCAAACAAGTGTCATTAATCACAGGTCAAAGTGACTGTTTAACGTCCCTCTCAACTGCTGAGTAGATCCTTGGATTGACTCTATGTGCATTCCACTAGTTGCCATGAACTGGATTTGATCTCACGACCACACGTGTGAGAGCCATGTGATCGAGATAATTTTATCATCAGAAGGGCCACAAGGAGATCAAGTGGAAAAAAACATTCACAGACTTTCGAGTGTCACAGAAAATAAAACTGTTTAGTTGTTTTTATTCTTGAAAAGATAGAACAGAAATTAGTACTGTTAAAAAGCCTTAACCAAATGATTTTATAACTGTTTTATGACAATGGATAAATGAATATACTTGACTTTTGTCCTTGACTTTGTGAATGCCATTTATGACAATTCCAAAGTTTTTTTTCTGAAGGAGGCAATAGAGAAAATGAAACAAATACCATTTAGCATTCCTCACTGTCGATGCAACAAAATCAAATCTGTATCCAAAATGTTTCATTTATTTATGAACAGATGAATAAAACTGAAATATGAAGGAGGTACCTCCCCCTTTAAATAATTAAAAATATCACATATCAATATAGTTTAATTATTATATTATATTGATGATGGAAACTAATACATGAACACATGTTAACTGTATTAAGTAATCAATGAAATGTAAGTATATATATCGCACCTGGTTTCATGCACTGATGTCCACATCCATTAGAGCAGCATTTCTCAAGTCCTGGACAAGTTTCATCTCCATTGCAACGTTCTATGCAGGGACCCACAGTAGGCACTGGACATGTCCCTGGTTTGGTTACTGGTACTGTAATTACCATCCGTGTTAAAATTGGCCTTAGGGAATTTTATTTATTTGGGGTTTCACATCGCTTTCAACACTGTACAGGTCATATCACGAAGGGTAGTTGGAAGGGCAGAGGAAACCAGTACATACAGTTGGTCAAGGTTCTGTACTGTAAACTGCTGACCAACGGCAAGTAACGGCCTTAGGAAAAGGTTTAACATTGTAATTTAAGCAATAAACAGATTTGAAACTGTATTTTCCCCATTGTTATGGCAGTCTGCTTTTTTGGATCAGGCATTAAAAGCGATGTTAAGCTCCAAATCTTATAATTGAACTTTCTAAAATTCACATTTATTTTTACCTAATTACTACGACGATTGATATTTTGTAGTTTTAAATGCAATGACTCATAAATCCAGGTGATAGATGTCTGCTGGTTTTATGTGTATTTATATGATTTTTCCTGAAAATATGTGTTCCAATAAGTAGCGCAAATCTCTCTCTCTCTAACAAGATATCTCCATAAAAATGAAACTGATTTCTTTGACATAAAATACTCACCAAATTTTTCTGTAGTTCTCATCTAGAACATCTAAAAAATTTTTATTTTGAATATAATTTACATAAAAAAATTCTATCACATTAAATATAAAACTTATGTAGTGACAGCCTTTATAGCTTATATGGATGAACACATGGTATAATTCAACCACAAAGAAGATACCTTTCCCATTATCCATTGGTATGAGTTACAACTGGTAATAAAATATTTAATAAACATTATTCTTTTATGTTGATCACCAAAACTGTGTATTGTCTTAACTGTTGCCAATCCTATTTCAGGTTATAAAATTTAGCACTTTCTGGTTATAAAAATTACCTGGCGCCATACACTCATGTCCACATCCATTAAAGCAGCATTTTTTGAATCCAGGACAGTTGTTATCATCACTGCAAATTTCTATGCAGGTACCTGCTCCTATTGACTTGGGACATTCACCCGGCTTGGGATCTTGTGTTGGTATTGCTATCCATTTCAAAATTGTGCATGAGGAGAAGAAGTATACGTTACAATTTGAATGACTATATATATCTATCGTAAAAGCTACAGAAGAGCATTCGATGTAAGGTTTAATATCAAGAAATATTAGCTGTCATTGTTCAAAATCATCAAATCATATTTATGTTACTAAAGTATACTGACAATGGTGCATATGTTTAAGCCTGAAGGACATAAAATATCCAGTAAAAGGTTAAACAATCCTTAAATCAGTTTTCTGTTTCTTGTTTCTTTTCAAATTCTCACTGTAATGTTAGGTATGTACTTTTTCAGTAATTTTGTAAGATACTTTACGATATTCCCACTGTGGGACTTGACATATGGTTATAATATCAACTTTTGCAATTACCATACAAAGACTAGGTTACTGTTCTCCTAATACTTGATATATATACTTGCATATAGAATTATAGATAACTAAAAGGTCTCATAAATTTTTATACCAGGTGATGATGATGAAAAATGCGGGGCCAGTCTTATTTCTATTATAAAACGTTTGTTAGGTCTTTTCACAAAGCTTTATGTTCACTGGTTATTTTAGCCTTTTAAAAATTTGTTTTTGAGATTATATTCTACAACCATGTTGGCATACATTAGTTTCTGTAATAAGTACTCTCACAAAATGCGCATATTTGTCAACACCTCAGGTGTCCGTTTTATAATAATATTTCAAACATGTAAAAAATTCAAAACACATGATCTAGTGTACATTGATTTTAGTGACTACAAGGAAAACAACTGAAGATGAAGTAATATGCTGTTATAAGGACTGTAAATTAATGAGGGATGACAGGTCAGGCATATTTCCTTATAGAAAATAAGAGTATATTATAAAAGCTATGTGTGCTCTGTACATAAGGCCTTTGTAAATAGTGAATTACTGAACAACAACATCCCAGATACCAAGACTCTGTAGGGCCACAACTGACCCACCAGCGGCATAGCTGTCGGTCTGACGTTGGCTGTAGTTGGTGGCCAGCCATTGGCGTGACCGGCTGATAGGTAGTGGCCCACCGTTGGCAGCCGACAATAAGGTTTTCTGGTGGTCCTTCAGTGGCCCACTGTCGGCAGCCAATGATAAGCTTTTCTGTTGGCCCACCAGTGGCCCACCTTCAGTAGCCGAAAAGGTTGACTGGTGGTCCACCAGTGGCCCACTGTTGGGTGCCATCAACTTTTTATGGTGGTTCTCTGGTGGCATGACCAGCTGATAGACAGTGGTCCACTGTTGGCAGCCAACAATAAGGTTTACTGGTGGTCCATCAGTGGCCCGCTGTTGGCAGCCAATGATAAGCTTTTCTATTGGTCCACCAGTGGATCACCTTCATCAGCCAACAACCCAGATAGCATGCAGATGTTGGCCCAACATTTGCATATCCGTCGGTCCGACGTTGGCAGCCACTGTTGGCCCAATGGCATTTTGGCCGGTGGATGCTATGTCAGCCAATCAGCATCAGCCAATCAGATTGCAGCATGAAGTTATGGGGCCATTGTTTAACAGAAAGCAAATAATTGATAGATTGTGGGTGGATTTTAGTTAAGGGAATCCCTGATAAGTCACATGACCAAACATAAACAATGGTGGAACAGTATCTTTGGATGATATGTTCCATAATCAAATAATAAAATTATAATGTTCAGAAACAACTTTTCTTACTGTGAATTTATAATGAGAATGTTATTTTTATGTCTAAAATTGTTAAATAGTTAGTTAAAAATTGTGGGCTCACTGAAATATGATTTTTAGACATACCATAATAAATAATTTTTTACTGAGTGTCTCAAAATCCCCTATTATTGCTCGCCGCCATGTTGAATAAAAAGCCACCATTGGCCGACCGTTGGGCCAACCTCAGCAGCCTGAGTTTTGGTTGGCAAGCCTTCATTGGGCCAACGTTGGCATGGGTAATTCGGCCACCAATGGGAATATATTTCAAGGGTAATTTAGCCACTGATTGGAATATGTTTCAAGTGTAATTATTCCTTTCAACTTAAGAAACTTTATATTTTATCAGACATATACATATTGCAGCTAGTGGACCAAGGGTAGTCCAATGGTGGCTACACCTCAGCCCCAATTAATAGGGTTTTGATTTAATATCATATTTTTCTCCTGTACATGTTTTATGGTTTTGTTTACAGGGGAAAGTTTCACTTCTGTTAATTTTTCTGTGTTATTCTCAGATGATTTTATTGATTCGATCTAAAATCCGGATGAAAATTAGAAAATTCCCATCAGTGACCCATCGATCATAGCTTATATACCACTGATATAGTTGGTGGGCTGCCAGTGGTAAACCTTGGAAGAAATTTGTGGCACAAGAGTGTGAAAAAAAGAAATATATATTAATGCAGAGACGTGGCATCTGGTATTTAAAAATGTCAGTGTCTCAGTGATATACACACACATATATAAAGTATCCAATTACTTTGCCATTTGTTTGCCACCGGTGGACCAACAGTATGTGTACCATTTAGGCAGAAGGTGGACCACTGATGGACCACCAGTGGCAAATTTTACAATTTTTTGTGCAATAAAATTCAGAACAACTACTTTTGGAAAGTAATTCGCTTAAAAAGAAATGAATTTTAGCCAAGGCAGTCTCTTTTCAAGATCTGTCAAAAAATGCCATTCAGCAGAGCTTGAGGTGTAGCCACCAGAGGACCACCATTGGTCCACCAACTAAGTATCATAGTTGCAGATCATAGTTGCATGTGTCAGATAAAAAAAATCTGGGATAGTTTTAGGTTTCATCAAAACACAAAATTATATCACATGGAAAAAACTAAAGATATTTTTCTGTAACCATCACTAAAATATTTGCCACCAGTGGCCCACTAGGTGCCAATCATGGGTCCTGTACTACTTATGTAGTGGGTGGACCATTGATGGACCACCAGTGACAAATATATAAGCAAGTAATATATGAAGTAATAAAGTGGAGGAACAAAGATTGAGCAAAGTAAAGGAGTACAGAATAAGTTTGTTATATAAATGACACTAATTTATGTTAAGTGAAAGAAAATGCACATTTTATCTAATTTTTCCCGGAATTTTACACCAGTGGGTGTAGGCTGGTCTCTGAGCTACAGCCACTGACTCTGGTAGTTGGTGGGCCAACAGTGGGCCACGCAATATATTTATATTTTGAAATAGTATGTTTTTAACATTGAATATTGTTAAATAATATATATCAGAAAGCAATAGTTGAGGTTGCTTATGAAGTAGTTAATAATGCTTTAAAAAATTTTTAAAATGCAGTCAGTGATTCAGCAGTGGCTCATTGGTGGCTGACTAGCTATATTTTGCCATCCATAGCCAACTGATGGACCAGCAGTGGCAAATCATAAATAAAATTCAAAACAACCACTTTCGGAAAGTAACTCACTTAAAACAAATGAATTTAAGCCAAGGGAGTCTCTTTTCAAGATCTGTCAAAATAAATGCCGTTCAGCAGAGCTTGAGGTGTAGCCACCATAGGACCACCATTGGTCCACCAACTAAGTATAGTTCAGATCTTACAGATCATAGTTGCCTGTGTCAGATTGCCCATCATGGGTCATGTACTACTTATGTAGTGGGTGGACCATTGATGAACCACCTGTGGCAAATATATAAGCAAGTAATATATAAAGTAATAAAGTGGAGAAAAGACTGACTGAGCAAAATGAAGGAATACAGAATAAGATTGTTAAAAAATGACATTAACGTATGTTAAGTGAAAGAAAGAGTACATTTTATCTAATTTTTCCCAGTATATGTTTTTAACATTGAATATTGTTAAATAATATTGTTAAATAATATGTCAGAAAACAGTATTTGAAGTTGCTTTTGAAGTTGTTTATAATGCTTTAAACATTTTGAAAAAAAATGCAGTCAGTGGGCTAGCAGTGGCTCAGTGGTGGCCCACTAGCTATATTTTGCCACCCATAGCCAACGGTGGCCCACTAGCGTCTTGCTTTCTGGGATTAGCCATCACAACTTATAGTGTTGTTCTCACTGTTCTCTTTTATGTTCAAAATTTCCTACTATTTTGCACATGAAATATTTTTGTATTGGAGGTGTTCCACTGGAGCCGACCCAACAGCCGACCCTATGACTCTAGGGTCGGCTACAAAAATCAGGGGTCGGGGACAAGACTCCACAAAAAAGGGCGGGAAAATACTGGGTCAGTTGCACCTCCCCCAACAGGACGTGATACATACAGGCGTGTCTGGATCCAGAGGCCGACCTGCCTTGGGGTTGGGATGTTTTCTACAAGACTGGTCTGGAAACTGGAAACAAGCCATATCAAGTCTCCACAAGCCGCACTGACAAACAGACTGGACTGGAGGAATATACATAACCACCATGACCAGACATGCAGTCGGTATTGCTAGTACAGCTTTTGATGAATTTTGTGGTGAAAAAAGGGGAACAAGTGTCGACCAAAAAACAAATCTTAAACTAGGTCAATGCTGAACATTTGGATCCCGTCACATGACCTGAATGTCCAAGTTTACTTTTTTGTAATTTTAATTACAGTTTTCAGGTTTTGGCTTTGATATTATATAAGAAATAAAAATAATGTATGTCTGCTTTAATTTATGAACGAACAAAAACATTTAAAATATGAATTTTTTATTAAAAATGCTAAATACTGTAGAAAGAAGCAGAGAGAGATGTGCTTCTAACAATCTCTCACGTGACAATGATAGATAAAATAAATTTTTATTGTACTGACGTTGTGTTATACAATATCAAAATACAATTTAAATGATATACTTTTACTAACACCCAGCCATAAAGGCTTATAAGTCAGGTTAATTCAAACAATTAATATCAAGTGTGCACATGAGAACAGGAAAGTAGAAACAGAAATGTATATAAAACTCAATTACTTTAATCATTAGTATATATAATAGACTCTCTAAATTCACAAATTGACACGAAATAAAGTTGTGAATAATGCTTGCCATTTAATTTCATTAGAAATATAAATTTATCAACTGCATCATTATTCATAATTTTTTTAAACATTTCTAAAAATGTATGTGAAAAAGTTATCCCTATAAGTCTTATATCTTGGGCACTGCACAACCAAATGGATTTCATCTTCAATTTCCATTTCATCGCGAAAAACACAGACTCATTTTGACAATTCTTCTTTATTATATCTCCCTTTTTCTACTGCCAAATGTACTTGATCGTAATTCTGTAGCCTTGTAAGGTTTATTACTAAATATTCTTCTGTGCCAATGTTCATAATTTAGGTTTATATGCTATGGATTCTTGCCAATCAAGGTCACTTACAACAGATAATTTTTCTTTTGCTGAATCCAAATCAATTTCAGTGCCTAAAAGAGATTTTCTGTCATACCAATCTCATTCAGAATAGTTTCCAGATCTCCAGACCAGTTTTCATTAGAAATATGTTGTAATCTCACTTTCAAATACCTTATATGTTAGTCTGATATGGTCCATCTTAATAAGCCAGTTGTAATATTTAATAATCTCTAGGAATATTCTTACTTTTGTAGTTAACCATCCAATGTCTCCTGCAGCAGATGAATCGGGTTTTTTGGGTTTTACACCCATAAAGTATAACCCATAAAACCTTCTGCTTGTTGCTGCCTTTTATACTCCAATTTCGAGCTTCTGGGAAAGACCCTATCCACATGAAGATAAAAAACTTGCTGTTGTTCTGGTCACGTGATAGGATCCAAATATTTACTAGTCACCTAGTTTTAGATTTGTTGATTGGTCGATACTTGATCCTCTTTTTTCCCAAAACTTGCTTGTGGGTTTTACAGTGGGAAAAATATCTGGTGATTGGATCCAAAGAGTTTGTTAACTTTTTTTTAATTGCTCTGGTGAAGTATGCTGAGAATTTGTTTATTATGTAACAAAATAAAACACTTTTTCAGGTTTCTCAATTATTTACATCATACATGTGGACCTTTACTATCACTTAACTTCAAAATTATGATCATTTGCACTAGTTTTTGTCATTCTTTACATAATATTTGTCATATTTTCACCTCACATCATGTTGGAAATGGCCTGCAAATTAATTTGAAAAACAAGCAGGCTTCCTGAAGGACAAGCCTGGAAGTGATAAGGAAAGGCCTCGAAGCGATACAGACATGCCTGGAAGTGTAACCGACAGGCCCTTAAGTTAACTAACAGGCCTGTTGCTAAGTGGATGAATTTAGGGTCTGTTACAAGGGTTGGGAACGGTCGTAGAAATATCAAACATGCTTGAAATATTACCGACTCTCACCGACAGGCTGGGAACTACAACCGACCTTGTAAACATTGGTCCCGACTCTCAAAAGATAAAGACAGGCTGGCCCCAGTGGAACACCTGAATATGGATTAAGATATTAAAAATGAAAATTTACATTATATGATTGAAAATTTTCTACAAATACTTCAACTTGCTTCAACAAGTTGTAAAGAGATATGTACAAGTTGAATTGAAATATAACTACTACAAACCATATGTGTATGATGCAAGTCCTACAATTACCAATGATAATTTTAACATAGCAGACATTTGCTTCAAGTTTCACCTCTCTGTGATTGCAAAAGGTCTGACGCTGTTATTGCCACTTCTTTATTTTTGCAATAACAGAAAGCTGGTACATTTAAATAGATGGAAAACTTTATTTTTACATTCACCATTTGGTCTTTATTGTATTTCTTAGTATTCTTTTACAAGATTTATGCACACATTCCACATAAATGCTAACAGGAACAAAGACATCTTGAGAAATTTGAGATATTTTTACATTTAAAAACTTACATTCACACATTGTATGAAGTTATAAATAACACTTCATTGTCTCAAAATTCAGAAGCATGTGTTCACATATTGTATGGGATTCGAAAATTATTTTGTAAACTAAATTTATAGTTTGAAATTGCAATAGTGTGTGATCAATCCACTTTCTCTTGCTGTTGTAGTTGCTTGCGTAATGGCATTGGAAAATAAACCAGTATTAGGCAGAACTCAATTGTTTTATAGGGGTGATGCGTCGAAGTGTAGCACAGTGGTTCAGTCCTGATGGGGGAAGGTATTCCTATGGGGGTTTTTAAAACTAGTTAGTTGGTATTGATTCACATGTATTGGCAATGTGGGGGAGGTTGAACTACTCTGTTGGGGTCTCCCTCATGAATATTCATGAGTTATATTGCGGGAAAAAATCACCTGATGTCTGCAATTGAGGTTAAATACTGTGGACAGCATGGGTTCTGTGCATTTAACCAGTACTGAGGGGGCTGGTAGTGTACGCTAGCCAGTATTCCAAAACAGTGTTTTAGTGAGGTGATTTTATTATTTTAGTTGTTTTATATTACCTGGACACTTTTTGTTTTACACTGTTGGAATATCTTGGTAGTAGCGGCGTACTCTGCCATTATGGGAAAGAGAAAACTTAAGACATCTGAAACTCAAGATTCTCAGAAATTTGGTGAAGATAACAAGCTAGTTGCATTGGAACAGAAGTTGGACAAATTACTGGACACGGTGGCAGTTATGGAAGGAAGAATTGATCAACAGGAACAGAAGTCACGCCTTCGAGAACTTTCGCCAGTGCCGTCTGCCCATAATTCCCTCAGAATTCAGAAGGGTGACAGCGACCCCAAACTACCGACCTTCGATGAGTTGCGTTCTGATGACAAAATTCAAGCTGAGGTTCAGTGCAGATTACATCAGTACGACCACACATCCAGATTAGAAGCAAAAGGTAAGGCAGTTGATGCTTTAAAGTCAGGTCGCTTTCGACCAGGTGTTCATAAAGTTAAAAAGTTTGTAAACTGGCCACAAGATTACTGTACTGTGTTAGGTGGTAACAAACAGCCTACATATGATGAGTTGAATAGTTTTCAGTGGTCCCAAGGTTATATTCAATGTGTTTTAGAAGAAACAGACAGTTCAGTCAAAGAAAATATGTTGAAGCACTTTATAAGTGCAATGCAAGATGCTATTGAACTCTCCTTTCCAACTGTGAGAAGGGCTCATGGGTTTATTTTACAAGAGATGGAACGAGGTAATGTTAATTGGTTACAACCGGAAAAAGTTGAAAAAATTAGAAGTCGAAACACCCAAAGAGTGGTCAAGATTCCTAATGGTAGGGCTGCTGAAAGTAGTGAGAAAACTATGTTATGCAAATTATATAACAAAGGGACATGTAGATATGAGAAGCAGGCGGAACATACAGACAAAGGTATCACTTACCAGCACTTTTGTACTAACTGCTTTGCAAACACAGGTAGAAAATACGATCACCCTAAACATGCATGTTTAAGATTGAAAAATGACAAAAAAGAGGTTCAAACCTCACAGAAGGTTTAGCAATTATGTTCAGGCCCGTTTTGATACAGTAGGAAATAAGTACTTATTCAAAGGCGAGGCAGCAAATGAATTTGTAAATTCATACATTGTATCAAACATAAATCCTGTGATTGATAACATGGGTGTCCATAATTCTGGTGGGAGCGAAGAAATTCCTGCCTATAGCATTGAATTTACTGATAAAGTTAGCAAAGATGTAAGTTGTGTAGTGAAAAAGTCTGTAGCTCATAACTTTAAATTTGATGTTTTTGCAAAAACTTTCATTCCAAAATACAACTATATAACTCCCATCAGTGGTCGGCCTGTGGCCTCAAATCAATCGAACATCAAATTATCAATTGGTAGGCTTATTGGTGAGGACATTGGTGAACTAAGTTCATATAGTGTAGATCATGATTTCTGCAGTACTTCTGTGTGTTGGGTTGATGGTGACAGGCCGTCCGCTTGCACTGATAAACTGAAAAGCATTTTGGTCAACACAACTATTAACTCCATAGCGGGTAGTATTGCTTCTAGGGGAAGCAATACCGACCTCTCTATACATGACCTGGAGCAGCTTGTGTACAAGGTCGAGAACCAACAAGGGCTCTGGGATATAAGTACTTGCACAAATTCAGATATGGGAGATATATTTTACCTAAATAAAGTTTTTAAAAATACTGCAAACAGTGTTAGTTCTATTAATTTGTGGTTTGACTGTTATGCAAGTTTAGAAAGTACTGTTAATTCACAGGTTCTGGGTGGCGTTGACCAAACCATAGATGTTTCAAATTTAATGCAAAATTCTACACTATATTCTGTTCATATGCTTAAGCAGAATATTGTTCAAGGTTGCTGTGATAGTATTCCCTATGGCAGTAATTTATCTGCGAATTATAATCACGGCTCCCTCAGTACAGTTAACAATGCTTTATATTGTACAGATAGTAGTTTTAATCAAGTTGTATCTAATACCATAAGGTTAGTAGGAAATTATGGTGACATTAATGTTAAATACAATGATAGCCATGATCAATCCGACAAACTGATGAAAGATTTTAGTTTTCTCTGGGCTACCAGACAGTTAAGCAAAGGTACCAAATATGTTAGAACTTTTGGATTTCTTCCTTTGAATAGTTATCACCTTAAAGCCTTAAGTGGTAATCAGGAGATTAATACTACAGATATGGTTGAATACGTTAGGCAATCAAATGAAATGGTTCGTAAAACCAATTGTTTCAATTATCAGCAAGCAAGAATCAAAGTTCCTTCCAATTTGAATATATGTAACTGGAGGAGGTACCTCAAGTATTATGATCTTAAAATTTTATGTGATTATTTGGAATTTGGGTTCCCTTTAAATATTGATTACGAATTATTTCAATTTAATGAGAACGTTACCAACCATCCCTCTGCCAGGCGTGATATAGTGGGGGTAGATGAATATTTCGAGGCGGAAGTTGGGTACGGGGCGATGGTAGGCCCCCTTGCAATGCAACCATTCGAGAAAATGCATTTTTCACCATTAATGGCTAGACCTAAGCCAGATGGCAGTACTCGTGTAATAGTAGACTTATCATGGCCTCATGGCAATAGTGTGAATAGCTGTGTCCCCATGGATTTCTTTGATAATATTGAATTTAAGTTAAAATATCCCACCATTGATAATGTGATCCAAAAAATTAGGGTCATGGGTTCGAAATCCTTATTGTTTAAGATTGATTTACAATGTGCCTTTCGCAATTTTCGTATAGATCCAGGTGATTATCATGTCTTGGGCCTCAGATGGCAGGGTATGACGTACGTTGACGTTGCGTTGCCTTTTGGATTCAAACAAGCGGCTTCGAGCTGCCAGATGGCCACAGATGCCATAACGTATCTTATGTGGACTCAGAATAATTGGATCATGGCCTACTTAGATGATTTAGTGGGAGTGGCTGATCCAGATAAGGCACAGGCTGCTTTTCTAACTTTATCCAATCTTCTTCAAGCGTTAGGTTTACCCATTAATGCTAAAAAAGTAGAACCACCTAGTCACAAAATTACTTGTCTTGGCATCGAAATTGATGCAAAGGCTGGTACATTAACTATTCCTGATAAAAAAATTGAAAAAATTAAAACTATGTGTCACAATTGGATGTTTAAAAGTAAAGCAACAAGAAACCAGCTTCAAAAGCTAGTTGGCAATCTCTTGTACCTTCATAAATGCATTCCACCAGCTAGATTGTTTACAAATCGTATACTTTCTGTGTTACGTAATGCCCCAATGTCAGGTATGGTAAAACTCAATGCGGCTTTTATAAAGATATTGCATGGTTTTGTGAGTTTTTGGTTGAATTCAATGGAATGGTAAAAATTCACCCTATTAATGTATTTACTAATCATATTTTTGTGGATGCATCATTAAAAGGTATGGGGGCAAAATTTGGAAGTAAAGTTTATGGCATGCCTGTGGATAACCAACTCCAGGAAGTATGTACTATAGTTCATCTTGAGGCGGCTAATGTTATGTTGGCTATAAGAACTTGGGCAAAATTATTGTTGAATTCTGAATGTATTATTTGGTGTGACAATGAGGCTGTAGTTAATTCTTTCCAATCTTTTAGAATATGGGATCCATTTATAATGGCATGTGTTTGGTCAGTTTGGCTCACCTGTGCCATTTTTAATATTAAATTAGTAGTGAAGCATATTTCTGGAAAATCAAATAATTATGCTGATATTCTTTCAAGGTGGCACATTTATAGAATGGTAAACAATCCACAGGTGGAATTAATTAAAAAATGTATTTGGTATGATCCAAAAGTACAGGATATGTTTCCAAACTTTAATATTTAATGACACCTACTGTACAGGAGGGGCTTACCCCTCTTAGTGTAGCATCAATACTGCCTTTCCCCTATGCTTTGTAGATAACAACCAACTACAGTGGCTGACAAAGCAAGCAGCGCAACGAGCTGAGAAGGGTTTGTGTCATCGTACCAGTACTGTGTATGCCAGTAGCTTCAAGCTCTTTGTCGCCTTCACTGTGTATATGGGTATACTTCGACCTTGGACAGAGTTAGCAGTCATCACATTTCTTGAGTTCCTGGCCCAGAACTCCTTGTCTGCAGCTTCACTACAGAACTATGTAACTGTGTTAGGCCACTACTTCTCTATATATGCCTGGCCGAAGGCTGCGTTGCAAGCTAGACGAACAGTATTGTTGATTAAATCTGTAAAAATGAACTCTGTGATGAAACCAAAGGTTAAAGGTGTAATGTCAATTCAAATGTTGAAAATATTGGTTGAAAAGTTACAGGTTATGCCAAATTATCTGACCTATAAAGCCATTATGTTGTTGGGGTTCTTTGGTTTTTTTAGGCTAGCATCTCTTGTCCCCACAACTGTGAAAAAATTTGATTCTTCTAGGTTTCCTTTGGTACGTGATGTTATTTTTACATCATGTGGTATGCAAATTATTCTGAAGTGTGCAAAAAATATGCAGGCTCATGATGCATACAAGATTATTCATGTTCCAAAGCTTGAAGTTCCAGAAATATGTCCAGTTTTGACTGTCAAACGTATGTTAAAATATGTTAAGTCTCATCAAACTGACCCACTATTTCTTCTGGTCATTGATGACCAAAGAATTCCTGTTACAGTATTTAAAGTTCATAATGTTTTAACAGTAATGGTTAAACAAATGAAATTGAACCCTAAAGACTATGGTTTCCATTGTTTTAGGTGCAGTGGTGCCACTTTGGCCCTAGAATTAAAAGTTCCTCTCGAAAACATAAAAATTCATGGTCATTGGAAGTCAGATGCAATATGGTCATATCTGTCAGATACCCCAAAGGCTGCATCTGTTGTGGCTTCTGCTTTTCAACAACATATTACATAACCCCTACACTCTTATGAACTCTCTTGGCTTGGTACATTTCATTTGGCTGTGCTTCTTTATATAACATAACTCCAGTTTAAAGGTCATTGCAAGGTCAAGTTGTATAACATTGTGATAGCCAACCAGATGGTACTATTGGCATAGCTAGTTGATGAATTATCTAGATTTTGACCAGTACCTTGGGTTGTGTAGTTTTATAATGAAAGTAAACTTACTGGGTTTGACCTTGAACTGCAACGTCAGGTTATATGTACAAGAAGTAATCAGTATGTAACAATGCAACAGGTTAACAGGCATAAGAAATGTTCTTAAATAACTCTTAATGCATTGTGGTTCCTTAACAGTGATATAGTCTTATGTACTTGAAAACTTAATCAGGAACTATGTAAATAAAGTGTTAAAGCTAATTGATGGTAGTAACTAAAAAAGAAATAATCTATTAGTAGCAGTAACATTGTTTATTAACAAGTTTTAATGTGTAACAATACTAATAAATAAAGCCAAGTCAGTTTAACAGAGTTGTTTCCTTTCCCCATCCACAGGACTGAAATACCATGCAATAATCATGTGCCAATTTGCTCCTATGTTATATCAGATATACAGCAATTAATCTTCACTGGGAACTAAAACTACCAAATATAGTAATATTCTTACTCTATCCAAAATGATGATTGAGTTTGAAGGAAAAAAAGAAACATTGCCCACGATTTTGTATGTAGAGGCAAATCTTTTTCCTTACATAAGTAATACATTCTAAATTAGACCACCACAACAGGTTCCATCAAAACTGCATCTAATACTGTTTGGTGTCGTAAGTTGGTGTACTCTTCAGGTGGACAAATAAACTGAATTTTAATCGATTTTGAGTTGTCAGTGGCAACAGTCATGCATATCCAGGCATGTAGTACACCATATAACGTGTTATATATAAGGTGGGGCTAATGGTTGCCTATATGTCAAATGTTCTATGTTTTTTAACTCTAATGAAATTTGTGGTCAGGTTATGTCTAGTTAGGTCATCAGTTCCTCAAGTTCAGACCAAAGTGGAGAATAACCAAGCGACCTTAAAGGTCAAAATTAGAGATGCATTGCAGGTAAATATATATTTATTATCATTTAACAGTAATAAAGCCACACTACTAGGTATTTACAATCCAAACAGAACATTTAAGTCTGGCACAGAGCCACCTTAAATTAAGTTGAATTTAAGGTAACCTTACATAAAGGAGGTAAAAGAACCTCATACAGATTGGAAGATAATAAGATTACATAACGAAGGGGGCCTGTGCCAGAACTAAATGAAATATTTAAAATGTTAAAGTGATGACATGGTAATTTTTAAGTTTTACAGAAGTAAATTTAATCAGCCACACAAATGTTACGGGACAATGGCAACCTACTAAAAGACATTATTGATTAAGGTAAATGGGGACCCTATTTACATAACTATACACAGCCCCTTAAAAATATGATAACAATAATCAGCACCTGTAATTGGAATACGACCATGATACAGAGTTCACCAGGTTGGTGCAGTTGTGTATACTGAACTTCATGTACAATATGACCTTTACGACTGTGTAAGTTCACAATACTAAAATTAAATAGACATAAGACCTATACTGGTCAGACATGCATTTAACAGTTACTAAAAACATTTTTAACGGCAGGGAATAGATAACATCAAGTTATAAATGGTACAATATGCAAATTAATATTGAACTCTGCTCAACAGAATAATGAACACTATAATCTCTTGACACTACAGTGACTGAAGTTCCAAGGTTACACTGTATGAGTCAACATAGGTAAGAGTAAGAGTTATACTACTGAATGGAAATACTAAAAGTTACCATTATCTATCATAACAATGCCAGGTACTTTGGGCTAGGTATGTGACCTAAAATTATAACTTAATAAAACCGCTTATGTCACGTAAGGTACAGAATATCATTCAAGTATGATTAATAATACTTGCTAAGTACATAAGTATTATCACAGTATAATAAGAAATAGCCTAAAAACAGCTTACAAAAGTGACAAAATTGTGAAAATCAGAGTTGCTTTAGAGTCATCAGTGCCTGTTTCCCTCACAATACCGAAGAGTAATAGCACTGCCCTGACCTCTTTTGAGCCTGTATCTGAGGATGACATCCTCAAAATCCTAAAGTCATCCAACACCAAATCATCCGACCTGGACCCAATACCTACCGCACTAGTCAAAGAGTGTGCGGACATTTTGGTCACTCCAATCACCAATATTATAAACTATTCACTCAAAGAAGGGAGTTTCCCAAACTGTTTCAAAACAGCATATGTCACCCCTCTTCTCAAGAAACCAAACTTAGACAGAAATCTCCTAAAAAACTATAGACCGGTATCCAACCTTAGTTTCTTATCCAAACTGATCAAAAAAGTAGTTGCCAAACAGTTAAATAATTATATCGATAGCGAGGGGCTCTCCAATGTCAACCAATCCGCTTACAGGAGACTCCATTCCACAGAAACAGCGCTGTTGAAAATCCAGAATGACATTGCTGCTTCGTTGGACTCTGGTAAGGCTGTCGCACTCACACTGCTGGACCTCTCAGCGGCATTCGACACTATCGACCATGACATTCTTTTTAATTCCCTAAGTGATTGGTTTGGGGTTGATGGCACTGTGTTGAGGTGGATCAGATCCTATCTCTCAAACCGGAAACAGAAGGTTAAATTAGGAAATAGCTTTTCAGATGTGTTCTCACTTCCGTATGGTGTGCCTCAGGGCTCTGTCCTGGGCCCCCTCCTTTTTACCCTTTACACAACCCCTCTCAGTAATATCGTTTCCAATTTCAATGTCACCCACCATCTATATGCTGATGACACCCAAATATATCTAGCATTGGACAATAGGAATTTTGATTCCAGTTTCGCTGAGCTTACAGAGTGTCTCACATGTATCCAAAACTGGATGGCTGGCGTGAAATTGAAACTCAATCCCGAGAAAACTGAATTTATTATAATAGGTGATAGACAAGCCAGAGAGTCCCTCATAAATAAATTCCCTACTCAACTTCTCGGAAATTCTATTTCCCCTACTGATACAGTCAAGAACCTGGGTGTAATTTTTGACTCTGGAAACACCTTTTCCAACCACATAACTAATACGTGTCGAGCCTGCTACTACCACCTTAAGGACCTAAGACGTATCCGTAAATACCTCAGTATGGAAACTGCAGCCTTGCTTGCAAACTCAATGATCAGTAGTCGACTTGACTACTGCAATTCCCTACTTTATGGCATCAGTAAGTACAATGTTGCTAAACTCCAAAAGATACAAAATGCCCTTTGTAGAATTGTTTTTAGACTTGATAGAACTAGCCATGTCACTCCTTTTCTTCAAAAACTACACTGGCTTCCTATCACTTACCGTATATTGTTTAAGTACAATCTAATTACTTTCAAGGCTATAAATTTCTCTCAACCCACATACCTATCATCCTTGATCAAAACCAGTTGTCTAACACGTGGAAATCGTCTTTCTCTTTCCTCAGCCTCTCACAAAAAAGGCCATCGGTAGGAGAGGTTTTGCAGTGGCTTCCCCCATAGAATGGAACAGACTCCCACAATCAGTACGATCACAACAAACAATAACAGGTTTCCGTAGCCAGCTAAAGACCTACTTGTTTAGATTAGCATATCCTCCACCATAGTACATCTACCTGGCGGGCGCTAACCTTGGATCATGACCTCGAACGTCCCTCGACTTTCCCTTTTTGATTTCAAGCGCATTAGAGGATGTTGCATCAATTTTGCGCTATATAAATGTTTCTATTCTATTCTATTCTATACATGAGTACATAATCATAACATAACCGAGTTATGTGAGTACTGTGGTGTATAAAACATAAAATTACACTTTAATTGACAACTTAATAGCCAGTCTCAATAATATGGAACAAATGACAATACTCTCCTCATTAAATAGTTACAAGGAAGAACTATATGCATATAATGCAGTAATATACTAAAATAACAATAATAATCATAAATATCATTACACGACTAACAATGCCTGTCAGTACCATGTCATCCTTTACACACACATAAATTACATTACTAAAATAGTACATAAAGAGCCACACTTGTTAATACATGTTACTAGATTACTAGAACTGGTACGTATCAGGATTTCTGTACAACAGCTACTGGTTGAATAAACAACCAAACCTCTTATGAATACATGCTGTTAAATCACTAGAATCAGTACATGTCAGATTCTTACATACCAGCTAATAAACAATAATTGAATAAACAACCATACTTGTCATTTGTGCAATTGCACCACACAATAAGAAACAATGTACATATTTGACTACATTTGATTCCAACGATTTACAAATCTTCATGTTAAATGCGACCTTATCAGTAAGGGTGAGCAAGCCATCTCTGTCATATCCGGTTTTTGTCATCATTATTAAAGTAATGCAACTATAACAATTGCTACTAGTAATTTAGTTAATAGAAAAAGACAATAAAGGACCATACAGTCCTTAGCACTACTGCTACCATTAATATCACTCCACTTAAAGATTCACAGGTTACCCTGCAGGAACTGAGCAATATAGCCCCCAGTCTCTCTTAAATCTTACTGACCTGGAACTAGTGACAATGGAAAGTTACTTAAAAGTAACAGATATTATTAAGCCCAACACTGCCCATCATTTAGCAATCAAACTGACAAGTAAGCACTCTGCTGTTAACCTTCCAATCAGCAGCTTCGCTCAGGTACCAGGAGTGTGGCCTTGCTACACCACTACTTGCTTTCTTTCAATATTGAGTACCTGAAACATAGAAGAAAGTAGCTGAGTATCTGACAACAACCACATTGAGGGAGAGGACAAAGGGTGGGTTCAAAAACATGTAACCTCTTCAAATTTTAAACGAGTGTGGCACCAATATTAAACAAAAGCTGGCTTTTATAGTAAAATTAACTAAGCATCACCACCCACAATGCAATATTCTGGTCTGGTACCAGAACTGATGTCTCTGACCCGTACCTGGTCACAGGTCCACAGTTCCTCAAGTTCAGACCAAAGTGGAGAATAACCAAGCGACCTTAAAGGTCAAAATTAGACATGCATTGCAGGTAATTATATATTTATTATCATTTAACAGTAATAAAGCCACACTACTAGGTATTTACAATTCATACAGAACATTTAAGTCTGACACAGGTCATGTCTAGTCAGGTCACAGTCGCCAGGGACCGTCGTGTGTCGGCGATAATACAACAACTCACCCATGTATATATATATAGAAAGAAAAAAAACAAGTTTGGCAACATGCCCAAATGAAATATCCTACCTGCACTCAATTCAACTTCAATTACTTGTTATAAAAAGGGTATTTAAGCCTGTAATTAGTGTCAAACTGTTAATGGTTGATTGATCTATCTATTGCTGACAAAACTTGGAATTAGAATATGCTGTATCCATTTAAAACCATGTCTTAAAATTCATTTCACATCAGCTTTTGGTTCTTCTGCATGTGTCACTGATCATGTGACCAATGTTTACAAGGAGGAACAGTTTTGCAAAAACATATTTTATTGGCTGAAGCTTAACAATACACTGCTTTGTAAAAAGTTTGTAACCCACTAGGCTTAAGCACACATAAATGTTGTACACTAACCAAAATGTTTCATGTTTATGTTTTAAAAGAAATGCTGTACTTGTCAATTGACTAATATGTTCAGTGTGATTTATGAATAAGCTCGTTACAGATAATTTGTTATTTTTCTCTGCAAACTAGAGTTGCCATGCAAAGAGATAAATTTTTATTTTTTGGACTTTCCAGAGTTTTTAGATGATTGCTTGGACTTTCCAGACTTTTTACAAGGTGATGGCTTTATTTTGCATAGTTTGCAAATCCATTTTGCATATACTGACTTCAGAAATCTCTCAGTGCCAGTTATATCACAACATTTATAATGTAGCCATTTCTTGCACTTTGCACATTCAATACTTTGATCACCAAGATCTATTGGATTATCAATGCATTCATCTTTGCATACTGGACATGGATATGACTCAGTGTCACTGTTTACAGAAGTATCTACTGCCTCATCAAAAGCCTGTGAAGCTGTTTTTCTCTTTTTAGCTTCTTGACCAGAAGTAGATGGAACTGCAATATTTGTTCTCAAGGCCTTTGTTTTTTTTACAGAAGCTGTCTCTTTGAAGTTTTTTCTTAAGGTTGCATGCACAATTTTAAGATAGTGATGGACAATCTCCTCAAATAATAACACCAGACTGGACATCAGATCATCTTCATCTTCAGTGAGACTGTCAGCTGATAGGAGGGAAAACAGAGCAAACCACTTCTGCAGGAGAACTTCATCATTTTGGAGATTGGTGAAAACCATAAGAAACAACTTGGAACCATGGCGGTGGAGGTTTTGTATATTGTCAAGGGCTGAAGCTTTAGAAGCAAGTAACAGGAAGAACTCATAAGCTTCATCGGTAATATGTGTCAAACCACAGCCTTCATTTTGTTTGCGCTCAGTCTCAGCCAAAGATAGCTGGTATGAACTTGACTCTAGAATGACATTTCTTTGTACTTCCAGAACTCGAAGTAATTTCCACATCAGACATTGTCTGCGGAGTATTGGGGATGTGGGGCAAAAGGTCCTCTTCACTCTAAAGTATTAGATTAAGTTGCAATATAAGCATGGCCATTTACACTGCTTTAGGCCCCTCATGCAGATGCACACACACATGCACCCCCCCCACACACAGAGACACACACACAACTATATATGTCACATATTAACAACTACACTTTAAAATCTATTTGATAAAGGTCAATAAATCAATTATTTCTATATTTAATTAACTGTGAAGTATGAAATGATCACTAATAGAGTCCATACATGGATGCTTGCTTTTGAAAGTGAAAAGACTCACAAGGAATATCTTAAAGATGGGGTTATCTTGAAACTAATAAAATCACTGATTAGCTTTGAACCTGAATCACTTGTTGAAAATGAAAAAAATGTCTTACTAGCCTAACATAACTATTCATACCTTTTCCTCAAAGCGACCACACAAGATCCTCCTATATAGCGAATTTTGCTTTGAGTTAGCTCATCAAACTCTCTTGGACAGTCACAAGATGTTAAACTTGATGTCTGAGTGTCTTTCTCTGAAGCTTTCGCTGCGAAGACTGCCTTAATTGCATTTAGAGTGAACTTAAAAACCAGTTTATGTTGGGCATTGGTAACAGTAACACACTGAAACAGTTCTTTTTTTAGGCGTTCATATTCAGGATTACTGTTCAAGAAATGTAATAAACTTGAACAATAACTGGTCCATTCTTTGGTACTTGGGCTAAAGTTCAATTTTGCCTGAAAGAAAAAAATCTATCTCACTTAACGAAATTTGAACATTTAACATATGTCAACAGAAGATTCAACTGCAAGTCTTACTAATTTTACAAAAACAATTAAAGTAATTGTTACTTGTTAATAATATCCAAGTAATGTTAATTAATTTACTGTTCGTGCAATTTACTCATCATTTGCAAATTTATCAAATATCATTCTGATGTATTTATTTATTTTTATTTATTTGTTTTCACTTGGGGTTTTACGTCCCTTTCAACACTGTTCAGGTCATATCACGAAACCAATACATACAGTTGGTCAAGGTTCTGTACTGTAAACTTTGGACCAATGGCAAGCAACTACCAACTTACCCACTTGAGGTAGGGCCGGGAACAGAACCCCGACCTCAGAGGTGGGAAGCGAGAGTGTCACAACTGTGGCCCCTTTATCTGATGTAATACACATGTGCCTGATGAGTAACATAAGCAACACCACTTTAAAAATCAGTTAGGCTAAGTTGCTTGAGACACTTTTAAATTAGAATCATCAAAGTATTGTGATTGGCCATGAGCTGTATTAAGTGTGTCTAGAAAGAATTAACTGTTTCAATGATTCATACTTACTCGTGCAAAATCGATAACATAGTTCCATACTATAATCAGTTTGGGGGAGCTTTCAATTTGGCCAAAGAGTTGCAACATTTCTTTTTGCAACTCAGTCAAACACTCGCTGTTTGTATCAAAAGTAAAGATGCTTTTATCAATGGGTAAAATTGGATGTAGCATGTCAGCTGTTGTCTGTTCAACGTTTTCTCCCTCAAGATTTATATCAATTTGTAAGCCTTGTGCAGGTATTTGCACCAGCGCTTCCACCTCAAGTAGGTCACCACCTTCCGATTCCTTATGACAACATATCAATTTTTCATGTGGGTGCTCATTTTGTAATGAGTCATAAAAGTTCTGGACACTCACTGGATGTGATATAATAGAGTGTGGGCTAAAATTTCTCACTCTCAAACCACTAATGGTGATTGCTCTACCGACAGCAACTGCAAGCTGGCCTGGAGCAAAGATTCCATCACAGTCAATATCAAGAAATGGAATTGACATGCCTTGAGCTTTGTGGATAGTGATAGCGTAACCCAAGGCTAGAGGTATCTGTTCCCTTAGAAAGGATATCTTCTGGCTTGTAGGGTCAAATAAGGTAAATTGTACTACTGAGATTTCTGTATCAGCTAAATGTGGTCCAAAGTTAACAATCACAGTGTCTCTATCAGAAAAGCTGGAAACAGTTCCACATAAGCCATTTACCAAACCCTTCTTAATATCTATGTTGTAGGTAAGCATCACTGGTGAACCCAACTTCAGCCGCACACATCTAGGAGCCTTTATGTGCCTTTCTACTTTTGTCTTACTGACGTTCAAGTACTTTTTGTCCTTACACCTAAACACCTTTTCTTCCCCAGGGTGTTCACTCAGTTTTAGCTCATTAAACATTTCAACATCCATCTTTTGTGCAAAAAGATGAACTATAGCATTGGGGGGAGCATCAAGGGGTCTATCCAAACTTCTCAAAAGTTTTATACTGTCATCTGAAACCTGGCCAGATTCAAGTTCATTTATGCATTGAATTAGACTGAAGTCATCTTGCCGTAGCACATCATCTAAAGCAATTTGATGAGGAAATGCTTGCTTGAATCGAGAACTACTGAAACAATATTCACCATTGTCACCATACAAGTGGTTAGCAACTGGTGGCAACTGTCTGAAAGAGCCACATCCTATGATTTGGACCCCTCCAAAATGTTGGTGACTGTCCCTGACATGCCTAAGAAATACAGATTGTTCAAAATAACTTAGATTACATAAGCTTGGAGTAATTCCTTTAAACTGTCACAATTATGCTCAAGTACTGAAAACACCAAGTATTATTGGGCAATTTACTTTGTAAAAGGTAATATACATTGACAGAGTATGTAATTGTTGTACTTCCAGTTTCATGATATAAACTATTTTAAGAGAAACATGCTAAATTAAAATATGCATAACAGAAATTGGGTTTGATATTTTGTTGACAATCACCTAGTGATCTGATCAAGTGTTTCAAATTGCCTGCAGCTGAGCATGGAGATCTCATCTATAATCAGAATATCGGTGCTTATAATTCGATTCTTTATATCTTTGCAGTCTTCAGTATTATCAATAAGGTATGTTAGTTTTTCGCTTGTGTAACGACCATCCAATAAACCTGCCCAACTGTGTATTGTGGTTCCTTTCATGTGGGAAGGAAACTGTCTGGTTGCAATTCCTGTTGTGGCAGTAAGAGAAACTTGCTTATTTTGAATTAGTTTCTGGCACACTTGTTTCAGAAGCCATGTTTTACCAGAACCTAAAAGAATAGTTAAGTGTGACACTGCATGATAATTTACAGAAATGCAATAGGTCATTAAGTTATACAAAAAAAGAACATGTATCAAAATTCTATTATTTAAATTTTGATGGTCCATTTGCACTTTTCCATGCCACTGAGGGGTCACTACTTTCTTCAATTAATATTGTTTTAAGTGAAAACATGATTAAGCTCAAACCAGTACCTGCTTGGCCAGTTATGAAAACATTATGTCCTGAGCAAATTAGTTCAAAGGCCTCTTGTTGCTTCGGTGTGAATAATTGAGCCATATTAATTGTTACAACATAAATGGCAGCCTGAAATAGGAGAAGGTATAACGGAATGTTTGTTAAGAAATAAATACAGCAACTGTGGTTAGTTATGAAGAGCTGGACTGTTTGATAGTCTCTAAACTGCAGTTTGTGTAAGCAATCTGAGACACAGATAATCTAATTATAGATAACAGGTTCAAGAAAAGAAGTTAATTAAGTGCAAGATACATTTTTATCTTCACAGACAATTAGTCCGTTAACAGTAATCAGGTGTTAGAAAATTGTTACCTGAACACTGGAATAGACACATTTGCAGGCATGTTACAAGAAAGACATTCAGAATAACTGAATCTGAACTAGTTACAAAATATGTATGAAAGATGTTGGCATAGAACACTTATTTTACTGCATATTGTAAATCATAGCCATGTAAAGCTACCTAAATTTGGCCATAATAAGAAAGTTAAACAAAGAAGGGTTTGCATGAAATGCATGAGGTTAATACTTATGATAATCGATTTTTTAATTATCTTCAATAACATTGGTGCAAAACCATTCTATGTCAGAAAAAAATAACACTTTACATCACCAGACTAAAGTTTAAACATAAAATGATAGTTTTTTAACGTGGCAAACTCTTTTTTTTAGCAGAAACAGTTGGCTTTACAAATTTGTATGGTGTTACACGACTCTGACCACTTGTGTTAGATTTCTTTGAAATTGCAGTTTGTGTCAGTATTATGGCATTTGTAGACTTAGAGTAGGATGCATAATTTGGATTGGTGTTCAGTCCATTTCTGACTCCCCTCTGTTGGCAAAAGAAATTTTCAACGGCATCTGAATTCAGTCTTGCTGGAACCAAAACATTATAGCCTCGTTGGCTCACTTGGTTATGCAAAGATATCATGCCCAGAAGATATGAGAATATGTCCTCCATACATTGTGAAGAAAGTTTTTCTTTTGGAGGTGATTTATCCCAAGTCAAAAAGAAATTCTTCAGTTCATGCAGTGTCTCAATTCGCTGATCAAACTGAGTGAGAGGTCGCATATCCTGTGCAAAAGAGACCAGCTTTGACGTTTTTTCCAGTAAAGCTATTGTGCCATTATACTGAAGACAGTCAGAACCTTTGGATTTCTTGAGTTCTCTAAACAAGTTCAGCATTTCTGAGTCTAATACGTCTTCTGCTAATTTGTTTCTCATTTTGTTTGGCCCAGTCAATTCAAAATGTTCATCACTCAATTTCTGATGGATTTTCCAAAGATGAGACTTATTGTAATCGTGGGCCTCTTGAAAGTGGGACCATTTAACAGCACTACCAGCAACTTCAAGGCTTTTATCAATTCCATTGCTTTTCAACAGTCCATTTCGGATTTTCTTGAGGTTATGTTTCACATCCATTAAAAAAATCATTTTCTTTTCAGGATTTATTGGACTGATAGACATGAAACCTTTTTCAAAAGCATCTTGCAGAAAGTGAATCTTCAAAAATTGCCTGTTTGACATAGCACCGTCGGTACTACAATATTCTACCTTAAACCCATAATCATCAAGGAGGTCCACTCCTTCCCAAAAATTGAAGAAGAGATGATGTGCCTGTGCTGTTGTAACTGGAAAATGAGCAACTGGAAAACGGAATCCTGTGTGGCCAAGGAATATGAACTGTAATACAGATTTGGCAAGTTGTAACTTTGTTTGCTCTTTAGATATTTTGTCAGCTAAATTTCCCAAGCTCCCAATGTCATGATTTCCAACTAAGCACATATCACGCCCCTTTTTGATTATTTGAAGATCTTGTTGGATTGACATTTCATCTATTAGAATTCCGCCCCACCAGCCTTGTTCTGGGAGTGACAAACGTATGGCCTCATTTCTCATCCATTGTAAAACCTGATCCTGGTAACAGAATTAAGAAAGGGTAAAGGTAAATTTCAAATGTTTATATTTTAAAGCATCCCTTACACATAAAAGAATTTACATTCCTTTAAACAGCCTACATTTGAAGACAGACGCTCAGAATTTAAAACATGCCATCACAAGTTTGATTTGAACCCACGAAAGAGGTGACAGCCAACCCATTAAATACAAAAGTTGTTAGCCACTGAGGTCAGATCATACTTCATTACTGATTAAACATAGGCAAAGGAAAGGTTATATGCAGTACTAGTTACATGTCATTCAAACTTATCAGGATACCAGTTGACATAACTTCATTAGATGCTAAATTTAAACCGAAAATAGCCTGGTTAAGTTGCTCCTGTTTAAAACTGTAACCTCCTGAAAGAAACTGCTACTTCAGACTGTGTTTGTAAAACCCTGACCAATTTTTAAGAGTAGTGCATTATAAACTTCAGACATCTAAAAAGAGACCTGTGATAAAATTTTTACTTTTTAATGTTTGTGTGGTGAATTGGGCATACATGTTTTTCTTTTTTATGGAGGGCCTGATGAACAAGTGAAACACACCTGAAAACCTGGTGATTGTTCACAACAGTTTTTATAATATCTTAGCAGGCGTCCACTGGGTAAGAGTATCATCCCTCCATCAACTAGCTCTTGGTACGCCTTTGGTGAGCGACAGTAAAGTGCCAGGGACATTGAAATGATGTCTGGATCCCATCGTCTACTTGTAGGTGAACTGGAACTTGCAGTTAATTGTGACTGTATGAGCTTCTTAATAGATTCATCAATGTCAGAATTTACTAAAATCTCCATGATCTTGGAAATATCATCACAATCAGATTCTTCCAATGAAAGCATTTCTTTCTTGTCTTGATTTATTCCAGAAGCATCCTCTGTAGAAAGTGAACCCTTGAATTTAAGTGAATTGCAAGATCTGCACACCTGTGACAAATTTGATATGGGTAGCAAATGTGAACATTTACTACTCCTGGCACGAAATTGTGGCATCATGTTTTCATCACCAGTTACACAAATTTCTTCCACCTTGACCTTACCAATAGCTTTTGAATTTGGGGGGACTTCTTTTCCTTTACAAACTTTTAATAGTTGTGAGATGTGTAGAATTGACATCACTCTGTCTAAAGTCCAGTCATTATAACTTGCAAGGCCAATTGCAGATGGACATATCTCTTGCTGAAATATTGAGAATCCCCACGATGTGTTCCTTATATTTATTGTTTTCACAACATTTACTTTGTTCATGACAATATCTGACATCATGTTTAAGATCAGAGTGTCCTTTGATCTTTGCACCACTGACCATGATTCGGGAATATGAAAACTCAATGGGTTGATTAAGGTGTGGTTTTTTTCCTTCCAGGAAACATTAAATTGCTTCTCAGAACCTCCAGACAAAACATTTTGGGTGTACTTAGACACAACGTTTGGAAATATTTTCACAACATTTCTGCTGACATGCTGACAGTTTGTGTCTATACCAGTGTCAAGCTTGAATTTGTCACAAATTTCGCTCGTAAATAAACAGCTTGACTTGGAATAAGATAGATTTGATACTAGCCTGAAAAAATAGATTGAATATGGGTCAGAAACTACCAAACTGCATCAGCCCTAACATATGTTTTAGTGAGAAAAAAAACACTATAAAAACATAAATTCTTTCAATGGTGTATACATTTCGATTACCAATATGAATTACTTGCACCAAGATTTTAAATAATTACATGTACTACTGAAAATAACGTATTTGTAACCAAATGTGAAATAACCTTAAAAATCTTAAAATACAAATTGGCATATACTAAAAATTGGTTTTGGTAAAGTTATGGGAGTTTCTCAGAAATTTTAACTACCACAGTATAATAAAGAATGTAAAAGGGTTATGTTAGTGGTGAAAGGTGAAGTATAAACCAAATAAATAGAGGTCATGGCTTTTTTAAAAACGATTAGCAAATAAACAATCATGGTATGAACACATTACCATGCCCCACTCGTAAACAGGAAGCACTGCATACTTTCCCACTAAACTTTCTGCACTGCAAGTTTTTGTACTGTGGTATTTGAAAAATTCAATCATCTGAATTCCGTAATAAAATGTTTATATTTTTTCACTTACAAAAATAATGAAAAACCAAACTCAAGTCCAAGTATACCTTTCAATTTATAAAAACAATGTAACAGCAACCAAGTAGCAGGACCAACATTCAGTGAAGGCTACATTAACAGTTTGAAAGTTCATTCCAAACTACCCCCTGAAACTTAAATTTACTGCAGGAATGATGGTTCACATCTTTTGAGAAGCAGTGTATAAAACTTGCACTTACATCAAGAAATCAGGGAAAAAACAACATTTACTGGCTATCATTAGATGAAATTTACAAATATGAAAAAATGTTACACACCACTCATGGAGATTCATTCTTAAGAAGAAGTATTAGTTATTTCATGAAGATATAAGTAGTTCCAATTGAATTGTATGCTGTGAAGATTTGAAATTGCAACAGCCAATGAAAAGTTAGCTTTCTTCAGGGCTTCTGTTTACATCCCTCAATGTGGTGTCAGTGTGGTCACATGATCTTGGATAAGTGCAGAATCAAAAAAACAACCAGGAAGTAATTTTAAAAGTTGCAAGAAATTAACATGTGCTTGCTGGAATAACATTGAAAGGAATATATATAATGATGTGTGATAATCAGTCAATGGAATGGTGCATGTATTGGATGTATGTACCCTTTTTATAACAAGTAATTGAAGTTGAATTGAGTGCAGGTAGGATATTTCATTTGGGCATGTTGCCAAACTTGTTTTTTTTCTTTCTATATATATATACATGGGTGAGTTGTTGTATTATCGCCGACGCACGACGGTCCCTGGCGACTGTGAGTCAGGTTATGGTGGGAAGCAGTGTAGTTATTGGACTGTGATAGCTCCATATACTTACACTATTTTAGTGACCATATAGTGGTTTTTAGTCAGGGTTTTTAGTTTTTTAAAGTTAGCTTAGTCTGTGATATTATGGCAGAGCTTCAAGAAGTCAGTATAGTTTACCAAGAAAGACCTCATACAGCTTCCAGTACAGCTGCAGGTGACTGAAGATCTTGCTTTTGTGTCTGAACTCTGGACCTTGAATAAGAAAACAGCAACTGTTAGCATGTGTCAAATTTTGAATGTAATGAGAGTGAGCTTGATTGCATTGCAGTTGTAAACGTTGTGTAAGGCAGAGCTTAATCGCATGGACAAAAGTTGTTAACAAAAATTGAGAATTTTGCCACACAAACATAACTAAAACTTTGTAACACATCAAATCTGCAATCATTAAAATTTCCCAAAGCTAAAATTAGAAATGTCAATTACAACATAGAAGATAAAGCTGCACAAATACGCACAATCAACACTCCTCCTAGATGTTATGATGGCAGCACATTCCAAGGTCATTGTGTGAAGCTGGAGAGTCAAGATGATGTCATAGCTGGACTTCATGCAGTAAGAAAGGATACCAGGGTGGCAACGGCAGATCACAATATCTATGCTTATCTCTGGCAAGGGGCAGATGGGCACATCAGTGAACATTATGAAGATGACAGGGAATATGGAAGTGGTAGACGGGTACTAGACATACTACGAGAACAAAATATAGTGAATTATCTGGTTGTTTCAAGATGGTTTGGAGGGAAACATTTAGGACAGTCAAGACAGCAATGCTTGTACTTCAGGAACTTTAATACATTAATTGCAGTCAAGACAGCAATGCTTGTTCTTCAAGAACTTTAATACATTAATTGCAGTGTCACTATAATGCAAGTGCAACAATAAGAAAGAGTTACATGTAAACTTTTTTGAACATAAACATTTACTTTTCTATGTGAAAATATAAATAAATATTAAATGAACTATTAGGCATAACCATATTGAAGTCGTAAAGACAATTGTATTATTGGGGGATAGATATTTTATTTCAACAGAAGTTTTACATGAGACAATAATATGCATAATATTGTTCAATTATACATACATTAATAATAAATTAGTTGCTTTCGTACAAAATGAAAAAAAAGAAAATATAAAGAAATAACAACTGAAGAAAAGGAATTAAAAGAAGAAGTAAAGCACTTATCTAGTTTAATCCCCTTTATATAACACATTTATTTAACTATTTAAATATTTCCGGCATACACAATAATAGCATGAATAACGTTAACAATGTAACACATAGTAACTTATTCTAACTTATTTAGACTTAACTGTGTTCATGCACGGTACTCACAGTTTGAGGTCACAGATTCACCTGGGAATTATAACAACTCAATACATAACTCATACATTTTTAAAAATGTTTGTAATGATTCAGCATCTTGAATGTTATTAACAATAGTATTTCAAATCTTTACACCAACCACTGATACACACATTATTTTTTGTTTTTGTTCGAGCATATTTACTGGAAAATTTATTTCTGCCTCTTAAGTTATAGTTTAAATGTTCTTTAGTATCAAATAGATATTGTATGTTTGCTGGTAGCAATATATTTTTAGCCTTGTACATTATTGTGTCAGTTTTGAATTTGACTAAATCATGAAATTTAATCATTTTATTTGTTAGGAACAACTCATTAGCATGATCATTAAACCCTGCATTGTTGATAATACGCACAATTTTCTTTTGTAGCAAACAAATTGCTTTTACATTAGTGACATATGTATTTCCCCAATTATATTGACATAAACAGTTTGCACAACGAATAACACAATGATGTAAAGCCTTCTTGTAAAATGAACTATATAGTGAAATGGGAATTTAATAGATACATTGTACATACTGCAATATTAACTCAATGTTTTTGTTTTTTGTTAAATCTCTTTTTTATAACCACTAAAATTGTTTCTAATTTTATTTTTAATGCATAAGCATTATATAACTCTCTAACAATGAAATAAATTTAATCCACTGTTTTGTGTGTAAAACATTACCAAAAAACAAGTAGCGACATACACACTAGAAAAAATGTGTGCATACTCTTACATAGTTCTGCTGTGACCTTACATACTTTCACAGTCCACTTGTTGAAAAGGCAGAAATGGGGGGATAAACTTGTGTATAAATTTAACTGTTGTTGTTTTTGTGCCTGTTGGGTTACATGTACACTCACTGAAATATACCCAGTATTCAGAATGTAAAAGTCATTGCAAAGACCCTTTAACTTTAATTAAGTTCCAAAGAAACCCACCAAATAACACAATTATCTGCCTATACTCTGGTAGATTACCATTCTTCAGCACCTGATTGGGAATTTTGTGTACATATGCTACTATTCCTTGGTTTCTGTGTTGAAATGTCAATCGACACAATGTCAACACTATTAACTTCTATGTAATTCCTGGTAGGTTATCTATTTAATATTAAGATAATTTCATTTAATATAATTTAGTATCATAATAATTAATATAAAGCATATTAATAAAATACACAATTTATTAGAAAAATAATAGCACTAAGAGATAGTACAAATAAAATTGTAATCTGTTTTATCACTAAGCCCTTATCGCTAAAAAGCAGATTGCCAAAACTACTCCAAAAATGCACCAAATATAAACAAGAGTGTAAACATGAATTGGTTCCTGTGAATTTACATGCTTTACTAATGTGGTGACCGAATAAAATAGGCTCCAAAATAAAAATTCATTTTTATAATTAAAGAAGTTTCATCATCAGGTAGCTTTCTGCAGTGGAGATTTGTGATTGAATTTCGATGTGATGGCGATCCGACCAGATTTCATCTTACCACATTAACAAACCAACTTTTTCTATCATCAGTGATATCAGTGATATTATGTACTATTCCAGTAAGTACATCCCGAAAGCCACGCCTCTCATTTCACCACGGCGTGAACAAACTGCCAATTCATGTACTGTTCCTTTCAGCTTTGCCTCTTCCCAGACTGTTCGGGGACCATTGTCGCTGCTAGTGATATGCAGAGAAGGATGATCATCCATCATGACAAGATGCACTGGATTGGCCATTTGCCTAAAGGTATTAAAATCCGACTGAGCCACATTTATTGTATGTCCTCCATCAATAAACAGTAAGTCACATGTTATGCTGGGATAGTTTCTATGAAATTCAGGCAACATCAAAGTTGAATCCCCCCATGTGACATTTAATCGTCCTGGGAACTGGCTTTGCAAATATGCAGACATCTTCTGAGAATACTTATGCTGGCCGATATCAAAGGAATACACATGCGTTTGGGGATTAGTACTCAACCAAAGAAAACTGCTATGGCTGGCATTAAATCCAGTTTCGCAAACAGTTTTGACAAAAGGTAACTTAGCCAGGTGCCAATATACCAGAGTACCTGTTTCCCACATTGCTGTATAGCCTTCTATTCTTTCTAAATTTGTTTTGTTGTTTGATGTCTTTTGGCTTCGGGCTTCAATGACATGTTTGTCATATTCTTTTAGCTTCTGCAAGTGAATTTCAAATCCTTTATGTGAAGTGGGATTGGAGGCATTGAATGGATCCATTATTCCATCACAATATCCAGTTTTAATTTTAACAAAATCTAGCATGCCATAAAGTTTATATAATGTCAATCTGTTGTCAACTTTTGGATTGTAGCTGTTGTTCTTGTTCAGGCCATACCCATACAACATAAACACAGCATAAATAGAAGCAATTGCAATGGTTACTACTGTACATATCTTTTGTTGATTCATTTTGCTTTCAACTTTGCAAAATTTCAAACAAACGGTTCTGAGGAAGGACAGTAATAACCTCTAAAACATTAAAACATGTATCCTTTTATCCCTGCAACACCAAAAGCTGTGTGTCTTATGGATAGAGAAATAGCAAACACACTAACCATCTAGTTTATGTTCAGAGTTGTTGAACTTCTCAGTCATAATTTTTGTCGGTTATCAGTACCCTCAAGAGACCAGAGCATTTTCTTTGAAATAATACCTTTTCCTGGGTAGGCACTCAAAGATAAGAGTGAAAACACTAATAAATTTGTGCACAATCCGATTCACACTTTTATGAATAGGCAACCCAATGTACAGTAGAACCTTGATTATCCAAACCATATCAGAGACATACAATCCGGTTGGATAATCAAGGGGTTTGGATAGATGAAGGAAACCGAAATTCACAGGCTATGGGTTATCGAGTGGGCAATAATTGAAGAAATGTTGTTTTTATGCAATAAATATAGACGTTGGTGGTCGTTGATAAAATAATTTAATATATTTGTGTCATATAATATAAGTGTACCATCAATTGTCGTTTATTTGCTCCATATCCATGGATATTATTATTTTTATTTAAAATATTACACAGACTTGAGCTGGTTGTGTTTGGTTGGTACATGCATTGTTGATATTTTAATTTTAGATTACCATCGTCCCGCATTTTGTCAATTGAAAAACTCTGGGAGATTGTTTATTCTAAAACCCCAAGTGAACACGCCTTCAGTGATACATGTGTTTGGTTGGTAATGCATTGTTGACGTCTTTTCTTTTGATACTCGTCAGTCTGTGAACTGATCTACTCCGGGAGATTATAAACTGCTAAAGCCAAGCAAACACACTTTCACTGACTATCGCATTATCAAAGAAGTTGTCTAGTGGAGTCATGTAATAGAATTAATCCCCCCTATTGTAACAATGGTGATAAAGATTAAAGAAGTTAGGGGTTTCTGTGAATTTTACGTTTATAAAGCACTGGAATTAATCGTTTCTGAGACTTGTATTATTGCTCATGCTAGACGATGCATTATATGTAGGGAGAGACAATTTCGGTTGGGTTAATCTGGAGATTCGGATAATAGAAGGCTGGATAATCAAGGTTCTACTGTACTAGGCACAGAATACTTCCTACTTGTAGAAAAGTGCAAAATAGAAACACCAGAGCCCATTAGACTTATCAGACGCCTACCTTCACATCCCTATCCATCCAAACTCAAGATAAGGTTTTGCCACAGGTCACAGGTGTTCCAGTTCACCTTCCTTCCCTTAGGCTTACCACGGCCCCACAGATCTTTACTATGGTTGTAAAAGTGGTGAAGCTGATGGCCCTTACAAGGGCAATCAGACTTCACAGATACCCGGACGACTGGCTGATCAGAGCCCAGTCTCAGGAAGAAGCACAAGTGAATACTCAGACAGTGGTAGACCTGACCCAGTCCGTAGTTTGGATAATAAATCAGGAGAAATCTGAACTGAAACCTTCTCAGGTGTTCTTGTTCATGGGCTACGAATACCATCTAGACTCAGCCTTTGTAGAACCCACTCAAGAGAGATGGCTTAAACTTCAGGATTTGATCTTGAAATTTTGACTACAAGATGTTTGATGTTGCGAATTGGGTTGCTTACCTCAACAGAGAAAATGGTCCCGGAGGGACGTCTTCACATGAGGGCTTTTCAGTTTCATCTCAAGGAGCACTGGAGATATCCTCAGTCATTGAATAGCCTCCTCTCTTTGACAGAAACCTTTTCAGCACACCTAGAGTGGTGGAAGAATCCCGCAAATGTGATGAAAGGTTCCAACTCTTTACAAATGCCTCAAACGAAGGCTGGGGCACTCACTTAGGGCTAGGGTCTGTGGTCAGAAAGGAAAAAAGGCTACACATAAATGTTCTAGAGTTGAAGGCAGTTTCTCTGGCCCTTTAAAGTCTCAAGGACCAGTGTCAAACCAAACAGTGTTGGTTGCAACAGACAACTCAACAGTGGTGGTCTACATAAACAAGGAGGAACTCACTCAGCAGAGATGTGCGCTCTACTATGGGAGATGATGACCTGGTGCCATCATTTCCAGATAACCAGAAAGCCAGATATATTCCAGGGTGTCGGAATCTGATGACTGACCTTCTGTCCAGGTCGAACCAAGTGCAGTCAACCGAATGGTCACTGCACCCACAGGTGTTCATACAGATTTGTCTAAAGTGGTTCACCGCTCATGTAGATCTATTTGCCACTCGTCCGAACCACAAACTTCTACTGTACGTGTCTCTAGTTCCAGACCAAAATTCTTGGGGCATAGATGCTCTAAACATAAACCGGATGGGTCTCACTGCCTACCCTTATCCTCCTACGGTCTCCTTCACAGGAGGATCCAGAAAATCAGGCAATGCCATTGCCTGATCATTGTTATAGCCCCAGGCTGGCCAGGGATGCCCTGGTGTTGGGACCTAGTGCAGCTCTCAACATAGAACCCGCTCCAACTACCAGTGTCAACAACTCTTCTCATACAGTCCAACAATTATGTGTTTCACAGCAATTCACAGCATTTCAACCTTCACACCCGGTGTCTAGGAGTGGACAGCTCCAAGAACAAGGCTTCTCTGTGGAAATGGCAGAGAGAATTGCTGCCCTTCAGAGGTCATCAACAAGAACCATCTATTAGTCAAAGTGGGCCTTATTTGAGAAATGGTGCACAGAAAATTTGGCAGATTTCCCCACTCCCTCTGTGAAACAAGTTTGAAACTTTTGATGTACCTGTACCAAGATCTGAACAGGCACCCTTCGACTGTTGATGGTTACAGGACGGTCCTCGTTGACACTTTGGGCCCAGCAGGGCACCATATTTATCAAAACTCAGACCTTCTCCAGTTTTCACAGGGATCGTCCCAAAAGTTCCAGGAATCTTCCTAAGTGGAACGTTTCTGTTGTACTCAATGAGCTCACAAAAGCATCCTTTTAGCCTATGAAAGATGCAGACCTCAAACATTTTACTCTCCAAACTGCTTTCTTGCTAGCTTTGGCCTCAGGCAAGCGCCGCAGCGAAATCCATGCCCGGTTTGCAAACAAAGTATCTAATCTAGACCAATGGGAATAGGTTGCCTTGTTCCCTTCTAACTTTATATCCAAAAACCAACTAGCAAGAGAAGATTCTCAAAGTGTCTCTCCAGTGACTATCCCTGCTTTATCTACCATTGTGGATAGAAAATTCAAAGAAGACAGGACCTTGTGTCCAGTAAAGGTCCTTAGGTATTATCTGGCTCAAATCAAGGACCTAAGGGGTTCTCAATCCCTACTCTTTATTTCCTAAGGTCATATATTCTAAGGTCATACCTCAAAACATTAGACACGTTACTCTCTCTTCTCAGTTAAAACAACTAATTTATGACAAACAAGCAGACCAATAGTCCTTGGACTCAGGGTCTTCATGGCCTCTAAAGCCTTTTTTGGTGTTTTTTTTCGGTGGACCAATAATGCAAACTTGTCACTACTTGTCAGATTTTGACAACATAGGTATCTGGGTCCACTTGTAGCAGCACAAGTCCTTGACCCTTCCCCTCAGACTCGTCATCCTCGAAAAGAAAAGAGGGGGGGCACCTCCGCTACAGTCAAGTCTTCAGGAGACTAAACCCAGGGTCTAGGTACAAGCATACCCTTTCCAGATGTTTGGGTAAGGTCTTTTATCTCTTACTTATGTTAATTAATACCATGTACAAATATTATGTGTTTAACTAGGTAACCCATAATCTCAGTTTTCATTTTTATCTTATCTTGATGAATTTTGAGATTTCAAGCCCAGGGCTTGTAATGTTGTAGTGAAACCCTTGGGAAAATTCATACCATTTAAGTGATAATGGCTGCACTTTCCCCTTCAAAATCCAGACATCCTAACAGTATCCGCACTGTGCTTTGATAAAATTCTGGTTTTTGGCTTCTTACAGGCCCAGTCTCTGAAACCGGGGCACTATAAACGGGACTCATACCAGTAATTTGGAAAATAGTTTGGCAAAGATATTAGTTCAAAATCCAAGAAAAATTGACAAAATACTTCCAGTCTCAGCTGTAACCCCTCCGCCTAGCGGTTGGATTCAGCATTCAGTTCCACATGGTAAGCTATTGTAGCGCAATAAAATTGAAAATTTTAATTACTTAAATGTAGCTTTTATAAGCTACAAGCTTACCATGTGGAACTGAGGATAATCCCACCCTGCCTCCCCGCTGTGTTGCAGCTGAGGGGGTATGGTTAATTTCAACTCGAAAAAGACGGGGATCATTCGGTATTTCACTACTGGGTTCACCTTCAGTATTGAGGTAGTGGCCAAACATTATTTGTCCATTTTTCTAGGACGTTGGCCATTTACCTTGCGGCCATCCGAGTAAGCATTCAGTTCCACATGGTAAGCTTGTAGCTTATAAAAGCTACATTTAAGTAATTAAAATTTTCAAATTTCGAAATCTGATATCAAATCTTAAACTTTAGTTTATGTAATATTGATATGTTCATCGGCTGTGATTAAGTTTCTATTTCTTGGTGGATCAAAGACAATCTAAGATCAAAGATGGTCTTTTGGTAAAGTGTGAACATAACCATATAAGGAAGGGAAAAAATGTGATATTCTAGGTATAGCATGATGTAACCTGTTATATCTCCCATACAACTTGAATGAGGATATTTGACAGAACAGTAAAACAACAATAAATATTCTGATTCTTGAACTTGTTACAATTCTCACAAGCTCATATATATGCTAAGTATGTATTCATCTTATATATTCATTCACATGGTCAGAAAACACTTCAGTTTGTGGGAGTGATTATTTCCTTTCATAACAACTTCACATGAGAATATGAAGTGCAGCTTAAACATAATCTAACCGAATTAGAAAACAGCAAAAATTTGGTGATATCATAAAAGGAATGAAGTGTAAAATGATGTACAATATTATTTTTTTATATTTTGAGTCTTCATATTTAGTTGTTTGGCTTGTCACCGATGTAATCTGATCTACTGGATTAACATCTGTGGCTGCATATCGCAACTGAAAGCCTGCTGGTTAACATGGGAATGTCCCTTTCACAATTTTCTAATCAGACAACTGGTGTACACATGTTTGGAAACGCATTTAAAAATTAGAGACCATGTTATATTATTTTATTCTATTTATGATCAACCGATCTTTGTAACATGGTCTCTAATTTTTAAATGCGTTTCCAAACGCACAAAAATGTGGAGCTCACAAGTATTGACGTTCACTGAGTCATTCTGTCTTTTGTGCAATCTGTGGGTACAAACAGAAGAATGGTCTGACAGAATTCAACTTCACTTTGTTAATAAGATTAAGTGCCCGATGCTCTTTATGAAAAACCACACCTGAGATACAGATTATCCTCAATAAAAGATATATAAGATAAATAAAAAGACATTTGAGCCTAGTTTCATCGATGAATCCCATACCCGGTAATTCAAAGAAGACAAAAAGTAGAGAACAAAAACATAAGTTTCTTCTGATCAGCTTTTGACAGGAATGCAATATACTACATAATCAGTTTGGTGAGACTTGGATAAATCTTCTTTTTAAGTTAAGAATAGAACTGAAATACTTTAATTTCTTGCTTACATTTGAGATAATCACGAGTGACGTCGACACTAAATACTAAGTAAGAAAATACTGCCACTAATAGGGGCCAGTTACACTTTCTCGGATCCCCCACGGATATAGGCCACAGTTCCATATATGGAAACTGACACGGATGAGGGTGGATTATGTAAAAGATTTACGGAACTGCTATGGATTATGAGATACACAATGCCGCATCCATACGGATTTCCCAGAAAATTCAAGCATGTTTGATGCCCACAAAAAGTTTCTAATTGAAGCAAGACTGCATTGCAAAAAATGTAGTAAGGGGAATAATCCTCTATAATTTACTTACTTAATATGCCCCCAAAAATATATATATATATATATGTATAGTTTAGAATTTATAACAAGAAAGGCTCACCCCAAGCAAAACATAATTTAATGCTACATATGCAGCAGCATCCAGAAGCTGACAAAAAAGAACCTACAGACAACAAATACTATAGGCTCACAAGAATTTTCTTACTTTGCATAATATCCAAAGAGATTAAATTGATTTTTAAATCAATAATTAACAAAAACAAGGCTGAACAGCCCCCAAATGGTATTTGTTGCTGAGGGTCTACGCAGAAAGGAGGCATCAAGGCCTGTACATAAGAATGTAGTTAATAATAATAATAAGGACAAAAGTCCAGTAAAAAGATTTAGTTAAAACAATTAACTGTGGCATACTGATAATGTACAGATAACAGTTAAACACTCCACATGACGATGAAAGTCACTACTAAGAGACTAAGATACATAATGAAGATCTCTGTACTGGCAGCAAAGTTCATAATAAGCAACAGACGAGAACTATATATGAAATACTATGATTATAAAAACAATTTTAAGATGTAATAAGATCATGTAAAAGATATGACAAAAAACAATTCAACTACTAAGACACAGAATTCCATCTACACAAACAGTTCATTAAGGTGACTATGCTAGAGCAGAGCAAAACGGAGTCTCTGAAGAACCCATGAAGTCACAATCACAGTCGAGGAAAAGACAACCCTGCAGTGGTCCAAACCGCTCCCAGGCTCCAGCACCAGAAGCATTATCTCCCACCAACAGAGAAAGGTAATGTAGCACTACATTTAAAAAAATGAAAATCTACATTCAAGTTGGTACATACACATCAATTATGAGGGACGAAAATTATATGGGTAGGATAAAGAGTTTTAAATTTTAAGTGTTGTCTCATCAACTGTCAATTCAAATCTGGTCATTATCCCCTTCAAAAGAATAGGGACTGACCAATCAAAAACGGCCATATGGCCACTCACCAGTAAGCTACAGAACAGGGGTGGTCAAAATTTGGGGAAGAATAATGATCAGTACTAAAGTTGCACAACATATTACTCATCTGTCCCTTTGATGCTTTACACACAGTAGTACATGTATTGTTAGTTTTACGACCACGCACCCACCACCCCCTTAACTTTGATCAGGTTTAATCGCAGACTGCTTTCTAGATAATAAATTACTATACTACAACAACGTATTATGCTCTCCTCACCAAGTAACATTACCACTAGATCATTGTAATAGATACATAATTGACACTAATATTAAATATCTATGGCCACTGCCAACCTCAGCCAAGTCCAAAGAACAAGAATGACAAAAACATTTATGTCATTCCAAATTTTGTTATCATATTGACATGTGCCAGTCACTGGACCTCAGTCAATTTGAAGCTCGTCTGAAATACCATGGCATTAAAAGCAACCCTGACCTTTTGACAATTATAAACAATTAATCCTGCATGTCCCAGATAGCAGTCCACTGGTTGCTCCGAGATGGGCCACCAGCGATAAATCAGTTGGCCAGCCAGAAGCAATATGCTGGTTGAAATTCTGCAATAGCATCAGCTGATCAGATTGCAGCCTATAGTTATGTGGCCCTTTGTGGAGAAGGCAAATGACTGTTTGGGGCAGGTCTTAGCTTAAGGAATCATTGATAAGTCACATGACCAATGATGTAATCAGTTGTACATAACCAATGATGGATGAGAGTCTAAAAGTGATATTCCATAATTCATCGATAAAAACATAACATGTCCAATGGCATCTTTTGTTTTATAAATTAAAAATAAAAATATTGTTTGTATGGCTAAATTGTTAAATAGGTAGTTAAAAATTGTAGACTCACTGAAATCTCATTATAGTCAAGTAGAAATTTGAAAAAGCGTGAAATTTAGTATGAACAAGGTTTTTTTGCTGAAATCAATTCTTTAGAGGGAGTAGATCAATAATCTGACGGGTGCCGCCCTGGCATTGTTGAGCAATTTTTTTTTATTTAGTGAAATTCAAGATGGCCGCCATATCAGTTCCGTTGTATCAAAAAATGGCCATTAAATCATTATTTCTTTATCGATTTTCATGTGTAATATACCATTTTTTTCAGAATTTTATACTCAATCACATGGTATAATCAGGTGTTAGTTTTTCCAAAAATTTAAAATGACCACAGTAATAGACCTTCTCAAAATTACGATTATACAGTCATTTTGCGAATGACAAACTGTAGGTGCAGTCTGTTATTGACTAAGTTTACTAGGACACAAAATGACAAATGCATATATTTAATATACACATACACTAGACTTAAATCATAATATTTGTATTATAAAAAGTAAGTCTTTGTTAAAATTATCTGACCTCAAAAAGTGAAAAACATCAACATACTGAACCGATATATTTTAAAAAGCTTCAGACATCAGAATAAAAATTCTATTCTTCATCTGAGTCATCAGTCTTACAGTGTTTTCATTCCCGCAGTTGGATTCTGCCTCACAGTGGCAGTAAGATGTGCATGATAGTCCTGCTTTACGGCAACTACAGCGATTACTATTACATGGAATTTGTGATGAACATGAGCATGCTACAACTTGTAGAAGACTTGCTGGTGCAACTGCTGCAGGCCCATAAATAGGCCACAATTCTCCTTTATCCTTAATTTCCCAGCCAAACTTTGTTATTTCTATATTTGGGGGATCATTGGAATCTGCTGCACACCAAAGCAGAGTTTGTAGGTGTGCTCTCTTGATGTGAAAAAAAGCAGCTTCATTAGTTGGTGGCAGGACTTTAACCTTAGGGGGTTCCTTTTTTTGTTGAAGAGTTGGTATCTGTAACTATTAAGGTCAGTTTCTCTAGATGGACAACCATAAAGGTATAGCAATACCATTGATCCCAGTTCTATAATTGTATCATCTGGTGTGTCACTGTGACACATGGCATCCAGATTTATATCCGATTTGAGCAGGAAGTTAGCAGCACTGATTTTTCCCTTTCCAAAGGGGTATGACACAGTATCACAGCCTGTTAAGGCATGTAAGGGTAGTAAAGTGATACACTTGCTCTCAAGTCTTGATGCTGTTTCATTGATGTTAATGACTGTTCCATCATATTTCTTCATAGAAACCTGGGTTGTGATGTTATGCTTCCAAACATAGTAGACTAAAAGAACAAATATATCAGTATCATCTGCTTTCACCTGAACATGACTGAAGTTTTCATTGAGCAACAGCAGATAGCTGATGATGTTAATGTCTGCTTCTTCATGCTTCTTCATGATTAAGTTCTTCATGAAGTTCTTCATGAAGTTCTTCATTAAGTTCTTCATGATTAAGTTCTTCAATCCAGGTGATATTGAGCATGACTGAAGGTGATATTGAACATGACTGAAGTTTTCATTGAGCAACAGCAGATAGCTGATGATGTTAATGTCTGCTTCTTCATGCTTCTTCATGATTAAGTTCTTCATGAAGTTCTTCATGAAGTTCTTCATTAACTTCTTCATGATTAAGTTCTTCAATCCAGGTGATATTGAGCATCTGCTGCATGCAAATCCGAGAGTGCTCCATGGATACGAAGTTGTACTGTCTGTGCTTGCTCATCCACTCTTTCATTTGCAACCTGCAAAAGTTTCTCCCTCAGCTCCACAGTCTTACACTGCACTATTCGCCTCCATCTACTTGGGTTTTTAGGATCTTTTGGCTGACAAGCATCACCACAAATGAGACAACACTGTTTAAAATCAAATGCAGGTCTGTATGCACATCTCTTTACTGCAGAGTCACATGCAGGTCTCTCAAGCAAACTTCCCAATCGCTTCTTCCCAGTAAACATAGCAAACATTTATAAACGTTTAGTAAACCTATAAACGTTTTTTAAACCAAATATAAACCTAAATATTGACAATTATTCAATAATATGGGTTTATAAACGTTTCAGTAACATTAGTTTGGTTTATAAACGTTTTTAAACATTTATACATAAACGTTTATACATAAACGTTTATACATAAACGTTTATACATAAACGTTTATAAACGTTTATATATAAACGTTTATAAACGTTTTTAAACGTTTACAAAGAGTGAAGAATATCGTTTACGGACCCATCATTTTAAACCTAATCTAAACCGTTTCTAGTTAGGTTTATAAACGTTTATAAACGTTTGTAATGTTTACTGGGTTATGTCTCTCAATGTGAATTTTAGAGGTATATGTGGACACACATGTTTTATGAAACCTTATTTGTAATTGTGAGTTTTTATCTATTAATTCCTGTAGTTCTGTATGAAGACAATCATTTCTTTCCTTGCTTGACTCAATAATATGTCTAATTCTTCTGACACCTCCAGTTATTAAAGGACCTTCTTTGTTACAATTAAAATAACAAAAATCTCTACTTGGGATGCTCATATTCACATTCTGGATTTCAGCTAAAACAAAAAAGTGGTATAGCTCATGTTTGTCATCATGTTATCAGCTAATTGAAAGTTCCTGACTCATTCTTTAAGCAAGATGTCAATGTATGTAAACATAGCTTATATCCTCATCACATTTACTGGTATGTTTATGTATGTTACAGTAAACAAGAATAATTTAAAAAAATCCAAGTAGTATATGTCTTTGCAGAAATGTATACAATTTTTCTTTGCAAGTAAGCTTCTGAAATGTAAAAACTTTATATGTTGTTTTGTTAAACTTCTAAGCAGAAAATTGATGTTTAGAGAAATTAAATGAAAAAGAAGGATTATGAGTACCAATTTAAATATTATTCATTAGATTGATTCAAACTTGTTGATAAGACTAGCTTATAGACTACTTATTTACAACATAATCTGGCAGACATAAAAGTATAACAAATGTTAAAAATACATATGATAACATCTGAAATGCAACATACCTGGAAAAAATCTGATCAGGCAAAATGTTTTGTATCCTAAATGGAAATATTTATAATGTTATCAAGTTTACATCACCTACATCTAGCATAAACATAACAAAAGTGATGTCAGAAGCAGGATGCCATGACATCATCTATCTGTGACATCACATTAATGTGTCTACTGTGATGTCACAATCAGATGTTCTCCAAAGCATGTATTTCATTATTTACAAATGAAATAACGCAATTAAAATAACAGTGTGACAGAAAATCGTAATTTTGGGAAGGTCTATTACTGTGGTCATTTTAAATTTTTGGAAAAACTAACACCTGATTGTACCATGTAATTGAGTATAAAATTCTGAAAAAAAATGGTATATTACACATGAAAATTGATAAAGAAATAACGATTTAATGGCCATTTTTTGATACAACGGAACTGATATGGCGGCCATCTTGAATTTCGCTAAATAAAAAAAATTGCTCAATAATGCCAGAGCGGCACCCATCAGATTATTGATCTACTCCCCCTTAAGAATTGATTTCAGCAAAAAAACTTTGTTCATACTAAATTTCACGCTTTTGTTAATTTTGGGGGTTTGTCTACTGGACTATTATTAGACATACACTCATGAATAAATTTTACTAAGTTTCTCAAAATCCCTTATTATTGCTCACTGCCATCTTGAAAAAAACACTGTTGGCCCACCAGAGGCCCATCGGTGGCAAATTCTACAGACATGAAGATTGGTTGGAAAGCCACTGTTAGCCCAACGGTGGAAAACTGCTGATTGTACAACCAAAAACCATAGACCATACACCGTTGGGCGCTGGAATGTTATCTGGGGTAATGCAAAATTATAGGTTGTTCATTACTGAAATAGTTAATAAACTCTCTGTTCTTTTTTTGTTGTTGTTTGCCATATTGTCAGCTTTATACACCCCTTGGCTATTTTTGTTATGTTAGCGTTTAGCTCCTTGGTTATCTGATTTCTTTCCTGTTTCCTTTGGAAAGTAGGGACAGCAATGCAAAACGCCACCTGACACATGGTCACTATCCAACGGAAACTTTGTTCAAATGTACACGTCTGTGCACTCAAAGGGTTATTAAGCTTTTGGTCCTGAACCATTCGTTGTGTGTACCTTGTCTTAATTTTCTCAAGTAGATCTAATGATGCCAGTAAGTCCTACCACTTTCAATTTCCTTTAAAACAGCTGCATGTTCACGTTTTGCAGTCTGACTGTTGTGTTCTGTGACAATCAAGAGTTTAGAGTATTGTAATATGTTATCCCTCATACTAGTATCTTTTTCATCAAGTATACAAAAATCCCTGCTTCCATTGTTCATTTGTAAGCTCATCATAGGTTGTTTGTTTGCTACTTATTTGAATTGCACAAATATTTTGGGTCAATTGACATGTCTTTTTTCTTGGCTATCCTGGCTGTGAATCTACCTGACTTAAGAGAGAAAATTGGCTTACCTCGGTCCCTTCTTATGTACATTTGGGTAGTCAATCTCAGCCACCTCAGCTTGTATATTAGAATCTGACTTTAATACCTCAAAGGATAGCACTTTATCAGGCTTTTTGACCACAGGTTCCAGATTTGACTGCTTTGGAGAGCTGTGTTCAGAAGGTACACTCGACAGATCATGAAGACTAGTCTTTTCTTCTTGAAAAGAAGACTTGTCTTTACTCAATCCGCCATCTTGCTGTTTAACTGCTCGCCCATTTGCCTGACTGCTTCTAACAAAGTGTACTACTTCTGTCAGTCCCCAGTGTCAATGGCCTCACTAGCAGTCGCTAAATCTGGAATCTTATCAGCATTTGAGGTATGGGTACAATTATTGCAATAATTTTACCAGCCTCTCTGCCATTCTTTATCAAATCGAAAACGAAATCTTCCTGCCTCTCCTTATGTATCCAAATTTGGCTGGAATTCTGTACATGAGGCCGATTAAGTCTGACGAATTAAACCTACAGACAGACTAACATGGATATTCATGAAGCAGTTATAATCAAAATCCAAATATAAGCCAACTATCCCAGAACCAGACCGGTTTACTATAAGATTACCTTAAAATTTAGAACTCCCTTGTTACTGAACTGGTGTGCAAATTATCATTCGCCTCAGCTGTCACACTCAATTACCAGGCCTAATTAGATAGTGTACTGCAGCAAACGTATTTTGCATTTCTAAATTTTTTTAGGGGGGGGGGGTTAGACATGGTATGGATGCAAAATATGACTGAGACTGCAATAAGAGAGGTTTCAAACAACTTTAATGAACATTTGCTCCCTCCTTAAGTTTCAAGGAAGACCGTAGGTAGGGAGAGTTAAAAGAGGCTTTGTGAAGCTGAAGTTTAAGGTGGCCTTCCCAAAGGAAAAAAAAAACCTTCCATTACTAAAGGCGGTCCTTTCCAAAGGAAGCTTCATGAAACCGACCCCAGAAAGTGTGTACTGTACCTCAAAAAGCAGGTCAAGATCAAAGAATAAAATGCCGATATTCAACAAAAGACAATTGAGCAAGGTGCAGAATTAACTTTGGTCATAACAACTTTTGCTGTGCAACTCACAGAAAACGTTCAGGATCAGTGAAGAATCAGAATTGGGGAGGGCAATAGCCACGGTTAGTGACAGAAAAGATACTTTAAAGACCAGTAATGTTATGGTTAACTTATCTGAAGACAGAGGGGGACACAAAAAATAGTGGAAAAGTTAATAGTACAAGGATATAAATGACAGGATACCCTGCACCTTTTATACAGAGCTTGATACCATTAAAGATAGGCGGGCATTTTTACAGAGAACATCACAGTATACAAACTTTACTGACAGAAGTGTGACAGTACATTGAAGGAATGGGGATTTACATAAAATGTCTGTGAATGTAGCCATTACTGCCTGTTCTGTGACTGAGCCATACAAATAGCATTTGGCAATATGAAACTGGGTATTCAGAATATCAGCATTAAATCAGTACAATTTTTCACTAATATGTCCCTAATTTCAGGCCGGCATTAAGATGCCAGGTAGGTCAGTACTGGGGGACCCTATTATCGATCAGTACAAGAAATTAGTGCCACCCAGCTGGGTTTGTCTTCTGACTTTTGATTGGTCAACCACCGACCTCCTTGATTTATTTATTTATTTGGGGTTTTACGTCGCTTTCAACACTGTACAGGTCATATCACGACGGGTAGTTGGAAGGGCAGAGGAAACCAGTACATACAGTTCGTTAGGGTTCTGTACTGTAAACTGCCGACCAACGGCAAGCAACTACCAGCTTTCCCACTTGAGACCGTGCAAGGATCGAACCCCGGCCTCAGAGGTGCCGACCTCCTTGAATCATGACCCTCCATTCTTCATTTCAAATCTGGAGGGCAAAGAGGTGACATCGGAAAATGTAAATCTTACCCACTAGGAAACAAACTTAAAGTATGATTGTTATATTGTTACTATTTAGTGTTACAAGTGTTATTGGAACAAAATACTGCCTCTTCTTTATATTTCAGATAATCGCGTATTGTGTGATAGAAGTGAACCTGGCCAGTATCTTTTTTCATATATCTTGGGTTCTTAAAGCTGGGTCAGTTACTGACCGCTGCCCAAGCAACACAAGAGACATGATAAATTGTGTGTACGTGCTCCCTTTATCTGATTTGTGTTGTTTGAATGCTACTGGGAACAGCAGTCCTTGTCAGCTATGGTGTACTACTGTGGTGCTGCAGATTATTGTTGAAATTTGCTATAAAAGAACATTTCATGTGGACAACTACGTATTTACTTCCAGTGTTGCAACTATTACATTATACATGAACTCGCCAGTATTTGATACAGTGTGTCTCAAACACGATGAAATACATATAATTTATCATATTTTACATATTTTATAAATTCTTTTATATGATAACTTTTATATTGTGTGCTATTGCTTATGTTATTGTCTTTTGTTACATTATAGTTTTAGTCAATCTACTGCACATAGGGTTGTCAGGATTTAACAAGCTAGTGTGTTAAATAATGTTTTAATTGTTCATGTTAGTAGGGGACCGTACTGTTCAGTCAAGTAGTGTATATAATTTGAGCTAGATGGATTACACAAACCGTCAACCCTCTGACCTTGCCAGTGTATATGAAACAATTTTTTGTAACATCTTCACCTGGACGTATCATTCTAGTGGCTCTTAACTTGTTGACTCATTCCTTTTAACCTTCAGGCTATAAATCTTTGGCTTCCTTAATTTCTATTTTCATCTCTTTATTGGGTGTTTCCACTCATTCCATATGTAGTTCCAAAATTACGATAATTGCATGAAGCTACACAACTTTCCCTTTATTCTTAATACCATATTCAACATTTGTGTGGCGTCAGTTTCCTCCACCTATTTTATGTCACACGTACATATATACTGAGTATCCACTGGTTACAGGGCCGTATCTACACCTGGCCCATTAGTCCATTGGTATTGGGGACTTACCAACCACATTCGGTTTCACCTTTCATTTCCACGGTCAAGGAAATTGCTTGACCTCGGTTTGACCTTTGTGCAAAGGTCAACTATCTTGTTTCACCTTCTGTTTCGGGCTCACTTGTGTCAAGGTCAAGGAAATCTTAACTTTGACCCTAAATCAATTTGACCTTTTTTTGATGTTTCCGCATTCACTAAGCCCTCCCCCCCCCCGCCAACCAGTGGTTTTAGCAAGTTCAGTTATGATTATATATTGCAAAGAAAACGGTAATTTCAAATTCTAAATGTGCACAAGAAAATACTAGTAGATTGAATAGATATTTAAACTCATGCTGTCTTATATTTCCTCACGTGGTTCCCTGGACAACTTAAAGTATTATAAATCTCATTCCTGTGGAACTATTGTAAGTTACTGATGTATGGAGGTTATCCACCTTTGCCCTAGCTCGGGCAATTTCTTTATTTTATGTTGAAAATAGTAAATTAACTGGTTTTTGGATGAAAAGGAATATTGCCATTGCAAGAGAACATTGAAACGTGCACATTACAAATGCTTTATATGTGTCTGCAATGTGTTTTCTCTTTTATTTTATTGCAGCTGTTTTTTTCAGTGATTATTAATATTTCAAGTCCTTGCGGAAAGTCCTTTCATTCATTTCACGGGACAGATGAAGAAAAAAGAATGAAATCCTTGGAAAGAAATGATATTTATACTGAGTATTGAATTGTTCCTCAATGGGTCATAAATCATTTCAAAGTAGCTAGTGCTTCAAATAAGATACAATATACACAATGTATGAATGCCAGCTATCAAAGTAATTCATACTTTGCTTTGTATTTAGTTCAACTTAAATGAACATTTAAAAATATTCACATAACATATATATCATTATATGAACATTATATATATTGTTTAGTAAATTGATATCATTGAAGATATAACTTATATTGCAGTTTAACTTTGTAATATGTGTTTATTAAATTCCTAAATCATTTTGCTATTCCCTAGTGAAACCTAAAGTGTATCTTTAGTTAAGACACTGAATGGATTTTTCAAGTAAAAACATATATCATTCAACATACAGTTTTAAAGTCTTTTTTTTTCAGGACATTTTGTAACACCCAATCTGACACCCATTTTTGACTAAAAAGTTGCTGTGAAAAGTAACAGATTGTCTCAAAGTTCAGGGCTTTGTTGAAACACATATAGTTGTAACAGGAATTGGAAACCACTGAGAGTGATCTGTAAGGGCTGTATCACGTGTTTATTACTATTAACTATTATTAGGATTTGCCAGTTGTGTGGCATGCATGCATGCATAGTTGGTAATTTTACTGCATTAATGTTTACTTTATAGCGAATAGATACAAATACATTAATAATATTCAGTGTGCATTTCAGCAAAGCTTAAGCAACAAGTTAGCGTTAGATTTAATTTATTACTATGGAACTAAATAAGGACAAATACTTACTGACCTGAGAAATGTCCAATGATTCTTAAAGATAAAAATTGGTTCATATTGAACCATCTTTGGTGCTATGGGCCTAAAGTCATCTGATATCTAAACAATGAAATAAATTTTACTTCAAATCCATTAGTTTATTGCGTGCAATTTGTTGTCATTTCAGTGAACAGCATTTTGAGACTCTTTCGACTGGGTGGGTTCTTTCCCCTTTTCGGATCCGGATGGATCTTAGGCGGGCCAGGCTGTCCCTGCTCCCCCTCTTTCGATTTTGTCACTTTATCCTCACTCTGACCATTCTTAACAGAATACACAATTTTGAGATTTGGTCTGAAAGTATTTGTTTTGGTGCCCTTTTGGTGCCACACTATGTGCTATCTGGCTGCTAAAGCTTGTGTGATCATTATATGTTGGCGTTATAACTGTGATACACACTGTCATTGTATGCTATAATTCACTGTAATGTTGTGTGGGTTAATATTTTATAAATTTTCCAGTTTTAAAAATTTCCAAAATCTTATATTTTAACCTGTATACTAACATGTAAATAAAATTGCCTCAATGTGTTTTACTCTCCTCTTTTATCACCTCACTTAACTTGACACTGAGTTTACATTCTTCTGACATGACCTTTGACCTCTGGGGTTCAACCCCCTTTAACCCTTAATTTCACCTTTCACTTCATTTTGATCGGGGTTTGAATCTTGGCCAAGTTAACTGGTACCAACAAGTATACCCAGTAAACATTAAAATCGTTTTAGATGGTTTAAACATTTACAAAATGTTTTAAAACCCTATGTTTTGGTTTACAAAACATGTCCAAGTAAACGTTTACACTGTAATGTTTAAAAAACGTTTAAAAACTTTCTCTACACAAAGGTTTTTTTTTGAAAAAATTTATTAAACATTTTAAAATACTCAAGAAACTGAGGTTTCACTGGAAACATATTTTAAAATATTTATAAAATAGCAAAAGAACTTAAGGTTACGCAGGAAATGTTTTCAAACATTTATGATGAAATGTTAGGTAAACAGTATACATGCACTGGGTAAAAGTAAGAATTGAATGGGGCACAATTTTTAAACCACTCTCTTTCGATTTTAGACATAAAATTAACATTTTCATTGCTCAGCAATCTAAACACATATTTAATTTGACCTCTGATCCCAATTAAGATTTATATTGCTAAGGAATGCAATGAAAGTAATATTTTGTAGACATTATCATGTTTATTTCTTATGTTTTTGTAACATTTTTCATTAAACGTTTCATAAATGGTATGCATAAAACATTTTGAAAACCTTCTATTGTAAATGGTTTTTATACCGAACATTTTTTAGCCTTCGCCAAGTGCTTCCTCTCAAGTGTTTATAAAAATAAAAAATATTTACTTGGTAGTGACACTACAACACTTTTTAGAAGTTGTACAGTTATAAAGAGACACAGTTGCTATGGTAAATGAAGTCATTGTGTATGTGCTTTTTATTAGCATTTGAGAAGCCAGGTTCCTGTCCGAAACCTATTGGATTTGGAATATGTGTAGAACTCTGTTCTGGAGATGATAGTTGCCCAGATGTGCAGAAATGCTACTCCAATGGATGTGGTCATGTGTGTATGAATCCAGGTACGTATTTAACATCACATAAATGTACACATGGATCAGAAATGGAAATATGTGTAGAACTGTGTGGTGGGAATGAAACATGCCCTGCAACTCAAGAGTACTGTTCCAATGGATGTGGTCATGTGCACGTGTATCCGGGTAAACACAACACATTTACTGGTATGGAATCACATTTTATAGGACTAATTACAAGAATACTCAAGAAGTGCTAAGCTAGCTTCATGTATTTTGCTATTTCCATAAGGTTTTTAGACACTTTGGCCAACTAATGTGTTAAAAATAGCCTTTACCAAGCAGTATCCTCAATGGCCCAGTGGCTTAGCAGGTTTGGCATCTAACCACAGGCGCACGGCTGTGTGGGTTCCACTCCCACAAGTGGCAATTCTGAAAGCCTGTCCCAATATGACCCTGGCTGTTGAACGGTACGCAAAACACCAGTTTTGACCTTTACAAAAGCAAGTTTTTGTTCTCTTTTTGCTTGGCAATATTATTTCCACTGTTATAAAGAAGTTTATGCTATTATATAGCAATATCATTTTCACTAAACACAGTATTTGGCACTTTGCTCATTGTAGTATTGAACACTCAGTGAGTAGTTAACTTTCTTAGATCACCTTTATCTTAAACCTCTTAAAAGTTTTTTGTATACGTTTTGAAAAATTACATGACTTCACTAAGCAGAAATACTTTAGTGTTACAAACCTCATTACTCTCTATGTCTACTCTCGCCACAGCATACAGTGGAAAAGGGTTGCACTTACAGATGCTTTCCTTATTCATCGTATACAGAAATGAGATGGGAATAGGTTACATTTCAGTACTTTCATCTGGTGTCATGCACGAAATAAAAAATGGGTTACATTTGATATTTTTCTCTGGTGTCACAGGAATTAGATGGCTAAGGGTAACATTTAGGTATTTATTCTGGTATTTCATACAAGTATGGGATAAGAAAGGGTTATATTTTAGCACTTGCCTCCGGTCTATACATTAGTATAGGACTGGAATTGATAACATTTAACTACATTCATCAGTATCTAACAACGTATTTAGTTGATCCAATTGACTGGACATGCAGACATGCGGGGTAAGTTTTGTTTGTATTCCCAAACACCCATTATGGTAGATAGTTAATGTTACAAAAGTTTAATAAGTGATCCTTTTGTAAATGTAAATTTATTATGCAAGCTACAAATATGTTCTATTTAAAACTGAAAAGGATTTTAACAGACCTGGTACTCGTTTTTTGCCTTAAAATCTATGTAGAAATGACAAAGAATCTCAATTTAAAAATTGACGTTTTTGTATTCACTAGTGCCTGTTACTCGTAATACATTCTACAGCTAATTTTTGGCATTCTGTTGGTAAATATGGATATATTTGACTTATTTATGGTTAAGGTCATGGATTTTAACAATGCAACCTTTTTTTGGTTTATATCAGATGGATACAATGTGATACATTCACTTTTAAAGTGTTTTAAGGCACAAACCAGCATTCTCATCCACTGGGAGATAATTAGGACTTATGTAAGCCATTGCATGATTTTATATTCTTTCAGTAATGTTATGCAACATGTCTTTATCTCACAGTGTATAAGAAACCTGGCAAGTGCCCTAAAAACTTGACAAGTGATGAATGCATCAGAGGATGTCCATCTGATAGCAGTTGTCCTGACGATTTGAAATGCTGCCCACAATGCTGTCCCCAGAGTTGTGGCGGGGTTTGTGTTAAACCAGGTATTTATTTTATTACAGAATATTTGCCACCTACAGTTTCTAGTATTATTATCCATCATCTGTCACTGTGGCTTAGTGAGTAACACACTTGCATTGGGCCACAGATACCCTGGGTTTGATCCTAAGTATAAGCAGATACATAATGGGTTCAATAACAACTTAAAATTGTTGCCCTCTGTCATTGGGTCCTGGGCCAAGTGACAGGATAAATATCCCAGGGCATTAATTGACATTCATCCCAGACACTCTGTCTTTCAGTTAGAAGATGTTACTCACTATATAATTTGGGCACTACTTTTCATATCTTGATGGGTCAAATAGCATTTTGTGTTCTGTAGTTAACAAAATTTTGTTTATAGATATACAAGACCATTGTCACATGAAAGGGATGAGTGTGTATTCTAATCGCATCTTGTTTGGCCATGAGCAAAACTCAAAAAGCTATACTGGGCCCTATTTTCACACAAACAGGGAGTACCCCTGGCTCGGTTTCCTCAAATATGCATTAGGACTTCATATTTTTAAAAAAATTTTAATGTGTTCGTTTGCATCCCCAGATAAAATTTTATGCTCCTTCAAGCACTGCTTGTTTATTATCTGTATGTTTAAGCTGTCACTTTAAGTAATGGTTCAAATATACAATCTGGGGAATTAACCATGTAACTGTTTACACCTTCCCTGCATCAGTATACTTTTTATTGTAATAGGGTTTATTTCATGGCATTTTTAGTTCATTAAAACTGATAAAAGCAATGTGTATTACCCATTAACCTAGAATCTGCTGTACCTTAATCACTTTCTTTTATCCATTTATGTTTCAGTAATTTGTGAGGATGATCCAAATTACAAGAAGACATTTAAATATAAAGGGAAGAAATGTAAGAAGTGTACCTGTGCTGACATAGCAGAACAGAGCAAGAAAATGAGGAGGAAATTTTGTAAAAATAAAAAGAGAAACAGGAAATGTTGTGCCACTTGCAGCCAGTTGTAAATCATTGTCCAATATTTTTTGCTTATTTGGCTGAAGAGTATTGCATTACTTTAAATTAAAATTGTACTTGAAGATACAGAATTATTCCTTTGACTAGTAATAAAGGAAGACAACATGCATAGCGCCTTATACAGGTTTTATTCTTACCCGTGTTCTTAGAATATCTCACCACTTTTAGACTATATAGAGCTGTATAGTATTGTAGGCCAGTCAGTGATATTGGTACTGAAATGGTACAAATGACTTGAAAGAGTTGAACACACCCTTCAATCAGAAGTCTATTTAAAGCTGAGTTTAAGTTATTAAAAATGAATGTTTTCCAAGTTTAACACAATAAAAATAAAATACTGATTTCCACTGACCTTAAAGGTAGGTCAACAAGACATTGACTGGAAGTTGACACATGTAAAAAGTAGACTGGCATTATACATTGAAGCAGAGTCCATATATCATCTATTAAACTAAAGACTGGCACTGAAATTTAGTAAACTCAACTGAAACCAGAATACCAGAATATTGTATGTTTTTTGAAATTCCTGTCTGGTTCTGGAAGATTTTGTGAGAATTGTAGTGGATACGTTTTTACCATTTTCATTACTGGTTTAATTGAAAGACTAAATAGATTAGTTTTAGATTAGTTATAGAGATATCAGAAAAAAAGTGTTTGAAAAAGATGTGAAGCCATTGGGATGGACAATAAGAAGAATAAATGGGATATTATTACTTCCATTGGAATTTATGCATCAGTCTTTTGTAAAATGACCAGTATTTCCCAGAAGAAAAAGTAAATCTAAAGGGAAGAAATATCTCCTGAATTTCTACGGGCTTACATTGCAAAAGAATAATAAAATTTAAAGGAGTAAATTATAGACATAAAGCAAATATGTTGTGTTACATGCAAAACAAATGAAAATACTGACTGACTTTACTGCTGCTCTGGTAAAAGAATAACTATGGATTGAGAGATTGGTGTTAAAGAATTTAAGAGTACATTTCACAATGGTTTGAGTGAAAGGTTCAGATAAAACAGCATAATGTTTAGGGTATCCCAGGTGAAACTAAGTAAATTATAAAATATTTAAAATTTCTGACCTCATTGCTAGCAATTGTCTGTTGACAGGTGCTATGGAGTCGATGTAAATTTGTGATGATTCAATAAATGGTGGTCCTCTGTCATTGGGTTCTATTGTTAGTGGCAGGCGAAAGAACCTCAAGGATGTCAATAAATGGTCATCCTTGAGCCTCTGTCTTTCAGTTAGGGGAATGTCAGTTATTTAACAGCTTGGGCTATACTTGTGCAATCAGATGGGTTGAATAGTGCTTTGAGTCCTGTAGTTTATGGAGATATTGCACTTATATAAAAATACATGAATGCAAAAAATACACAATAACAATAAATAATGTGTTATTCAGTATTCATGACAAAAACATTAAAATTGTACTCTGTGTTACAGTAAGATTTGCACAACAAATAACCCTGCATTAGACCTGAGTGTCTCAGGAAAAACTGTCAAATTGTACTGTTTTGTAATTGTAATGTACTGTTACATATGCATGTAGTAATTTTTACATCACCATACTGGTCAGACACAGACACCTAGGAAATTTTGTCCCTTAACATGTACAAGTACTTTATGAATACCGAATTTAGTATATATGTTTGAAAAAGGATTTTGATACAATCCTTCAAGGCGACACAACTAGAATGTGTATACATGGTGCATCTAAAGATGCAGTCAGCCAAGGTAGGTTGCAGTTGATGTTCTCCAGGGTTCTTTTCTTGGTCCAGTACTTTACATCTCTTTTGTACAAACCCAATTATTTCAATCATACAGTCATAGCCGATGTCACAGGGTCAGAATGAGATTCACTTGGTAAATGAAACCAATGTCTTATCTGGTGTAAAATTATATTTATCTGTCTGCAACCAACATATAATTGTACAAAATAAAACTCCTGCATTCACATACAACTATACAATGCAAGCATACAGAACCACAATATAATTACACACCACAATCACAACTGGATTCACACATACACATACATAAATATATACATTTATATTATGTAATCACATCAATGTTTATTCTACACAAAATATCAATGTTTATTCAATCAATAAGTCAGCAAAATAATCAAGTCAACAAAATCATCAAAACAGCAAAATCATCAAGTCAGCAAAATCATCCCAGGACTGTCCAAGTGTTAACTCCAGCAAGTATAACACCACATAATAAAGTCAAGCATCCAACATCAAAACATGCTAAACTCCAGCAAGTGACATCAAGAAATAATAACCATCCAATGTCAAAACATCAGTAACTAGCTTCACCAGCATGGAACTCCCCAAGCAAACACTGACACCAGCTGCAATGCTGGCATATAAAGCAACAAAGAATTTCCCTCCAGAAATTCTCTCCCAAAGGACAGATGTTGACAACTCAACTTCTTCTACACAACTAAATGTTTTCCCCCACAGAAAGACTTGCACAATGTGAACACTACCAATATTGAAATCACCTAAAACCCCTTGATTCAAAGCAACCCACAGTGAAACATGTTTTCATACACAGAGGTGTGAAACAACACAAAGTGACAAAACCATATTAAACCCAGAATGTACACATGTGGAACCACAAAACTTGCATCAATTTTTCCAAATGATGAAATCACAATGACCCCAATAGAATATCTATAAAACTTATGAAATCACTTTGTGACATAAGCCCCCCTTTTGAAGTGAAAACCATGTTTTCATCTTTCAACCCATAAGTTTTATTTACAATTTATACCAATGAAACAAATCAAGTTTAACCTTCTAATCTACTAAGATAGTCACCAAACATTTTCACTTCCTTTAATAGATACAATTGTAAACCTATAAGGCTGCAATTGCATTGCCCATCTCATAAGCCTACTGTTTGCAACTTTGTTCTTTGTAAGATAAACTAATGGTTGATGATCTGTTTGTAAGATGAACTTCTTATCATAAAGATACATTTGTAGTTTCTGGATGGACCAAACAATGTCCAAATACTCCTACTAATCTAACAGACCACAAACAATACACCATCATGCTCCTGAAGCAATGTTGCCCGTTTTACTTTGTCTCACATTCAAAGTTTTACCCCTAGGAACAATCTTTTGGCAAATATCACATGACTGACAAAATCTAGTGATGTCAAGATGTATTCCAGGCCAATAGAAGTTTGAATAAACTCTATTAAGTGTCTTACGCGACCCCAGATGTCCTCCAAAAAGACTACCATGAGCAACTTTCATGACTTGGAGACGAAACTGTTTTGGTAAAACAACTTGACCAATCTTTCCTCCAGACTGAATCTTAGGAGACTGAAAATACCTCATCAAAAGACCATCTTCAAGTTCGAACCAAGACAAGTTACTTTGACCACTTTTCTGTTTTAATTTATCTTTGGCCTGAGAAAAACACTTTCTCAATGTTTCATCTTCAGATTGTAACGGAACTAAATCGCTCCTGTTCACATTTTCAACTTCACTTGGCATAACTTGTAAAGGCTTAGTCTTAGCAGGTTGCTTTTGAGTTTGACTACGAGTGACAACAGCTTTAGCAACAGAAATATCAGCTGAACCTTGTTTACTAGACAAAACAGAAAAATCAGTCCCCGACAAAGAACTATTGTCTACTCCGGAAATGTTTCCAACTATCAATGGGTAAAGCGGGTTCTCAATCACTACTGCAGAAACATGACCTTTGTAATAAGGTGTGTCTAAGTAAACTTCTGCTATGGGAAAAGTATGTACAGATCCATCAATAAAAGCACACCTTTGAACTTTTCCAGTATACTGTTTCTGATTAACAAGTGCCTTCTGAACTACAACACCAGAACACCCAGTATCTCTAAGTACATCCACAGGTTTGTCACCTACAAAACCTTTTGAAACTGGCATATTGGGAGGCAATTTATCGATGCAAGAACTCAAGACAGGAAGTTTATGACCACAATCTAAAGTAACCTCAGTAAGATTTGGCATTTGACATGCACAAAGACTTTTTGGAGTATCACATTTAGAAGCAAAAACCTTGGAACAAGAAGTACAATTATGTGCTACAAAACCATGAATGCAAGTTAAGTCATCCCTAGACATACCTCTGTGTTGTAACTCAAGTTTGGAAACTGAAGGTTTATTATCATCTGATGATGAACTATCTGACTGATCTGGACACATAACCGCAACTATTTTCTTTTTAAGGAAGCAATCTTTTGCAAAATGTCCCTGTTTTCCACATAAAAAACAATTTTTGGATGTACTCTTGTTATCTGTATGTTCTTTTGACTTACCCTTAACAATGGCCTGTTCACTTCCACTAAATTTCTCTTTCACCTTATGTTCCTTCTTTCTATCAACATCTACATTCCAAACTAACATCTCATGTGCATCAATATATTTCTCAGCAAACTGAGCTAACTCTGTGTTACTGCATGATGGCTTTTCTCTAAGATGCATGGCCATGTTCAGTTTACATACACTCAGGAACTGTTCTCTTATTAACAATGCTACCAATCCCTCATAAGTTTTTGGAGTCTTGGTAGAATCTATCCACCTATGAAGCTCACTAGTAAGTCTCACCATGAATTGGGAACAAGACTCACCACTCTCAGGACAACTTTTGTAAAATTGTTTCTTCAAACCTTCCTCAGTCAACTGGTAGCGTCGCAACAATGCTGCCTTCAAAGTAGCATAATCATTAGAATCTTCACTCGACAGTCTAGAATATACTTCTAAAGCATTTCCTTTCAACAGAGCTGCAAGATAGATAGCCCAATCTTCTTTATTTGTCCTCAATGCAATATGGTACTTTTCAAATCGATTCAAGTATGCATCAATCTTGTCTTTGCTTTCATCAAAATATGGAAGCTTGGCTTGTTTGAATTGGACAGGAGCTCTAGCAGAACTACTATGATCTAAAACACTAACAGATTCAGATTCTAACCTCAGTTTAGCTAACTCTAGCTCATGTTGACGTTGCTGTTCCCTATCTAGTTGATCTAACTCCTGTTGGCGCTGTTGCAAATCAAGCTCTTTCTCTTTTTGCCTTAAAATTGATTCTTTTTCCATTTCTAAAGCTTTTTGTTTTTCCCTATAAGCTGTTCTTTCATCACGCATGAAATCTTGGAGATCTTTTCCTTCATATCCAATTTCCTTACCTAACACAAGAAGTTTCTGAAAATCATCAACATCCATGTTTCAAGTGCAAAACAATCCCAACAATAAAATACTAAAATTCTCACAACTTGTAGTCCTTTCCTACACAACCTATTAACTAAAACAGTAAAACAAAAAGAAGGCAAGATATGCACCCTGCTAACCTTTAAGAAGATACCAACAGCTACTCTAAAGAGGGGAAGATACAAAGAAAGTCAAGTACCTATCTAAGAAATAATGTAAAGACCTAGAAAATTCAATTTTCAAGTCCTTATGATAATTCACTTTTGTGGATCAAGATATTCTATATGATTATAATTGTAGTATCAAACTACCCACAATGTACCTACATTTATTTTAATACACTAATAAAATATGAAATAACCCTATTTGTACACACTTAAATTCCACCTTAACTGTGAATTCCACCTTAACTGATTCACAGGAAAGAAAAACCAAGGATTTGTGACACTAAGTAGAAGTACATAAAAAAAACAAAAGGTCTGCGAACTCAATGAAAATGATCTTCTGAATCAACTCTCAAGAGAAGAACCTGCACAATAAACCATGCAAATACTCAATATTGCCTAAAAATATATGACCCCTTTATAGCTGTTGTAGGTGATCTGTCAATTCATGACAATGTGCAATTTTTTTTTTTTAATTTCAGTTTTTGTATGATAACAGCTGCAACAAAATATCAGTACAAAATACCAAGTTTTTATGGGATTGAAACCAAGAAAATCATTTAAGCAAATGAAAATCCAAGCAAAAAAAAATCCGGAAAATATAAATGTATTCACCGAAATGCCGAATTCAAATGTAAAGTCTAAATGTGCGCAACAAGAAATTCTTTGTATGATTTCTAGTACATTTCTAATGACATTTACCAAGTTTCATTCAAATCTCATCCTGGCAAGCTTGCCAATTGTCACAGGGTCAGAATGAGATTCACTTGGTAAATGAAACCAATGTCTTATCTGATGTAAAATTATATTTATCTGTCTGCAACCAACATATAATTGTACAAAATAAAACTCCTGCATTCACATACAACTATACAATGCAAGCATACAGAACCACAATATAATTACACACCACAATCACAACTGGATTCACACATACACATACATAAATATATACATTTATATTATGTAATCACATCAATGTTTATTCTACACAAAATATCAATGTTTATTCAATCAATAAGTCAGCAAAATAATCAAGTCAACAAAATCATCAAAACAGCAAAATCATCAAGTCAGCAAAATCATCCCAGGACTGTCCAAGTGTTAACTCCAGCAAGTATAACACCACATAATAAAGTCAAGCATCCAACATCAAAACATGCTAAACTCCAGCAAGTGACATCAAGAAATAATAACCATCCAATGTCAAAACATCAGTAACTAGCTTCACCAGCATGGAACTCCCCAAGCAAACACTGACACCAGCTGCAATGCTGGCATATAAAGCAACAAAGAATTTCCCTCCAGAAATTCTCTCCCAAAGGACAGATGTTGACAACTCAACTTCTTCTACACAACTAAATGTTTTCCCCCACAGAAAGACTTGCACAATGTGAACACTACCAATATTGAAATCACCTAAAACCCCTTGATTCAAAGCAACCCACAGTGAAACATGTTTTCATACACAGAGGTGTGAAACAACACAAAGTGACAAAACCATATTAAACCCAGAATGTACACATGTGGAACCACAAAACTTGCATCAATTTTTCCAAATGATGAAATCACAATGACCCCAATAGAATATCTATAAAACTTATGAAATCACTTTGTGACAGCCGATTACAAACAATTATACATGACCTATTGCCAAAAAATATTTTCTCAGTCCATGAAAACACTTAATGATTGCCTCAATAATATTAAAATTTCATATTGACAAATAAATAAAAACTCAATCCCTATGAATCTGAGTCTGTATTGATAGGCTGAAAAACAATCCAAAATAAAACGTACATCTTTTTTTCCAAGACCAATAACTAGGTTTCATGGCCCCATATGTCAGAAATGTTGGAGTGATGTATGACCCAAAGTTGTCTTTTTTGGACCATGTGTCAAAACTCACTCTATAGGGTTCTCACTCATTTCTTCCAAGTAATCTTGTGTCAAACTCTGTTCCGGCTAAGTACAGGCTACAATTTCAAAAAGGCTGATTTAATACTAAATTCTAAAACATGGAGGACAAGCATACCTGAGTGAAATAATCCATTCACTAATTCAAGTTCCTTCTTGACCCTTCTTTTGACTGTAGAGTTCACAAACCACACAAACATTTTTCTAACTCATTCATTCATTATGTCCCTGCCCTATGGAACTCTCTTCCTTTCGACATAAAAATAGCCCCTCTGTTACATCTTTTAGGAAACATCTTAATACTCACCTCTTTTAACTCAAGTTTCCCCATTTAGTACTCTTTTCTCTGATTACAACCACATTATTGACCTAGATTGTCCCTTGCCTTTTAACACTACTTTTCTTAATCTAGTGCACTAAGTTCCCCATTTTTGGGACAATTTTGCACCCGCAAAGCAGTAGATTAGACGAACTTGAAGATATATGTATTTCTCTTGAGTGAGACACAATTATTATCTTGATGGACTGCTGTCATCTAATATACATTACCAGTGTTATGACGTAAGTAAAATCAACACTCCCAAAAATTAAAAGATAAAATGCCAAAAATACTTTATTTAATATCTTTCAAAATTAAAAAAATGTTTTAAATTATTTAATCTTTATTTTGTCATTTGACATATATGTTTTTTCCAAATGCCAAAACTAATTGATTTCATTGCTAAGCATAAATTTCTTGTAGTCCTGTGACTAGTTTAGTCATTGTTCTGGCATGTTGCACAACATTTCTTTTTGTTTTTCTTATTTTCACAAAATGCCTCCTTCAATATTTTTTTTGCATTTCCATATTCCTCACAGGAACATTTCTTGCATTTGTACTTTTTCCCATAAATTTTCACTGTAGTAGTTTTTCTGTATGATGGGTCATCTTTGCATGGGATTGCTGAAAAGAAGTGTACTATTTTATAATAAACGAAAGGAGGTGCATTATTTTATAATAAATGGAAAAAAGTATCTGTGACAAATATTTGTTATGAAAGTAATATTAATGAAATGTTATGAAAAAATATTAATAAATTCAAAATTATTATTATTATGAAGAAAGACAGTGCCTAGCCCAATCTCCATTTTTATCATTCAAAAGAAAAAAAATGATTTTAGCAGATGAATATATACAGTCTTTCCACAAAAAAAAAATCTTCATCTCATTTTATAGGGGGCTAAGGTTGTACAGTGGTAACACTCTCCCCTCCCACCTCTGAAATCAGAGTTCGAATCCCGACCAGACCTGAAGTGGGAAAGCTGGTAGTTGCTTGCCGTTGGTCTGCAGTTCACAGCAGAGAACCTTGACCAACTGTATGTACTGGTTTCCTCTGCCCATAAAACTACATGTCCTGATGTGACCTATACGATATGTTGAAAGCAACGTTATAACCAAAATAAACAAAAAAATTGTCTCATTTTATAAGACACATGAAAAATTCATGGCACATCCGGTAATAATTTTACAAAGCCAAAGGCTGAGTAATGTTATTTTTATTCTAACATGACATCTAGGCTTATTTAAGAGAATTCATGGTGCCCTTAACTGTAGGTACGTTTCACTATGAATCCATATTGCATTGCCATCTTCATGGGAGATATTTATTGCATGTGTCATTTAGGAAGTTTTTATATTGTAAGACACACAAGACTAAATTGCCCAATGAATTGTAAGACACCAAGAACTTGCCTGGGCTGATTCAAATTTCTATTTTGTGTGTGTGTGTGACTATTTTCAGTGTAGCACTGTCTCAATCAAATACAGCAGGCACACACAAAAAGACTATGGTATTAATCATTGATACATGTGTGACATAAGGTAAAAGTAAACATTTATAAATTTACCACTCATACACTGATGTCCACAACCATTGAAACAGCATTTCATCTCTCCTGGACAAGTTCCATCACCTTTACATAATTTCACACAGATACCAATGCCAGGTGGTGGACATTTACCAGGCTTGACAACAGACACTAATGGTATCCAGACAAACATGCAAGAGGAAATATCATATTCAAGTTGATAATTGTCAATCATAGGGTATTTAGACTATGTGAAACTGTCAGCTTCAACTACACTAAAATAAATTATATGTTTTAGCTTAAAACAAATTTCATTCACAATGTGTGGCCCTTTAGAATTTTTCTTTGCATTCATTTGAACTTATTTTAAATTCATCTTACTTCTTGGTCAGTGAAAACATTGCCCATATACAGATATGTGTCTCAGTACAGGAAGTTACCACCTCTTCATGCCAGGGATTGCCTAATTTGATGAAATTCTGAGTTTCTTCACCGTTTTGTTGGTGCAAATATATTTACCTTTATGCATGTCACCAACAAAAGTTACTGATCAGTCATTGTCATTCAGTCAATGGTCAACATGTTGTAAGTATGTAGTTGTTATGTACAGTTGTAGTTAAATAAATAAAATTAAATTTCTACAGCAGGTAGTTCTTTCATGTCTTCCTTCATTTCAACTTTATATATTGGATATTCCTTTGGACCATCTATGTAACTTGCCCTTACTTAAGTACATTATCTATTTACTAGATTAGCACCACTTGACACTGTGTTGTGTCATGACACTTGGTCAAATTTAAGCACATTAACATTTCAAAAAAGACTCTGCAATAAAATAAAGAAGATTTCTTGTTTTTACTGGCCATTATAACTTTAAAGTTTGATAAGAAATCGGTATTTAGTTAAGTTTGGCTTTAAAACAAAAAATAATAACAAACTTCAACTATAGTTTCAATGTTATGTTTCTGTCATTAATGCATAGCTTTTCAAGTTAGCTGTAAAGAAACAAGGAAACAAATGATTGATGTCCAAACACCTATTTCAGACCCCTAAATTTAAATAAGTTTAACTATCAGTCAAACATTGTTATCATAGATTTTTACAATTCTTATTTTCATATACATAATACAAAAATGCATACATCATGAATGATGAATGAAAATGGGGCTTGTATTATTCTAGAAAGTCATAACTATTGAATAGCTGTTGAATAATGCCAGGCAGCATATACAGTCTTTTCCTAACTCCTGATTATATTTGATAATTTAAGTGGTACCTGGCTCCATACACTGATGTCCACACCCATTATAACAGCATTTCTTGAATTTTGGACAAGTGTTATCTCCTTTACACGCTTCAATGCAAGGACCAAATGTTGGCTTTGGACATGTGCCTGGCTTGTCAACTGGCAATAGAAGTAGCATTTATTTTAACGTAGTCACAAGGAGAGGTTTTTGGTTTCAGTTTGGACAATGACAAAATGTGTACCTGCATTAAGAAGGTTGTTTCACATAAAAATATACACTGGTCAAAAAATGTGTGGTGAGTCATGACAACAACAATGTGCAATATTAAAACCCAAGTTCTTTTTTACTTATCTATCTGGTACAACTATTTTTTATTATTTAACAATTTTAAATATATATAATAAAATTTGCAAAAATATATATTGTACAAAAAGCAACTTATGTATCAGACATAAAGACATGTATAAATGCTTGAACTTTCTTGTCCCAGAAATATGTTTTGTTTGCTGTTACAATTTTTACAAGTAAGGTCAAACCAATAGCCTACTTGCGTTTATCTTGCAATACATAAACATATCACATTAACCAAGCTCAATGGACGGCATGTCAGTTTTTATGTGTAGTACAAAATAACATACTGAAGATATTATTAACTATTACAGTAGTTGTACAAACAATATGGGTATGTTTATATGTTCTACAAAGTTTTATGTTTGATATTTCTAAAATGGTTGCCATAAACAATGTGGATTTACTTGTCAATGCTTATATACAGGCGCTATAATACAACAAATTTGGATACTTATTCCAATGTTCTGTGTACAGCAATACAGCATACATGACTGTGGCTCTAAAGCTCTGGTACCAGTGTAAGCAGAGTGGATACTTTCTTGTTTTATTGGGTAATTATGTTGTTTTTGCTAAAATATGTTGCTGCTGCTGTATATACTGTTGATGAAAATGGATAAATTGATATACTTAATGCCTATCTTGATGAAAAAAATAACTTGTAAACATTGAAACCTTCAGTTGTATGGGATATATTTATTACATAAACAGGCTATGTATATCATGCTTACTTTCTTTATTCAAATTTTCTGTATACAGCAATACAGCATACATCATTGTGGCTCTAAAGCTCTCTGGTACCAGTGTAAGCAGAGTTGATACCTTCTTGTTTACTGGGTAATTATGTTGTTTTTGCTAAAATATGTTGCTGTTGTTTTATATATTGTTGATGAAAATGGGTAAATTGATATACTTAATGCCGATCTTGATGACAAAATAACTTGTGAGCATTGGACCTTCAGTTGTATAGCATATATTTATTACATAAACAAGCTATGTATTTCATGCTTATTTTGCTAATTATGCTATCACAAAATGTGGTGGCAACTGACATGCCACCAAGAATGTATTTACTTTATAGCTAATGCATACAAGTGTACATACCGAATCATATGACATAAAAAACCACCATAGTAATCAGTCTTAACTTGGTCTTTATGACATTTGTTCTTGATAAGACTGTGAATGCTATTTGTGACAATTTTAAAGTTTTTTATGAAAATGAAACGAGAAGATGAAATGAATGTTATCAGGCTTTCTACACTATGAGTGTATCAAAAGCAAATCTGTATCCAAAATGATTAATTTATTTATGAATGGATGAATAAAACTGACCGATGAAGGAGGTACCTCCACACTTATAAATAATTATAAATATTACATATCACTTAATAATTTAATTATTATATTATATTGTCAATGGAAAATAAGGGATTAACAAGTGTTAGCTGTATTAAGTAACCAATTGCATGTAAGTATAAAGATTGCACCTGGCTTCATGCACTGATGTCCACATCCATTAGAGCAGCATTTCTCAAATCCTGGACAAGTTTCATCTCCATTGCAACGTTCTATGCAGGGACCCACTGTAGGAACTGGGCATTGTCCTGGTTTGGTAACTGGTACTGTAAATAACCATCCATATTAAAAATGACCTTAGGGAACGGATAAATATTATGATTTAAGCAATAAACAGGATTGACATTGTTATTTTTTTAAATTTTGGAGCAGGCATTGAAAGGGATATTAGGTTCCATCTCTTATAATTGAAATGTCAAAAATTCACATTTTTTTACTTATATACTATGACAATTGGTATTTTATAGCTTTCAATGGAATGACTCATAAACCGAGGGGATAAGAGCTATCTGCTGCTTTTATATGGATTTACACTATTTTTGCTGAAAATGCGTGTTACAGCCGAAATCTCTAACAAGATATCTCCATGCAAATGAACTTGATTTCCTTGACATAAAATAATCACCAATATTTCCTGCAATTTTCATCAGGTACATCTACAGGGTTTTTATATTGAATATAATTTACATAAAAAGTTCTACCACAATAGATATAAATCGTATGCAGTGACAGCCTTGTTTTCATAGGATATATGAAAGACCACAGGATATAGTTCAACCACAAAGGAGACACCTTTCATCTCCACCTGTGGTATGATTTACTTTTGGTAATAAATATCTAATAAACATTATTCTTTTATGTTGATCATCAAAACTTTATATTGTCTTAATTAAAGCTACCAATCCTATTTCAGATTATAAAATTTACCTGGGGCCATACAGTCATGTCCACATCCATTAGAGCAGCACTTTTTGAATCCAGGACAGCTGTCATCATCACTGCAAAGCTCTACGCAGGGACCTGGTCCTTTTGGCTTGGGACATTCACCCGGCTTGGGACCTGGTGCTGCTAATCTCATCCATTTTAAAATTGTGTATTATTAGAAGAGTATTTGTTACAGTTTGAATGAGCATTGCTATTGTCTCCTACTATTACCTATATAACTCAACAGTATGAAAATCTGTGAAAGCTACAGTAGACCATTTAATGTTAATGTTAGGTTTAATATCAAGAAATATTAGCTTTGTTATTGTTCAAAATCATCAAATCATATTAGTAGGACTAATGGTGCATATATTAAAGTCTAAAGGACATAAAATATCATGTGAAATGTTAAATAGTCCTTACATTAATTCTCTGTTTCTGGATTCTTTTCAAATTCTCACTGAAATGTACTTTGTCATTAATTTTGTAAGGTACTTTAAGATATGCCCACTGTGGGACTTGACATATGGTTGTATTATCAAATTTTGCACTCTGTAAGGAAAACCTGTGAATAAATTTTGCAATTACCAAACAGAGACAATGTTACTGTTCTTCTCATACTTTATATGTTTACTTACATACAGAATTTTAGATAGCTACAATGTCCTTTAAATTTTATACCAGGTGGTAAGGATGAAAAATGCAGTGACAGTCTTGTGCGTATCTCTTTTGTACAGCTCATATCATGACAGTTTTGTGGGCATAGGAAAATAGTGCATAAAGTTGGTCAAGGTTTTGCACTGTAAACTGCCGACCATCGATAAGAAACTACCATGTTTCCCACATAGGGCCCAGGTTTTGAACAACCGACCTCAGAGGTGGGACACGAGTGTGTTACCACTGCTCCACTGTGGGGCTCAATAGTATTAAAGGTATTTCAAGCATGCTAAAATTCCAAAGGCGTGATCTGGTGAACAAAAATTTTAGTGAATGGGAAAACAAGTGAAGATGAAGTAATATGCAGTTATAAGGACTGTGGAGTAATGAGGAATGACAGGTCAGGCATACTTCCTAACAGAAAATAAGAATATATTATAAAAAACCATGTGTGCTCTATACACAACACTTTTGTAAATAGTGAATTACTCAAGTACAACATTAGCGGTCACAACTTGGAGTGTTGTTCTCACTCTTCTCTTTTTATGTTAGAAATTTTACCTACTATTTGTGTGTGAACTATTTTTTTTTATATGGATTAAGATATTTATAAATATACATTTACATTATATGATCGAAAATTCGATACAAGTACGTGTTCTCGCCTCAACAAGTTGTAAAGACAATGTGTTCAAGTGGAATTGAAACATAACTACATTACAAACCATATGTGCATGGTGCAAGTCCCACAATTACCAATAATAATTTGAACACAGCAGACATAATATGTCCTTCTAGTTTAGCCTCTCTGTGTATTGCAAAAAAATGTTCGAAGCTATTACTGTTACATCTTTATTGTTGCAATAACAGAAAGCTGGTACATCTAAATAAATGGAGACATTTATTTTTACATTCACCATTTGGTCAGTGTTGTATTTCTTATTATTCTTTTACAAGATTTATGCACACATTCCACATAAATTCCAACAGGAATAAAGAGATCTTAAGAATGTTGAGATATTTTAACATTTAAAGGCTTACATTCACACATCGTATGGGATTATAAATAACACTTTATTGTTTCAAAATTCAAAAGCACGTAGTCACATATTGTATGTGATTCGAAAGTTGCTTTGTAAACTTAATTTATAGTTTGAAATTGCAATAGTGTGTGTGATCAATTAAATTTATCTTGCTGCTGTAGTTGCTTGCGTAATTACACTGGAAAATAAATCAGTTGATACAAAGTAGAAATTATAATATCACCCTTATAAACACTGTAAAGATTAATTCTTTGGATTTTTTTTTGAGAAAATATATCTAAAGTTTGCACTTGTGTCAGTTTGTGTTTGACTCATCAGAATGTCCTAATATTATATGCAAAACATGCTCAAATGGAAATTTTAGTCGCGTTATATCTAGTTATGGTGGAGAACAGTGTAGTTACCGGATTGCAGTAGCTCCATATAGTATAACTACAATGCTTATAATGACATCCACTTTTATATAAACACTCTTAATTCTAATTCTAATAGCACTTTTATAGCGCTTAATCTCTGTCAAATTACACTTACTCAAACAAGAAACTCGGGTTTTATAAAGAATAAACTACAATATCATTTTCAACCTCCCCTTCCCCAAGACAATGAAATAATATGGGATACATAAATTTATTATGATACATAATATATATTTTTATTTATTAATTTTATGCAATGTTAATTGTGATTTTTATAACATCCGTTACAAGTAACAGACAAGACCTAAAATCCTTAAGCCCCCAAGTTGCCAAAAATTACTGAGGCCTAAATCGGGTGAACAAAAGATAACAACAAGGCCATTAATCTGATGACAGAACAGTCTGGCCAATATGTATGACTACATTGTGAATATGTGCATATAACTATGTAATTTTTTAAAAACCCTGTCACTGATGTAACAGACAAACACATTGTAAACCTACACCTCCCCGAAAATACAATAATTTACAAACCCCAAATTTCCTTATAACCCAATGAAAATTTGGGTGCACAAATGAAAATTTGCTAACCTGAACCAAGTACCAAATATAATTTACAGAATCTTTGCACAAACTTCCCACTTACTAGGTGACAGAGCCACCATGTATGGCACTACCAATTTACTTAAACTTAAGCAGAAAAACATGGCTTAGTGTGCAAATGAGTTGTACTGTATCTTTTTGGACCATGAAAAATGTAAAGTATGCAAAATAAGGCGCCAAATGCCAAACTAAAGGAGAAGGTGGCTCTGAAAGGTACGGGAGACCTGAGAAGAAGAAGAGGGCACAGATTTATTGTATCTTGGATGACCAGGTGCCATGCTCCACGATCTCTTGCAAGGACACACCATTCTGAAATGCCCAAGTCGTGGCAGATTTCTTAAAGCTGTGAAAAGTTAAATGAGGAGATATGTTAAGCATGGCAGATACTACCTTCAAATACTTCCTAGCAGCAGAATCAGCCAATGGAAGTAACAAACCCTGACTACGCACTAAAAATAATGGAGAAGTATTGGAAGCAGGGGTTTGAGCAAACATGTGTTTCAGTGCTGCTACAGAACATAATTCTGAAGAATCCAGGACAGGAAGTGCTATGGTAGTAGTTTCCTTACGATTCTGCAATGTTTTTGACCATTTAACTATAACTGTGCACACCTGTTGACCAAAAATAATATCGCCACGAGTCAAATGCCTTGTAACATCAAAAGAAGATAAAGAATGTGGCAAAACATTAAAAAGTCTCATAAAAGAGAAGAAGCAAAGTAAGTGCAAAGCTTTGTATACCACTGGAAATTGCATTTGGCTACAAACTTGCATGATCTGGTGCAACATGTCAATAGACACGATTTTTTGACATTTTTAGCTTGAAAGTTGCATTAATCTTCAGAGATTTTATGTACAATGGCAGTCTATCATCTTTAAAAGGTTCTGTATTTAATCCATGAACCATAAACAGTACCCTGATAGATGATAACTGATTTGCAATATTAGCATGAGAGAGACCACTTTGATGGCAAAATTCCATAAAAGAAAGCAAAACAATAGTGTTCACCTGTAAAAGTGGAATGTTCTGAATTTCTGGGAATGCTATGAACTGTACAAACATCCTATTGTACTGCAGCCACGTGGCTGGTCCAAAACCTATCCAAGGCCGAGGCTGCATACTGGGAGGGATGTGACAATGTATCTGTAGTATAAAGAATATATTAAACATTCTGATTCAGACTTGTGTGATCCAGATGTACTGGCATCCATTGACAGTTAGGAACTAAAAATTGTAATCTACACATCTGTGCTTCAGTAGCTTGCCATCTTGACAATAAATCTGCCGTCTGATTCTTAACCCCATGGATGTGCTTAACCATTAACTGTATGTTAAATATTGAAGTTAACAACCAGATATTCCTGGCACAAGTGGCCAGTATGGGATCTCTAGCTCTACCTGATCCATTCGGTGTTTGGTAGGACCGTAACGGACGCGTATTTTAAAAATATACAAAAACTGATGGAAAACATCAAATAATCTGGGTTTTAAGTCGTACTTTTTCTAATTATTACTGCTTTCCATGATATACCTTCACTTATTTATCCTTTTTATGCTGTTTTGAATGTTTTTATACGTACAATAGTTGTCCCAGTTGATATCGCGGGTATTATCGCCCACTACCGAAAGTTACTCGGTGTTGTTTGGTTGTGTTTTACATTCTGAATATTCTGCCAGTTGATATTACGGGCATCACTGCCCTCTACCGGGATTACTCAGTCATTTTTGGTTGTGGTTTGTAGTTGATTGTTCCTTAATGTTTTGTTGTGAATTTTTTCATGTTCCATTTTGTCTGTGGTTTGTGATTCCTTATGATGCGGACTGTTAGACTCCTTTTTTGTATTGTTGGCCTCTTCGTACATTGCCATAAGAGTCAAAACAGAATTCAGACTAGGTGCGATGTCAGCCTGCATGGATGTAAATATGATGGACCCACTACCAAATCCATTTTGTTCATTTATGTCAGGACACATAGAGTCACTTTTTGTGAAAAGGCATCTTTCAGGCAGCTTGCTGTGGTTCTACTGTCGGGTGATGTCGCTTTAAATCCTGGGCCACTGAAGTTTGGGTTTGCTAACTGCCGGTCCATTAGGAATAAAGGCCCAATTCTCTGTGATGAAATCCAAACTGGAAATTTTGATGTTTTTGGTCTCACCGAGACCCATATTAAAGCTCTTGACACACCCTCATTTTTAAATGAGCTAACGCCTGAAGATTTTTCCCTTGTTCACACCAACAGAGAAAACAAACGTGGTGGCGGTGTTGGCTTTTTTATTAAATCTGCTTTTGATTTCAAAACCATTCATTCTCCCGAGTTCTCCTCCCTTGAAAATCACTGTCTGTCTCAATCTCAATGGGCGTCGCTTGTTCCTTGGCGTTATTTATCGGCCCCCTGCCTCATCTGTAGTAAAATTTTTTGAAGATTTTCTGTCATATGTGGGTTTTTTGTCCTCCTTATCCTCCTCCTTTGTCATTTGTGGTGATTTTAATTTTCATGTCGACATTATGTCTCCAACAGTCTCTGAATTTAAATCAGTCATTGATTCTTGCTGTCTGTCCCAATACATCGATTTCCCAACTCACATTCATGATCATACCTTAGATTTGTTGATGGCTCCATCTGAGTTCTCTGCGATTTCTGATGTGAAAGGTTTAGGCTTCATTAGTGATCACAAAATTATCTCTTGTGTGGTTGACTTTCCATCTTTGGATATACCAATTCAGAAAGTAGTTACCTTCCGTCAGTATCATAAATTGAATATTGATAAATTCAGAAGTGACCTCCTGACTATTCCGTTTGTTAGCTCACCATCTGATGACATAGATTTATTGTATGAACAGTACATGTCTGGTTTGTCTGGCCTTCTAGATATTCATGCACCAGTGAAGACTAAACAGCTCACGAAACAGGCCCCAAGCTGGATAACTTATGAGTATAGAACTGCCAAGTGCATGAGAAGGCAGTTTCAACGTGCCTGGAGAAGAGACAAATCCTCTGAAAATCGCTCCTGTCTTCGACGGCAGATAAATAGATGTAACCACATTCTAAATAGAAACAAGGGGTGTTTCTACCGTGATCTAGTTAGTAAAAATTGTGGTGATAGCAAGAGGTTATGGCATGCACTAAATAAAACATTGAGTCGGTCAAATTCCACTGTCCTCCCATCCTTTGATGATGAAAAATCTTTAGCAAACAGATTTGGTTTTTTTTTCATTGATAAAATTAAAAAGATTCGAGACACCTTTAACAACACCCGATCTCAGGTTCTTCACCTAGACAAGGAGCCGCCGACTTTCAGTTCCTTTCAAGTTGTCACTGATACGGAAGTCCTTAAGTTTATCAAGGAATCCCCTTCAAAAACTTGTTCCCTTGATCCATGCCCCACTCACATTGTGAAACAATGTATTGACATTCTTCTCCCTTCAATGACTAAACTGGTTAACTTGTCACTCAAAAATGGAATTTTCCCTAAACCATTCAAACGGGCTATTGTCACACCCCTCCTCAAAAAGTCCACCCTTTCAAAAGAGGACTTGAAGAACTATCGACCAGTGTCTGGCCTTAGCTTCTTGTCAAAATTGGTCGAGCGAATTGTAGCTGCCCAAATCAGATCTCACATGGATTCTCATGACCTTGGTAACACTTTCCAGTCAGCCTATAAGTTGGGGCACTCAACAGAAACTGCCTTGTTGTGCATCAAAAATGAGATTCACCTATCTCTGTCCAAAGGCATGCCTACAGCACTAGTGCTACTCAACCTATCCGTGGCTTTTGATACTATCCATCATGACACACTCCTATTCTGTTTGTCGTCTAGATTTGGTTTTGCTGGATCGGCACTAAAGTGGTTCATATCCTACCTCCAGGATCGTTTTCAGTCAGTCAAGATTGGTTCCAGTCTTTCAAATTTGTTCAAATTGAAGTTTGGAGTCCCCCAAGGTTCTGTCTTAGGTCCTCTTCTGTTTTCTCTCTAGACAACACCTCTTGGTCAAGTCATCAGAAAATATACCGGAGTCCGTTATCACTTTTATGCTGACGACACTCAGCTGTTCATTCACTTATCCCCTGATGATAGTCTCAAGTCTTTTGACCGTCTTAAATCTTGTTTGAATGACATTCAGGTCTGGATGTCTGAAAAAGAAACTCAAGCTAAATCCTGATAAAACAGAATTCATAGTCTTCGGTGCCAAAGACAGATACAAATGGCTCAGTGACTCATTTCCGGTCACTATCCTGGGAAATTGCCTCTCTCTCGCAGATGTTGTACGCAATCTGGGTGTTCTGTTTGATGCAAAGTTTTGTTTCACCAACCACGTAAATTCTGTTATCAAGTCCTGTTTCATTAGCCTCAGGGACCTTCATCGCATCAGGAGGTTTCTTTCTGTGGATACATCAGTGGTGATTGCAAATGCTCTGGTCAGTAGTCGTTTGGATTATTGCAATTCTCTTTTTCGCAGTTTGTCATCCCGAAATGCTACAAGGCTCCAATATGTTCAAAATGCCCTTGCACGGTTCGTCACTGGTGCTTCAAAGTACACTCATATTACATCCACCCTTAGGACACTTCATTGGCTACCCATTAGACAACGGATTATCTTCAAAACCCTAGTTTTGGTTTATAAGTACCTCTCCACTGGCCAGCCTAAGTATTTTGCACCATATCTCCTCTTGTACAAATCTGCCATGAATACAAGACGTTCCAACCCCAAAAATTTGTTCCTTCAGGTTCCCTCTTACTGTGCTTCAATCCATAAATCAAAGGTCCATTTTAACAATAGTTTCTCATATGATGCCCCTAAGTTGTGGAATGATCTTCCCTATGATATACGTAGTGCTCAAAATCTCTCCAGTTTCAAAAGTCGACTCAAAACCTACCTATTTCAGAAATCATTCCCACAATAGTTTCTTACTACCGAACACCGGATCGCCTCTCTGGGAACGACTTGGAACTTGTCTAATGTCTTATGAGTTATGCCTTACGAACTGGATGGTGTGCCTTAGAATCCGTTGATACGGAGATTAAGCACTTGGACAACTGATTGATTGATTGATAGGACATAGACAAAAGCCATATTGTTGCATTTAATATCAATCACCTGATCTTGCCAAATTTCACCCCAAACTTAATGCTACCACAATATTTAAAATTTCTAAATGGACTATGGTGTAATTTTTATAACCAAGTGGAATAAGTAGTGCATAGATCTTATTTGCAAATGCTGCTCCAAATCCAGTTAAACATGTGTCTAAATAAACTGTGTAATCTGGCTTTTTATAATCGAAGAAAGTGACTCCATTGTATTGGACAAGAAAAGTGTTGACCAGTTAAGGTCTCTGTAGAATTCACTAGATAACAAAATATGAGATTTATATGTATGATCTCGTAGTAATTGAAGCATTCTGTTTAAGTAGAACCTAGCTGGTTTCACACATTTTGTTATATAAAGCAAGAAAACCAATAAGGATTGAAACTGATTTTTTGAAACTTTAGTTTTTGAAGCGAATTTGTTCCAAATATCTTTAATTTCTGACAATTTCTCAGTGGGTATTCTCAATGTTCGGTTAACCGTATCAATTTCAATTCCTAAACATATGGCTCTACTTGTGGGTACGACCAACTTTGATTGACTAATTTCTAGTCCTAACTCTTGCAATACTGAAAGAAAACAGACCCGTGCCAGAACCCGAACGGCAGCATACAATAGATAAACAGTTGTTCATGCTTGAGTCCCAAGAGAGCCAAGTCCCAAGGATCAATCTTTTTTTTTTCAATCAACATATGTGCAACATGAATTACATACAAGCACATTTTCAAAGACAAAGAAAGAAGGTACAGGTTAAATTTACAATTTAGGTACAATTTAACAAAAATAACTGATGCTGTTAATACACCATGACAAGACTAAGGCTAGTTGAAACTCAGTACATGTGGCAAAAAGGACAAAACCATGATCATACATTGAAGATGGATACTAGGTCCAAGGATCAATCTTGATATGCCTGAAGGCCTGACTGATGTCAATTTTATACAGAAGTACTTCAGTCCCTAATGCTTTAAGACTGTTAACAACAGTATCCACCGAAGGGTAATTTAATTCACAATAAGTGTTCAAATATTTATCTTTAGATACCCCATCACTGACTGATTTGCCAGTTGGAAAGCTCAAAGTATGACCCTTGTATTACTGGAATTCGATTTCTCCCTAGTTAAGAAAGGAGAAACATGACATTGAATTGGATGATCATTAAAAGGTCCTAAAATGGCACAATACTTTTATCTCTGAGTCGATATAAGTTTGGACATGTGCTGGAAACTTTAAAACAGAAGAATGATTGACATATGCACTTTCTAACATTCTAGAACGATCAAAATCCAAAGGAAAACCATATTGCAAGAGATCTACAATTTGCTTATCCCAGTATCCAACAAGATAAGATTTCCAAGCATCAATGTTTAATTGACTAGCTACAGGGATCCGAGCCCCCATAAAAATAGGTCTAGCCGCAGTCCTGGCTATCTTATGTGCTTCTATAACAGAAGGGACCTTTTGCCATATCACCTCACCTGTACATACCATGAGGTTATTCAATGGTAAGAAACCGTAATTGATACCATTTTGCCTAACACAATTAACATGATCATTTGATTGAAACTTGTTATGACGCTACATTTACGCTTACCAGGAGGATTGGCAATGTCATACACTTTGACATAAGTGTCATTATCTTGTTCCTCCACACATGCTAAATCATGACCAGGAGAAGAATCTTGATTCCTTTGAATCTGCACAGTATTACTGTGTGGCAACTCATTTTGTTGTTGAATTCCATTCAATTTTGTATGTGAATGAGCATCTTCAGCAAGCATGTCACCCAATTTTGCTCTAGATTCATTTTATTGCCCCTGAATGCATGAATACAATGCTTGTTCTGATCAGTGATGCATTTGGGTGCTACATCTTCTCTGACCATGCCCAATTTTTCCCCAGTTTTGTTTTTATTGCCCTTGAAACATGTTGAATAAGTCACAGTATATGCATAATAATAACATGGCTTTCCATCCAATTTATTCTCAGTTTTGTTTTTATTGCCCTCCAATTGTGTTTCCAAAGAACTATCATGTTGATTTGACAAATATAAATTGTCGATATCTTCAGTAGACTGCAGTGCTTGATATCTATTACACAATGCAGGGAACTCTTGCATATAAGGCTCTCCCTGACTTCTGTAATTGTGTTTAAGACCTAATCCTTTATGATTACTTGGAAAGCTAGGTGCGTTGCGTTTAGTGGGAACGCATTTGAATTGAACGCAATCTGTGGGTTTGTCTGCATTGGGTGTAGTAAGAATGGAATTACTTCCATTACCACTATCTACATCAATATGATTGTCTTTACTTTGAGCTACAACCCTTTTACAACCAGTTTTTAAAACCTGAGCATATGATCTATGATCAACAGACCTATTGACTCATATGTTGACCATAAACCATGTGACCCATGTATCACCTGTTGCTAACAACTGATTGTTAACTACAGCAACATTAGTGTCACTATTTACAAAGACTCTAGCTTTATGGGTGGTCACTCGACTGTGATCACCCACATTTATTCGTTTTTTGCCTGAATTTTTTGCTTATTTTTACACTCAATTTCAGCATGAGGAGAAGTCTTTCCTGCTGCTGTGAAACAAGAATCACAGAATCCCTCATGGTTCGACCAAAGAGAGCCACCCACTGTGTAACTGACAGTTGATCGTATGAAACTCTTTATTTGTTAAGGCCAGAAAGTATATATTCATGAGGCCATTTGATCCTATTTTTTACCATGACCTCAATATGGCCACCCCTTTGTGATTTTAATTTTTGAATCGTACCTGTCTTAGCCAATTTAGAAAGCTCTTGTAATCGTTGCTCCACTTTAGATTGAATTATAGCATCTTCCCTGATAGAATGAAGAGTAGGGAGTTTGTGATCCTGTTTGTCAGCCTGTTGGTCCAACTTTGTTGTGACCACTTTTTTGACTTTGAAAACACCTTTATCCTCCTTCTTTATTTTGCTTTTATCCGAAGTTTTTTTTACAATCCCCATTCTCGTTTTTATGAAGTCTTTTCCCAATTCTCTGCAATTGTTCTTAAATTTGAGAATTTATCACAGACTGGACCTTGAACTCTGAGCTGAAATACATAGTATCCGATGACTGAGCAGAATAATTGGTCTTGCCATTTTTCGCAGAAGTTGATTGTGTTTCATCATCCGATTCATTGATCAAAGTGTCACACCCAATCTCACTGTCCGAACTTTCATAAATTGAATCCGACATTGTTGACACTACCGTTTAAAGATGATGACTTATGTTGCCACTTGTATCTGGACGGGCAGTTGAATTGTATCTTTTTTATTTGATCTCAAATTGTACATAGCAAATCATGAATAAAATACTAATATGAATCACTACAGTAAAGCATTAAGTTACACTTGAACAATACACGAATATGTTATATCAATCACTATCATGCATCATTGAAAAATGATGAAATAATATAATAACAAGGACACGATGTATAAAATTACATATATAAAAAGCTAAAATACTAAAAGAACATAAAAAGAAAACCACACAGTCGATGTTTCACCACGTGTAGTATTGCACAGCATATAACACTTGTATGAAGAAAAATATTGTGTGTGTCCTCGTTGCTTTCCAATGACAGAATGGAGGTTTGCAGGTAGAAAAACAGAGAGGTCCCCCGTTGGTCAGTCTTCACCAATAGCAATTATGTATGCAAATTAATGGTAACACTAAAATAAGGAAATGGGGACTGAAATGAGCCCAATGCCACCCAAATGACATTCAGCAATCTTGCGTTTCTATTTTGGCTAAGCATGCATAAGTATGCATTCAGAATTAAGGCTACATTTTTACCTTATGAGGTGTTTTTACAAAATAAGTTCTGTGAATACCCTGTTTTATCAAGTCTGTGTTACTAGAAATTACTACAAATATATTAAAACATTTTGACCAAAAATGAAAATAAGGTTTACAGGACCAGGGGAGTTACAGAAGTTATTGTAAACCCTATATGAGAAACATATTTAACTACTTACATTTTACCTTTACTCACCCCAGGAATGTGTTTTATACACACCAGTATACAATGCATTTCTACGGACCTGCATTTGGGTGCCAGGAATGTCATCTGTACGGGGGTCTTCAGATATGGTTTTGTGTGCATGTAGGACCACCTGTGATACATGGGGGCACATTGATCAGTGGAATGAGTGAAACACTAAGTTTATACAGTATTAATGCTATTTTTAGTTACCTTTTAGTGGTTTATAGCCAGGAATTTGTTTAAGTTAAGATAATCTGTAAGATTATGGTAGAACTAGTCAGAGGTGCATATAGTCACATGGAAATTAATGGAACATTAATTTTTATACAGTACAAAAACTATTAAGTGACCATATAGTGGATTTTTAGTCAGGTATTTTTTAAAGTTAGGATAAATATTATCGTAGGGCTTCAGTGTAGGGACTATATATAAGAGATAAGTATAGTTTACATTCTTTGATTAAGCAGCTCTTACAACTTCCAGTAAATCTGCATCTTGTTGAAGAGCTTGTTTTTTTGTGTCTGAACTCTTGACTCATGAATCAGAAAGCATCAACTGTCAGACAAGTATCAAATTCTAAATCTAACGATAGTGAGCTTGATTGCAATGCAGTTGTAAAGTACTCAATTTGTTTATTTGGGGTTTTATGTCACTTTCAACTCTGTACAGGTCATATATCACGATGGGCAATTGGAAGGGCAGAGTACATACAGTTGGTCAAGGTACTGTACTGTAAACTGCCGATAAACAGCAAGCAACTACCAGCTTTCTCACTAGAAGTAGGTCTGTGAACCGAACACCGGCCTCAGAGGTGGGAGGCGAGAGTGTTACCACTCTGCCACCATGGCTCCCTGTAAAGTTCTCAAAGGCACAGCTTAGCACCACTACCGATCTGCAATCACTTTGTGCAGATAATATAATCTCAAGTAGAGCAGACATTACAGCAGCTGCCCAGCCAAAAATACATAGGTACAAAAATTAAATTACTTGGGGATCGGGGGAATTGGTTTCAGTTGAGTTGTTGATTCAAAATAGGGAGAAATGGTCACCCTCATGACCAGCGACAAAATCGGAAAATACTTGTTGCATGTGGCTGTGGTGTTAAATGACATCATATTCTGGAATCATGCTGTCATAAAACTACTTTGTATAATCTATTTTGTCACAAGGTTGCACCCCTGCACAAAGTTGTCTTTATATCTGGCTCCATAATTTTAAATTCTCCAGAGTAAATACCCTTTTATCACCCACATTCTCTGTTTTTGCAGAACCATCACAGCACATTTTTGGACGTATTTTCACATTTTCCTGTTATTGATGGACCACGTCCAAATTACCTATCCATTGGTTAACTGGGTTTTGTTTATTGTCTGGGGTTTTGCTAGGCCCCACCCCCAGTGGAATGTTAGCTTTTTATTTGTCAGTTTCTTGTTAGCCTAATTCTTGTTTCAGACAAATTCCACTACAAAGCTTAGTGTTGCCTTGTAGTGTACATCTAGTCATTATGATACTAGAAGCAGTTCTACTGCTTTGTCTCATGTGTCTTAGTCAAAGCCAAAATCGAAAAAATAGACAAAACTGCCTAATCAATTTTTCGACTACCTGTGTTTGTCTGAAAATATTGCTATCCTCAAAATGCAGATTCCCCTTGTGCTACTTGTGTTGTGGGGATGTAGCTGCTTATCTCGACAGAAACCAGTTTTGCATTTGGAAATTGCAGGTCTATCCATAACAACATGACTAATAAAATCCCACAGTTTGGACATCTTTTTCTATTGGTGACACTCATATCGGGTCTCCTTACTTCTGTGCCACCACCCAACTACAAATTCATTCAACAACTGCAGATTACTGGACAAGGTCGTTGTGTTGGCATATTGTGCAGGAGTGCCTTATCTTCTAGTGTTGTACTCTTGCATGATTTCATTTAAAGGTATCACACTACCCTTTAAGTTTGACCACACAAAATGTATTACTGCTTGTCTGTACCCTCCACCCAGTACATGTACTACCGGTTTTTAGAGGATATGCTGTCTTTTTCTAGGTTTCTATCATCAATAAGTTCAAATTACATTATTTGTGGTGACATCAATTTGGGTTTGGAGTGTAGATGCAGCAACATTCTCCAATGTTACAATTTGGTCCAAGATGTTACTAACCGACACATTTTCTTGAGCTGGATGTATTGACCTCTCTCCTGTTTCATTAATCCATTAATTTCCTGTCATAAAATAACTAACAAAAAGGAATGAGGGTGACAATGTCAAAGTTGGTGTTGTAAAGGTTGGCACTGCAAAGGTTAGTTGGGTCACTTTGTTATTATAGACCAGTCATTGTGTAAATATAAATGACCATATAAATAAAACATTTATTATCATTACCATTACTTATTAGAAAAAGTAGGATTTACTAAAAAGAATAATGTTGTTTAATGTCTTAACAAGGTCCATCTATTGATGACCACATCCATTGAAACAACATCGAGTATCCTTGGAAAATCATTGTCATTAGAAAACAGTGCAATACAGACTTCAGGTCCCACTGGGTTAGGACAGACCCATGGTTTCCCTTGTAATTATTCAAAATGAATGTGTTATAAATTCCCACGTAAAATGCACACAAATATAGGTGGATTCATGTGATTCAGTTGGATGCTTGATGGATTCTTGCCTTTCTTCATGATGCTATTAATGTGATATGTTAAGAATATGTTGCAAACCTTGAACTGATGTTTATTTGCAGAAGAGGTAGGTGTAACATAATTACCAGTGAAACTCACACTTATAATTAATTTTAGTGATCAGTCATTAAAACCTCACTGCACAATGATATTTACTTTTTTTGTTGTTTCCTGTTTAAGCAATTTCTGTTCTCTTTCAGGTTTCTGATACCCCTTTTTACATTACGGGCAGTATTACCTGTGGTAGGCTGTGTTTGGTGAAACGTCCCTGTCCTTGGATCACCATCTGACGTCTGTTTGCATACTCGTGATTCAGTAGCGAACCGTCCATGACCTTGATTTCCGCCTATGATTTTGGTACTGTGAGCATGCGCAGATGATTTCGCGCATGTGTGTATGAATTTCTGACTACAGTAACCAAAGGTGTGGTCCACGGTGTACATCAGGTTGTAATTCGGTCATCTTTTGGTGTAATACAGTGACATAAGGAGAGTGGCAAATGGACATTTTGCCACCGTGACACCAGGTCACATACAAATGTAACCTGTTCAAATGAATATGTTGTGTTGATTCAATAGTGTTGTTAAAGTACATCCCTGACTCTCTAGTTATCAACTGTACATTACAAACCAAACCGTTGGTAATCCTGTATACACCAATAGTATTTTAACATATCACACATGATATGTCCTTCTTTTCAGATTCTCTATGGTTGTGATGATACAAAAATTATTAATGCAATGTCAATGATGTTTTAACAAAATGAAGGTGTTGCATTAAAATAGGTGGAGACCTTTTTCACATAAACACTTTTGTCATTATTGAATACCATTCTATATTGCAGTTTATTGCAGATTAAATTAAGTTTTAGAGATAAAAAAGAAATGATACAGTTTATAAAATTGTAGTATATTTATTGGAAAGCTTGATGAAAATGTTTTAAAGATTTAACTGAACAGAAAGTCAGCAGATCAAACGCTTTCTTTGAACACTCTGAACATAGAGACGTTTATATATATGTTTATTTATATAGATAGATATTTATGTGTGAGACACTTCAATATTCAAAAGTTACATAGTGTTTATGATTTGAAAAGTACTTTTTCATATATAGCTTGAAAATTGCAATAGTGTGCAATCAGTTCTTTCCTTTGTGGCAGTAGTTTATTGTATAATAATGACAACCAGGCCAAAGTTCAATGTCACTCAGTGGCTTTTGCCATTTAAAAACTGAACATAGCGATTGGTTAGTATATTCAAAGTAGTCCAGAGATGTCTCGATAAGTAGGGCTTACATTATAATATGTTTGGTATTTGATCACTGTGGGGGAGGGTTTCTACTGATTTTACCATAGCTGCTGAAAGGAACATAAACTCTTAATTTTGACTAAAGTAATCCATAGTATGTGCATGGAAATAAACAGACATATCTTTAACAACTTAAATTGTAATCCTTGTATTAATCAGTGTCTTCAAGTTGATTCTTCATGAAAAAAACTAGTTCACCAGTTAGTGGGTTGCCATCTCACATATACTAGCCAAAAAGCATTGCCTGAGAATACAAAACCCTCGTACATTGTGGAGACAGACTCTATCAAGATCTAGATCCAGATGATATTTGAGGACAGAGCAGACCCAAACTTGTATTAAAATATGACCGAGGTATAGTATTTAGTTTTATCCAGTTTTTCCCACAGACAGACAAGCAGACTTGATTACAGTACCCTCACCTCCCCCCCCCCCCCCTTTGTGAACTAAGGTAGCGAGTCATGCAAAATGTGGTATGCACCAAGGCGTGTCATGTTCAAAAACTATACATCAGATATGGCTCACATTTTCACACAAAGTTGAGTCACCTGAGGCTAGATCCTTATCAAGAATGAAAATCTTATCAAGAATCAAAATCTGGATCCAGATTGGGATTTTTCCAAATTTTATATTACAAAATTTGATATTGTGTACTTATTGCACACAAAAGACAACATACAAAAGACATTCTAACATGACGAACTGCGCAGAAACGAGTTTTGAGTTCTATGCGCACACAATTATCTCGCAACAATCGCACTGCCCTTCCATCCGCCCTACATATTTTGTGGTTTGGTTTTAGAAGTAATGTTGTTATGTTGTTTTTATTTATGTTTAATTGAATATGAAATATTTATTGAATATTAAATATTTTATATTATATTTATATAAAATAATCGTGCATCATAACATTGTAAATATGCGGTTGTAAGGTACAATGGATGGAAGAGCCGGTTGCTAAGGGCACCACAATGTAAACAAACCTACGTAAAACAGTTTATTCCTTGTAAAAATGAAAAATAAATGAAAAAAAATCCCTTAAATAATCTAAGATGTCATGTTAGAATAGAAATAATCCACTCGTGCTCATGGTTTGTATACGGCATTTAACCATGTCACTTCCGGATAATTTTACTCAGCCTTCGGCTTCGTAAAATTATTACCGGAAGTGCCATGGTTAAATGCCGTATACAAACCATGAACACTCATGGATTATTTCTACAATAAAGGTGTCTAGTGGATTAAAGTAGAGAGATGAGAAGACACGATCATGGAAATAGGAAAACCCCCTCTTTACATTGAAAGTATCAAACAACTTCGCCAATGATGCATCTGGTTGATGGTAATTTCATTGTTGCTGTGTTTTTGTATTGCCTGCCTTTCTCAAACCTTGCCCCTCAGTTTGTCTGTCCATTCGTGCCTTTAACGTAAAAATGTATATCAGATGTGAGCCATATTTCTTACAGAAGGTGGGGTCTACCTTAGGCACAGTCCTTCTCCAATTAGATCCAGAGTTGAATGCAATGCAATGTTAAATCTTGTACCTCATTCAGATATCATTCTAAGATAACCCAGTGTAGTTACATTCCCAGCCAACTCTCTCTGCCACCATGTCACAATGCTCTTTAAGAATGTACTAAGATACAAAAAGATGAAGAAATTAAAAGGAAACCACAGAATTACGTTTTTGATATGTTGGCCAAATGTGTTTGATTCACCTTTCTGCTTCCAGTTATTTGTGAAAGTAGTGTAAAAAAAATATTCATTACAAAAACTTTTTTCACTGCAATCTAAATTTATTTATATAATTTTTGCCATAGAATGTTCAATATTTAAAGAAAAGTTGTGATTTTCATTCTGTTGTAAAATGATATCTTCTACAAATATGTTATTGAATTAATTTGTAATCTTGTAATGCCATACTGGTGTTTCAATCCATTAATTCTTCAACGGTCTACAATGAAAAAAAGTATGAAACAAGTCATATTCCACATTTCAACTATTACATACAGAAGAAACTATATTATAAAATTTAAAAACATTTCTGTCAGTGTATTATATAAAATTCTTAATTGTCTTAATTGCATCTCAATTGATTTCACTTACCTATAGCGTATAGTCATGTAATTGTTTTTGCAACCATTGATTAAAAATATAGTTGCAATAATAAATTATATTTTTTCGAAGAGGTGATTACCATTTTATATTTCTATACTCTTCTGTAAAATCAGTTTTACATTTACCAAGATCATTTTGTGGTTCTGTTTATTTTGTATTGCCTTAGCTACAGAATATATATCAAATTTGACTACAGAGCTTTGAATTTGCAGCATCTGAATTCCTGTTCCTGATTGTTCAGTAATGTCTCATATAAAAGAATACCTATCCGTCAAAATTTTCTGTAAAAGATTATCTTATCAGCAACTGCTATATCGGTATCAAGTCATATTACTTCATACAATACTTTGTTCAAATTTGTAGAATCATTATACAATTTAAATTAAGGCGAAAGAACTTGGCTTTTAAAAGTCAATAGAGGGCAGACAACGAATTCGGATTGACAGAGCACATAACTGATTCATGCTTAGCTCTTGTATGTACTACTGCATATATCTTGCATAATGATAATTTACTTGGAACCTTTTAATCCATTTAACTTTTACACGTTATCATAAGATGGTAGAGATGAGAGTTTTAAAGCACCTTGATTATAACTGGTAATTAGAGCAGTATGGTTAAGCTTTAGAAATATGGAAATGTTCAAATGGAGAATAATTTAAGATTAAGTAAGTTAATTGAATTGTCAGCCCAACCTTAAGCTTCAGCACACAGATACAATTTCAGGTAAAAATATGTACATGTATGTTATAAAAGAGTTCTTACCAGGATCCTCACAAGTATGTCCACATCCATTAAAACAACATTTGGACAGGCCAGGGCAGTCAAAATCATTGACACATAATTCAGCGCAGACGCCCATTCCACTTGGTGCAGGGCAAGATCCATATTTGTCTGGTAATTAAAAAAAGTTCTGGTAAACATACAAACTTACCAATATTTTAAGATGCATCACAACTGAGCTGTGTAGTGTAGCGTGTGACCTTGAAACTCAGGACTGAAGGAGTTGTATTGTGAACATCTGAAAATATTCTTATACATAAATCCAATAATATTTTGCAAATGAAAGTTATAATTGTGTGACATGTATATCATTATTTAAAAAGGGGGAGACTAGATATAGAAATGTGTGATGAGAACTTAAATCTCGTTTTCAGTTTAATTAAGGGTGTTTAATTACAATTTTTCTGTCTTTTGTTTGAGCTTACTGTAAATTATAAAACACTTTATATTCATTGCCTTAAATCTCAAGGATCTTTTTCCTAAAATTTTGAATAGTGTCGTTGAAATGGAAATCCGGTAGCATAGCAAATCTTATACACCAGAAATTCAGCTTTTGCAAGTTTACTAATCAAAGTCAGACTGTATGTTTTGAGGAAAAATAAAGTTTATTGACAGATTTATATTGACAGCTGCAGGGGTGAGAGTGGGAGAACCCCTTTTTGGCCTCGTACAATTATATCTTTATTGACGACTTAGATTGGGAAATAATTTTTTTTTTGGAAACCGCCTAACTTCTCTCCATTATTTTAGGAGCAGTTGGCAACCCTTATGAATTTCTGTAAAATGCGCAAATTTGTTTGCACCCCAAAAGAAATGTTCAATGGTTTGGGTGCCTATTTCACATATCAAAAAGCTTTCAAATATCACAACTGACACCTTTTCCACACTACTAAGGTATTATTCAGGTTCAAAAGTGGATGGATGGTGTGAAATTGAAAAAAAAATCATCATTGTTGGTGATAGACATGCCAGAGAGTCCTTTGTACAAAAATTTTTCCACCCAGCTTCTTGAAACTTCAATCTCCCCTACCGATGAAGTTAAAAACCTAGGTGTAACTTTTGACTCAGGAAACACTTTTGCCAGTCACATAGCCAAGGTTTGTTGTGCCTGCTACTCTCACACCAAGGACCTAAGATGCGTCCGGAAACTGCTCAGTGTGGAGATGCATATTCACATCACATGAAAAAGGTTAAGGACCAGCTTGTCAAATTATTGTATGTGTACTGTTGTATGGCCGTTCACATTTGTGTATGTCAATAGACTTTTAAATAAACTGAGATCTGACAAAGCATGCATCAAAATCTGACATTAAAAGAGATTGTAATTGGTTCATACGGTTGCTTGGTACAGTTCACTGAGAGATGTCATATTTGTCAACATTAATAATCCAGTTGAGGTGAATGTAGATGCATGTTTAACAGGAATAGGGACAAGTATGGTGTCGGCTACTAGTTGGTTTTCTGTTACACAGCTAGATATCCTTCAATATAATGGTGGTCATTCATGTTTGCATCACTTTGGCATTATAATAAACTGAAATTCTTTGTGGACAATCAGATTCTTGTGTTCCTGTTGCAGATGCATACAGATGCAAGCTGTTGTTAGAAGTATCTGGTTAATTGATGCCGCTTATGACATTAAATTGGAATACCAACATGCAACATACACCAGGACATGAAAGTGATAATGAAAGTATAATGATTTGAAGCCATGAGTACTAGTGACTGTATAGTGGAGAGTAGTTGGGAACGTAGTCAACCCAAATTGGCATTTATAACTATGATTATGATATGTGTGCCAAGCTCACAGCAGAATAGACAAGATATTTCATCCTCATACAACTAGTAATTACACTGAAAGTTCTAAAACTTTTCTATTTTTCAATGTTTTCCATTACACAAGGAACCATCCAATTTGTCTTTCAACAAGTCGTAACTCATGCTACAGAACTTGAAGTAGTCAGGACTTTTGACCTGCACCTATACAAATATATTATGATTCCAATATGACTGAAAGGGGGCCACGGTGGTAGAATGGTAACACTCTTGCCTCCCACCTCTGAGGCTGAGGTTCGGTTCCTGGCACAGCCTCAAGTGGGAAAGCTGGTAGTTGCTGGCAGTTTACAGTACAGAACCCTGACATGCTGTATGTACTGGTTTCCTCTACCCTTCCAACTACCTTTATGATATGACCTGTACAGTGTTGAAAGCGACGTAAAACCCCAACTAAATCAATATGACTAAACTGATTGCTGATAGGACATGATGTGATCATATCTCTGATCATATCCTGATGTTAGCAGAAAAATTGATGGTCAGGAGATGGCAAGTATGCAGCCACTAAGTTGAATTATTCTATTCAAAGTCAGGCTAGTAAGTCCCCCGACCTTCATGATCGTAATACAGTTTTCATAACATCAATGCAATTACACATATTGGCAATAGGACCTAATATGAATGTTGCACAATTTTTACCATTTCACATGATGAAATTGAGATATGTCAATATGAAGATTCTGATTCTGGAGGCCTGAAAGCAAAGATGTCAACTGGCCCAAAATATCAAACATGTTTGATAATGGTTTTACTGACCTGCTTTACTTTACTTCCCGGTATATATGAATTGTGACATTTTTATCCTGATTTAAAGTTGGAAAAATCAGCTCCAAAGCAGTCTCTTGTCTATCTTTTGTGAACAATTGCCACTAAGGACAAGATAGCCCAGTCAAAGCAGTTTAAGAAATATATTGTTACTCATTTTAATTCTGGAATGCAATAAAGCTTCAAGATTACTTTGAAACACAAGAATTAGAATACAAGCGAAAGCAAAATTCACATACAGAATTTACACACAACATCTTACCTGCACTGATGTGGATGGTCTGCGCAAATAATAATAACAATAATGCTAGAACTTTCTTCATTTTGAAATTCTGTTGTTGTTTTGCCCACATGTGAAAACTCCCCATTTATATATTACGCATAACAGAGGATTTCTGCTGAACAGAGATTGCCGATTCCATTTGAAGCGCCACGATTTATAGCAATTTAATCTCCAGCACATGTGGCAACCTGATATGTATGTACCGTATAAGTTAACTTTTGTACTAAAAATGATACACGTAACGGTAATGCCTCACATGACCAGATCATATCACCCCAAAAGTGCTGCCCAGAAGACAATTATATGTAAGCAATATTGATAATGCGATCAGATTAAACATTCCAGGTTATTCAAAATTGATGTTTGAATATTCCCATTTGTTGCTTTATTGTTGCTATAATGGCATTTTATATATAAAATTATTCCATTTTAGTATTTTTTTTTGTATTTAAAACGTGAACCAGGCAACTAAATATTCTGAAATGACATGTGGTTGGTTTCAGTAGTTAGATTTTCAATTAGAGAATTTATAAATCTATATTTACCCTTGTCTCCTAAAGGGGAGGGGTTTGAGTATTGTTATATGGTTTCTATGTCTGTCTGTATCTCTGAGTAATATTTTTATCTGTGGGGTATGTATCTGTCACTTGGTCCTCCTCAAAGATTACATGAACCGGGTCCAGATAGAGTATCCACATTTTTTTCCTTATTTTGTCACAAATATAGACAAGAACAGGGCAGGTCTATAGCAGGATAATTGTGTGTTAATAAATTGAAGGGACAGCAATGAGAAAAGATGGTGGTCACAGTACTTAAGGGCCTCTTTTAAAATTCAACGAAATGGACCAAGGATGTATCTGTGGCGAGATTAATTTTGTTTTTTCTTTTTCAGAACAACGCACAGACAAGGGTTTGTATGTATTTAATCTATAATGTTACACATGTTTTCATGTAATCAGTACAGTATCTTATATTATAACCTGATTACCTAATTCCTAAACTTAAAGCTCAAAATATTTACCCCTGCCCACCTGCCCGCACACCCGTCCTCTTGTCCGCGCAGTTAGATGCTAAAGGTAAAAATAATACCCGCATTTGGACAACTTGAGATCATAATTTGGTTAGTCCTAAGTGAACACAGGTAACAGTACAAACATTGCGAATCTCTGAAGTGATAAGTTAAGTGTAACAAGTTTTTATTTTCAAAATAGACACATAAACTGATTACAGGGTTTTCAGCAATAAGAGATAAAGAAAATGTGTTTAATACTTCTTAAAATATTTAAAAAATGATATCTGGTACAATGATAAAGGGATGACATCTGAGTTATCAACATGAAAATAAATGAAATACTGGATGTGGTATTAAGGTTCCATGTAAAAAAGACACCAAAATTACAACCATGAACTGATCATTACTTCCACCAAACAACACTTTATTTTCTAGAAATTAGAGGCAAAGTAATATTTTTATTGCTTGCATAAATACAAGTGGGCAAACATTTGGGTAAGTGATAAAGCGAAAACACACCTATAATTTCAGCTACTAATATTAAAAATATATGATATACTCTTTGTGTTATTGGGGCTCAAAGTAGAAAAAATCACCAAAATTAGACCAAGAAACTGATTAACGATTTTACATTGGTAAAAATATCAGAAGAGTTTTGAAAATGTATTCTACAGAACTGGTCAAGTTAGTACTCATTTTGTTACACTCTACTAGAGCGATCTATTTATAGATTTGGCGAAAACTCATTGGTTTCTAGAACTTCTTCAGTAGTTCTTGTGACAGTATGTATCATTAAATGATTTCTATAACCTTCTGGGCATTTCCACAGTTGTTTACAAGTTTGGTAATCCTGATCATATTATTATTATGGACTTTGTTTGCTATAAGGAAAGTTAATTGTGCTTTCAAGTTGCTATGCCACAGTAGCCTATGAAATGATACATTTTACTTGTATTTCAACATCAAGTGGATAAAGACTGCTTGTGGGATACACTTTTTGGTGAACCCTAATTAGAGTGAACTGGATATAGTTTGTGGATATATAAGAAAGTGGATTTGATGTATTTTGGATAGTGTCCACATTTGGGAGTAAACTGCATACTTATACAGATATTCTGAATACCTGTATATAGATATTTTGTATCATTGTACACTTAAAGGATCACAGGATACATATATTTTGTATTATCAGACATTAAACAGAACACAGGAAACAAAAAATTCTTTTAGTGGATGTTCAGTTGCCCAGCAAGATAATTAATATGACCTTAGCTGTAAGTCAAGCAAGCAGTGACACATGAAAAAGGAAGAGTCATGGTTTGAGGTCATTTATTTACATGTTAGTAAAATATAAATATCTATACGTGTAACAGACCATTGTATCATTAAAAATTACACAGGTTTGAAATTCGTATAATGAATTGAGAAGCCCCAAGCCCAACTAAAAATGAGAAGGGATGGAGGAAGCAAAAGTTTGAGGGACAATAGAAGGGGCTACAGAGGCGTTCTGGAGGTAAAACCACACAGCAGAACTACGCCAAAGGCCATGTGACATAATATTTTGAAGAGATACATTCCTATCAAAGACATAAGTAGCTCCAGAATGCCTGAAGGCATGAAAACTATGACCCTCAAGGTGAATATTAAGGTACCTAAGCCCCTTCTTCAAAGCTTCTCGAACCTGGGTATCTATGACCTGGTTAGGAGAGCTACCATAAGTGGAAAATAAAGGGGCTGATGGAGGGAAAGGCCTGGAGCCTAGCAATGCCCTCAGAGCCTTAACAGGGCACAAGAAGGGTTTTTTGATCTTAGGAAACTGGAGAATATGATAAGACTTATGATCCTGTAAAGTTTTTGTCCACTTAATCAACAACAGAGCCCCATCCTGTGTGAATGTTAAGTCCCTTCTTAAGAAATGTCTATCAGAAGTAAAATCCCTTGACCTATGAGGGGCAATGTTTGACATAAGCAAAAATCCATAAAATGCAGTCAAAAATATGGCTCTAAAAAGTGGTGGATCCTGCAAAACATCACATGCCAAAGATATCTTGTACAATGTATGGATATCAAAAATTCCTCTAACTGTAGGGGCAAATGGTGAGTTCAGAGACAAACTACGGAAAAATCTAACAATGAGAACGTGCGAAGTATCCACATGCTGCAACTAATATACTTTTGCCATTGCAATTACAGAGGACATGTAGTTACTTATCACCTTTGGTGACAATTTTTTCTGAGTCAAAAATTCCAGAAAAGTAAGCATATTGTGTAAGCTAATCTGCAAAGGCAAACCAGCAAAGATAAGATAAGAGAGGAAAGTTCTAAAATGTAATCTATGAGCAGAAACTGTCGAGGGCCTGTAAGCTGAGTCAGTTCTTCTCCAAACAGCTGACAGAAGTACAGATGATATACCAGAAGCACCTACAATTACAGAGAAAAATTTAAATCAAAATATTGAGGAGGAACATAGTCCCATATAAATTCCTGCTGCAATTTCCTTAATAATTTAGAATTAATATTATTGTCTGCATGTAACCTAGATAAAAGATCCGCCACCTCATTCTTGGCACCTGGTATATGATTAACCTCCAACTCTATATCATGTACAGCAGTTAACAGCCAAATGTTCCTGATACATGCTGTCAAGAACATATCCTTAGTTTTTCCACTCTTAACCACCTGAACAACTGCTAAATTATCGGAAAAAATATTCACTCTAGAGTGACTCCAAAAATGGCCCCAAAGCCTCAAAGCTATGATAAAATTGACCATCTCATAATGTACTATAGTTAGCCCTTGCACTGGCAGTAAGTGATGGGGGGAGGTATAGACCCTGGAAGCCCAGACCCCACCAATACCCGTCAAAGATGTGTCAAGATATAAGGAATCAGCATGAGTCATCATATCTCTCTGTATATAAGTAATCCCATTGAAACTTGGAAGAAATCTGACAAACCATTCAATATCACGATAAAACGACTCAGATAAAAATATGGTTCTACCAGTAGTAGTTCTAAACAAATGCAATATTCTATTTATAAAAATTCTTGCAGGTTTGACACATTTATGGATGTAGATTAACTTACCAAGGAGGGATTGCATGCCCTTCTTATTTAACTTCTTCTTACGCCTGACCATGCAACATTCATCATAAATAGCCTGAAGCTTATTGGAGTCTATACTAAGGACATTGCGGGCAATATCAATATTAATGCCCAGGCAGGTCAATGCTTTAGTGGGGGAAACTCGCTTATCTGGATTCATAGGGAGGCCTAGCTCATCAAGAAGTTCAGATAACTGTTTAAAAGCCCTACCAGCCTCTTCCTTAGAGGAGACAATGATGTAATCATCAATATAAGCAAACATTGTATGACCTAATTTTTTCATCAGAAAAACGACGACGTCGGACGCCCTCTGAAATGCCGAACAGCCATGGACCCAGCCGAACGCCAACGCAAGGTCAATATAATAATTTTCTTTCCAAAATATACCATAAGGCATCAGCTGGATCCACTCTTAAATTTCTAAAAGCTCGAGCAACATCAATTTTTGCCAAGTATGGATCTTCCACACTGAAAATTTTTTCCACAATGTTATCAATACCTGGAAATTTTAAAGTAAAAGCATCGTTATCGAAAGCACATCTGTTAACATTATCAATAACCGACTGACCATGAGGAAAGGACAAGTCCAAGATGACCCTTCTGTTATCCGTATCCTTAGGTCTGGTAAGCAGAGGTGAACAATGAATATGAAAATTATTAATATCTGATATTGGGCCAATAATGGCCCCAGCTTCAAGCTCTTTAGCCAAGTAACCATCCACTGCTTCCGGATACTGCAATACAGAAAGATGATTTTTAATAACTTTGTTGCCTAAAGCCTCAGGTTTACTGAGGGATAGGGGAAACCAAAAATCAAGTACTGTAAAAGCTTCCTATCCGGATAATCGAATAACAACCTATTCCAAGCCTCCAAATTAAGGCCAGATTTTAGAGGATATCTCACCTCCATATAATTAGGTTTACCAGTACTTTGAATATGTTGAGCAATATTAACACACTGTTGAATATCCGTGATTTCAACCATCTGTCTATCCGGACCAATAAAGCCAAATTCAGTACTCTGCTTGGCCAAATAGCCTAATTTTTTATCAGAAAAATTAATATCACAATCCGAATAATTACACAAAACAGTCGAATCAACGTTTACAACATCAATAAATCTATCAATAGATTCCTTGACCCTCCTCCCATAAACTGGGACCAAGGCCGAAGAATCAACCACACTGTGAGGCTCATCACTGAGTGCACCCGAATCACTATATTCCAATAACGAATCAATTATGTCCTCCATATACTTTTCATATGTTATACCAAAAGTATTTTTAACAAAACATTCTTTTTGATAATCCTGCCACACAGCTTTTGGATTGCTTTCATCAATAATATTACTCATAAACGAATCCTCCAAACCATCAGCATGAGACCAATGAATTATCAAATATTCTGTGTCAATAAAACTCAGAACTCAAGGCATCCTGGACAAACTGATTTCTAGAACACAAACTGGTTTCACAAGTGGAAGATACATTGGAGAAAACATTCGTTTGGTCTACGACCTTCTTCATTATACGGAGAAAGAAAATATTCCTGGCCTAATAATGTTGGTGGACTTTGAAAAGGCATTCGACTCAGTTTCATGGACATTCTTGTACCAAGTTCTAGATTTTTTAAATTTTGGCACAAACTTTAAACAATGGATCAGACTGTTTAACACTAATATAGTAGCTTCAGTTAGCCAGTGTGGATTCCTATCAAAACCTTTTCCTATTGAAAGGGGATGTAGACAGGGTGACCCAATTTCCCCTTACCTTTTTATCTTGTGTGCCCAAATTTTGTACCTCATGATCATGAAGGATAAAAATATAAAAGGCATCATGATTAGACAAAAAGAAGTAAAGATAACACAGTTTGCTGACGATACTACTATTATACTAAATGGAACTGAAGACTCCCTCCAAGCTGCTCTCAATATACTTGAAATTTTTGGAAATATATCTGGTTTAAGAGTAAACACTGAAAAAACCCAAATAGTCTGGATTGGGAAGAAAAAGGGAGTTAAGGACAAACTAAAGGTAAACAAGGAGCTTCATTGGGGTAGCGAATGCTTTTCGCTGTTAGGCATTAATCTTTCAGTGAACTTGGAACAAGTTCCAAGCCTTAACTATGAACCTGCATTAAATAACATATGAGCGTCACTTGCCCAATGGCAACGGCATCTGTTGTCACCCATAGGAAAGATAACAGTCCTGAAATCCTTCATAGTGTCAAAACTAAATTATTTGTTCTTCTGTATTCCGGATCCTAGTAAAAACTTTATAGAGACTTTGGAGAGATTATTCTTTAAATTTATTTGGAATAATAAGCCTGACAAAATAAGAAGAAATACCGTCTGCATGGATTATAAATGGGGGAACTTGAGAATGCTTGATATAAGTATACAGATATCGACCCTCAAACTGACATGGTTGAGAAAACTAATCCAAAACCAAAATTCCGACTAATACGAGTTCTGTATATATAACATAAAATCTTTGGAAAAACTTTTACATATGGGACCATCGTGGTGCGAAAATATTGCAAATAAGATTTCAAACAAGTTTTGGAGTGACATCTTGGTAAATTGGAAAAGAGTACTCCAAGCAGTACTCAATAATGCACATCTACATAGTCTAACTTGCCCACTATGGTACAATCCAAATATCTCAAAAGAAATCTTATTTCTACCACAGTGGTACAGAATGGGAATAATTTACCCTGCAGATTTATATAATAGTGAAGGCAACCTATTGACATTAGAAGAAGTGAGAAATACTTTTGGAAATAATTTTAATTTCCTAGACTATAACAGAATACGGTTAGGAATAGAAAAATTTAGAAATAAAAATGGTGCTGGATTTCAGACCAAATTACCAGAGAAACCAATATGGCCAAAGACTATATCATTGATAAATAAGTCAAAGAAAGGTTGTAAAGATTTCTACCATGTGCTCACAGAAAATGATACTCCAAAGAATCTAGTCCATATGAAAACTTGGGAAAAAATACTTCAAATAAATATAGAATTAGAAGAATGGAAAAACATACATCTGATCTGCTTTAAAACGATTCTTGATAACCAGATCATTTGGTTGCAATATAGAACACTACATAACATATTGGGAACAAAGGCTCTATTGTATAAAATGAAAAAAGTTGACAACAATCTTTGTCGCTTTTGTAACAATATGCCCGAAACAATAACTCATGCCTTTGTAGACTGCCTATATTCTACTGAAATTTGGGACTTACTTAAAAACTGGATTTACCAGGAAACAGGTTCAGCATTTGACTTAGACAAAAAATCAATATTACTTGGATTTCAGGGTCGCAGTACCATCACCTTCGCAATAAATGCCATAACCCTCATAGTAAAATACTACTTATTTAAATGTCTTAAAGATAGTCGTAAACCATGTTTTAATGTATTACAGTTAAACATCAAGCGAGTCTTTGATGAACAATCATACCTGTATGCTATAACAGATGCCTCCGCTCGTTTTACAAGAAATTGGATGCTTGTTTCAAACCTAATCCAGACTATATCGTAAATTACACTAAAAATGGATAATGTTATTGGTATCGAAAATATGTTTTATTCAGTGGTTATATTCTATTATTTGGTCATATTACGGAAATAAAATATAAATATATCATCCTAGTGTAAGGATATTGTAACAAATAACGTAGCCATGTATTCACTTGTATTCACTGTTGTAATATGTTATGTATCATTTTTGTATGCCTTTTATATTTGAAAAAGAAAAAAAAAAAAAAAAAAAAAAATCTCAGAACTCCCGGAGGCAAACAAATACATGCAAATAATAAAAATTTAGGAAAATCCCAATATTTCACAAGATATGCAAACCTTGGTTGAAAACCAGCCCTATAAAGTAGGACAATATACACAGTTGTTCTATTAATAGGACAATTGTACTCATGAGAAGTATAATCTACTCTGGTTTCAAACAAAGAAAATTTTTTAATTGTATCACGGTCATACAATGATATAGTAGAATACTCAGTAGTATGTTCAATGCCATTGTTAAAGCAATGTTCACACTTACCAACAACCATGTTTCCACAATGATTACAGTATAAAACATTGTCAACCTGTTGTGTTATTAGAAAATCATGCATGTGACCTTGAAGCTTATTTGACCTCGATATACATGACAAATCAATAGCAGCAGATTCAACTATATGGCTATCAATAGACAAACCTTCATAGTTACATGACAAAACATTTACGCCAGTATCCACTGCCTCAGCAATTGAACTGTCACTAGGTTCCCCACCCCCACTAACATCACCTTCAAAAATATCAGAATTACTATTATGTGCCATGGAAAGCTGTCCAGGCGGTGACTGTAGCTCCTATTTCACAGTGACCTTGTCTTGACCTTTGTTCCTAGCAAAACACTTGACCTCTGGATGAGAAACATAACGACCATGTTTAGCACAGAAAGAACAGTTATGACCAAACTGACCATGATGACCGTCATGACTGCATGAACCTTCATTGTAGTAACGACAAACCTTTTTCTGTGGAACTGTCTGCTGGTTCACCATGGAAATCTGTGATGCACTTAAGTGATTTAAGGACCACTGAGTGGCGTCGTTCCATCCTAAACGACCATCCTCAACCTCATGCATTGACATGGTCCATGCTCCCCTCACCACAGGCCAGGGTAATGATGATACGTCACGTAATGAAAGAACTACCTGTAGCAAAGCCTGCTTCATAAGTGTAGTATCACTAATCTATAGTACATTCGTCAGCTGACCAGCTGCCCACTGGGGAAGGGTTAAATCATCATAAGCAGTACGCTTGTTACCTGAGGAGACTTGAAATCCTTCATTGGGCCATCTAGCTTCTGGTGGAGCTGTACACAGATCAGTTAAATTGAAACGACCAGATTTCTTGCTAGAATGTGGCTTACCTTGAGAAGCCTGGAGCCTTGACTGCTGATCATAAGAAGCCAGCACTCTTGATACAGCATCAGAAATATTAGGATTATTTCTGATCACATTAATGGTAGGTAAAATTGCGTCCCTGTCATCAGAAGCACTCATCTCAGAAGGTAAACGTGGATTGGCTAACAGACCTGAAGAACTCTGAGCAGCAAGTGGATCCGATCTGTCACCCTGGCCGGATACCAGCCCTTGAACACCACCTTGTACTGACTGATGTGTAGGTACTCCCTCTTGAAAGCGCAATGTCTGACTTGGGTTAAAACCCTGACCCACAGCATGCAGTGAACCTTCAGCAGATGATTCAGGGAAGTGTGAACGCTGCCTATTCTGAATAGGGGTAGAATTTGCAGAATGTTCAATATGTTCAACACGACGGGCCAAGGCTTGAGTTGAAGTGTCAATCTTCTGTATATATTGTAAAATGGCAGCATTGCTGGCAGATGAAGATGAAGAAACCATAGGTTCAGTTAACATACCCACAGCCATGCCACCATTGCTGTTCTGTATATATGAACCGTCGACTTGTGACGCAACTTTCCTCACTTTCCTTGTAGAGATCTTGGCCCTGGCTGAAGCTGTAACCTTCTTACGTGTATTACTGGCTGGAGTTTTCTTTCCCATTTTAAAAACAAATAAATCAAAATAAAAAGTTCATGTAAATACCTATCTCAACATAAAAAACTAAAACCTAACTAAATCCACGTATAAATATAAATCCTTCTACACAACAAATTAAATGTCATGTGCACTGTTTGCTTGCAAATTTCAAAGTGACAAACCCCAGACAATATTAATTAAAGAATATGATGCCTGAATGCCATTGGCTGTCAGTAGTAAACAATTTTAACTCAGTGAGGATAGTCCCCAGTATCAGAATAGCGTCAAGTAGAAACCACTAGAGTCAACTGCCACAGCAGGCCCCTACATGGCCGTGCTGTACAAAGCAAATCACAGGACAGATTGCTGGATACAGTGGACAAACTTAGCTGTTATTTACATGGATAGGACTGTGCTGAGGTAAGATTGGTTTCATTTGTTGCATTATTTTATAAACTATTTAGAGCTTCTCAGGTTACTATAATCATTATTTTAATTAACAAATAATTTTGTTAAGTAAAACAGTGGACAAACTTAGCTGTTAATTACGTGGATAGGACTGTGGTAAGGTAAGATTGGTTTCATTTGTTGCATTATTTTATAAACTATTTAGAGCTTCTCAGGTTACTATAATCATTATTTTAATTAACAAATAATTTTATCTATTTGTCTTTTTCTGTTGCAATTTAAATGCAGCTGGTAATTAATCAACCATGACCGTAACAATAATGGTTTCTTCCTAAACTTTGTAAATATAAGTAGATCATGTAGAGACGGCAACCCTGAAACCCTTATCTATGATTCTTGGCAGTAGAACCCTGAAAGCAGTATTTTATTGCGTTAATACATCCTATCCAATGGACAATTGCTAATCCGGTCGGCGCAGACCGACCCGCCAAACATCAGAAAAAGACGTCCTGTGTTTCCACCAGCTGGCCGGACCCAGTGTTGTGCACTTGCCAGGTGGCGCATTGTACTTCCTTCTGGTCTAGACAGCATAACATCATAGCATCTGTTTTGTTGTCTAAACCTGTTATGGCCCTAGTAAGCTGATAGCAGGGACGGTTTGGGATATTCTATGGATTTACATTATTACAAAATGCTCCATGAATGGCAATAAAATTAAGCAGTTATATATTGCTTTGATGTGAGCCATGTAGTTTGCTAGATTCGATGGAGTTACATTATTACCAAATGCTCCATGAATGGCAATAAAATTAAGCAGTTAACCTGAGTCACTGGAAGCCCAGCCACCACCAGGAAGCCAATGAAGTCTACAAACATACTTGAATAGTTTTTTTGAGTTGCTAGTCTAAAAGCAGAGTATATTCTTTGTAAACAAAGGTGGCAAGCTGGACAACAACTAGAGGCAAGATCCACAAATATAAATCTAATTCACAGTTAAGTGCTGTAAGAAACAAAAAATCTGGAAGAAATTGTCTCAGTTGTATTCTGGATCCTGGATACAAGTCTCTATTGAAAGTAAATCAGCAATATAATTGAAGATAGAGATCAGTAACCAGATATTTCAAATACAGGGTTACAGGAATTGATCTCTGGTTCTCCCTGTTGCAAGAAATGAACTACAGCTGAATTGTCACATCAGATTTAAATTTTCTTTTTTTTTACCATGTATTCGCCGAAACTTTTAGGGCCACTATGACATTTCTGGGTGTGTAATATGCAGGTGTTTGCAACTGTGTGGTAGAGGGAGAGCATACACCTTTTTATCACACCTTTTTATCATTTTTATCAAGCCCCCGATACCAGTGAGGGATACATCTAAGTAATTTACAGTCTGGGTACTAGTTCTCTGTTTTTCATTGACTATTTGTATTTGATCATTGTTTATAGAAACTTGTTTGACCAGCCTTTGACCTTGCAATGTCTTAGTCTATTCTTGAAACACTTTATTTTTATTTTTGGAGACTTGGCCAAGTCACCACATTATAATCGTACAGTGTCAGGTGAATTAATGTATTGCAGGAAACTTTGGAATCTTTTAACCAAAGGTACTGTATCTTCCTTTGTATAATGTTCATCCAAATTCACATGGCATTTTTGGTGTGTCACAGAAGTTCATAGTGAACCCTTGGTCAAAACCACAGTTTTATTGGGTTTCACACGAACTAAAGTTGGGGTTTTATGTCCCGTTCAACAGCCAGGGTCATATTGGGCCATGTTCACACAGAAGGGACAGCCTGCGATTAGATGCCAAATCTGCTGATCCACTAGCCACTGAGGACACTAATCTTGGATGGAGTTATGTATTTTGCATTTCCATTTTTTGAGTCCAGTTTTGATGATGCAGCACCCTTTCCATTGTTTCTCTGTATATTAGTACATGGTGCTGGTTTATTGTATATAAGTTCTGCCACCATGCTTATTAGCAAAAGCAAACTGTTGTTTAAACAAAATAGCACATTGTCAAATTTTCTTAGTCACAAAATTCATTTTTTCCCCATTGTGACTATAAAAATTTCTGGTTTTGTATCTATAGGTTGATGGTTTACCAATCCCTAAGTTCATTCAAGCTGACCAAATGTACTTGTATAAGACACCTACAGTCTCTCGTGTGTCTGAATGTGTGCATGAGTCTTGATTAAAAATTGACAAGCCATTGAGTGAGCGGTTCAATTGCGCATGGATCTATAATATTGAGCAGAATTATGTATATTGTGAGCAAAATGAGATGCATGAGAAACTCTATTCAGTAAATCCGTCGGGGTATAATTATTAATCTCCCCTTGCTCCATGCGATGGAAACACAGCTTGGCTGGTTTTTTCTTGCTTGTCATGGTACGTAGGAGTTCTTCAGGTCACCCAGCATTGACCAGGAGGAATATAATGTGAATTACAGCTTATGGTAACTGCTTGCAACAATAATGCTTCTACCAACCATTTCAGGAATGATCAAATGCAACAGCTGAAAGCCATTGTAAACACGCAAGATTGTCACAAAAGTAACCCAGAACTCTGAACAAAGATGCCAAAACCTCATATTTAAAGTTTCCTTTGAAAAAAGGATGCTTACTGGTTTAGCTCTCGATTTTCAGACAGCCAATGCTCCCCCTGCAGTATTTTGTACCTTGAATATCACCATATCAAAATAATCTTGGGGTAGTTATCATCTGCAGGCACGAGCAAATTTTTGACAGGCATGGATTAGGCCTTTGCAATTTATCAAGGTGACATGACCAAAATCGTTTATCATTTTTTTTCTACATATACAAATAACATATTTGACAAAACACCGAATAAAGTAAAATACATTAAGTCATATTAAGTTTTTTAGGACAAAGCTTTTTCCTAATGTATTTATACATGTATACGTACCAATATATATAATATCTTGCAAAATCCAGAGGCCAAAACAGCATCTCAAGTTCCCATAACCAAGAATTAGCTCTGACGGGATTTATAATCCAGTTTATGTTATATGCATAATGTCTTCATGCTATTGATTTTGAGATATCCGTTGCACCATATGCATGCATGCAGATTTCGTGTGTGCAGTCACAGACAACAGGGGAAATTTTTTTTTAGAAATGTGAATGTGAATAACCCTCTGTATTTGGAATATCAATAACAACTATTTCACTGAAATGTGGCTAATAAAGAGTAATATGAAAATGCTCTATAATATATATATATATAAGCCCATTAGTAACAAAAATTCTGAGAAAAAATTTAGAAGTTTGTTTCCTGTCTCTATTTTTTGCTATCTCGTAATTATGAGATAGTATCTCGTTATTTTGAGATAACATATTTGTTTCCCGTTTCTATTTTTTGCTATCTCGTTATTTTGAGATAGTATCTCGTTATTATGAGATAGTATATTTGTTTCCCGTTTCTAAATTTTTGCTATCTCATTATTATGAAATCACTAGCATGTTTCCCGTTTCTATTTTTTACTATCTCATTATTTTGAGGTAGTATCTCATTATTTTGAGATAACATATTTGTTATCCGTTTCTATTTTTTTGCTATCTCGTTATTTTGCGATAGTATCTCATTATTTTGAGATAGTATATTTGTTTCCTGTTTCCACATTTTTGCTATCTCATTATTATGAGATCACAAGTTTGTTTCCTATTTCTATTTTTTTACTATCTCGTTATTTTGAGTTAGTATCTTGTTATTTTGAGATAGCATATTTGTTCCTGTTTCTAAATTTTTGCTATCTCATTATTTTGAGATAGCCCATTTGTTTCCCGTTTCTAAATTTTCGCTATCTCATTATTTTGAGATAGCAATTTTGTTAAGGGGCATTCTCAGCGCTGAAGTGAGTGCATGTGATGGGGGATGGTATGTACGTAGTGGGGGACGTCCCCCACCACATTATGTCCATAATGGGAGATGCCTCAAAGAGAAATCATTATTTGAAGAGAAAAAATAGATCACTGAAATGTTAGGTTTTATTTATCACATAATATGAGTATAACATTATGCAACACAAACTAATCATTCAGAAAAGATAGTAACAGGTTTGGTCCCCCTCTTCTCTACAATCCCCCACTGGTGACATGTGTCACTGAGTGTCCCCCACTGCATACATGGCACAGATCCTCCTCTCCTCTCCCATCCCCCTCTGAGGGCATGTGTCAGTGAGCATCCCCCACTAAGTACATACCATCCCCATCGCGTGCACTCATTTCAGCGCTAAGAATGTCCCTCAACAAAATTGCTATCTCATAATAATGAGATAGCAAAAAATAGAAACGGGAAACAAAGTTGTGATCTCATAATAACGAGATAGCAAAAAACAGAAATGGGAAACAAACTTGTGATCTCATAATAACGAGATAGTAAAACTTTAGAAATGGGAAACAAACTTGTGATCTCATAATAACGAGATAGTAAAAATTTAGAAACAGGAAACAAACTTGTGATCTCATAATAACGAGATAGTAAAAATTTAGAAACAGGAAACAAACTTCTTGTCTCATAATAATGAGATAGCCAAAAAATAGAAACGGGAAACAAATATGCTATCTCATAAATACGAGATAGCAAAAATTTAGAAACGGGAAACAAAATTGCTATCTCATAATTACGAGATAGCAAAAATTTAGAAACGGGAAACAAATATGCGATCTCATAAATATGAGATAGCAAAAATTTAGAAATGGGAAACCAATATGCTATCTCAAAATAATGAGATAGCAAAAATTTAGAAATGGGAAACAAACCTGTGATCTCATAATTACGAGATAGCAAAAAAATAGAAACGGGAAACAAATATGCTATCTCAAAATAATGAGATAGCAAAAATTTAGAAACAGGAAACAAACTTGTAATCACATATATATTGTGTGCATGGAACTATTGTAAAATGCTGATAGTGATGTTAGCCTTTGTTGCCCTGTGGCAATTACTTTGCTTGAAAAGAGTGAATGAACTGGTTTCGGGACAAGCAAAAGGAATATTCGCATTGCAAAAGTACATTGAAACATAGACTTTATAAACGTTTTATGCAAGCCTTGCATTGTGTTATGCCATATTTAATTGCAGCTGGTGCTGACAAAGAATATTAAAATCTCAATCCTTTGTGGAAAGTCTTTTTGTTCATTTCAGGGAACAACTGAAGAAAAAATGGGTCATAAATGATAAGTCAAAGTAGACAATGTTTCAAACAAAATACAACATGCACAATGTATGAATGACAGCTATTTAAACTATTCACATCATGCAATACTTTTGCTTTGCTTTCACTTCAACTTAAGTGAACATTTCAAAATATATACGCCGCATTTATCTCATTGTACGAACATTTAATACACTGTTTTGTTAAAATGTTATGACTAGATTATCTGCCACTGTGGCCTAGCGGGTAACACACTTGTCTAGGAACTCAGAGGACGTGGGTTCAATCCCAGGTACAGGCAGATACATAGTGGCTCGGATGACCACTTAAAATGGCGGTCCTCTGTCATTGGGTCCTATCCCCAGTGGCAGGTTAAAGAACCTCAAGGACGTTGATAAATGGTCATCCTTGAGCTTCTATCTTCCAGTTAGGGGAATGTGAGTTACTTGTGAGTTGGGGCTGTATCTGTACAGTCGGATTGGTTAAATAGCGCTTTGAGTCCTGTAGTATATGGAGATATTGCGCTGAGTATAAATACATAATAATAATAATAATAATAATAATAGATTAGTAGTGCTGCTACAGCTTAATGTCTTGATATATATTGTGATATATAGTGGTATTTGTTTTCTTCAGTTTCCAAATACTCTTGCTTTGTTCCTTACTGAAAGTGTATGTCCATTTAAGATAATGAATGGATTTTCCAATTAAAAAAATGAATTATTCTGCATATGGCTTAGAAGTCTTTTCAGGACCTTATGCATTGACGATTATGAACCCCAATATTTGACTCAAAGTTACTGTGAAAAATATTAGATTCTATAACAGTTCAGGATTGTCTTTTGTTGAAACACACACAATATAAAAAGGCATTGCAAACTGTTGAGAGAGATCTTTAAAAGTGCATCATCATGTGTTCAATGTTAAAAGTATTGCTAGGATTTGCTGTATGTCTGGCATACACATGTGGTTTGTAATTTTGTAATGTATTTATTTATTTGGGGTTTTACATCGCTTTCAACACACTTTCATATCATGATGGGTAGTTGGAAGGGCAAAGGAAACCAGTACATACAGTTCATCAGGGTTCTGTACTGTAAACTGCCAATCAACGGCAAGCAACTACCAGCTTTCCCACTTTAGGCCATGCGGGGAATGAACCTCGGCCACAGAGGTTACCACTCTGCCACTATGGCCCCCGTAACTTTGTAATGCATTAATAGTTAATTTATAAGAAGCTATTGCAAATATATAGAAGATACTCAAAGTGTATTTCAATAGCACTTTCTAATGGAAAAAAATAATAATTATCAATTAACAAATAAGTGTTAGACTTAATTTATTACTCAAGAACTAAATCAGTGCAAATCAGAACTAGTATTTCATAGATCTAATGAAGAAATATCATTACATATAGAAAATAAACAGAGCATATTTAAAACCCCAGAAAAGTTAACAGTTCCAGGCCGAAAATACTATTCCATGCCAGTGACTCAGAAGTCACTAAAGGTCAGATCCTATCTGAGTGACCCATGATGACAAATAGACTTAGTCTGGTGATATAAAAACCCAATTGGACTTAACATATTTATTATATATAATTTGTAAATCATAACAATATATAATATAAAAATCATAGCAATCAATGTACAGATATTATTTTGCAGAATTACCTTCATTTCATGTGCAATTATAAGAATGTGCATTTAGAAGTAAAACATAACCCAAACCCCGTAGAAAACACCATCTAGCCAAGGGGTTTATATAATCACATTGTGATTTTGCATGTCAAAACCATATTTGACAAACTCAAAAGAGAGACGAAGATTTGACTGGCTTTTAAAGCATTATTATCTGACACAATGTTGAAGAGAAGGTCATCAGAAAAGATAGGTCTGTTTTTACAAGTACTAATGGCCTATTTAATTCCAGTGTTTCGACAAACATCTTGAATTTCTCTCATCTTTAAACAACATAGTTGGCAAGTCATAGATAATAAAGAAAACTCTCAAAGCTCCCATGTCAACAACTTATTGTGGCTACTTTACAAGCATTACAGGGCAAATATTCATAAATGTAAGAATGCTGGAACATGTACCTTGGAGAGTGAAAGCTCAGCCGACACTAGGAAGTCAAGAAAGTTCTAGCATGAGACTTTTATGCAACTGGTTTAAGCTTGTTTAATAGATGTGCAAAGGCCCTGAATGTGAGCTGGGCTGTGACAGGAGTCAGACCTACAAATTTGCAAATTTTAATTAGTAAATTAAATTTTTATTAGTTAATACCTTACCTACCAGACGATAGCTATATGCCGGCGCCAGCCGGTCCCGCCAAACGAAAGAAAAAGATGTCCTGGGTTTCACCCCCAGCAGGACCGGTACACTACACTCCACTCGCCAGGTGGCCTAGTTCCTGCCTCACTCGCCAGAGGGACGTGACGTCATAGCATCTTTTTCGTCCCTAAGGTTGAATTGTAAGGCTGAAAGCGGGGAAGGCTGGGTGGGAACTTCCCGTCTGGTAGGTAAGGTATTAACTAATAAAAATTTAATTTACTAATTAAAATTTGCAATTTCATTGCGTTAATACATCTTACCTACCAGACGATAGCTAGAATAACTACCCAGTGGAAGGAGGGCAGCCTTCTGAGGATTGGAGAGAACTCTTATATTATACCTAGGTGTGAGGTTCTAGTCCTTTGAGGAGACATGTTAGTCTCAAGGGTAACTAGACCCACCTGCCCCCCCCCCTTTTTGACTGCTCTGAGGGGAGGAAGAGAGTAAGAGTTCAAGTCAATGATTCCCACGGTTAACCTGGAAGAGTAGGGAAAGTCCTATACCCAGAGGATTACTCTGAAGTAAAAGACTTTGAGAAGCCAAGGCCTAGGCTAAAAGTGAGCCTACACCTAAAACTAACTAGTATGTACACTATATATAATTATATACAAAGAAGCTTAGGGGACTAGTGGTGGATCTGCTGGGCAGCCACCACAGGACCCAAGTGAAAAAGCTCCTTATCTGCCCAGGCAACATCCTTAAGGTAAAACTGTGTAAAGGTGTTGTGGGACTTCCAGTGGCATGCTGCTAGAATCTGGTCCAGAGATATGCCACCTTGAAAGGCTTTGGAGGCCGCAAAGGCCCTAACATCATGGGCCTTAACCTGATGTAAGGTCAAGGAATCTTGGTCAGAGAGATCATAACACAACACTACTGTTTGTTTGATCCAGGACGAGATAGTGGCAGGAGAGATGTCCTTGTTAAAACCTTGTTTGAATGAAACAAAAACTAACTCCTTTCCCGCTCTTAGGTCCTGCGTTTTGTCCAGGTAGTAGCGAAGAGCCCGAACGGGGCAAAGGGATCTGTCTTCCTTTAAAGACTTATCCAGAGTGGGGGCTAAGGCCGGGATGACCACAGGGGCCACGCACTCTGGTCCCTCTTTTGCCAAGTGATTTTTCGCCAAGAAGCTTGGTGAAGGGTAGAGGGAAACTTTGGACCAATCAGCTTGGTGTCTGATATTTTTGTTTAACCAAGCGTGAATCTCACTCCTGCGTTTTCCTGAAGCCAGGGCTAGGAGAAAAACAGTTTTGAAAGTAAGGTGCTTCAGAGAAGCCTTTCTGAGTGGTTCAAAAGGCGCTTTTGTAAGCTGGTGTAAAACCAGGGAGAGGTTCCAAGCAGGAACCCCCCGGCGCCCTTTGGGTCTATCTCTGCGAAAACTGTCTAACAGTCTAGTCAAATTGTCATCCTTGCCGACATTAACCGAGGTATTTCCCAGTTTGTCTGCAATGGCTGACCTGTAACCATCAATAGTGCTGGGCTGGAGATTCTTCTCCTGGAAAAGATGCAGGAGGAAATCTGCTATTTGTTTTATAGATGGGTTCCTGAAGTCCACCTGACTTGTTTCGCACCATCTAACAAAAAGGGCCCACTTCGCTTCGTAGACTGCTCTGGTTGAACGTCTTTGAGGCGCCTCAATTCTTGACGCCACTGGGCTAGAGAACCCTTGCTCCCTGATTGTCTGGGCTCTAGGAGCCAGGCATGGAGATTTAGGCTTGCCAGATCCCTGTGACGTGCCTTGTTGAAAGGTTGGGTCACTAGATCTGGATGGTGTGGAAGACAAAGAGGAACCATCGCCGACAGCTCCACTAGGTCCCAAAACCAAGGCATGTTGGGCCATCCCGGAGCAATCAGGATTGCTCTGTGATACCAGTGATCTGACAGCTTGCTGACCACCTTCCCCATCAGGGACACTGGAGAAAAAAGGTACATGTCCAGGCCTTCCCAGGACATTGTCAGAGCGTCCACTGACCAGGCCTTTGGGTCTGGAATTGGGGACACAAATTGGACTAGCTTGCAGTTGTACCTTGTTGCAAACATGTCCACTTGGGGATAATGCCAAGTTCGACAAAGGATGTCGAAGATCTCCTGATGGAGGGACCACTCTGTCTGAATGACCTGTCCCTGGCGAGACAACTTGTCTGCAATTACATTCAGACGGCCCGGAATGTGTCTGGCCTTCAGTACTATTTGTCTGAGATTGCACCAACATAGGAGCCGCCAAAGAAGGGCACAGAGTGAACCTGACCTCATACCTCCCTCCTTGTTGATGTATGCCACAACTGTAGTGTTGTCTGTGGCAATCAGGACGACCTTTCCTTGCACTAATTGTTGGAATCTTTTTAGTGCTAACAACACGGCTTTTAGTTCTAAGAAGTTTATGTGCAACTTGCTTTCGGGCACTGACCAAGTACCGCTTGCTGTGAAGTCGCCTAAGTGAGCACCCCAGCCTTCTTTTGAGGCGTCTGTAAAGATTTGCACTGCGTGTTGTAGGGGGTGTAAGGGTTGACCCTTTAGGACATTTTTCTCCTGGGTCCACCACTGCAGGTGCTGATGGAGAGACCTCGGAATTGGGATCTCCTTTTCCAGAGATTCCGGGACTCTCCAGTGTTTCTTGAGGTGCCACTGAATAGGTCTCATGTGCAGTCTGCCTAGGGGCACCTGTTTCTCTGTCGCAGTGAGTAGACCTATAAGAGACATGAAGGTTCTCACTCGGCAAGATCTGTTCTGTAATAGCCCTGTTACTTTTTGTTGAAGGGCTTCCCAACGGTTTTGAGTAGGTCTGACCAATCCGTTGAGTAGGTCGTACTGGTAGCCTACAAAATCGAAGACTTGTTGGGGTTCCAGTTCTGATTTTTGCATGTTTACCATCCAGCCCAACTCCTGGCAAAGGGCTAGGAGGGACTGGGTTCCCTGGTGGCAAGAATCTTCGGTAGGGGCTCGAATCAACCAGTCGTCTAGGTACTGGTGGATTCTTATACCCTGTGACTGAGCCATTAACTTGACCTCTTTGACCACAGCAGTGAACTCCATGGGAGCTGTTGACAGGCCAAAGGGAAGAGCCCGAAACTGGTACGACTGGTTCTGGAAGTGGAACCTGAGGAATTTTCGGGATGTGAATTGAATTGGAATGTGGAAGTAGGTGTCGCTGAAGTCTAGCGATGACACCCACTCCCCTTGTTGTAGAGAGGTCCGGATTGTCTCTGGAGTCTCCATTTTGAATGTTTTTACGCATAAAAACTGATTTAGAGTACTGAGATCCAAGATTGGCCGCCACTTTTGGTTCGGCTTTGGGACAATGAACAATCTGTTGAAAAAGGCTAGTGAGGTTCGAACCCTGACCCTCTCTACTGCCTTTTTCTTGATCAGAGCTTGTACAGCTTCTTGTAAGTGGGAGTCTCTGGTGGGGTTTGCATAGCCGCTTACTATCAGGGGTTCCCTTATTAAGGGAGGTCTGACTTTGAAGGGAAGCACATAGCCCTCTTTCAATATGGATACTACTTTTGGGTTTGCACCCTTGAGAGCCCATATTTTCCAAAAATTTTGTAGGCGTCCCCCCACTGATTGAACATTTGCAACACTGAGGACATTTGACACACTTGGGGCAAAAACACAGTGATTTACAAAAGAAGCATTTTTCACATACTTGTATTTTGTGAGTTTAAGATTGGACTTATGCCTTTCTTTTGCGGCTGCCTGATGTTTTTTACAGAAAGTACATGATGAGCAACATTGTGACAATTTACAGAGTCTTTCACAAGCACAGGAAGATCTGTCTTTGTTACATTTACAACACCAAACTCCGGACAGGATGTTACTTCCGGAGAAACTTTGCAGTGATTGTCATTTATACGCCTTAGCTTCCTTGGCAGGGCGCGAACCGCGACCGGGTTGACCTCCCCTGCCTCTGCCATGGGCTCTCCCGCGATTGCCAAAGGCCTTCCATGCAGGCATCTCTTTGCCGGGAGCCCCTGAGTTTCCGGAATCTTCCTGTTTCCATGTTGAATATGGCTGGTAGCGGTGTTGTTTCTTTTGAGCACCGGCGAACCCACCACGGCCCGGACCGGGCTGGTTGGTACGCTTGTGTGACTCAAATGCTGCTATTTCATCTTCCGCCCTCCGGATAATGTCGTCCGGTAACAAAGCCTTGGTTTGTAGAGGACAATTTCTGAGTGCGGAAAAGGTATCTGGCTTGACGCCAGCTTTCAGGTGTTCAAGATAAGAATCCCTCCTGACCAGAGTTAAATTAGCCATTTGTATAAAAGTAAAATCGGAGAGGTGTTGGAGGGATTTGCCGACTGCGAAACTCACATTTTGATTGAATGCAGACAGGAAATGTAACTCATCAAGTGCACCCTGAGCTTTCGCGGAAGATTTTCCTTTTCCCAACTCTGCCTGAAGAATTTGTAATTGTTCTTGTACAGAATCTTGTATCTTTGTAATGCACCTATTGAAACCAGCTGACTGGTTACAAACATAACTGGTCTCTTTTGCTGCTTTTTCCCATTTCCGGAGTGTATCCTGAGCAATAGGGCGGGAGGTGGGTTGAGATGAAGCAAGAGAAGGTTTACCAATTCGGGCAAAGGCACTGTTCAATTTTGCGGCGTCATTGGGCCAAGTTGTTACATATTTGCCCGGCCTAGTGATGTCTTTATTTTCAGCGGGATGGATCCCGTACCACCTTGCCTGAGACTTGGGAGGGCGGAGATACTGATCAACATGAAGTCCACCCGGCTCCGCAGACTTGGAAGGGTACCCTTCTACGAGGACGAGGTTTAGATTTTCAAGTTTTTTACAAAGCCAGTCCTCTGGTGGTAAGTCAATAGAAACCTTGCCTACAGGTTGTGCCCGGTGGCCAATCCAGGGATTGTCTGACCTGGAACTTGGTGTATATTCGAGATCTGGGATATGTGACCAGCCCATGAAGGCACGTACTCCCCTAACAGTTTCTCTGTAGTTTTGGTCTTCGCTCAATGTTTTATCCAAGTCCGGAGATTCTTGATCAGGTTGGTCAGTGACGTCTTCTTGTCAGATACCTCACCTTCCTCAAAGTGTCCTGAACAAGTTGGATTGCGGGGGAGGTTGAGGAAAAGCAGAGGCCACCGGGCCGGAAGAGCTCTGTTGAGAGAATACCGGTTCCGGGTCCTGTTCAGTATAAAGGCCTTCTAGAGGAGACGTCATAGCTATTGAGCTGGTAGTTACAGTGGCACTAGGTTTAATCCTATCCGGGCCAGAAGCCGGACCGGCTTGGCCGGAAGGGACAGATGATAAGAGAAAAGGTGCCTGAGAGAGAGCTCCAGCGGGAGCTTGATGTGATACCGGTGCTTTGACTGGTGAGAATGAAGGTTGAGGTGAAGGACGCTGCCCCAATGTAATGAGTGCTTCCAGACGGGCCATACATACTGACCACTTTTCGTCCAACTCTTTCAACTCTTGGCGGAACATAGGTGGAGGTAAAGAGAGATCTTGCTCAGCAACATGGGGTGGAGAAGTTGAAGCAACTTCCTGAGATGCCACCTGCGACACTATAGTTACAGTGGACGGATCCACAAGAGCTTCTTTGCTTTTAGATTTCTCCTTCCGCAGCTTGTACGTAGGGGTTGAAAGTTGGAGCAATTGCTCAGGGGTTAAATTGTCACACAATTCACACTGCAACTTTAAAACGCACGGGTCTTGGCCCAAACCTTTGTCTCTGCATCTGGCACAGCGAGAATGAGGGTCAAAATTAGCCATGATGTGCCCGCAGGCTCCTTTTCTTTGTCCTGGAGATGCCATGGTAGTTTATCCAACTAACTGACAAATCGTAGCACTTAACACAATATACAACTTAAGAAATCCTCAAAATAAAAACAGTTTCCAAAATTCAAACTTTGAAGATCGCGCCAAACGAAAAAGATGCTATGACGTCACGTCCCTCTGGCGAGTGAGGCAGGAACTAGGCCACCTGGCGAGTGGAGTGTAGTGTACCGGTCCTGCCGGGGGTGAAACCCAGGACGTCTTTTTCTTTCGTTTGGCGGGACCGGCTGGCGCTGGCATATAGCTATCGTCTGGTAGGTAAGATGTATTAACGCAATGAAAATATACAAATATATATATGACCAAGAAGCCTGGGGTGGTATTCACTAACATTCCTAATCTTAATCCTATCTTAGTCATAAAATTTAACCTAGCATTGACCTTCAGATAACTGAAACAGACCCAAATAATGCAGAATTTACTAAATTTAAATTACAACTATGTCGCAATTGAAAGTCTTAATGGAGAGAGTGCACAATAATGACATATTTTTATGATGAAAATCTTAAAGTTAGGACTAAGACTAAGATAGGAATGTTAGTGAATACCGCCCCAGATCAAATAGATTTCCAGACAAAAGATCAGCCACTTGGTTAATCTTACCAGATACATATTCAACATGAATAGTATTGTTATATAAAGCATATGAGAAATCTATCTTTGGCTATGACTTCGACAACTGACATGTTGTCACACTTGATTTGAACATTAGAATTAGTCATGTAGAAACCAAAATTTTAAGAGCAACCACTATATTTAACATTTCTAAGTGAACAATTGCAAAACAGCGGTTACCTTAAATGCTGCCAAAGATAGTGAGACAGACTTCCAGACACAACTCGGCCCTAATATCATAGAATACCATTGGCTGACATGTGTGTTAACATATTCATATGGTAATACACATGTCAGCCAATGGGTGTCCCTGTTGTTGATCCTGTCAGGGGATATCAGTATAAATCCTAGCCCCAACACTAACCCTTTAACTGGAAGTATGATTAATATCAGATCCATCAGAAACAAGTCTGTTGCCTTTGCCGGCTTCATAAATAGCGACAAGTCTGATGCCATTGCAATCACTGAGACCTGGCTTCAATCAGATGACACTGACAGCTTTATAGTAAGTGTCACTCCTCTGGGTTACAAATGTACTCATGTTTTATGCCCTGAGGGGAGAGGTGGTGGTGCCGGGTTCTTCATCTGTGATGATATTGATTTCAAGGTCCTACTTCAACCATGTTTCAAGATCTTTGAGAGCATATCTGTTCACCTGCCCATGGGTAATGCCAAGGACTTTATTTTTCACACTGTATATAGACCTTCTAATATTTCCAAAGCCAATTTCATTGAGGATTTCAGTTCCTCTGTTGATGTTGCTGCTTTATCATGTTGGGAAAATATAATATTGGGTGACTTAAATCTGAATCTGGACAAGCAGGATAGTTGGTCACAGAAATTCAATGACCACCTCTGTCAATACAATTTTACCCAAAACATTGATTCTCCAACCCATACATGGCCATATATTAGATGTCATATGTTTGAGGGACATCTTCTTACAGGTGGTTTGTCCGAAGGTTACAGGGGGTCTTTCTGACCATCTTGCCATCACATTTTGGGTCAATATACCTATCAATGCACCCTGCGAATTCCGGTAGGTTAATACACGGAAAATTCCCAAGATAAATATCACTGACTTCCTAAATTCAAACAGCCACAACAGCCAGTTTACTCTGTAACCAGTATTTTAATACTCAGCGCAACATTCTTGATAAGCATGCTCCAATCAAAAGGAAAAAGACACCATTGCACCTGATAAAGTTTTGTGAATACAGACATCCTGCATTCAGCAAAGCATCTTAAGCAAAAGTATGAGGGAGTATGGAGCAGTGACAATTCTGCAATCAGTCTGAGTAGATATCGAGCTGCTTTATATCGCTATAATTTCCTACTAAAACAGTGAAGATGCAGGCACTATTCCAGATTGATTGCTAAAAATAATGGCAACCCCAAGGCTCTGTGGAACATAAAAAATTCTACATAGATCATCAACCATCATCTTACCTGATCCCATTAGTTTCACTGATTTAACCATTACCTTTGGACATTTTTTTCACTTTTGGTACTACATTCATTGGTGCCTGTCTTGACTACAAGACCAAGAAGCAACAACACTGCCCTATCCTCCAACGTGCCAGTATCTGAGGACAACCTCCTCAAAATCTTAAATTCTCCCCCCACCAAATCATGCAATCTGGACCCGATACCAACTTCATTAGTTAAAGAGGGTGCGGATATCCTAGTTACTCCAATTACTAATATCATAAATTATTTGCTAGAAGAAGGGAGTTTCCCAAACTGCTTCAAAACTGGATATGTCCCCAACTTCTCAAGAAACCTAGCCTAGACAGAAATCTCCTAAAACATTACAGACCAGTGTCCAATCTTAGTTTTATATCTGATTGAAAAGTTAGTGGCTAAACAGTTAAAATAGACACTGTAACATTAATAGTGAGGGGCTCTCCAATGTCAACCAATCCATTTATAGGAGATTGTATTCCACAGAAATATCACTCTTTAAAATCCAAAATGATCAGCAGCATTTGACACTATCGACCATAACATTCTTTTTTAATTGTCTCAGGGATTGGTTTGGGGTTGATGGCACTGTGCTGAAGTGGATCACATCTTATCATACAAACCACAAGCAGAAGGTTAAACTAGGAAATAGCTTGTTACCTTTTATACCACCCCCTCAGCAATATCTTTTTCAGTTTCAATGTTACCCACCATCTGTATGCTGATGACACCAAAATATATCTAGCACTTGACCATAGGAACTATGATTTCAGTTTTGCTGAGCTCACTGAGTTTCTTAACTGTGTTCAAAAGTGAATGGATCCTGTAAAACTAATAAAGGACCCAGAGAAAACAAAATTCGTTATTATATGGTGATAGACAGGCCAGAGAGTCCTTCATGCAAAAATTTCCCACCCAACTTCTTGGAAATTCTATCCCCCATACTTATACAGTGAAGAACCTAAGCGTTACTTTTGGCTCTGGAAACACCTTTACCAGTCACATAGCCAAGGTTTGTCGTGTCTGTTACTATAGTGAAAGTAAATATAATGCTGCTAAACTCCAGAAGATTTTAAATCGCATTTGTAGAATTGTTTTTAGAATTCATAGAACAAGCCATGTCACTCCCTTTCTTCAAAAACTACACTGGCTCCCCATTTTTCACTTCATCTTGTTTGAATAAAATCTTTGAAAGCCATTAAATCTTTCCAACCTACACACTTGTCATCCTTGATCATAACCAAAACCAACTATCTCTTTCATCAGTTTGTCCTAGAAGGCTATTGGTAGATGGGGTTTTGCAATGGCTTCCCTCCACTGAATGGAACAGACTCCCACAGTCGGTCCAATCACAGCACACAATAACAGGTTTTTGAAGCTAGCTGAAAACCTATTTGTTTAGACTTGCATATCCACCATCATAGTATATCTTCCTGGTGGGCGCTAATTTTGAACTCAACCTGATATGTCCCTGGACTTACCAGTTGTGATCTCGAGGATGTTTTATCAATTTTGCACAAAATGAATGTTTTTATTCTATTCTGTTCTATCATTAAGTTGCTTTAAAATAGAGAAAACCATTTTACATCCTTAAAACATCCTCGTGTGAGATAAATGGTTGTATTATTTACACGGTCCATATGAAGTAGAAGCATATGGAAATATAGAGAAATAAGCCCTATAAAGATTGCCTTTGGTGCTTTGAACAAAAGTGCCTATTTTGCAATTCAATACACATATTGAGGATCTCCTCATGCTTCTTAGGAGGTACAGATATAGTTCTGGTTTCTGTGTCAGTAATGATACTTAAGCAATATGATTGAAACGGAAGCTGATTCAATAAATTGTATTGGAAAGACTGAAATACGTGAGAAGGAAGGCCACAATAAACTCGTCCACATAATTATAAAGACCAGGAAAACTATTCCTATTCACAGTACATTGAATGATATCTTTCACTTTTTCAAAGAAAAAGAGCCATGTCTAAATAAGTAAAAACGGTTCAAGTTCAATAACCTAGATAATAATATTATCTGCTGATGCATCATTTGATACAAATTTGGAATCTAGATAATTATCATTCTGAATCCCAGAGGTGGAATTACTGGTTTTCACTACTGAAAATCAGACTTTCCCTAGTCATGAAGAAAACAACATCTCTGGGTTTATCTTTAAAGGGTTCCAAAATGGCCCCATGACTTAATTCCAGCTGTGCATAATGAGTCACATGATCAGAATAATCACTCCCAGATTTATCATTATTTTCAATGGAAAACAAAGGACAGGAGAAAATGATATTGCAGTAAATCCACTAACAGACTATTCCAATTGTCCAAAAGTAAATCGCTCTAGATTTTTATATATTTACATTTGCACGAACTGGACCCTTATGTAAAGCAGACCAGTATAGTAGAGGTACCTGTATATGCTTTAGGCACGCTTTTTGATCTGGCCCCATCATCTGTACTTGACTGAAATGTACATGCTGTAAACTTCACAGAGTAACATTTTTCTACAAACAATGGGGTGTTTCACTGAGGCCATCTTGTCGGTAACTGTGAATTTTTCAAGGGTCAGGGATGATGTTTATAGTGTCAGTTAGGGTCAGTTGTGGTTTACTGGCTTGTCACAGTGGGTGATAAAAATATCAAACATGCTTGATATTCTGCTCTCCCTGACCCTTCATCCCCACCATGGCTCTGCCCACCTGGTAACTGTCTTATCTTGTCTGTCTATGTCTTATCGTAAACACTTCTATACCTGTCCTATACTGTTACCGTCTTGTCTGGAAACACATGTCAGGCTGTCAGTCAACGACCCCCCAGCCTCAATCCACTACTAGCCAAAGAACAGCACCAAATATACTTGAAAGGAAACCAACATGTTGTAAGTAATCAAGACCTCACTTTGTCATAACCCGTCAAGACAGGAAGTCACCAAATTTTTGGTCACAGAGTTGTTTTATCACAGCAGGACAAGCGGGGAACACAGCAGGACAAGACGTAATTAGAAACCAACAATGCAGGCAGTGTATAGGACAGATCTGTTTCATTTCACCAATTCACAGCTTATCAGTTATGGGATCTATGTCTAGTCGGTAGGTCCTGTCGGTTGTACCTGACATCTTTGGAGTCATAAATGATGAGTTACAGCAGCCAGAAGGAGTTAATATAGTGTTGGTTTGATGTTGACTCATAAAATTAATCGGTCCTGTTGGGGTAGGTTGGAAAACTGGATTTTGGTCCCCGACCCCTTACTTTTCTGACCGACCATAGAGTCAATTGTAAAGCCGGCTCAAGTGGAACACCTCCAGAACACCTGTCAGAATCAGATTGTCCTTAGCATTCATATTGTCATTATATGTATGCCACAATATGATGTGAGGAGTAAGAGGGGCCTGTCACAGCTTGTCTGTTAGGGGTTTATGGCTTGTCCTGGTAGTTTCCCATCTAGTCATGGAGACCCCAAGTTATGTTGGGAGGTAGATCCAGACAAGCCGGGATGTACTACATCCTGTCTGGGAGGTGAAACTGACAAAAAATTTTTGCACTCTTTTTTCTGGATTTTTGTCCCAGACCCCCAACTTTTTAAACCGACCCTAGAGTTTGTTGTAAGGTTGGCCCCAGTGGAGCACCTCCATATATCAGAATCAGATTGCAATTTGCATACCTGAGATACTGATTATACACAAATCTACCTAAGTTTGACTCTTCAGATTGAGATTCTGAGATTTGACCTTTGTATTTATTTTGTGATTATTTATACACCACTATATGAGGCGAGGAGTAAGAGGACTGTGGTCTCACAGACGACTTATTTATTCTTAGTGCCCACACTAGTGTTATCAAGAGAAAGAAATTGGTAAATTATTGGATTTTATTTAAGAATATCAGCACATGAGTACCCAAAAACAGATTTACCCTTAATACTCATTTCTAACCACTTTTTCCACCTCTGCGGGTGGCACCAAATTAATCAGTACTATTTACACGACTATAATGAACAGTTCCAGACTTATAAAATTTCAAATCCCGATTCAAAATGGCATTCTTCCTGGCAGAGCTCTTGTAAAACTAATGGCATTGACAGATCTATTCATTTTTATTTTTGTTTACATTCTACAGAACTATGTGAAATAATTTTCCTTCTCGAGCATAGCGAGTGCTGCATATATACCTGTAATAGATACCTTTCGTCTTGTGGTGCTTAAAGTAGGAACACTAGCCACCATTACAACAGACACCAAAATGATTTTGAAACTGAGAAACATCCAACTGATATCCAGAGTTATACATTTGAGCATTAGCTCATCTAACCCTGTTTGATCTGTTTCTGACTTGCTTGACATCTCTCCTTTCTCTATTCTGCATAACAAAGCAGCGCAGCGCAGAAATCGTTTGCATCATCTAACAAGACAATAAGATAATCTAACAGAAGTTCTTCTTTCATAATTCTACTAAAACCAGCATCTGGTGCTTTGACTAGATTTGAATTTTCTTGCAAGCAGGCTTTTAGGCTTTCGACCTAGCATGTGAAGCATGAAATCAGAAGTAGAAGTATCTTTTTCATGGCATATAAATTCTTACTAACTGCGTTGAGCTGAGATGATATTTTATCACTAACAAGATTCTTATCAAAAAGGACGTTCTTATGCTATCCTTCCAGATTTCCTAACATTCAGGCTTTTCACTCTAGTCTTCTTCAGAATCACTATCATGTTTCCCAGTCAATACATAGAAGTATTAGTGTCAGAATTAGTATCAGAACTGTGTAAAATCTGACTCGATGAAGGCTGAGAGGGAGATTCATAAAAAAGGTAGAATCATCTTCCACTTGGTGTTCAATATGTATTTCAAACCGATTATGCAAATTACAAGTGTTACTTGCCTGCTTCTGTTTATGTTGGGCTGCAATGCTTTTGGTGACCAGGCTTGAAAAATTTTGTAAACTAAAATTTTAAACCCTGGGGTGTTGGATTGATTACGATTGACAAGCTGCAACCTCCTTTTGACTGAAGGTAATGGTGAAAAACATAAATGTGAGATAAATCTGAATAGATAGCTTAATTCTAAAGTGGTTTCTGTGTTACAATCTGGTGATACTTACTGATTCGAGAAAGGCTACGCAAATCTTCCTAAATAAATTTTGGTTCATATCATATCGTCATAATTACCTTTGGGCCTAAACTCATCTGAAATTCAACAATAATATATCTTTCTTCAAATAAATAATTTTAAGTCTGCAGTTTGATGCCAGTTAATCTATGGAATACAGTGATTTGTTGATTATCCTTTACGTCTCCTAATTCAGTGTACAACATATCAGGTCGTGCATAGTCACTCTATGTTGCTTTATAACAGTTATGTACACAATTGCTTTGGTGAAGAAAATTATTGTTTCTGTGGTTATCATTAGTATCTGAGAAGGCAGGTTCCTGTCCACCAAGTGGGAGATTTGGAATATGTGTGGAACGCTGTTCTGGTGATCATAGTTGCCCAGGTCCTCAGAAATGCTGCTCCTACGGATGTGGTCATGTGTGTATGAATCCAAGTATGTATTTGATAAAGTATAAAGGTACACATTGGTGCAACAAGTGATTATCTACCCAGAAATACATAGCTACAACTGCAGTGTACATGCGGAGGGCCTTTACTTTAAAAAAGCTTTAAAATAAGCCATTTCTTTCACTGCAACTTAAATAAACAGTTTAAAATACACACAGCATTTATTTTATTGCATCAACAATAGACTATCCACCCAGAAGTACATTATGTCTGCAGTTTACGCACAAAAAGCCTAAGTTTAAAATAATTTATTGATTTCCCTTCAACTTAAAAAAACAATTTAAAATACATACAAGGCATATATCTTATTGTATAAGTATTCAATATTGTTTAGTAAAATGCTATGTCTGAATTAACCAGTGCTACCATAGCTTATCTTCCTGTGTGTCTTCTCATTCAGTGTATCACATATCTTGATAAACATAGTGACATTATGTTACTTAATAATAGTTGAACAGTTATGAAGAACACTGTTGCTTTGGTAAAGGAAGTCATTGTTTCTGTTAGTATTAGCATCTAAGAAGCCAGGTTCCTGTCCAGCAACTGGGAGATTTGGAATATGTGTGGAACGCTGTTCTGGTGATCATAGTTGTCCAGGTTCTCAGAAATGCTGCTCCAACGGATGTGGTCATGTGTGTATGAATCCAAGTATGTATTTGATAAAGTATAAAGGTACGCATTGTTGCAACAATAGGTTATCTACCTAGAAATACATAGCTACAACTGCAATGTACATGCGGAGGGCCTTTATTTTAAAAAAGCTTTAAAATAAGCCATTTCTTTCACTGCAACTTAAATAAACAGTTTAAAATACACACAGCATTTATCTTATTGCATGAACAATAGCATATCCACCCAGAAGTATAATATGTCTGCAGTTTACACACAAAAAGCCTAAATTTAAATAATTTATTGATTTCCCTTCAACTTAAAAAAAAAAACAATTTAAAATACACACAAGGCATATATCTTATTGTATAGGTATTGAATATTGTTTAGTAAAACGCTATGTCTGAATTAATGACTAGTGCTGCTATAGCTTATCTTCCTAATGTATATTGGTATTTATTTTATTAAGTTTCCAAATTCTCTTGCTTTTTTCCTAACTCAAAGTGTGTGTCCACTTAAGACATATCACAGATATTCATTGTGCATTTCAATAATGCATTCTAATGGAAAATAATAATTATCAATAATAAGTCAATATTTGAGTTAGTTTATTTTTACTGTGGCATTTAATCAGTGCAAAGTACAACTAGTATTTTATAGAAAAACTTTTGATTGAATTTCTATGACACAGAAATAAAACAACCATGTTGTTTACTAAACCAAAACAACAAAATCCTTTTTTCAAGTCAATAATTTTTCAGTCTGCAGTTTGATCCTGGTTAAACTATGAAATACAGTAAATGTGACTTTTGTTGATTATCCTTTATGTCTTCTCATTCAGTGTACCACATATCCTGACAAGCATAGTGACATTATGTTACTTAATAATAGTTGAACAGTTATGAAAAACACTGTTGCTTTGGTAAAGGAAGTCATTGTTTCTGTTAGTATTAGTATCTAAGAAGCCAGGTTCCTGTCCAGCAACTGGGAGATTTGGAATATGTGTGGAACGCTGTTCTGGTGATCATAGTTGTCCAGGTTCTCAGAAATGCTGCTCCAATGGGTGTGGTCATGTGTGTATGAATCCAAGTAAGTGTTTGATAAAGAGGTTGGGTGCACCTGGGCTCAAGGGTTGGACAGTAGGTTATCTACCCAAAAATATGTGGCTATGCCTGTAGTGTACATGTGGAAGGCCTAGCTTTAAACCAATTCATACCATATGTATCCTTGGGGAGCACTTAGAAAGCTTTGCTCACCCAGCTACTATATTATGGTAAACATAACCACTATTGCTGCTTGCACTACTATTTTTGTTGAACCAAGCACATCATAAAGGATTTTTGTTTTGCATAAGTTTAAAAAAATTACATAGCTTCACATGGGAGAATGAAATGGGAATGGGTTACATTTAAATAATTTTCTCTGGTATCATGAACATTGAAGTATTTATCCTGGTACTGAACACAGGTATGGAATAGGAATGGGTTATACTTTGATATTTGCCTCTGGTATATAAAGAAGTATAGGACTGCAATTGATTAAACTCAACTACATTCGCCAGTATATAGTAACATACTTGTTCTACTTGCCTGGACATGAAAAGTTATGAAGAAATGGTAAAAAATCTCAAATATAGTGGATTTGTGTTAAACTGGGTGTATTAGAGGGTTGGGCTATTGTACATTGTACTGGTGTACTCGAGTACATTTTTATTATACTCATGTATTTGTACTCGCAATCATGAACAAATGTACTCGTACTTGAGAACATTCAAAAATAGGCTGTACTCATGAGTACATTCTGAATACAATACAAGTACTTTTTCTCAGAATATTCCCTGTGATTAAGAATAAATCTATTTCTTCACAAGTTTACATACATTGCCTTTACTTGCATTTGTATTGTTTATATCGAAGTAAGTTAGCAATAAATGATGAAGTAATAAAAATTGTGAAATCGATGTACCTTTCTAATTTCTTGACATAACTTTACCCCATCTTAATTTGTAACTATCAACATAAAGTTTTAAAATCTGGTCATTATTTATTAAATAAGAAAAAATTATAACTAAATCAGATTTCATCACATAACAGTCTCAGTTTCTAAATATGTAAGCTTAAAAAAGTTTGTAAATTAAACGAGACTTACCTGTAAGTTGAAATATAAAGTTCTACGAGTCCTAAACTATAACGAAGGAATTACATGAGATAAGAAGTGTTGATAACCCAGTCAGACTTCAACAAAAGTGGATGCATGACAAGTTATGGGCTGGATTAGAATCACCCTTTATTGTAGTGGTGGGCAAGTAATTCCTTCAAAAGTGTGGGTTCATAAATCAGAAAATACGAGGTCGTGATTTCTCCTACACATAGTTCTCATGATACTAGGTAGTATTCTATACATCTTTATCTCTGTATGAACCAGGGGGGCGGCGAGAATATCCAACCTCCCATAGGTGCCTTACAAAGGTGTCATATATACAGTATGACTTATATTAATGGAATGCAATTCTTTCACATTGTATTAATAAAATATATCAGACTTAGCAAAATTTTGTGCGTATTTCTATCATAAATGGATATAAATATAAAACTGAGGTTTAATAATAATTAATAACATAACATTCATATGGAAGTCTTTACTCTGAGGATAAATTATAACTTGATCAAAACATTTCTAAATTGCAATCCCATCAAATATATGTTTCCAAAAGTTCCACCTTAAATTAAATTCGCCAGAATGTGAATTTATCAGGCTTAATGTTTCTTGTTCCAAATAAATATTTTAATTTCTTTTTTAAAGAAAAATATATTTAGTTTATAGTCATTTTTGTACACCAGAATATGTTTTTCTAAGTGATCAAGTAAAAAGGCTTTAATTCATAACTGTTACTTTTATTAGGTGCATTAATATCCAGCATTATGTTAAACAGTACATCTGATGATTCAATGAATACAAATGTATATCTAAAATGTACCAGTATAGGTATGTTCCAATTGAAGACATTATGAAATAATGTTACAAACACTACAGTAATTGAATGTCAGATTGTATAATCTGCAAAGGGCCTTTACTAACATGAGCCTGGCTGTTGAACTTTGACCTAATAAAATCTTAATAATACTTTCGCTGATTTTACTGTGCACTATCTATAATGTAGGACTCCGAAAAAATGATTCGGACTCCAATATTTTGAGGTGATGTAATCCCTTGGACTCCAATTTTTCGGGTTACTTCATGATCACTGCTAACACTAAACATTTATGACCTAACACTAGCTGATGTAGGTGTATTTTGAAAATATGACCACATTGGTTTGCTTCTCCAGTTGTCATGCTGTTTTATATTTTCCAGGGCTACATTACCTTCAAAAGCGACAGAAGTACCACTTCTACTAAAAAAGAGTGGAACGTAGAGTTGCACAGGTTCAAACCCATGGCCACCGCAGTAGATTTCAAAATGGAGGGTACTTTTTTGGATATGTTAATGGGCCAACACCATCCTTTGTTTGAATTTAAAATAAAGGAGAATATTTACTTTGGAATTTGCTTGTACTTGCTTGTAAAGTTTTCAAGGCTTTAACTGGACGTATTTCCCAGTTAGACAGGTGAGGTTTATTGCACTGGCCCAAACTAACCAGAACCCTGCATATTCTTTGCACAAGTCGTAATGCAATTGGCAACCAGGGGCCGATTTCACACAGGGACTTAGACTTAGCCAAGTCTTGGGCTAAGTCAGGGACTTAAATCTAAGACTTTGGTCCTCACGATGTATATTAGGTTGTGACTTGGTCGTTTATTGGTGCAACATGGCAACATAAGGCAAGTAGAGGTATTGGATGTTTAGTCACTGTGTGACAACTTTACACACAAACCCCAAGGTTGTTGAAGGACAGGGACATTTCGACCAATACCTATACCTCTAGGTTTATACCACTTGTAGTGTGATGGGTACACCAAATCTTGGAAGGAATGAGGAGGCAAAGGTGGTACCGTTGATGAGTAAAACCACTAACCGTGGGACATACTGCCTGCAGTGTTATTGTGACATTAATGAACAAGTTTGACATTGCTTTTTAACCACTGTTAAGGCCATATGCTTAAAAGCACTCCAATTTAGTAACAGACATTAGACGGATGCTAAACTCAACAAATTTGATAATTGGAATTTCTGAAATTCAGATCATTTTTGTACTTCTCTAATATGGCAATAGATATTGATATATATATATAGCTTCTACTTGTGTCAGTGTGTGTTTGACTCATCAGAATTCCCCATTGCAATATACAAAGCAGGTTCAAATAAGGATTGTGGTCAAGTTATGGTTGGGGTACTATAGTTATCAGATTATCAATCTGTGTTGTGAAATTACCATGAGGATGTTAAAATGTTTGGGAAAAATGAAAATAAGGTTTATATGACAGGGTAGACATGCAAAGTATTGTAAACTCTGTGTTATATTATGGAGGACAAAACATGAATGTTACACAGACAGCAATGAAGTGTTAAAGGTTAATTGTTGGAGACAAGTTGGGAGTTAACTTTAAATTAGAGATTGGTAAGAAGCTACTGAAACACTAGACATAATTGGAATGTGTTGCATAACTGTAAGGCATTGGGTATGAAGCTAAGACAGTTTGTTGGAAATAAGGGTATTAAGCAATGATCCCAGGTCCTCAGCATTGTCGCCTGTGGGAGTGGAACCCACACAGAGATGGTGGCCTGTGATTTGATGACAAACTTCTTAACCCACGAGACCACTGAGGGTTTCCACTAGTTTTAAAATGGGTTTTATCTTACTGTGTCCTTGTGTCATTGCAACTGGCTTCTAGATGTTCTATTGTTGGGAAGATTAGGCAAGAATCCAGTAGATTTGGCAAGAATCCAGTAGAGAAGATAGGTGTTGCAGTACTAATAAGGTATTCTTCCGAGCAAACAATTCTTTAAAGCCAATTTTCAAGGAAAGTTCCAAAACCCAGTGTATAAAATTATTTCTCATCCCATCTTTTCAACAGTAACACTTAAATATTTATCGCAGAAAAATATTTTCATGCCTGAATATATATAAAACAGTTAAAAGACCTACTTATTTTGCACCAGTGATGTTAGTGGCTTAGTGGGTAACACAGTCAATTAGGAATACAGTAGATCTAAATTTGATCCTTGGTACAGGAACATACATAATGGCCCAGATAACCACTTAAAATGACCACTTTCTGTCATGGGTCGATTAGCGCTTTCAATTTTGTGCTTCATATTAAGTATGGATTATACCTTTGTGATACGTTTCATTACACTGGCACATGTTCTGCAAAATAATGTTTTGTATAGCTACACATAACTATAAAATACTACATAGTGTCACCATGATATAATAAAATGCAATGACAATGCACAGTATAGCCATTTTAGATAAACAAATGCCTCTAACATGATTATCTCAAATATTTCCAGGGGGCCACAGTGGCAGAGTGGTAACACTCTAGCCTCCCACCTCTGAGGCCGGGGTTCGATCCCCGTCATGGCCTCAAGTGGGAATGGGTAGTTGCTTGCCGTTGGTCAGCAGTTTACAGTACAGAACCCTAACGAACTGTATATACTGATTTCCTCTGCCCTTCCAACTACCCATCGTGATATGACCTGTACAGTGTTGAAAGTGAAGTAAAATCCCAAATAAATAAATAAATAAATCAAATATTTCTAAACAATCACATGGTTGCCAAAACGTGTCTGTTTGGGTATCTCCACTCACACCTACGTACAGATACTTTTGGCAAAGTCGTAATTCTTAGGAGATATGTACTAATGAAATGGAGTGATGTGACCTAGGCTCTTCAGATATTTTTCCTCTACATTGAGTACCACATGTGTGGCACACATGTGGTACTTTTTGATTGGCATTTGTTACCGTCAATGACAAACCTTCCCCCTCTTCCATTTTGTGGTCAGAGGTGCATGTGGTCTTATTCCTAGTTGGTTATCTGGGTTTTTGTTGTCTGCTCACCCTTATAAAGATTATTTTACATACACCAGAATACTGCCTATTCTTTTTTTCAGATCACTTTGATCAACCATGAAAATGAACATTGCACAGCACCGGTTTACTCAGCAAAGAGTTAGCCTGACCACTAGTCTGTCTCAGCTGACTCCTTTGCTTTTTGTGCCTAGTTGGCTTCCTATGAACAAAATATGAGTATGTATCTGCTGAGTGCCAGTAAACCTTTCCATATCTCAATTCATGTCATTTCACGGATTATGATGTTAATAATGTTCTTACATATGGTGATTTATCATTATGTGCTCTAAAACAAAGTTACCTTTTAATATTTTAAACTGATTCAAACATTAAAAGGGAAATATTTTCCTAAATGTCAATGTTTTTGGTCCACCTGTCTTCATTGCAATTGGATCTGTCTGTTTGTCTCTCTGTTTGCCCATGCCCATAACTAAGAGACTGTACACAAGGTGAATTATAATCAGGTATGTCTGTTTGTTAGTCAGTGTGCATAGCAAAAAAAACATATATCAGATTTGGGTCATATTTTCACATAGGGTTGAGTCTACCAAAGCTCGAATCTCATCAAACATGATCCTGGATCTAGATTTTTTTCTTAAGTTACCTTAATAATTTGCCCCTGAGTTTGTCCGTCTATCCATACCTATAATTCGAAAATGAGATGTTAAGTCATGTGCCTCATTCAAACATTGTAATAAGACAATCTAATATATCTACATTGCTCTTTTAATGACGAAAAATGAAAACACAGAATTACGTTTTCAAAATGTGGGAAAACTATTCATTACAAACACTTTTTACTGCAATTTACGTTTATTTTTATAATGTGTGCCATAAAATGTTCAATATTTAAGGAAAAGTTAATTTCCATTCATTCCTAATATTATATAATCCACAAAGAAGTTATTAAATTAATCTGTAATCTTGAATTCTTCAACGGACTACAATGACAGAAAGTATGAAACAAGTCATATTCCACATTACAAATAATCCATATAACAGCGACTACATTGTAAAATTTAGAAGCATTACTGGCAGTAAATTATATAAAATTCTAAATTGTAACTTTATCAATTTTACGTACTGAGGGTATTACTATGTAATGCTCTTTTCAACCATGGATTAAAATGTACAGTTATAGCAATAAATTATATTTGTCCCAAGAACTAATTATGATTGTATATTTTAAAACTCTGCAATGAAGTATGCTTTACATTTACCAAGAATGTTTCTGTTCATTTGGTATTGCCTTTTTACATCCAGTATATATGATAAAATCTAACTTGACACCATGGGTTTCATTTATAGCATCTAGATTTAGACTGTTCCAGATTGATTGGTAATATCTCATATGAAACAATACATATCCTATCAGATTTTCTGTAAAAAAATGTTAACATACATGGTACACGTGAGTTTTACAGCACCTTGATTATAATTCGCAATTAGAACATTATGTTCAAGCCTCTAAAATGTTCAACTGGAAATGATTCAAGAAGAAATCAGGAAATCAGATGGTTGTGGGAAGTGCAAACCCAATCTTTAGCTTCAGCATACAACATGATTTGTCATAAAAATATGTACATGTATGACATAAAAGAGCTCTTACCAGGAAGATAGCAACTATGTCCACATCCATTAGGACAACATTTCGAAATGCTAGGGCAGTCAAAATCATCGCTGCACATTTCAAGGCATCTGCCATTTCTTAATGGAGTTGGGCAAGATCCTACTTTGTCTTGCAAAAACAAACAAAAAAAATAAAAACTGAAGTTTTCAATATTTTCAGTTGCATCACAACCGACCTGCCTAGTGTGTGCATGTGAGATTCAGGACTAAGGTATAGTATTGTGAATAATTTGACTATACGCTTCTTAAGTCAAATTATTATTATTAATTATCTATTGATTATTATTATCTGGTTACAAAATTTGCTCGTAATTGGATTTTGTTTGATAGAAAAATATGAACCATACAACCAACGTTGAGTCATGTCTTTAATACCAAGGCTTGGTCTGGACAATCAAAATGTTTTCAATTTTGAGGTACTAACTGCCTGGTGGATAGCAATGCATAACGTTGATAAACTACATTTACCATAAAGTTTTTATTTTGTCATGTATCTATTAAACAGAGGTCTCAAAGCTACAGGTAAAAAGAGACCTCAGAGTCTAAATGAAATTTGGTTTCTGTTCACTTGGCTTTCTTTCTTTGAATTCACCAGATGGCAATGTGTGAGATTTACTGAGGGCCTGTCCTGACTCGTGAAAAATACATCAAAACTCGACTTTACCAAAGGAATATATCATAGTGGTAAGTAACTATTTAATACTATAAAATTATAAAAGTTTTAACTTCAATTTCTTCAAATATTCAAAATATATTTTGATATATTTGATAAACAGACTCATAGACATTTTGTAAAATGAAATTTCAAACTATCGAAAAAAAGATCTAAATAGACATGTATGCGTGTTACCACAAAGCTACATTTCTGATGACTGATACATTCATCATCATGAAAATAGAGACTCTTGCGTACAATGCACCTGATGGAATTCTGTACTTGACATTGTGCACCATGGGAATGTATGTCTTTGTTCACTATTTTAATAATTATGTTATGTTATGTTAACATACTTCTATGGCGCAAAATGATAAACAGCATGCTCTATGCTCTGTACAATTTAGGAACATGAATACTAGGCTGATAATATACATATTGGAATTGGTAGATACAACATTGATAGGATTTTCTGAGTAGGTAGGTTTTAAGGTCCTTTGTAAAATCTTTAAGTGTGTCTTTCTGCCTTAAGTAAAGTGGGAGTCCATTCATATGGTCTTGCAGCTGAAAAACTTTTTTTGCCATATGTTTTGTTGTTCCATTTTGGTATTTTCAACAGACTCGTTCCATTGGAACAACTGAATCTTGTTTTTTTATAACAAAGTAATGTGGGTGTTCCACCACACGACTAAGGCTCCCGATTAAGGGTTTTTGAGGGTCGGTTTGAAATATTTGCTTAGTCCCAGACCTTCTGTAAGGGTCGGTTGTTGTCGGTTGGGGCCGTGTGAAAAATCAAACATGTTTGATATTTCACACGACTACAACCGATTCATATTTCCCGCCGTCAACAAAATGTCCAGTCCCAGGCGTCCTCAGGCCTCCTCAGACCCAAATTTACACAGTCGTGTGTTGTCCCAGGCCGCCTGCGACCCTTAATCCCAGACCTCCCTAGCTTAGTCCCAGGAGGCCGGTTGTTAATCCCAGACTCAAATATGATGCGTATGAATTTCATGCGTCTGAAAGTGGGTCGGTTGCATTAGTCCCCGGAAGCCTCAGACCATCGGCGGTGTCCTGGGACCCAAAAATCAAGGTCTGGGACTAAGAACCGACTAAGGGTAACCGACCCTAACCGATCCAAACCGGCCTCCCCAGGACGCCTGGGACCATGCATTTTCAGTCTGCGGTGGCCTGAGGACGCCCCAGGAGGCCTGGGACTACCAATTAAGAACCGACTGTTTTCCGCGCGTCGGAAATTAAAACGAGGCAATGAGGGGGTCTGGGACTATATAAGTGACCGCGCACACATTCTCGTTGTTACTGACTGTTTGGCTACTGAGAGACGTGTGTCACTGATTTGTAGGGGTTTTCAGTTTTTATTTTATATTTTATATACTTGAGCTTAGGGCAAATTTCACAGTTAGGAGACACATTTTACTATTTTTTATTATTTTGTCGACTGGATTATGAGGAAAGAGAAAGGAGGGAAGAGAGGAAGGAAAAAGATGGATGAGAGGGAGAAGGAAAGTCAAGTAGAGGAGAGGAGTGAAGTTATTACAGAAGAAGGAAGTGAGAGGAGAGAGGAGGAGGAGATTCAGGAAGATCCAGCTATTGGGGAAGCTGTGGCAGAAGAAGAAGAGAGGTGTGAGGAAGATCCGGAATGCCATTCTTCAGCCAAGAGAGCCAGGGTGTGTGCCACTTTTACTGACAGCCAGGAAGTTTCCATTGTGGAATTTGTAAAGCTGCACCCTGAACTGTATGACAAGGAACATTCACGTTTCCACGACAGGACCAGAAGAGAGGCTCTCTGGGCAGAAATATCTGCAGAACTCAAGCTCCAGCCCTTTGATGTGAGACGTTGGTTCGAGTCCCAGAGAACCCGTTATGGGAAGCTGTCTAAGCTCCAATCTGGCCAAGCCCCAAGGGAGATGACCAAGAGACAGTCCTGGGTGTACCAACAGATGGGCTTTCTTAAAACCCACATCAGAAGAAATGGGGCCAATAGAAGTTCAGGTTTTGAGGCCAGTCCAAATACCAGCAGGCAGGACGAATCACGTGGCTCAACTACTGATACAGAACACCTCGAGTCCAGTGTCCTGAGGGAGAGGAGTCAGTCCATCATTACATCAACGCCCGTTTCAACTACAGACTCCAAGATTCTCGAACACTTTGAGCAGATGAGGACACTTATCTCAGGTTTTCTGCATCAGAAGTCAGACAGGCAGCCCTTCTTTGACTACGTGGCATCAGAGGCCGAAAAGATGACTCAAGAAGAATTTGAAGAATTAAAGGGCAAGATATTTAGAGACATCGAAACTATTAAGAGTAACCGCAGACGTCAGCCATTGCCCAGAAGATCAGCCACTGTTACCACGGAGTCCCAGAGGGTCGGCCTACTGCCAACAACCACTCCACAGGCGTCTAGTTCCACTCAAGCAGCAGCTAGCAGCAGTTTTGTGTACTATACACCAAGCCCCATTGGCTTCAGCAACCCGACATCTGTCCTAACTGTACAGGACGAAGGGAGCAGACACAATCTGAGTGGAATCTTAAGCCAGCTACCAGATCTGACATCAACACAGATCGTCGAGCAGCCGCAGCAGCAGCAACAACCGCAGCAGCAGCTCTTTACTATCACCACTTCAGCACCGCCTCAACAGCAGCAGCAGCCTCCTCAGTAGCCATCCAGTCAGGGCGGGTCTTTGACCTGCCAGGCCCTTTTCAGGGCCACCAAATCTTCCAAAAACAATTATTCAGCTACATGTTATTCCAATTCCCCTCCCCAAACAAAAAAGTTCAGTACAAATACTTATCACAAGAAAAAAAAAGTTCAAGTCCAACACTTACACCACCCCAAACATGAAACAAATAACCCATGGTACCACACATAACAAAAAAGGCCACATAAAAAAAAATAAAAATAACTCCCAATATGGCCATTAATCAGCCCATTTTTAGAGTAAAATCCATGGGATAGTTTAAAATCTGTAACTGAAAAGTCCAACACTTACACCTTCCCTAGAGTTAAAAGTGATTATTACATACTTGCCAACCCACAAACAGACAAACTCAATACCAAACATAACCCCCAAATAACAAACCCAGTAAGAAACCCAACATCCAACTACCAATGATAAACCCAACCCCAGTAACCACCAACCAAGAAACACAAAAACCCAAAATTAAATAGAACCCATGCCAACAAACTGACAAACTATTTTGCAAACACAATCCCCCATTATTGAAAGCAAAACTAGTTCCATGGTTATATTTTCCACATTTTTGTGATTAGAAGTGAAGATTTAAAATTGAAGATTTCCATGAAAACCTTTCTGCTACAAATAAATTTCCAAGCCATGAACAAAAAAAAATTGGTGAAATTATGATGTGGATTTCAAAATATATAAAAAAATAATTCAATTTCGGATATTATGTGTGACTTTGTGTTTGGCTTTTGTTTAACAGTGGGTTTGTCTGTTTGTTGGGTGAGTAAGTTGTGTTTGTCTGTTTGTCCGTCTCTACAAGTTATGTTTGGCATGGGGTTTGTCTGTTTGTCCGTCTCTACAAGTTATGTTTGGCATGGGGTTTGTCTGTTTGTCCGTCTGAACAAGTTATGTTTGGCATGGGGTTTGTCTGTTTGTCCATCTGAACAAGTTATGTTTGGCATGGGGTTTGTCCGTCTGTAGCAAACATAGCTGATTAATTGTTTTTGGAATAATTGGTAGTCCTGAAAAGGACTGTTATAGTTAGTCCTGAAAAGGACTGTTTACTGCATCAGGACTTATATTCTGCCATCTTGCCAGGCCACTGCTCCTTCATTGTTGAAGTAGTCCTTCAGGTAATCCCTCTGTCTCTTGGCTTCTCTGGCAGGGTTTCTGTCTTGGCCACCACCAGCAGCACCCCCAATCAATCCACAATCATCAGGTACATCATCATCATCGTCCTCCTCAGGCTGCTGACCACCAGGTTGACCTTGATACTGGCTTCTGAGTATGTTGTGTAGAACAACACAGGTCAAGACCACTTCCCTGACTGTTGCTGGGGGTAGTTCAATGGTTGTCCTCATCACCCTGAATCTTGACACAAGGATGCCAAAAGCGTTCTCCACCACTCTTCTGCCCCTTGAAATTCTATAATTGGCAATCCTTTCCTCTCTGGTTAACATCCTTCTGCCAGGGTTTCATGAGCCAGGTCTTCAGGGCAAAAGCATCATCTGCCAGGATGAAGTAGGGGACATCTCTCCCACCCTGGGTTATAGGAGCTGGGTCAGGGAAGCCTATCCTGCCATCCTCAATCCTCCTCTTCAGCTGAGAGGCATTAAATATCTGGCCATCCGAGCAGGATCCTTCAGTACCCACATCCACCCATCTAAACTTGTACTGTCCATCTACCAGGGCCAACATCACAATGGAAAAGAACCCCTTGTAGTTGTGGTAGAGGGCTCCAGTGTTCTTGGGCTTCTTCAGGGCCACATGCTTCCCATCCAGAGCTCCCAGGGCATGTGGAACATTCCACCTGATCCTGAATTCCCTCTCCAGTTCTTTCCACTGATCTGGGGTAGTAGGACACTTCAGGTACTCCCTGGTGAACTCATCCTGGATGGCCCTGCAGACCTCTGGTATAAACTTGGAGATGGTGGATCTTCCAACCCTGAACTGACAGGACAATGATGTGTAGGACTCTCCAGTGGCCAGATATCTGATGGTGAGGGCTAACTTCTCCCCAACACTGATTGGTGCTCTGTAGTTGGTGGCCTGCCTGGCTAGGTGTGGTTCCAGTCTGGGCTTAATCATTTCAAAGAATTCTGGGGTCATCCTCATGTAGTTGGTGAATCCTGGAATGTCTGTGGCATACAGATCAGCCATAATGTTGTGGTAGGCCCCCCTCTCCTCTCTCTGCAGTAGCCATGGCCTGACCCACATGTTGTGCCTTCTTCTAGGTCTCTGTATGGGTGCTGGTGGTGGTTGCTGTGGTCGACGTAAGAAATGGAAATACATGATTATTTGTAACTGAATAAAAACCAAAAAAGCCCTAAGTTGTTGTTGAATCTGTCTTCCATTAAAAGGTGGCATCCTGCTGTGCTCCTAGAAAAGCAATGATGATTAGATCGTGAATTTTATATATATATACCCAGAAATTCCAGCAACTTTGGAAAACAAGAATCGGCGATCCTGGTCTGGGGAAGACTGAGGAGGCCTGAGGACGCCTGAGGACGCCGGCAGTTAATCGTGGGTTAGTCGGGGCTTAGTCGGCCCAGTTGGTATGTGTACGACAGGATCGTGGTTGAAACCGACCTGAAAACTGGCTTAGTCGGTTCTTAGTCCCAGACCAGTCGGGGACTGTCTGGGGCCGCCCGAGGCGTCCTGAGGCGTCCTGGGGACGATCTGTTCTTAATCCCAGACTTCAGTACCGACCCAGTATTCCCGCCCATTTTTGTCTTTTTTCCACCGACTGTGCACGATTAAGGGTCCCAGACAGGATCGGGGCTTAATCTTTTGGTGGAACAATCGTGGGTTAGTCGGGGCTTAGTCGGCCCAGTTGGTATGTGTACGACAGGATCGTGGTTGAAACCGACCTGAAAACTGGCTTAGTCGGTTCTTAGTCCCAGACCAGTCGGGGACTGTCTGGGGCCGCCCGAGGCGTCCTGAGGCGTCCTGGGGACGATCTGTTCTTAATCCCAGACTTCAGTACCGACCCAGTATTCCCGCCCATTTTTGTCTTTTTTCCACCGACTGTGCACGATTAAGGGTCCCAGACAGGATCGGGGCTTAATCTTTTGGTGGAACAGGGGCATTAGTTTCTAATATATTGCAGAGATTGGCCATGAAGTGCTTTTAAAACATTGACTACCACACTAAAAATGATCCTGTCCTTCATTGGTAACCAGTGCATTTCAGAAAAGGGGAGGTGTGTGTTGTTCTATGATATTACATAATCAATCTAGCAGCTGCCTTTTGAACTTTTTAAAGCTTTTCTATGAGGTACTGATTTATTCCTTATAGTAATGAGTTGCAGTAATCCTACTTTGAAATAACTGTTGCATGAACCAAGGTTTTTGTAGTCTCTTTGTTGGGAAACTGGCGAATTTTCCATATTGATCTCAAGCGGTGATAGCAGACTTTTCAAACTGAAGCCAAATGAGAACTCATATCCAAGTATTGGTCCATAATCACTCCCCGATTTCTTGCTTTGTTTGATCTCAAGAGAGTATCCCCACCTAGCAGAAAGGAGTTTATTTTGAGGTTTTTAGTTTACGTCTAGTGCCAAATACTATGAACTCAGTCTTTTCCTCATTTAATTTTAGTTTGTTTTGTTTTTTCCATCCATCTATTTGTTTTACTCCATTTTGGACTAAATGTATGACTATTGACTGATCAGTTGGGGTGCCACCAGGTATTCATGTAATCATCTGGGAGTCATCTGCGTACAAGTGAAACTGGAAACTTAGTGCAAAAGATGACCTAGTGGCCTGGTATTGTCTGAATAAAACAAAGGCCCCAGCAATGAGCTTTGAGGTACACAGCATTCCAGCAGCTGTGGAGAACATTCCCTACCATTTACACTAACTTTCTGATGTCTATCATGGAAGTATGACTGAATCCACTGGATTACTCCTTCTGTGATTCCAAAACAGCTTCTCAAACAGTTTACACAGATATGGAGATCTGCTGTGCCAAAGGCAGCTGATAAGTCCACAATTGTTAGAAATACTGGTTCTTTATCATCCATTGTGGTGAAAATATCATTAAAGACTTCCAAAAGAGCTGTCTGAGTAGAATGGGAATGTTTATAAGCAGACTGTAAAGGTTCATCAAGTCTTTTTGTCCTGCTTGTAATTCAGTTGCAATCCCTTAAGTATGTGATACATTAGCTATCCTGTATTGCCAACGTTGAATTGTTGGTATCACTTAAAAACTCCTGCTGTCAGACTGTATGACATTTTTGTTAAAATATAGTAGATTTAGACATTAATTTTGTTGCTACGCTTAAGTTTCATTTTTTGTATTGATTTTGAAAATTTTACATGTTCAGATTTTGTTTGGAACTTGTTACCTCAGAATATGCCTCTCACCACTGGCAAGAGGAAGATTGTCGCTTCTGCTGGATATGGAAAGAGGGGGATTGGCAGACTTAAGAACTCTTCCGAGAGCTCTGTAAGCAATGGTCAAGATACTTTTCACCCTACATCAGTAATATCTAGAATCAGGCAGTTCCTTCTTTGGACACTCTCGAAACGTTACTAGATGTATCCTAGTCTGTTTCTCAGCTACTAGCAAGATACGCGCAGCAGACAAATGCGGATCTGATTTTAATGTAAGACATAAGATACTTAACGTTGACAGTTTTATGGTCTGACAAAGGAACTGTTGCAGGGCGTGAATATATGGCGTGTAGTACATGACAAATAATCTGCATCACACTGGATTGTGGGAAAACTCCATGATGCTGTTCAAAGTATGTTCCATATGTGTTGTGTAGGGTGTTTTAATTCACGAGTTGGAGGAAAGCTGCCTTCAATGGTTGGATGCCAATCAATCAATCAATTAATCAATCAATCAATCAATCACACTGTGTACTACCTGTTTCAACTTTACCTTTTCAGACAAAACCAATGACACAACATTACAACAATAACAATTTGCGTACCCACAAGTTGGACAACAGCATTTATAAACATATTTGTGCTTGCTGCTACAAGAAGAATGGGACGACTAGCACCCTGTGACCAAGGGTAATTCTAAACAGAGTCAAGGATAGAGATTCGTTGAGGGGAAGTTAGAACCAATATTGAATAGAGTAGAACTGAATCATCCGCAGACAGTGTGTCTAGTACTTTTGTGCACAAGGGGAAGACATCCCTTTTCTCACCTTTGTTGTCGTGTTTCTGCTATTGAAATAAAATTACTCAGATAAAGAATGGGGTTTCATCACAGTCTCCAATGTTTCCTTCACCGTTCATGGTCCAGATAGGCCTCATGTTAACTTAAATAACATTCATGGCTTTTGGGCAGTCGCTAACTTTATTGGCTCTCTAGGATCCTCATTAAAATCTGGTCGCAATATTGAAGTATGGAAATAAGATCTCTACAATAATGCTTACTTAAAGTTCATCCAATGCTTGACATTCTGTTTTCCCCTATTATAATACCCAATACTTATGTGAACAACGTGTAACTGTGAATATTCTGAGGGATATTCTGTAGGAAAGAGCATTTGGAACCATGCTGGGCCCCAGTTGTGCTCCTACACCACCAACCTAAGTTATATTTTTACTTTGTTAACTCAGCCCAAGAATAGCAATAAAAAATGTATAATTGTAGAGCTATCCTTCCCAAAGGGTACCTCTGTTAATTCAGACATTTCCATTGAACACAGTATTACAATCCCCTTATATATATTTTCATGGATGCCAGTTGAATTGGTTTGGGGCAGGGGGATTTCCCATTTGCACAGTTCGGTATTGCCCAATTAGAGATGTTGCATGTTGTCATTACTCTTGCAGAGTGTGACATAATTTTGTCTGGGATAAGATCCATGCTCAGTTTATTTCAGTTAAATAAACGATATTTAATTTCAGGCAAACAGGGTTAAATGGTAAGCCTTTTAAAAGCTACTTGCGCATATACCATGCCGTCATCCGTACAATTCATAGCTTTTTGGTATTTACCGTTGGAATACTCCTGTACCCTGTATTATCTACCCAGTTTTAGCTTCAGTCGAGTTTTTGGTAAGTAATAGACTCTCCCCAGAGTCATTCAATGTGTCCACCCTACACTTAATTGACAACAAAATAAATTCACTCTGGCCACCTACTGTTTTTTCATGAGTAGTTTTACCTTGAGTGTTCACCTCAACTCCTGTTTCCACCCCATATACACAGGAGAGTACACAGGAGGGCAAGAGATCGATTGCTGTTTTTAAAGAACATGAGATAAAGCTCGACTTTCTTAGAAAAAATCAACCTCTCTGTAACAAGACACTCATGGACTATAAATAAAGACCCAAATAAGCGAGAGGCTCTATAGAACAAGTTCTGTGCTGACGACATGGGAAGTCTGCCTGTAAGAGGTAGTTTCAGAGCCAAAGGACAATCTACAGCAAGATCACAGATATTAAATCTAGGCAGGGTGCATCTCATCTGACTAACAGGCAGAACTTTGGCTTACTTAATAACCACATTGTACGCCATCATTATTCAAAGGGTGTCATCAAGTCAGCCTGCAAAACCACCCTTTCCAGGTCACCTGGCCCATTAGAGGAACAACTAAGACTTTCAGATATTTCCCCCCAACGTTTCTTAAAACCTCCAAGCAGCCAACCATGTAAAAACCTACCATGAGCGAGTCCCTGTTCCAGCTGGAGGCCCAGGAAAGACGAAAGATGTTGAAAGCACCTGAACACAAATTAGAATACAGGATCTACCAGAAGACCCAGAATGACCCAACAATAGCCTTCTGTGAGTGGCTGCACTCCGAACTGAAGAAAATTTTCCAGATTAGAAGTCAATTAAAGATTTTTAATTGGAGATTTTTGCACTTATATCTAACTCCATACAACCAACTTTACCACTTTTGGGCACACTGTCACTTTCACGCAGCCAATACTTGCACAACAGCAGATGCCAGCAGCAGCATCGACCACAGCGGACATTTCAGCCCCAACCCATGCAACATATACAGCCCATTCAACAGTGGATGTCACAGCCGATGCAACAGCAGATGCTGCAGTAGTCCATGCAACAACAAATACAGCCACTTTAACGTACACCACAGCAACAGTGAGATCCACCACTGCAGATTCGAAATAAAAGCTGCCTATAATCACCAGACCCTACAACTGTAACCATCTTCCATGGCCTTATGCCTTCAGTGCCTATGGAACCTGCCTCAGTAGTTTCAACAGAAACTACCTTTGGGTCACTCATTCGACAATTACTCAGCTGTGTTCAGAAAATGAAAAAAAAATTAAAGAAATTCCCCCAAAGTCACAAAAATATTAACATAAAAAATTATGCTGAGAAGGCCAATATGCTGAGACAAATCATCTGAGGACTCTGGCGATGATATTTCCAAAGACAGTTCATTGCAGGCATCCCTGTGCTAAACAGATACCTCTGCATAGACTGAATAGGTATCCAATGATTATCTGAAAACTAATGGCAAGATACAAAGGAAAGTGCAGATTCAACTGAAGAAACAACATGGAGCACCTCGCACCAGCGTGTCAGATAAACTTAAAACCAGGTTTGTATAGATCTGGAAATAATGCAGTGAAGCAGTGACCACACCACACATTCAGGAATCACTTTCAACAGTACAAAGACCTTTCCCCACTACAATTCATGATTGACTTTCTGGGGTATTTGCAAGATGAGTCAAGTCATACTGCGTGTTGCAATATCATCAGCTAGGGTCATCATAAATTTCATGATGAGATTGAACTGGACAATGGCAAAACATACCTATATGATCTTGCTTCAAGAAATTGAGAGGGGAGATTTTTTCTCGAATCTCGAAAACCCTGCAACCACTAAAATGGCAGAAATTGCGATTCACATTTTGTTATTTACAATCATCAGTGTTTATATGGTCACCAATAAGTTGGGAGGTATTGTGTCCAAACACTACAATTTGCGCTGCCTCAGGAAATTAGCAAGTCTAATTGAACAAAAGGTGTTTGTCAGTCATCCGCAGCACAATGCATTCAATATCGAATAGGTTTCACACCTTTTTCATATTAATTAGTTTAGTGGGTTTAATTTTACTTGAGCCACAAGGAATGGATTTTGCTGGCTCTGAAGATATTAACCTAATACAATTATCACTGGCCATGAAATACTTTAAATTCAAAATGATAATACGATATATGTTAATTATTTTGTAACGTATCGGTAAATGTTAAATATTGCCAGTCTCCAAGCACATAGGTACCAGAAATGCTACACTTTAGCTGGTACCCAATCACTTTTATTATATTTTGGTCTATATTCTATAACATTATCTTCAGATTTGATTTTTATTTATTGCTAAAACTGGTATACATGTCTGTATTAATTACCCTAAGTAACCCAAATGTTCCACGTTCCTATCCTGTGAACACGTGTACTTAAACAATATGATTATTCAACAAATGCATCTGTGTTATTCTCTTGTTACAGCTTTGGGGGTCAGACCTGGTTCTGTATAAAGGAGTGTCCAGACAGAAACCACAGCTTTAAGTTTAGGGTAGCTCAGGGTAAAAAATAACACACATGTAATGAAAATTTAAATGCCTACTGACACTTGCGATTACATGGGGAACCATACAATTAGTTTTTCAAATCAAGCCTAACTAATGCCAACAGAACTTGAAGTAGCCATGACTTTTGACCATGACTCATAAGAATTCTCTATGATTTCACTATGGTTAGAAAGATGAACTATTCAGAAATTCACTGACTTCAATATGATAACAGATTGCTCATAGGACATTATGAAATCATACTCCCAACCATACTAATGATGGGCATAAAATTGATGGTAAGGCGGTGGCAAGCATAAAGCCAGGTGAAGCCAGTTTCATTAATTTAGTCAATGTCAGGTAGGTAAGTCCCCAACCTACACTGTATTGTGTATTTTATACTCAGCCCAATATCTTCATATATTACAGGACTCAAAGCGCTATTTAACCCATCCAACTGCACAGGTACCACCCCAACTCACAGGTAACTGACATTCCCCTAACTGGAAGACAGAGGCTCAAAGATGACCATTTATCGACAGTGTTTGACACTAACAAGAAATGTACGCTTGACCCTAGGGCCAGTAACTCTCGATATCTACTGGTCCTTTAGATTTTGTGGTGGTCATTAATTTTGAGAAATGAAAGCACACTATTTTATTCAGTATCTCAGGTGAAATTGTTCAATGAAATCTACTGGCAAAAGGGGCCAGCACCGCTTAAACTATCCAAATCCTTAGAAAATTCTACTGGCCACGGACCAGGGGGACAGCGTTACTGTCAAATGCTGTTTATCAACGTCCTTGAGGTTCTTTAGCCTGCCACTGGGGATAGAACCCAATGACAGAGGACTGCCATTTTAAGTGGTCATCCGAGCCACAATGTATCTGTATTTGAACCCACATCATCTGTGTTCCTAGACAAGTGTGCTACCCGCTAGGCTACAGTGGCAGATAATGATTGTAATACAATTGTTGTAACACCAATACAATTACACAGCAATAGGATCTGGTCTGAGTGTATCACAATCTCTGACACATGACTTGATGAAATTAAGATATATTGATCTGAAGATCCTGATTTTGGGAACTGGCAAGTGAAGTCATCAACTGTTCTAAAATTATTAAGCATGTTTCATATTTGTCTGACTTTTGCGACCTGCTCATTTTTGCTTCCTGACATATACAAAGTGTGATATTTTGGTACTTATTTCAAGATGAAAAAGAATTGGCACCAAAACAGGGATTATGGAACCTCAAATTTATTTATTTTTCACCTAAAATGTGCTGTATGTCTCTTCGGCATCATCACTAAGAACAAGGCAGCCCAGTCAAAGTAGTTTAACAAATATATTATGACCCATTTTAAGCATGGATTGGAATAAATCTTTCAGATTACTTTGAAACACTATAATTGAGACACAGGTGAAATCTACAATGAAAAGTTACTTCATGTTTAAAATTATATACTGAGGTTGAATAAACATCTTACCTGCACTAATGTGGGCAGCCAGAGCAAAAAACAGTAATAATACTAGCACTTTCTCCATTGTGAAAGACTGTTGTAGTCAGTTGTGAAAACTGCCCATTTATATACTACAAGAAAACAAATGCTGAGCAAATAGTGTAGATTCCATTTAGAAATGCCATCATTTATATATAATTTGTATCTCCACCACTTGCAGCAGACTTTATTTTATGTGCCATAAAAGTAATCATTTCTACCAAAAAACAATACACATTACAGTGGTGCCTCACAAATAAGATCAGAACACTAACCAGAAAATAAACTCTGTGAAAGTAATATTGATAATTTGATCAGATTAAAAATTCCAGGTTATTCAAATATTGATATTTGATTGAATATTCCCATCTGTTGCTAAATTGTTGCTAGGCATAGCATTTCATGTAAAAGGTAATTCAGTTTCAGTAATATTTTACAGTTTAATTGCAAATCGGGCAAGTAAATATTCTACAGGTATTGTAGTTGAATTTATATCAGAGAATTAATAGTACAATAATGCGATTTTGTAGGGCATTATAGGTTTTTACAGGCACGCCATGAATCACCACAGTGTGAGGGCCATTAGGCCCGAGGGCAGTAAATATTCATGAAGTGCCTGTATAAACCTGTAATGCTCGTGCAAAATCACATTATTACTATTATTATTAGATCTGCATTTGTCATTATTATTCACCTATGTTCTCATAAATGGTATTATTTCTAACATTTTCTTACAAAACTGTAGTACTCCAAAGGAAACCATATATTTTGATTCAATTGTTTATCTGTAACTGTAAACATGCTCAAAATAGTTCTAAACTTAAACTTTAATACTTCAACTCTTCAGTAGATAGCGTATTTTGATGTTAAAACCCTTTTTAAAAGATTTCTTAAAAAGCTGACTACAAAAAAAAAAAAAAAAAGAAAACACAGAGTTTCAGGAACTTTGAACCTGTAAAATGTTATTTATTTCTTCATCAGTAATGCCCTCATTCAAAACATTCATTTTTTTACGATTTTTCATTTAAGTGACTCCAATCTAATTTGAGACTATTCCGATAGTCTCAAATTTTGAAGAATTTTCGCACTGTTCCATTCCCACTCATAGAATGAAAACACTTGCATTCTCTAACTGTGTTGTAACAATGATGTGACAAAATTGTTCAAATATTAAGTGGATGCAACATTTTTAATATCTGAGATAGTTATTAAGTCAAACTTTGATAGCTTAACTTAATAACTTTGGCTGGTAGAAATATCATCATTATTTTGAGAACACACACCACATTACAAACTGGAGAGACCACTGAAAAAAAATTTTCAACACAGCTGGTAGAATTTTGATCAGTGTTTTCAGAACAAGCTGGTTTTGAATAAATTTTTTCACTGGTTAACCAGAGATCATGCATCACACATCAGCTTACAAACTGGAGAGACCACCGAAAAAATTTATTCAACACGGCTGGTAGAAGTTTAATTAGTGTAGCTCAGAGATTCTACACCACACACCACGCTAAAAAACTGGAGAGACCACCGAAAAAATTTATTCAACACGGCTGGTAGAAGTTTGATCAGTGTGTTCAGAACAAGCTAGTTTTGCACAAATTTTTTCATTGGTTAACCACACATAACCAGAGATCCTACATCACACACCAAGTTACAAACTGGAGAGACCACTGAAAAAATTTATTCAACACCGCTGGTAGAAGTTTGACCAGTGTGTTCAGAACAAGCTGGTTTTTGAATAAATTTTTTCATTGGTTAACCAGAGATCCTACATCACACACCAGGTTACAAACTGGAGAAACCACTGACAAAATTTATTCAACACGGCTGGTAGAAGTTTGATCAGTGTTTTCAGAACAAGCTGGTTTTGAATAAATTTTTTCACTGGTTAACCAGAGATCATGCATCACACATCAGCTTACAAACTGGAGAGACCACTGAAAAAATTTATTCAACACTGCTGGTAGAGCTTTAATTAGTGTTTTCAGAACAGGTTGGTTTTGAATAAATTTTTTCATTGGTAGCTCAGAGATCCTACATCACACACCATGTTACAAACTGGAGAAACTACTGAAAAAATTTATTCAACACGGCTGGTAAGAAGTTTGATCAGAGTTTTCAGAGCTGGCTGGTTTTGAATAATTTTTTCATTGGTAGCTCAGAGATCCTACATTATACACCAGGTTACAAACTGAAGAGGCAACTGAAAAAAAATTATTCAACACGGCTTGTAGAAGTTTGATCAGTGGTTTAAGAATTGGCTGTTTTTGAATACAGTTTTCCATTGGTAACTCAAAGTTCCTACCTCACACACCAGGTTAAAACTGGAGAGACCATTGATAAAACTGGTAAAAGCAATACTTATTGCTTGCCATGTTCAATCTCACACTCCATTGTCCATTTCCCTGATAGCTGTAGGAGGAAATTGGAGTATTCTGAGTAAACCCATGCCGAAGAGTTGGTCAGGTACCAACCCACATTTATCAGCTAGATACATTAGTGGAACTCTTCAGCCCATCATAAGCACTCTGAGTTTAGTTTCATGCCTAAAGAAACAGAGTGGCTTCTACCACTAGGGAGTAAAAGCCACGCTGGCATTAGGGCCAACAGATTAGTGGGCAAATGATCTACCAACTGAGCTACCAATTGTCTCATAGTAATAACCTTGAAAATATTCAATTACCAAATTTGAAACAGATATACTTTCATGATATTAATACAGCTCATACTTCAATCTCAAATATATACCATATATTTTTTTAATTTTTGTACCACAACAACCTTCATAAAGTACCCCCATATGTTAAAAGATGAAGTTTATGTTTGTTGCTCAATTGATTAAGCGTCCCGCAAGGGACGGTTGTTTGTGTATGTGAGACCTTCAGGCTCCGCCGGCTCCGAATTTTTCGCAAAAATTGCAAAACACAAAAATGCTTATATCTCGAAAACCGTGCTAGATAGAGCGATTTCGACGAAATTTTTGACCCACAGGGTATCTCTGCAGAGTAATTATCCCAATTTTGAAAAAAATATTGTTTCACCAAAAATGGCGGCCATTTTGAATTTTTGACAAAAATTGCAAAACACAAAAATGCTTATATCTCGAAAACCGTGCTAGATAGAGCGATTTCGACGGAATTTTTGACCCACAGGGTATCTCTGCAGAGTAGTTATCCCAATTTTGAAAAAAAATTTGTCACGCCAAAAATGGCGGCCATTTTGAATTTTCGAATTTTTTGCAAAAATTGCAAAACATAAAAATGCTTATATCTCGAAAACCCTGCTAGATAGAGCCATTTCGACGAAATTTTTGACCCACAGGGTATCTCTAAAGAGTAGCCATGCCAATTTTCAAAAAAATTTTGTCTTGCCAAATATGGTGGCCGTTTTGAATTTTCGAATTTTTTGCAAAAATTGCAAAGCATAAAAATGCTTATATCTCGAAAACCCTGCTAGATAGAGCGATTTCGATGAAATTTTGGACCCGCAGGGTATCTCTGCAGAGTAGCCATGCCAATTTTCAAAAAAAAATGTTCTCACAAAAAATGGCGGCCATTTTGAATTTTCGAATTTTTCGCAAAATTGCAAAACATAAAATGCTTACCGTAAATGACCTATTTAGCGCATCGGCCCTTGTAACCGCACCCTATCTCTTTTCAAAGCAATATACTGGACAACTTCTAGTGGGTGGACGATTAGACAGTGACAGTGTACAATCGCGGTTGGTTACAAAAGGGTAATAATGACCGATTATTCAGCTTAAATCTCACCTTTCTCAATTTTCTTTAATATCCACATATTTTTTACATAATTTATGTATTTTTACTTAATAAATTGACATTTTTGCCATGGATTTCGAGTTTGTTTTCATCTACCGCCATATTTACAGGAAGTGGGTTCTTTCGATAGATTCTAAATGTCGAAACACCGTTATTCTTACCGGATTGACCTATACTTCATCCCGGAAAGTGTTTCATAATGGGTGCGCTAAAAGGGGAATTTTTTTCTCACCAAAAATTCAATAAAAATAGACTTTCCTTAGCGCACTGTGCGCTAAATAGGTCATTTACGGTATATCTCGAAAACCGTGCTAGATAGAGCAATTTCGAAGAAATTTTTGACCCACAGGGTATCTCTGCAGAGTAGCCATGCCAATTTTCAAAAAATTTTGTCTTGCCAAAAATGGCGGCCATTTTGAATTTTCGAATTTTTGTGCAAAAATTGCAAAACACAAAAATGCTAATATTTCGAAAACCGTGCTACATAGAGCGATTTCGACGGAATTTTTTATCTTCAGGGTATCTCTGCAGAGCAGCTATCCCAAAGAGCTTTCACTCTGTGAAGTTTCAGACCCGTAGCTAATTATTCACCTACTCAAAATGAGTAAATGCTAATTATCTCTAAAACTATTGCGAATACCCAATTTTTATCAAGTAACTCATTCATCTACTTTTGGGAGGGCTTTCACATTTTGAAGTTTCAGACCTGTACATAATTACTCGCCTACTCAAAATGAGTAAATGCGAATTATCTCTTAAAAGTATTGCAGATAGCCAATTTTTCTCGAAAAACTCATTCACTTACTTTTGGGAGAGCTTTCACTCCGTGAAGTTTCAGACCCATAGCTATTTATTCACCTACTCAAAATGAGTAAATGCTAATTATCTGTAAAAGTATTGCGGATACCCAATTTTTATCAAATACTCATTCATCTACTTGTGGGAGAGCTTTCACATGGTGAAGTTTCAGACCCATAGCTAATTACTCACCTACTCAAAATGAGTAAATGCGAATTATCTCTAAAAGTATTGCAGATAGCCAATTTTTCTCAAATAACTCATTCACCTACTTTTGGGAGAGCTTTCACTCCGTGAAGTTTCAGACCCATAGCTAATTATTCACCTACTCAAAATGAGTAAATGTGTATTATCTCTTAATAGTATTGCAGATAGCCAATTTTTCTCAAATAACTCATTCACCTACTTTTGGAAGAGCTTTCAATCACGAAAATAAAAAATTGTGAATATCTCGGAAAAGCTATTTCTTCTCCTTTAATGCTCGGCGGGAGATACACACCACGGCAGAAGTCTTGACAAAAATTTTTGCCTCCCCAAAAATGGTGGCGATTTTGAATTTTCAAAGTTTTTGCAAAACACAAAAGTGCTTATATCTCGAAAACCGTGCTATACGAAGCGAACTCAACAAAATTTTTGACCTGCTGGGTATCTCTGCAGAGTAGCCATGCCAGTTTTCAAAATATTTTTGTCTCGTCAAATATAGCGGACATTTTGAATTTTTGAATTTTTTGCAAAAGACAAAAATGCTTATATCTTGAAAACTGTGCTAGATAGAGCAGACTGCACTGACTTTGGTTGCCACAACAGTATAAGGCTAGAAACGAAGCATTTTCTTAATTTTCTTAGCACTCACTTTTATATCCTTTTCGGAACGCTTTGTTTTTGCTATGCAAAAACATTATCTTTTTTTTTTGCGAGCGATCCTCTAGTTTTAAATGGCTAAGAAAACTTAATACAAACATTCAATCCTAATCAAACTAAATCAAGGACGCATCTGTGGCCAGATGCAAGATGTATCCACCAGAATAGGCCAACTAATATAGTTTTGAAGATGAACAGCATTTTTTCAATAATAAGCAAGTTGTAAGCATTTTAAGTTTGGCTACCCTCATTTGACCTTGAAGCAGGGGCCCAAGGTCAAATCTGACCACATCAAAAGATTCACAGTCCATGTTTTCGTAAATGTTGGTTTCACATTACAAACCACTAGGATCAATAATAAGTAAGTTATAAGCACTTTTAAGTATGGCTATCCTCATTTAACCTTGAAGAAGGGGCCCAAGGTCAAATCCAACCACATCAAAAGATTCACAGCCCGTGATTTTCTACAAGTAGTTTCACATTGCAAACTTCTAGGACCAATAATACATCAGCAATAACCACTTTTAAGTCTAGCTATTCTCATTTGACCTTGAAGGAGGGGCCCAAGGTCAAATCCAATCACATCAGAAGATTCACGGCCCATGATTTCCTATAGGTTGGTTTACTATCCCAAACCTCTAGGACCAATAATAATTGAGTTATAACCACTTTTAAGTTTCCCTATCCTCGTTTGACCTTGAAGGAGGGAAAAAAGGTCAAGTCTGACCACACCAGAAGATTCCCAGGCCATGGTTTCCTGTAGGTTGGTTTACCATCCCAAACCTCTAGGATCAATAATAAGTGAGTTATAACCACTTTTAAGTTTGGCTATCCTCGCTTGACCTTGAAGGATGGACCCAAGGTCAAATCGGACCACACCAGAAGATTCCCAGCAAATGATGTCTTATAGGTTGGTCTACCATCCCAAACCTCTAGGACCAATAATATGTGACTTATCAGCACTTTCAAATTTGGCTACCCTCATTTGACCTTGAAGGAGGGGCCCAAGGTCAAATCCAACCACATCAAAAGATTTGCAGCCCCTGATTTCCTGTAGGTTGGTTTGACATTGCAAACCTCTAGGACCAATAATAAGCGAGTTATAACCACTTTTAAGTTTGGCTATGCTCGTTTGACCTTGAAGGAGGGACCCAAGGTCAAGTCTGACCACACCGGAAGATTCACAGCAAATGATTTCCTATAGGTTTGTTTATCATCCCAAACCTCTAGGACCAACAATAAGCAAGTTATAAGCACTTTTAAGTTTGGCTACCCTTGTTTGACCTTGAAGAGGGGCCAAAGGTCAAATCCAACCACATCAAAAGATTCGCAGTCCATGATTTCCTATAGGTTAGTTTCACATTGCAAACCTCTAGGACCAATAATAAGGGCGATATAAGCACTTTCGGTGACTGAAAAGAAACGCCTGTGGCAGCCATCTTGTTTTTCAAAATGAGGCCAAAAATATTTTCAGTCAAGATTTTGTAATGATGAACATATCCTGCAGATTTGAGGTCTTTATCTATAATGCCCTTTGTTCTAGAGGGCCAACAAAACTCCTTGCTAAAAGTTGAAAAATGCCCACAGCGGCCATCTTGTTTTTCAAAATGAGGCCCAAAATATTCCCAGGCAAGATTTTATGGATGTGACTATATCCTGCAAATTTGAGAAGTCTAAATATAATACCCTGGTCTCTAGAGGGGTAACGAGAAAATCTCTACACACTGCGGTGGCGGCGGCGGCGTAGTCATGCGTAATCCATAGTATCCACCATATGCTATCCGGTGGATACAATAAGCCTCCCTTTTCAAAGAGGTGCTAAATCAGTTTGATCAATGTAAAGATATTATCTCTGCAAATAAAACAAAACTGTTTCAAATATACTTTATACATTTTACCTACAGCAATGTGTTTCCAGTCTTTGTCAACTAGAAATTCTACAGTACTGTTCTGCCAAATACTGAGTATGAATATAAATTAAAATGAATTTAATCCACAAATTTTCAAAGCTTAAAGGCTTCAGCAAATTTACCTTCCTTATACATGTAAATGTATTCCACATACAATCACTGAGATGAATCCTATATTTGAAAAAAATTGTATTTCCCCTCCTTAATAGCAAAACTGCAAGAACTTTTGAACCAATAAACAACCTTTTTTATGTCAAGCTAATAACAAAATGAAACTAAAATGCTTTTTTCAAAACAAGTATTTTGTACTGGCAACAGTTATTCAAATTGAATATCTTTAATATAGGGTATTGCGCACATGTGATTCGAAGTACCTACTGAAATATATCTACTGTAATAACATAATTGCATATAAATACATACCACTCAGCATTATATTCCAATCATTCCCCTATACAGTAATGTATATAATCCTACTGTCATGCATTCACCTTCAGTTTACTGTCTAGAAAAAAAACCCTCTTGCTGGATTTAAGTCCCATTACACAATTATCTATGTTGCCCTTATCAGTGTGGCATGCCTCCAGATGTTACAGCAATAAATGCCACAGGAATGCTAGCACTAGTTTTTATGTACAGAGGGTGAAGTTTATTATCATGATTAAGTCTATGGGGTTTATCACCTGGGTGCTTTTCCCACCTCATCCCTGCACTGGCCCTGGCTATTTTTAATAGTTACAAGAGTGTGTTCAGAGAGTGCAATTGATAGCTTCTGGTTCTATTATGATGATAAAACTGCTTAATTTACCTTGGTATAATCACAGTAATGAAGCTACTGACTCTTCATATAGTCAAAAGCAAATATTGTAGAGTTTTTATTTTTGATATAGGTGTATAACATATATAGATAGAAACTTTATTTCTGTGATTTGATGAGAATATTTAAAAAAGTGTATGCAGGTTCATCACAGCCCTTGAGGGCTTATTATTCATTTCTATATTAATTTTAGAAAGATAAAGATCAAAATGCAAATAACCATTGCAAATGACATATTGTCTAAAGTTGCTAGATGCTACTCACATAAGAATACACATATGTACATGTATATAACTGAACACTAAGTATACAATAAGACTTAAATTTACCTTTTAGACAACCACAAAGGGGGAAAAATATAAGATATTGGTCAGAATAAGGACAATTAAAATAAGATTTACTGTTTTAGATATCTGAATTACTTGTACATTAGTAAAAATCTCATATCTGAAAAACATTAGGGAAAAATTTTTAATTCTTTTTAGGCGGATTGCATGTAACCAACCCGCCTATTAGATTGATGTGTCCAACATCCATCTCTCTGTCTGTCCACATTTTTCGTTTCCGGACTCTAACTCCAAAACGGTTTGTCCAATCGAATTCAAACTTGACAGGGAGATAGATCACCATCATAGCTAGGTTCCTTTCAAAATTGGTGAAATTCCATCCGTTCGTTTGTCCGTTTGACCATCCGACTGTTTGTCCACATTTTTGTTTCCGGACTCTAACTCAAAAACGGTGTAATTCTGTCCATTTGTCTGTATTTTTTTTCTCCATTTGTCTGTCCATCCGTCTGTCCACATTTTCATTTCCAGACTCTAACTCGAAAACACTTTGTCCAATCGAATTCATACTTGACAGGGACATAGATTACCATCATAGCTAGGTTCCTTTTGAAATTGGTGTAATTCTGTTCATTTGTCCGTTTAGGTGTTTGTCCATTTTTTTGCCGATTTGTCCACCCGTCCACATTTTCGTTTCCGGACTGTAACTCGAAAACAGTTTGTCCAATAGAATTCAAACTTGCCAGGGACATATATCACCATCATAGCTAGGTTCCTTTTGAAATTGGTGTAATTCCGTCTGTTCGTTTGTCCGTTTTTTGCCCATTTGCCCATCTGTCTGTCCATCCACATTTTCGTTTCCGGACTGTAACTCGAAAACAATTTGTCCAATCGAATTCAATCTTGACAGGCACACAGATCACCATCATAGCTAGGTTCCTTTTGAAATTGGTGTAATTCTGTCGGTGTGTTTGTCCGTTTGTTCATCAACATTTCTGTTTCTGGACTCTAACTCGAAAATGCTTTGTCCAATCGAGTTCAAACTTGACAGGGAGATACATCACCATCATAGCTAAGTTTCTTTCGAAATTGGTGTAATTCCATCCTTTCATTTGTCCGCTTATAGTATAGATACAATTATGTAATCTAGATTACAAGTTTTATGTTTCTTAGCACATCTAATACATTCACCTTAACTGGGTAACCTTACATTTCTTTCCTAGTTTCTAAATGTAATAACAGCAGTTGCTAACCTTATTGCTGCCTGCGCAATCCACCTTTTGGGGCATCTTTGACCCTCTTGTTTACATTTTGGTGTAATTCTGTCCGTTTGTTTGTCTGTTTTTTGTCCATTTGTCTGTCCACCAAATTTCTGTTTCTGGACTCTAACTCGAAAACGGTTCGTCGAGTCGAATTCAAACTTGACAGGCAGATAGATCACCATCATAGCTAGGTTCCTTTCAAAATTGGTGTAATTCTGTAATAATACAAGACCCTAACTGAACAAAGAGATCTATCCTCCTTCATAGGCCTGTTATTTATCCACAAGTGAAATTCTGAAGGTGTAGAGATTACCAAATATAGTGCTCCTAGAAACTTCCTGAATTGAATCTTTTCAGTCCTAACATTCGTAGATCACAATTGTGATGTCCAGGATGCTCTTTAACCCTTCGGGGACAATCCGGGGGCAATCGCCTTTCTCCCAAAAATTTGAAATGGTTTGAAATTATTATCCGTTCAAGATAATTGTAACCAGTGTGTATTTCTATCGAAAACCCATTGTTAAACTCTTTTTTATTTTATTCCTAAGCTTATCTTAAAGGTCGTATTCCTATCCTAATGGTCCTATACTTATCAGGAAGATATTAAATTGTACTTCAATAAATTATTTACTTCCAAAATTTTAACGAAGAATAAAATTGGGTCATAAAATCTTTGTGTGAACGAAGGTAGGGAATACAATTGGCTCTGGTTTGACTTTTGATATTGTCATAGCAATATTGACATTTAAAATTATGAGAAAGTTTATGCTTCATGTGGACATTGGTTGGGGGTTACATGTGTTGTTGTATGATGTTATAGTCTGACATCAATTAACCCTATAGCCTTCACCCTGTGAATATGATATCTACGTAAATATTTTTTGAGTGTGCGAAGTATAGATTCTCACATCTGATGTCTAGGTGCTTATTGATGTTTCCCAAGGCTGTGGGGTCTGGGCATCTCTGATGCTATTTTATCATTATATTATGCTGTTCTATGAAAATATGCTCAAAAATAAAACAAGAAGGTCAAAGATGCCCCAAAAGGCGGGTTGCGCAGGCAGCAATAAGGTTAGCGACTGCTGTAATTACATTTAGAAACAAGGAAAGAAATGTTAAGTCACCCAGTTAAGGTGAATGTGTTAGACATACTAAGAAATGTAAAACTTGTAATCTAGGTTACATAACTGTATCTATGCTATAAATGGACAAATGAAAGCATGGAATTACACCAATTTCGAAAGCAACTTAGCTATGATTGTGATGTATCTCCCTGTCAAGTTTGAATTCGATTGGACAAACCGTTTTCGAGTTAGAGTCCGGTAACAGAAATGTGGACAAACAAACGGACAAACGAATGGATGGAATTACACCAATTTTGAAAGGAACCTAGCTATGATGGTGTTCTATCTCCCTGTCAAGTTGAATTCGATTGGACAAAACGTTTTCGAGTTAGAGTATGGAAACGGAAATTTTGATGGACAAACAGAATGGACAAACAAAAACATGGAATTACACCAATTTCAAAAGGAACCTAGCTATGATGGTGAATCTATCTCCCTGTCAAGTTGAATTCGATTGGACAAAACGTTTACGAGTTAGAGTATGGAAACGGAAATTTTGATGGACAAACAGAACGGACAAACAAAAACATGGAATTACACCAATTTCAAAAGGAACCTAGCTATGATGGTGAATCTATCTCCCTGTCAAGTTGGAATTCGATAGGACAAACTGTTTTCGAGTTAGAGTCGGGAAACGGAAATTTTGACGGACAGACACACAGACAAAAAACAGACAAATGAACAAACAGAATTACACCAATTTCGAAAGCAACCTAGCTGTGATGATGATCTTTGTCCCTGTAAAGTTTGAATTTGATTGGACTAAGTGTTTTTGAGTTAGAGTCTGGAAACAAAAATGTGGACGGACAGACAAACGGACAAACAAAACGGACAAATGAACGGACAAAATTACACCAATTTCGAAACAAACAAAAAACGGACAAACGAATGGACAAAATTACACCAATTTTGAATGGAACCTCGCTATGATGATGATCTATCTCCCTGTCAAGTTTGAATTTGATTGGACAAACCGTTGTTGAATTAGAGTCCGGAAACAGAAATTTTGACGGACAGACAGACGGACAAAAAACGGACAAACGAACAAATGGAAATACACCAATTTTGAAAGGAACCTAGCTATGATGGTGATCTATCACCCTGTCAAGTTTGAATTCGATTGGACAAACTGTTTTCGAGTTAGAGTCCAGAAACAAAAATGTGGACGGACGTCGAACACATCAATCAAAAAGGCCGGATGGTTACACGCAACCTGCCTAACCAGTGTGACTGGAGTGAAAACTTTTTTTCTGGTCTTTGGTTGGGTTGGCTTGTATTCCACAATTATTTTTTTTAATCCAGTATTCACACTTGATGTCTAAAAATTCTGGTGTGATGTTACTCTAATGAGGTGTGTGGTATACCCTATATGATAATGTCCCTAGATAATTTTAGATGAAAGAGTGCCTTCAATGTTTTATCTTGCTTTATTTTTCTGACACGTGATACTGTAATCATTATAAATTAGTATCTATCTATAAATAAACTGTATGCATACTTGAAGATCAAACTGTTAGTTCACCCCTAGTGTATAAAAGTGATGGGTAAAATCAACATGAATACTCCATGTAACACCTTATTAAACTGATAACTAACTATCTGGCCTGGCACAAGGCTGATAGCATGTTTATCAAATTTATCAGTTAACTTGTCAAGTTGATGCTGGCATCCCAATTATTATTTTACAACACCGCAGACCACATTTTTAGTACCTTCACCAAGGAGCTCTGCCAAGGAGGTTATGTTTTTGCCTGAGTTTGTCCATCTGTCTGTCCATTTGTTTGTGAACAAGATAACTCAAAAACCTATGAATGGATTTTGATGAAATTTCAGGATATGTCTGAAAAGGTAAAAGGCAGAAATGATTAAAGTTTGGAAGTGATCCGGATCATTATCTGGATCTTCTGGATCCATGAAATGTAATTTTTAAAGATAACTCAAAAAGTTACTGATGGATTTTGATGAAATTTTCAGGAAATGTCCTAAATGGGACAAGGAACAAGTGATTATATTTTGGGAGTGATCTCGATCACTGTCTGGATCATCTGGATCCACGCTTGGTGGAGGTCTGTGCTCTCTGAGTGCTCTTGTTATATCCTATTTTACTTAATGAAGTTAATGTATATCCTTGTTCAGTTTAATTTAGCTTCTATTGTTGCAATATTGCTTCTTACAGAATCAAAACTTTACAAAATAATTCTCACTTATTTGTTAATTCAGAATTTTACTCAACATGAGTAACATTAAGAAAATACGGGAAAATTTATCATGAATGCGTACTAAACATCACTTCTGTGTTGGAGCTGATTACAAAAAACTTCACTAAAATTTATGTCCACTGGGTGCCTTCTTTCATTGTTTTGTTTATGTATGTATGTATGTGGTATTTTGAACAATCTCTTAAAAATAGCATCAGAGATGCCCAGAGCCCACAGCCTTGGGAAACATAAATAAGCACCTTGACATCAAATGTGAGATTATACAATTCACTATCTCAAGAAATTTAGATATGATAATTTTAATATCACAGGGTGAAGGCTATAGGGCACATAGATGTCACAGAATCATATCACACAATATACCTGTCCCAAAACCAATATCCATATGAAGTAATTTGTTATCAAGATTTTAAAGGGCAATATTGCTATTACATTGTCAAAAGTCACGCCCATGTGACACCGTACATTACAAAGCTGTCACTACAGAAAGAACAAAGGTCAAATATATGTCACACAATGACCTTGTGCACCTACACACCCGAATTAATGCCCTTACTAAATATCAACATCCCCCACCTTGCAGATTCTGAAATATGGTATAGACAAGACTTTTAAAGGTCAAGGTCCCTAACCAGTGTCCCTGCCAAATACAAATATCCTACACCTTACGGTTTCTGGGATATTGCTGGTACAAAATTTTAAAAGTGAACATCAGTAGACAAGGTCAAAGGTCAAACCAAGGTCATATGATGTTGTACACCTATACCCTCTAACCAGTGTCCCTAAGGAACATCAACATCCTGCACTTTACAGGATCTGAGATATGGCCCGGACAAGCTTTTTAAGGTCAAGGTTACTACTTGGTCAAAGGTCTAACCAAAGTCTTATTAGGATGCTGCTGATGTTACACACCTACAACCCCTAACCAATGTCCATACCAAATATAAAAAGGCCTGGACAAGATTTTAAAGGTCAAGGTCACTACAGCAAGGTCAAATCAAGGTCACACTATGATGTACATCTACGCCCCCTAACCAGTGTCCCTACCAAATATGAACATCCTACACCTTGCAGTTTCTGAGATATGGCCCAGACAAGATTTTAAAGGTCAAGATCACTACAGCAAGGTCAAAGGTCAAATCAAAGTCACTCTGTGACATTGTACACCTACAGCCCCTAAACAATGTCCATACCAAGTATGAACTTCCTACACCTTACGGTTTCAGAGATATGGCAGGTACAAGATTTTAAAGGTCGAGGTCGCCACAGCAAGGTCAAAGGTCAAATCAAGGTCACACTATGACATTGCACACCTACACCTAACCAATGTCCATACCAAATATGAACAACCTATACCTTGTACTTTTTAAGATATGGCCTGGACAAGATTTTTCCTGCCGCCCGACTGCCCGCCCAACTGGACACCATGGGTGAAAACAATACCCAAAGTCTTTTAAGGCCGTGGGGTAAAAATGAATAGAATCAGAAACAGGTTTTCTACTACAATATTTATTGTACCATTATGTTGAAATCCTGTTTATAGCAGAATTCTTGAAGTTCAAATCTTAAATTCAATGTATTTTAGAACCAAAATTATGATCATTAGAGCATGGACTGACTAATTTTGTTGCATTGTTTACCTTAATGTTAGTTTTTTTTGGCACAGTAAAACCCACCAGTAAACTAATATTCCTGCAAAGTTAGCTTCTCTGATATTATTCTGTTCTGTTGTGAATTTAAGAGGTCTGACATGTCCTATTTAATTAACCAACATTCTCTTAGAAAAAGGCTATCTTTAATGTGTTACAAGATTCTTCACTTGATGTAAATTCTGACAGATTGTGAAGAAACTGAGCACAGTAACTTTTTGTTAGTTTATTAAGTTTGTCATGTTTTGCCTAATCTTTCAAAAAATTGAGCATGTTAGTGTCAACAGTGTATCAATTAAGGGTCAATAATGGATAATATTTTCTGGGGGGATATCAAGAAGCAACACTAACAAGAATAGTACAATGGAAATACTGCTGTTGGATTAATTCATGGTAAGAGATGCAAATCTCTTTTTTGGCTGATAAGCCCATGGTGTTGGCATACATGTTTTACTTTTACAAATGAATGTATTATAAATGAAACAAATTTGCAAATAGAATATCATGATAAAATTATTTGATGCACAGCTAGCCTATAATATTTTTTTACTACTCAGATTAACTTAATCATTCTGCCTCAATAGAAATTTCCTTTTATACTCATCCATTCGTAAGTTTGCCAATTAGCATACTTATGAAAGGGTGACATAAGAAAATATTTCTATTTTCCGGTCATACACAAAATTGTAAACTTCAATTTAATCAAAAGTTATAAATTGGAGTTAAAACTTTTCAAAATATGTAAATACAGAAAGGAATTATATCAATCTTTTAGTATCATAAAAATATTTTGGCTTGTATTTCATTCAACTAGCACTTTTAGTCATTAAGCTCTCTATGGGTTATTTACACTGTAACATTTCATGCAACTTTGAAAGTGTTCAGATAGTGCTCAATTACATTAATCATTTCTGGACATGAGAGAGTCCTAAAGCTTCTAATTAAACCCTCCTTTATTTCTCACACTACATCAAGCTGCATGTAGCTTCTCCCTACACTTATCAGATGCCATAAACTCCGGGTCACATCTGGATTCCAATGTGTAACCAGTGCTCAACATTTATACTTTCCAGATGTTCTTGTGGTTAGTGGATGTCAAACATTTAATCTCCATAATTTCTGTGTACACTGCAAATGTTGCCAGCTCAGCTAATGAAAATATATTGTTTGTGAAAATATAATTTACTAGCTTTTTTTCTTACAAGTGAATCTTCATGTTAGTAAGTCATAGTTAGTTAAGAGGAGAAGTATACCTTTTTTGTTATTGGTCAACTAGAAATAGGCAAATAGCAATATAAAGTCAAGATTAAAATCTAGCACAGATTCACATTTAGACAATTTTGGAACCATTAACCATGTATTTGAAAGTATATACTGGATTAGATACTGTTTGGTGGACTATTGAGTCAATCAAGTAAGTGTGATTCAGTTTCTATAATGAATATTAATTTTAAGAATATGTAGTGTAGCACAGTTGCCATTTGTTGTTTCCATGACTTGTTGCTTTTAAATCGGCAATAATTCCACAGGATATATATGAAAATTTAGAATAAAGACACGGAAGTAAAGAAATGGAAAGTAAAGTAGTAAAATTGAAAGGATAAAAAGATGGAGAATAATTTTGCGGTAAATATTTTATAATGAAAACCACTTGATAAATTGAATTGGATGTGGCTATGTCACAGACCAGACTTGAAACCGTGCACTTGAAAGTTGAAACATCTTTTCAATCTGATGGAAATAATATAAATGTGCAGAAAATAATATTGGTAGGCCATATGTTTTATCATTTACTAGCCACAATAAGGTGCCAGTTTCTAATAAGGGATGAGACATAGCCAAGACTAGATTTAAAGTAAGTTTATAAGTTTACTACAGCAAGGTCAGACTGATTAAAGTACTAACCAAGTCTTAATGTCCAACACCACATAGGCTCTGTAATATAGCCTAGAGAAAATTTGAAGGGTCAAGTCTACTATAGCAAGGTAACATCTAAATTCAATGTAAAAACAAGAGGGTCAAAGATGCCAAAAGGTGAGTTGTGCAGGCAGCAATAAGGTTAGCAACTGCTGTAATTACATTTAGAAACAAGGAGAGAAATGTTAGGTTACCCAGTTAAGGTGAATGTGCTAGACGTGCTAAGAAGTGTAAAACTTGTAATCTAGGTTAGATAATTGTGTCTATGCTATAAACGGACAAACGAAAGAACGGAGTTACACCAATTTGGAAAACAACTAAGCTATGATGGTGATGTATCGCCCTGTCAAGTTTGAATCCGATTGGACAAAGTGTTTTTGAGTTAGAGTCTGAAAACGTGAAATGTTGACGAACAAACAGACAAACGAAATAACAGAATTACACCAATTTCGAAAGGAACCTAGCTATGATGGTGATCTATGTCCCTGTCAAGTTTAAATTCGATTGGACAAACCGTTTTCGAGTTAGAGTCCATAAAAAATATGGACCAACAGACGGACAAACAGACAAAACACGGACAAACGAAGAGGGCGGAATTACACCAATTTCGAAAGGAACCTAGCTATGATGGTGATCTATGTTTCTGTCAAGTTTGAATTCGATTGGACAAACCGTTTTTGAGTTAGAGTCGGGAAATGGAAATTTTGATGGACAGACACACAGACAAATGAACAAACAGAATTACACCAATTTCAAAAGCAACCTAGCTGTGATGATCTATGTCCCTGTAAAGTTTGAATTTGATTGGACTAAGTGTTTTTGAGTTAGAGTCCAGAAACGAAAATATGGATGGACAGACAGATGGACAAATGGACAAAATATGGACAAACGAACAGATGGAATTACACCAATTTCGAAAGGAACCTAGCTATGATGATGATCTATGTCCCTGTCAAGTATGAATTCGATTGGACAAATGTTTTCGAGTTAGAGTCCGGAAACGAAAATGTGGATGGACAGACAGATGGACAAACAGACAAACAGATGGAATTACACCAATTTCGAAAGGAACCTAGCTATGATGGTGATCTATCTCCCTGGCAAGTTTGAATTCGATTGGACAAACCGTTTTTGAGTTAGAGTTCGGAAACAAAAAATGTCAACGGATGTCAGACACATTAATCTAATAGGCGGGTTGGTTACATGCAACCCACCTAAAAATGAAATTGCATATTTTTCGAGTAATGTTGCAAAAAAGGCATTTTTGGACTTTAAGGTAGCCTTCAAATTGACATGGGTGGCGGCCAAAACTTGAACGAACTGTTCCTCACCAAATGAAGGCATTCTGTGAAAATTTGAAATAAAATCCATGCACAACGTTGCAAAAAAGGCAATTTTCACTTTAAGGTGACCTGAAAATCGACATGGGTGGCAACACAAATTCCAACATTTAATGAGTTCTTCCTTACCCATATGTGGACATTTCTGTTAACATTTGAATGAAATCCATGCACTAATCCATTTTTGAGTAACTTTTGCCATTTTTTTGCCATTTTGTTCACTTTAAGGTGGCCTTAAAATCGGCATCGGTTACAGAGCCACCTCCAACATTCAATGACTCGTTCCTTACCAATATGCTGACATTCTGTGAAAATTTGAATGAAATCCATGTATTAGTTTTCGAGTAACCTTGCTAACAGACAGACAGACAAACCCTGCTGATCACATAACCTCTGGCAGGTGACAAGACAAAAATATTAAAGGCAAAGGATAAAATAAAGGTGGAACACCAACTTGATGATACTGTTCAATAAATTGTGCCATCCAATTTCTACTCTGATTTTTGTGTTGAGTGGTTTCTCCAGTTCTGGGAACACTAATCAAGCTTATACCAGTGTTGAATAAATTTTTTCACTGGTTTCTCCAGTTTGCAACATGGTGTGTGATGTAGGAACTCTGGGGTATCCATGAATAAATTTATTCAAGACCAGTCAGAGTTCTGAGAACAGCAAACTTATACCAGTGTTGAATAAATTTTTTCACTGTTTTTTTCAGTTTGCAACCAGGTGTGCACAGTAAGAAATCTGTGATATTTTGACTGAATAAATTCATTCACACTTTCGCTTTTAACTAGTAACCTCAGAGGTAAGATCAGACAAACCAATTCATCTAATTGCTGAATTAATTTATTCAGCAGAGATGTATAGAGTCTCACTGTAGTGCTGAATAAACTTTTTCACGCAATGTGCTAAAGGAATTTGTTTCAGGAGATTGAGGGTTAAAAATCTGTAACTGGGTGTTGTAACTGGGATTTTTGGGTTTGCAATGAATAAATTTATTCAGTCAAACAATAAGTAATGAAAATTCATTCTCGCTGCTGCACTGAATAAATTTTTTCAAAAGAGGGTGAAATATGCAGCTTAGTATTGTAATTGGGAATCCTAGATCTATGATGACAAAGGTTGACTAAATGTCTCAAACATTTGTGAAAACATAAAAATTATATCCCTGGGAGAATTTTTCTCACTTCAAATGTTACATTACCCGACTGATTCTTGCAAGAAAATGCAAAATAGATTCTTCTATGTGTCAGTGCCAAATTTTTTCAAAATTTGAGACTATCGGAATAGTCTCAAATTAGATTGGAGTCACTTATTTGTTAACTTTAACTCATACCATTGTAAAATGCTTTTAGGCTGTTTAATCTCTGTTTTATTTGATCATAATAGATCAAATAACAAGGCCACTGCCGCAACAGTTATATCCCGCCTTAGAATCAGTAATAATGGAGAACTAAAGGAGATATAAGGCCTTTGTAGTAAGGTAATCCCACTTGACATTGAAGATGGGGTCAAAGGTAAAAGTCGGCAGTTGGAAAAGGGATTTACTTCCTTTAAGTTGTTTTTACATTTCGAACCCGTAGCAGCAATGATAAGGGAGATATAAGGCCTTTTTAATAGGATCATCCCTTTAACATATGATAAGACAGCCATTTTGTTTTCGAAACTAGGCGAAATTACTATCAGCCTAATTTTTCTTGCCATATATATTTTGCACATATTTGATGAACCTAGCTGCAATATTTCAAGTTTTAGAGCATCTTAATTAATTTTAAATGATTGGCTATGGCAGCCAGTTTGTTTTTCAAAATAAGGCCAAAATTTTTCTCAGGCAAAACATTTGAAGCCCAGGACTTTTGATGGTCTGTCTTTATATTCTGAAGCCATATTACCAATAATAAGGGTGAAATAATCACATTTTAGTGTGATGGCCTCATTTAACCTTGAAGCAGGGGTCAAAGGACAAATTTAACACCTGTAAAAAATTCCCAGGCCATGACTTCCTACAAGTTGTTTTCACATTTTGAACCTCTAAGAGCAATATTGGCGGAGATAGAAGGCCCTTTTAATAGAATAACCCTGTTTGAAATTAAACATGTGATATGGCATCCATTTTCCTTTTAGAACTAGGTCGAAATTACAATCAGGCTAGCTTTTCTAGCCAGATATCTTTTGTGCAAATTTGATGAAGCTAGCTGGAATATTTCAAGATTTAGAGCACCTTTATGATTTTCAAACAATTAGCTATGGCAGCAATTTTGTTTTTAAAATGAGGCTAAAATGAGACAGGCTTTCATAGCCATAAACATTGCCTGTAAATTTGTTGAAGATATCTTCATAAATGAATGAGATATTCAGGTTTATGTAAAAATGGACGGACGGACGCACGTACGGAAGGCGCTATATAATCTCCCGACCACGGCCTTCGGTCGCAGGCGGGAGATAATAATGGAGATAATTTTAAGTGGGAGCATACCATTTGTAAACAAACTTATGAGAAACATTAAAACATGCATTAATATTATTATTCCCAAAATAGGCGGATAATGAAAGAACCTGTGCAAATATGGTGTTTTGTGGACCTTTAAAAAACATTAATGAGCTAGGGAATGCCTGCCTTTCTAATAATAATAGGATTTTATAAAATATATGCGTGCTCTGATCCCCTGAAGGGAATGAGCGAGAGTATTGTAATTGAGTCTCTATGTCTGTTTGAATAACACAAAAACTATGAGAAAACTATGAGAAATATTTCACACAATTCTACCCATTTCTACCCATGGGTTGGCCCTCATCAAATATGACAATAACCGGGGTCCAGATTTTGTCCAGAATTTATTTTTTCCTTATTATTCAAAATATTTTCTATTTATTGCACAAGAGAGGTGACAACACAGCAAGATAACATGGGAAAAAGCAAGGTAGGTGTGAAATGAAAAGATAAGGGGCAGAAATGAGAAGACAATGTGATCGTTGCAGTGAGAGACTCTTTTAAAATTCCAAACAAAAGGACCAAGTATGCATCTGTGGCGGTAGAGGTTTTTTGTCTTTTTATCACCATAACCCATGGCAAGGGCTTGTGTGGTTTTAAATATATAATGTCACGTACACCTTTTCAAATCAATAAAGTATTATATATCTTACCCTGATAACCTAACTACGAAACTTGAATCTCAGTTAAAAACAGAGGAAAATGACTGGTGTCTTTGTGATTTCAATTTGTACATTGCCTGATACAACAACAGGAGCTCTGTAAGTTCTATCTTAAATAAACATAGACTGCATGAGGTCAGTTCTGCATTTTGATTGGTGCACTTAGAGTATACTTAATAATATTTCTATCACTCTATTCACAAGTCTTTAACACAGGTAGAGAAATTTCTGTCGTTACAACCCTGTTGGTTGATTGGTCCAGCAGTGTTGGTTTCAACACTTCTGCATTATATATTTCAGTAAATCGTATGCCATGGTGGTGTAAACAAGTATATTGAGTCTTGGGCCAAAGTGACATTGATAGTGTTATTCTAATAATGAAAGGCCAAACCTTGAAAAGGGGGCTCGGTGGTGTAGTGGTTAAAGTTCTCACCTTCAACCTCTGAGGCAGCCGGTTCGAATCTCGGGCCGAGCGCTTCATGTTGGAAAGTTGGTAGTTACTTGCCGATGTCTGGTGGTTTACAGTGCAGTATGCACTGGTTTCCTCCACCTTTAAACTACCCGTTGAACGCGACGTAAAACAACAAATAAATCTACCAAACCTTGAAACCAGCTATTTCATAATCCAGCATTAAATGGATACAAACTGTTTCGATGCCACTGTTGCATAAATTTTCCCTTTGATGTAACAAGTTCACTTTAATACCTGACCAAACATGTTTCCAGGACTTTCACTTTCTCATTTCTTCTGCGTTAATGTTTGTCTGTGGTGTCATCTGCTACTGCTGAACTAGCAGTTGGCTGTTCAGCTTGACAAAGACTTGTGATATTATTGGTGTAAAAGACTGTTGTTGTGGTGCCTGCACATACACAAGAGTCTGTTGTGGCACTTAAGTGGCATTCGGTTATGGCCACACTGGTGCAAAACTTGGAAGTTTGTACAATTCATTTAAAGCTACCTGTGGACCTTGGGCTTGCTAACCGGCTTGGCTGTGTATCTGGGTAAAAGTTAAATAACCTTGAGTCCTGAAGGTCATAAAATCCGTATCTGGTAAATTGGATGCCTCCCGTGCAAGGAAGGTAAAATGCATCTCTTAGATTCATGCTACACCTAGATGGGGGAAATCATCAAAGTTAAAGTTTAAGTTGTACATCCTGTTTAGCAGCCAGGGTCATATTTGGATAGGTTCTTAAGCGTTTTCACCTGTAAGGGTCGAACTTGATGAAATAGTCGTACAAAGACTCATCTGAACTAAACTGACCACTCAGATTGGGGTTTGCAAGGGGTTAAAGGTAAAACACATATTAGGGTGGCATGTCGGCTCCTAAAGTTGTTCTTGGGCTGAATCTAGTCAATACTGGAACACCTAAATATATGTAATTTGGTGTTGCAAAAAATTTACTGATTGATGCTGTCTAGAAAGCCTGTTGAATGGAGGTCATTAGGTTGTGTTACTCATCTTTCCACCTTTTTATTACATAGCTAATCTTGCTTAAAACAAAATAAGGTTTTATTGTCATTCGAGAGATCCAAGAGGCTGAGGGGTAAGAAGCCCACTAACATGCTTTTAGGGACTTTTGTGGAAATGATGAACCTAGATACAGAAAAAATAAGGAATGAGGTGTAGTCACAAAAAACCACTTTATGGCAATTTTATGTGGAGCAGCATTTACAAAGGAGCTTTGGAGTTGATATAAACCAGCAATGGCTCACACAGATAATAGGTAAGGTCTGCTAAAAGGACATATTCTGCATGACATATTCGACCATGACATTGTCACCCCAACAGGGTTCCAGTCATTGAGGGTCTCAGATGTGCACACATCATCAGTATATGGGAAATATCAGTATTTGTCAGCTCTCCATTATGTCCGAGCAATAAAACTCAGTCACTTAATAATTGCAACCACATGGGACATAACCTTAGAAAAGAGATGGGGGAGATTCCTCAGCTGAATGGAAGAGTTTATGGAAAATTTCAGGCATTCTGAACTTGTTCATGCTAAAGAATAATAAGGTGGATGAGGAGGAATTTGACACATTTAAAATAGGGACTACATAGCTACTGCAAAGCAAGCAGTCCTTGCAGCAATTCTAGCAGATGGTGTACTGACTTTTACCAAGCACTTCATACCAGCTACTGGAAAATGACTCAAAACAACTTGTGACCACCAAGTTTCACACTCCAGCATCAACCACATAATCTTTGTGTACCAGCTGTCTTGACAAACACCAAATAGGCCCAACGTACAGAGAAATGTGCAAACAAACACAACCTGTTAATGTGTCTTCAAAGCTTCATATACTCTTACACTTGTACCCCACTTTTTGTTGGTTTCAACCATTCTTTTGCACTTTTGATAGATGCCCATTTTTATGATACTTTGAGAAATATCCTTTCTCAAGCTATTATTCAGCATGCAGGTCATGGCTTTCGTGCTTTCTACAGTTCTGAATCTACTCTCACCTTCAGTTATGGCATCTGAAAAATCTTCACCAAATGGATTTATGTTTAAAATGCTTCTCATTCAGTCTTCATGAATTCCTTTACCAATCCCTCCTTTCTGGGGGTTTGAGATGTTCTAAAATTTTTAAGCTAAAAAGTTTTATCATTTTATTGTTTAACTTTATGTGTTTTCTCTAAAAAGTTGCAAATAATATTTGTCAAGCTTCTTTTCATTTGATATGCCTCCAAATCTGATGTACAAAGCTGTGACTTGTGTAATTTTAATACAATAATATCAATAATAACAAGCTGATCATATATTTAAGTATCAAATTTGTTATCGCTAAGGAGGCTATTTAATTGGTTGTCGGAGATTGTTTTCAAAATAACTCAGAAAGTTATGGGCAAATTTTGATAAAATGTTCAAGTAATGTTAATATTGGCATAAGGAACAGAAGATTAGTTTATGACGGTGATCCAGATCACTGTCGGAATTCAAGAATTTTTAATGATTCCTTATTTATTGCACTAATAAGCAACATTTGAGGTGTTTTACTGTGGGAGGTGTATACAATATCCAATCTACAGTTTAAAAAAAACATCATGCAAACAAATTTCACTTTGGTGTCTTACCTTGCTGGCCAAGTTGGTTTTTAAACTTGTCATTGAGTTAAAAAAGATGGATGGTTACTTTGGTATTTTGCAAAATGTCCTTAAGTTAATTGTTGATTTGATGAGGGTGAGAAGAATGTAAATAAGTGTAAAAACTTGTTTCATATAGTATTCCATCCAGATCATGTCATTTTAGAAATAAACATGATGACTAATAAGTGTGCCCATAGTAGTCCACTCATTTAGTAGGGCTTAGCTTTGTTTCTATTGGTATTTGCTCACTCTGGGATTAAGGTAGGGCCTGTCCCTATTTAATCTCTCCTGTTAAAATTGACGTAACACACAAATTTCCAGATCAGTCAATTAGTTTTATGTCAAAGTTTTCAACAACCGGAACCCAGTTAGCCTACTAAATACAGGAGATAGGGACAGGGATAACCTACTGACTACCATGTAAAATCTTTTGCACCTGAATATGATAATATTTTACATAAAGTTGTTTATGCCATATGGTCAAAATTCTAAATGGTCTTGGGTGCTACAAAGATTAATGTGATACAATGGTTCACCAGTGTTCATCCACAGAATATTTGGCAGACCTGCCAGCCATAGTGCCACAAGGATCAATATTTTATGCAAAAATAAAATGTATGAAATAAAAATCTTCACATAACAAAATTTAATTACCTTGTGACAGCTTTTCTGCTTTTCTTTCTTCAACTAACTGGGCTCTGGAACCCTGGCATTTCCAGGGTTTTTTTGGCTATGAAAGTATTACTTTCAAAATAATTTGTTCCATTTTAAAGTAGCTTACAGCGCTTATCATCACTTATATCGATGAAAACTGATATCCACTTTTATTATCCACTTCCAGTTCTAGGTCTGGTATAGATGTGTGAACAGTTTCAGCAATTATATTGGAACTTTCCAGGTTTCCTAAGAAAAGAACTGCATCAATAGCTGACTCAGTGTCATATGACAAAGACATATCTAAAGAAAATTTTCTTGTGTCATAAAAAGACTATCACTAATGTCCCTATCCATGGCTGACATGCTTTTTCTGTATGTAAACCCCACTTGCAGGTTTTCACTGTTGACTGATATCTCCAATACTAATCAGTACTGGACACTTTCCCAAGAGTTACAAGCTCAAAATTTGTAACAATTATCACACAATCAAAAACCCTCTGTTGATGATAAAATCACTTTTTTTCACAATGTTGCTTGATCATTTTACAGCTAAAGATGTAACGTATGCAAACTTAGTGCACATGCCTAAAGATCATCCTGCTTTTCATTCAGCTTCTGGAGATACTATTTCAGGTCATAGTCAAAGGTTTTTCTCTCTGCTCAACAGCCAGAGTCATGGGACAGGTCCTCAGCATTACCACTTGTAGAAAGTCAAATCTACACAGTGTTGGCAGCCTGTGATTTAAATGTCAACCTGGCTCACCATTAGGAAAATGAGGACCTCCATTTTTATCTTTATCAGTGTGTCATAAATTTTTAAATATATGTCTGGTGTGTTTGCATTTATCAGAACAGTTTGAACATTATTTTTAACTGGTGAAAATATCTGGGGGATACACTCGACATGGCTTGTTGGTCCATTGGAACTGAATGCTCACCCTGTGGCACCATAGCAGTGTCGCAAAGAACTGAGCCAAAAAACTTTCAAACAAAACTGGGGTTTATTATTTACTAACACAGATGAGCATTTACACAGTCATTATCTGATTCTCAAACAGAGATGCAAACCAAAGATATCAGTTCGACAATATGAAGACAACATTGTATCTTTACAGTGTTATAGGTTACATTAGTTCAGGATCAGTACAAAATCAAAGATCAAAGTTGGGGGTTTTACGTCCCATTCAGCTGTCAGGGTCATACTGGGACAGGCCCACAGCATTTGTCACTTGTGGGAAGATATTCCTGAGGATACATAAAAATATAAAAAATATAAAAATTCACTTGTGTAAATGTAATTCTGTTGTTGACGATTTTTTAAACATGTTCATTTGTGACTGTTTTGTACTGGCATGTATATGATTTTGAAGACAATAAAAGAAAGGATGGAAAAAAAATTATGTAATCATATTGTAGTAATAAAGCTTTTCTAGGCTTTGTATGGTTGGCCTGTCAATGTCTTTAGTCATAAAAAGATTCAATTAATGTTACAGTCTCTCCAAAATGAACGCAAAGAGGCAAATCAGAGTCAAATACATTATTTTTACATTGTTATTAATAAAAAGGCTGGTGTTAATAGTGAAAATATTGTAATGGCCAGGTTTATAAAAGATTGTTTTAGTTGCTTTTTGGCCTTTTGGTTTGCCTCTCTTCTCCCTGCTGCTGTTGTTCAGTTTGATAAGACTCAATCTTTATAAATGGGAGATGTTATCTGGGATGCTCCTAGTGCCCATTGCATTATGACTTGTGCAAAGAATATGCAGGGTTCTGGTTAATTTCTTCCAGTGCAATTACCTCACATGTCTAACTGGGATTTACGTCCAGTGAAGGCCTTAATAAATACAAGCAAATTCGAAAGTAAATATTCTCCTTTATTTCAAATTCAAGCAAAGGAATGTCTTGTCCCATTAACATCTTTAAAAGTGCATTTTATTTTGAAATCACCTGCACTGGCCATGGGTTTGAACCTGCATAACTTTATGTTCCTCTCTATTAGTAAACAGGGTGCTCCCTTCTCTTTCTACGGTGACGCACTGGAAAATATAAAACAGCATGATATTTGTAGAAGCAAACTAATGTGGTCATATTTTGAAAATACTCCTACAACACCTACCGTTAAGTCATATTTATTGTTAACAGTGATTGCAAACTACCTCCGAAAAGATAGAGTCCAACAGACTACATCACCTCAAAAATATGGAGTCCCAATCATTTTCTCTGAGTCCTGTGTTATGGTTCATAGTAAAATCCACAAAGTGTATGATTAACCTAAGATTTTAAAACTCATATTGACAAAGGCTATTTGTAAATAACACAAACTGCAAATCAATTATGACAGATAATTGATTTTTTGAAAATCCCTACAACCTTTTGGGGATTTCTTACACAAAGTACTATGAATTTTATGGAGTCATACTGAAGTCAAATGAGATTATCTTGTCCATCTTTAATGGAGTTTTTTAATATTCCCACACATTTTTCACTGTTGGACACATTTTCCCAAAAGTGTCAAAGAAATGAAAAAAAACCCGACTCACATGTGCGCAGCTAAAGTCTGCATCTTGCCATCAAAATTAAAGGATAATTTAAAAACCTTATTTTAAATTCTAAAATGGTAGGCTGCGCAGTGACCTTGGGCACGTCTTTTGCGCAATTCAGAAATCGCGAATATAGAACGGTAAATAAAGTAACGCTGTTGAATTCTACGTACATCATCCCTTCGCGTACAAATGTAAACAAACCACTCACGGTAAAATAAAACGTAAAATTATATGCAGCAAATATAGAGTTAAATAATTCAGTGGGGATTTTTATCAATATTTCATTTAAAGATCGACTACTCATAAATATGACATTACAGAATTCTGTGGGGGATTTTAACCAAAAGGCTGTTTGCACATCCATCACTAAGCACGTTTAATTAATGAAACAGCCAACATGGCGCTGGATTTGTTTTGAATTTTGCGTAAGATTTACTGCCTATTTTGACCAAAATATTAGTGTAACCATTTTAGAATAGGAATAAAAGACAAATTCTCGTGCTTTATGATGGTTTTAAACTATCGATCTGCTGTATTAAAGCACTCAGCCCTTCGGGCTTTGTGGCTTTAATACAGCCGCTCGATAGTTTAAAACCATCATAAAGCACTCGAATATGTCTTTTATTCCTATAGTATTTGCTAGTTTCTATATATAATGCATCCTAGTAATTGGACTACCAGCTGAAATTCACTTCTGAAACAGAAGTATTTTCTACATAAAAAATTTATACATCATAACAATTCACACGTATGCAATTAGAGTCTGGGATCTGGCCTTCAATACTTATTTTAAAGTATTTGCTAGGTTCTACATATATATTGCATCCTAATAGTTGCATTGCTAACCGAAATTCGTTTCTGAAGCTGAAACATTTTCTAAATAAAAATCGCGTCCTGATGGACGCACTGACAACCAAAATTCGTGTCCAAATCTGAAATACTGTGTATTTTACACTACAAACATTCGTCTGTAGCCCCTAATAGGACATGGTAAAATAAAAATTGCATTAAAATGTATTAAATTGTGTGCACCAGATGATCTTATGATATCAAGAAAACAAGTGGTGCTAATGAGATTATTTCATTATCACAAGAAAATAACTTGTGATAACGAGATGATCTTGTTACCACAAGATGATCTTGATATCACAAGATGATCTCATTATCACCAGATCATCTTTATATCATGAGATGATCTTGTTATCACGACTTATTATCTCATTATAATGAGATCATCTCATAATCACGACTTATTTTCTCGTTATCATGAGATCATCTTGTGTGCACAACTTAATACATGGTGCAATTTTTATTTTACCATGTCCTATTAGGGGCTCTGTACGTCTGGTTCAGTCTGAGCACAAATGGGTTATCTACTGGCAGGGTAGTCTAACAGTCTGTAAATATTTGATGTTGTGCTTACAATTTTAATATATTTTAATAAACTCCAGATGTTTTATGTGTAAGAACTCATTTGCCTGTCTGTTCGTCCTCCTTCCGCACTGATGAAGAATATCACTCATGAAGATTAACAATATAATACTCATGCTACGCACTTGTATAATATTGTCATCTTCATTCATGATATATTTTTTCTGTATATGTCATTCGGGAAGTTTTCCTATTGTATATCTACACTCAGTACCTCATTTACTACAAGACAGAAAGTGTTATCTGACCCATCTTGACTCCACTAGTAGCCCAAGCTATCTTGTAACTAAAAATATAAAGGGAATATAAAGGGAAAGTTGCACCTGGGTAAGGGGTGCTATGAGAGGGCATAGCTTCATACAAACAAGTTGATGCCTGCAGGGAGGAGTGTAGGGAATGCCCAAATATAATATAGTTGCGCCTGGTGGTTGCATTTGGGCCTCTTGGATCCCCCATCCAATGTAAGATGCTGAATTCCGTGTTTTTCACAGAATGATTTTTCTCTGTGAAATGCCTCAAAACTGGAGTCGCCTTTTCAGGCTGGAATTTCTAAACACTGCTGTAGTGTTCATAAATCCTGTTTCAAAATGGCCTTTTGCTTTCTCCAGTGTATTGGAGACCACATCGGTTGCAATTTATAATATAAATTGCATTAGAGAGTTCACAAGTGATCTTTTGCTTGGGTGGGAGTGCCTGAAATTTAAATATTTTCTTGGTGTGGAAACTGGTTATTTCTTCCAGTTTCTCAATTTTGGGGCAGTAGGTGCATCTACCCAATCTGGTGCAAATAGGTAAAAACTAGGTAGGGGGTACCAGAGGTTTTGGTACTGGTGGATATGGCTATGCTGCTACTTGTAAGCATGTCTTTGAGATTTTGGTAATCTCCTATAACCTACTAGTGGTTGGTTTTGAAGATTTTAGTGTGTTCCAGTTATCCTTGACCAGAGAACCTATTTTGGGATTCCTTGGGTTAAATTGGGTAACCATGACAGGTAAATCTGTTGTAGATGGGGGACAGTGTCAAGCAATTCATCTTGGCTAAATTTCCTTGCTCTGCGATAGTGTTTTTCAGAGAGGGAAATGAATAACCTCTTTTGAGTTAATAACTAGTAAGTTTTTTGGCATTTAGCTCAAAGTCAGTATCTAGTGTACAAATTCTCCTTAGTCTGAGATATTGCCCATAGGGTCCTTTGGTTAGGATGCTATTGGGATGTGCTCATGAGTGTTCCAGATACAGATGAGTGGCTGTGGGCTTGTTATACAGGGTGGTGATAAGTCCCCTACCCTGAGTAAATTTGACAGTTTTGTCTAGAAAGTCAATTTGAGTATAGCTCATTCCATGTGTGAACTTAATGATTTCATGTAAGAAGTTTTAGTTTTCTATGAATTTGATCAAAGAATCTTCTCCATGAGCCCAAATCATGAAAATTTCATCAATGAAGCGTTTCCATGTTAGTGGTTTGAGTGGGTAACCATCCAAAGCCTTTGTCTGAAATCTATCCATAAACAGGTTAGCATAGTTAGGGGCTAAGGCTGTGCCCACGGCCGTGCTTCCTGTTTGTAGGTAGTGGTCTCCGTTGAAAGTAAAGTTCATACTGTGCAATACTAGTTTAAGTAAGTCTAGTATGAAATTAACTATTGGTCCCTTTGTGGGGTCCTGTCTCAGTTTAGCCGCTACTGCTAATATTCCTTCATTGTTGGGAATATTGGTGTATAGGGAGGATACATCTAAAGTGCATAAAATGGCTCCTTCAGGAATAGGTCCCCGGGCTATTATTTTATTGCTAAAATCCTGAGTGTCTCTGATGTAAGACTTAGTTTTGGGAACATATTCTTTAATATGTTCATCTACTACTTTGCTAATTTGGGGGGTGTAGGACAAAAAGTTAATCCTTTCTCTAGGGCTGAAACCGGGCCTCAGTTAGAGTGGTGTCAGACAGGTTGATGATTGTGTGACCTATAAGACTGTCCATGGATTTCCCTTTGGGGAGAATCCCCAGAGAGGCTATATTAGCCTCCTCCTTGATTTGTTCAAGAATCTGATTCATGTTAGGAGTTGCCACCATTTAAAATGTGGAACAATGGAAGTAAAGGATGGGGGTCTGAAGTGTGATTTACCTATCTGCTATGATCCCAGCCCGAGATTCAAACTGGCGGCCTCAGAGGTTGGAGGCAAGAACTCTAACCGCTACACCACCGAGCCCCCTACTTTTTCTTGAAGTCTTCATCTGTGCTGACTGGTGGGGTGCTCCAAAAGTTGCACTGTACAGGGAATGTGCCTACCTTGACACTGTTCTTGATTGACTGGATGTTGGTAGCCAAATTGAGCTTCTTTCTGTACAGAGTTTTGGCCTTTAGGTACAGGGGTTTAGAGGCAACTGGGTAGTCCCCTCAATTGTCTGACGAAGCCGCTGGTGACTGGAGTCTCTTCCTTTTTAGTCATTTACCTTGCTTTGACACAGGATCTTTCAGTCTATTGGCAACATCATCAAGTAGTGACACTGTTTCACTACTCTTGGTGGTGGTGGGTATGGGTGTTCCACTCAAGGATGTGTTGAAAGTACTTGCACTTTTCACCTCAAGGTTAGTAAATTCAGCAGACAGAGCTGTGTCACTGACACTCATATTACCCATAGATAAATAAGTAAGTAGAAGTGCTGGTGTCAGTAACTAAGTAGTTATTCCCTCAGATAACCTGCCCTATATTGACCAAGATGGCTGGCAATATTTCGAAAATTATTTGAATTTTCTCATCAGAGGCTGAAGATCCATCCCACATTTGTCCTAAGGTGCATTATACCTATCCCCTATGATCCGCTAATTTGAACTGATCATCCGCCGGATTGAGCCTCTAAATGGAGGATCGGGAGGATTAGAGCTATTATCTCAATTTTTTATGTTAAATTGGGATTAAAATGATTTAAAATTAGATTATTTATCTAAGAAGTCAGTATGTTCCATGAGAAGGCACATAAAAGTATAAAAGCAACTTTAACTGAATCAATACTATTCCTGTGTTAAGTATTGATTTGGCAGTCTTGATTATGGTATTTATGTCCTGTAGGATAGTGGGTGGCAAGAACTTATTATCTCCGTTAGATATCAACTGGGACCTTGAGTCATTAATTTGTCTCAATAGCTAGTCTGGACTTCTGGGTACTTGATAGCAATTGTTCAGTTGTTGATGTACTAGACATGCAAACGCGCTAATTTCAGGTTATTATAACTCACTTAGATGTGTGTGATTGTACTATACTCAGACTCGCATCTATGTTTGATAGAAATGTCTCAAACCAGTTAGTGACCAGTATATACCAAAGACTTCAACTGGAAGTTCATGTATCAATTGATTAAGTCAAAATTGATATTAGCTCGAAGATTTTGTGTTAGCCCTTGTTGATATTTGGCAATATGTGAAAAATGACGTGATTTTCCAGCAAAAAAGGCAAATTAGCAGTTCGGGGTAGTTGTACAAAATCTTGATTTAAAAGGTGTTATTGATTAAATAACTGGGTGAAATCAAGATATCATATTAATCACCCTTTTAACTTTATATTAAGATGGTTTTAAAGTGTCAAACCTAAAATAAAGTATATGAAGAAAAAAATCTTATTTTCCAAAAATTGCCACTAATAGTGCATTTAATGATCAGATAGTGATATAAGCGATATAACAATACTTAAATGGTATATAAAATGTATTAGCTTAATTATCAAATTGGATGATTAAAATTTGGAATAGACAATTGTTATTGTCATATAAGAAATTAATTGATAATTAATTACTTATCAGTATAAGTGTGGATTAAAGTCCATCAAAGTCTGTTGATGGGGGGGGGGGGGGGGGGGGTTGATATTAGCACACATATTCTCTAGATAATTCAGTAGTCCAAACTCTTGTTGCCACTGATGCTTGGTGGTTTGTCCCCACTTCAATTGTGTGTCTGATAGGTGGGGTGGAAGAGGATCATCATCAGTAATGGAGTATGAGGGTCCTTGGTAGCAATCTTCCTCAGGTAACTTCCAGGCACAGATTCGTGCTTAATATTCACTGGTAAAATATCTGGCAAGTTCAATGCACAGATTCGTGCCTGATATTCACTGGGTATACCCAGATCAGGAGTGAGGGGAGGGCTGATGTCTGGTGAGTCTCAGCCTTGTAAGATCTTGGTGTGATTGACCATCTTGATGTGTGGAGAAGTGTTAATGTCCATTTTTTCAACCTGGAACTGTTGACACTTATCCTTGAAGAATTTAGGTGTGGTAGTGGTGCTTACGTGGACAGGCATTTTCATAGCTGGAAGAGTACAGATGTCTGTTTGACTTCCCGGGTTGACTAGTTTCGTGTTACTAGACTGTATTGTTTCCACACTGGTGGGTTTGAAGAAGGTACTAGAAGTTGACTGTACCTCTGATTCCACTGTGGTAATTAAAGTGGGAGTTGTATAGGCCGCATTCTGCTGACCAGGCTGTCCAAGAAGTTGTCAAGTTGTAACTAAAATTCACAAACCAAAACCAGAGTCTCATTGTCTCAATTTATCAACGTCCTCATGGTTTGTGGCCTGTTACTGGGGATAGGACCATTGTAAGTGGTCATTGGAGCCACTATGAATCTGTACCTGGGATTCAAACAAGTGGCCATCTGTGCTCCTAGGCAAGTGTGTTTCTCTCTAAGCTATAGTAGCAGATGATCGCTAATAATAGTAAACACTTTTGCCTATTTCTACTCCATACCTGTGTATAGTACGAAGATAAATACTTCATTCTTCATATAAGAGAAATGTAACCCATTCCTATTTCATTTCTGTATATGATGCCAGAGGAAGCATTTAAATGTAACAATTTCCAATGAGAGTAGTAGTATAAGCAGCAGTAGTCTTTTTAGCAGTAGTTTAGCATATTGTAGTATATAGGTAAGGAAAACTTTCTATTTGCTTCCCACAGATACAATTGTTATGAATTATTTTAAAGCTAGGTCTTCTGCATGTTCACTACAGACATACCAATATATTTCTAGGTAGATAACCTATTCTCGCACCCCTGACCTTAGGTTCACCTTTCTTCTTTATCAAATACTTACTTGGGTTCATACACATATGGCCACATCCATTGGAGCAGCATTTCTGAATACCTGGGCAAGTATCATCACCAGAACAGCGATCCACACATGGTCCAAATCGCACAGGTCTTCGGCAGGAACCTGGTTTCTCAGATGCTAATGATAACCATAGAATCAATAATTTTTTTAGCAAAGCAAATGTGTTTTTCATAAGTGTACAACTATTATAATGTACCATAGTGTCACTATACTGGTAATCACGTTGTTGACTGAATAAGAAGACATAAGGGACAATCAACAAAGGTCACATTAACTGTATTTTGTACACATTAACTGGCATTAAACTGCAGACTTAAAAAATATAAATTTCAAAAAGGATAAATAAGTGTTGAATGTCACACGAGTTTTGGGTCCAAAGGCAATGATGACGATATGAGCCAGTATAGGTAACATGGCCATGTGAGGGGCCTGTCCAAGCAGTTGGACACTACCTTAAGGAACCTAGGTATTCTATTCCTCTGTTTATCCTGTTTATTTTCAATCAAGCCAATCACCAGCATTCACGCTTCATTGGAGCCCACACTGGTCAACATGTGGTCAATATTTGGTCATTCTTGACTATGTTATTGAAGTCAACACATGTATTTTTTCTTATGTAACACAAGGATTTTATGTAACGGATTTAAAGAGGATTTTATAATAATATTTTTAGTGTTTTAACAAAACTTTTACATTGTTGTATTAACTGGAAAATAATAACGGGAAACAAGAAGAAAACACCAGTAACAGCCTCAAGAAAGCGTGTGACAGTGTCGGCTCGGGCAAGGACATCAGTGGACAATTCAGATCTTACTGGTTCATATATCAAAGTACCAAAGAAGCCAGTAACTACTTTCCTAGCTGATGAAGTAATTTCCACTGATTCACAGCAAAGTTCCAATGGTGAAATTCTTGCATATCTGAAAAAAATTGACAGTTCGAACCAAGAACTTATAAAGCGTGTTGACAACCTAGAGGGCCACTCCATTAGTTCAACCCCTAGAAGCTCGAAATCACATTCCATCGAATCGACCGTCCCACAGGGGCATCACATCAACACAAGAGGTGACGCTTTGGCAGACTTGAACCCAACAGCAACTGATATGAGGCAAGTCGGTACAGGGATGCACATCACCCATCCGATAGCAGGAACATCTAGAACTTCCTTGCAAGACCCTGTGGGCGGTGCAAGTCACAGGAATGCTATCCTTCCTGGACTTGACGCACTAAGGCATAACCCAATCATTTTGCAGGCAGTGAATGGTATTCTAGCGTCATATGAAGGAAGATCACAAGTTAAAGCTACTCAAGGTAGAACACCTCACGAAAATCTGGCAGATTCAATACAACTGACACTGTTACTGCTATCCCTGAGCGTAGATGGGCTAATGAGGGTTACCATGGTAGAAGGAAGGTAGCTTTTGATGATCTGACGCTCCCAGAATGGGCTGCTGGGCAGCTGTCAAATATCTTACAAATCCAGGACCAAACCACTGCAAAAAACGCACTTCTTCAGGTCATTTTATCACTTAAGGATGCAGTGTCACTTCCATGGGCAACCGTCAGATCAGCATGGGCCATCTCAATGCATGAAATCGAGCAGGGCACACTTTCTTGGCATGATTCAATGCAGTGGTCCATAAACAGATTATCTTCATCCCAAATTTCACTGGTCAACTCACAAGTCCTTCCTCAGCATCAACAACAGAAAAGAATCTGCAAATATTATAACGACGGTCAGTGTTCACATGATGCCAATCATGGCAATTACAAGCATGTTTGCTCATACTGTGCTCGCCAGGGGAGGAATTTGAACCACCAAGAAATTAAGTGCAACTTCAAACGAGGACAGGACAAATCTATTGATAGATAGGGATGCGTGGTGCCACCTGAAGCCACTGTTAATGGAGTTATCACCCATGTAGATAGGGTAATTAACACTTTTATAGATATCAATAAGACATTTGACAATGCAGATAAGAAGAAATTTGACTGTAATGATATAGATGAATGTGATACTTTTAACATGTATTGTGAACATATTAATATATCTTTTGCATTGCCATGTAATCACGATTCAGGATCTGACACTACGTTGGCGATTAATAACACTTTGGTAAGTTCATCAAAAATTAGTTATTCACCTATAGATAATCATGGCCTGAATCGTGGTTTTGTAAATACAGATTATGATGACTATCAAAATGTCAGCAGTTATAAGGAATTTCAACAAATTGCTATGCCATGCTATGTTGTCATAGACACAGTGCTTAAAAACAGCAAAAATTTTGATAATTTTAGTGGAAGCAATAATGATGCTCCCACTTGGGTGCGAGACGCCAATAATCATTTAACAGGTAGCCTGGGGAGGCATGGGAGCCCTGCTTGGAACCCCTTGGGCCATACTGCTCATGAATCAATGCAGTGGGGATGTAAACATAAAGTAGATATTTTTACTGCAATAGACGAGTATGTAACTGACACATTAGCCCTTATCTTTATTCATGCATCAGTGCAAGATGATCTATGGGGCTGGTATTACTTGTCAACGGGGGCAGGGGAAAACAGCTTGTTTAAATGTAACTCTGTCCCTCAAGGGTTTTTGCAGGTCTCCCACTCCATGGACATGTACTTAGTTGAATTTGCTAGTAATTTTCTCCAAAAAATGCATACCAAGACTACTTAAAAGATTACCAGACAAGAACTTATTTTAACATGTCTTATACAACATATATGGAGAACATTGTGGATACGCTTATTGGTCAAGCCAACTGTGTCGAACCATCGTTTCCCGACACCGTCACATTTACGTCTCTCTCACTTAATAATCCAGGGGTTACTCATCCTGATTTGTTATCAGGAATGCAAGAGGTAGACTCTAACACTTATCAGGCTGAAGTTACTAAAGTTAGTATTGATAGTAATTGCCCTGATAAGTCAAGGTTTTTTTAATCATGGTAAAGCAGAGTTCACATTCATCAGCCCTGATAGGGAGTCAGTTTTAATTTCAGATATAAATCAATGTGTTGCTATCGCCAAATTAATACAACGAACAGGCAAACCTAACTATGCTGCAGCCAGACTACCTTTAATATCTGATCTTAATCTAGAAGTTTGGCAGAAATATCTGGCTGATTATCATGATCAATGTTTATTTCAGTATCTAAAATTTGGGTTTCCCCTCTCATTATCGGATCCAGATGAACTAAATGACACTAGTGTCATTAACCATGCATCAGCCCTTCAATACCCACAATCAATTGAACAGTATCTCGACACAGAATGTAAGGCTGGAGCTATGATTGGTCCCTTCCAAAAAATTCCTGATCCGAGGTTTTATTGTTCACCCATGCTCACCAGGCCAAAAGACAATGGCAAAAGAAGGGTTATAATGAATCTTTCGCACCCCGAGGGTAGTTCTCTTAATGACCATGTTGATAAAAAAGCATTTGACAACAGATCATTTACCCTTCTGTTCTCAACTATTGATGATATTGTTACAGCCATTTTAGCTACTGAAGATCCAGTGATATTTAAGATTGACATTTCAAGGGCATTCCGAAACTTAAGGGTAGACCCCAGAGATGCTCTGAAATTTGGCCTTAAATGGGGAAATGACTTCTATCTGGATCTAGGAATCGTGTTTGGGTGGATCCATGGATCCGGATCTTTCCAGATGGCGGCAGACACCATTGTCCATATCATGGCTAACTTGGCCTGCAAAATTTTCGCATACATTGATGATTTTGTGGGGGTTTGCACTAGATCAAAAGGGCAACAATATTTTAAGGCACTTTATGACCTTATTACAGATCTAGGGCTATCAGTAAACCCAGATAAGGTAGATCCACCAACTACTGAGCTCACATGCTTGGGTATCTCCATTAACATTGGCAACTCCACCCTCGCTATAGATCAGAAGAAATTATATACAATCCACCAGGTATGTTGTCTCACCCTCCAGTTCAAATACCCTAGTCGTCACAAATTTCAGTCTCTTTTAGGCAAGCTACTATACATCCACAAATATGTCCACCCAGCCAGAATCTTTATAAACAGGATCCTTTACCTATTTAGAACCAATGCTGGCAAGAAAAGAATAAAACTCACCCCTGAATTTTTCCTTGATATTAAATGGTTTCAAAAATTTTTGCCAGACTTTAATGGCATTACATTCTTCCACAAGTTAAGCTTGCCCCACCAAGATACCCTTCATCTGGATGCTTGCCTCACAGGTCTGGGAGGCATTTGGTCCAACAGGGTTTATAGCTCCCCTATCCTGGCTATACCTGGATTTGACCTCAAAATCGTCCATCTTGAAATGATAAACATTCTGATAGCTTTAAGACTATGGGCAAAATTTTGGAAGCATTCAATAGTAAACATCTTCTGTGACAACCAAGCGGTGGTTCAGTGGTTACAACCAGCAAAACCAAATACCCTTGTTTGGCTGCGTGTATTAGGAATATATGGCTTGTAAGTGCCCACTATGATATAAGGATCCAAGTTGAACATATTCAAGGCAGTAAAAATATTGAGGCGGATCTCTTATCAAGAATGTACTCAGATAAACAGGCAGATAGCCATTTACTTGAAAATCTAAAACAAAACTATATTTGGGACGTTGTTCCTATGCAATACTTCAGTTTGGATTTACAATTCTGATTTCAGGTTCGAACCCACAGACTCACCCTCTATTGGAATCAGCTTGGGCTAGAATACAGAAGACATACAGACCCTCGACCACTGAAGCCCATTACAGACATTTTAGAACTTTTTTAGCATTCATGATATTCATGGGTCTGCCTGTAACTCTGACTGTACATAACATCTTAGTTTTTCTGGAATACTTATACAAAAATGACCTCTCTCCTAAAGTTATAAAAAATTACTTGTCTTCAATTACATCAATGGCTAAATACTACCACCTACCTGATTCTTCACTGTTAGACAGCTCTATCTCTAGGTACATTCGAAGCATATCCATTAATTCACAATTTCTCCCAACCCCAAGGGGTATATTTAACAGTAGAACCTTATACCTCATTTCCATCAGCTGTGATATGCTGTCTGATCCCTTATTGTTCAGAGCCATATTTTTAACAGCATTCTATGGATTTCTTAGGATGTCAAACATTGCCCCTCATAGTACCAAAAAATTTGATCCTAGAAGGCATTGCTTAAGGAACCACCTAGTTTTTGATAACCAATCTGCTCACCTGATCATCAAATGGACAAAAACTCTTCAGGATTCCAAATCATATCACATCATCCAACTTCCAGTCAAAAAACATATACCTGTGCCCTGTCAGGGCACTCAGGAATCTCTTTGCATCCAGGCCACTTCCTCCTTCAGCACCCCTTTTTGCTAATAACTTCTATCCTTTTGTCCAGATAATCGACACACACATTAAAGCTGCATTGAAAACCATTTTGACCTCTAGAAATATACATCTGCAAGGTCATGGATTCCATACATTCAGAAGGTCTGGGGCCACATATGCCTTCAACCACAATGTTCCTTTACAAAACATCATGGCTCATGGCCTCTGTCGAAGCTCTGCTGTTTGGACCTACCTCAAAAATGCCTCCATGGCAGCCTCAGTTATTCCCCAGACCTTTGCCTCCACAATCCCCCCTCACTTCTAGTTTGGGTTTGGGCTTTAAAATTTCCCACATTTTATTTCTGAAATTTTAAATATTGTATAATCTTGTACTAACATGTAAATAAAAATCCCAAACAGTATATCTCATTTTGACTTTTCTCCCTAACCTTTGACCTGGCATCTATGACCTGTAAAAGGACAACTGTAGGTAACATGGCCATGTGAGGGGCCTGTCCAAGCAGTTGGACACTACCTTAAGGAACCTAGGTATTCTATTCCTCTGTTTATCCTGTTTATTTTCAATCAAGCCAATCACCAGCATTCACGCTTCATTGGAGCCCACACTGGTCAACATGTGGTCAATATTTGGTCATTCTTGACTATGTTATTGAAGTCAACACATGTATTTTACCCACCATCCCTCCTCTACACATAATTACTTACCTGACACAGTTTGACCACCTGTGGGCAGTGTGACTTGGTCAAAATGTATGGCAACCCTGTCCCTACTCCTGTCCCAGGGTAGAGAACTCCCCATCAGGATTAGCATAGGTTGTTTTTTTATTTTTTATTTTTTTTTTTTGTATTTTTTTTTCTGAAGGATATATACATACAGACAGATACCTTAACAAATCACAAGCTATATTTTTCCATTCAATTTTTCCCATAAAGAACATTGCAGACCAAAAGAAACCCAAGAAAAATAAAATAAATAAATATCATTAAAACCAGTAAACACAGAAAAAAACTAAATGTTGTCTTTTGTGAAAACTTTCTTGAAATATTTTAGATGCCTATTCCTGTAAACAAATTTTGCCACACAGCCCACTTTTTGGAAAACTCTCTGTTTTGATACTTTATCTCATTTAAACACTTTTGTTCTATAAACATTTTCTTCATTTCTTTTTGTAAATAATAAATATTTATTTTAAAGTCATTCCTTGAACACCAATAAAGGTATTTCCTTGTAACCAGGAGGATTAAATTTAAAGGCCAAAAGTTTTTATCATAGGTTAAATAGCCCAAAATTTTCATGCTATCTGTAATGTTAAAATTTATTGCTAATTTATTTTGGATCCATATTTTAACATTCTCCCATAATACATTTGCCTTTTCACATTTACTGAACAAGTGATCAATAGCATAGGTTGTTGCTTTCGGGGACATGCCTAGTAAGTGGCGCCACTAGGTATTATTAGCCTGCCCTCGGGCATCCTCAGCAGTCTTGACCCCTATCCACGTCCCATGGACAGGGAGGTCTCCAATGGATTGATGTGGCCTGTTGAGATTTTGGGGACATGGTAGATTGGTAGATTTGGTAGATCCCCGCACCAGGCATTAATAAGGGTCCCTCTGTGTTGTTTTTACTTGCTCCACACTCAGAGGGGTATTTAGAGCATGTTGCTTCAACATTTGTCCTTCCTTATCCCGGGGGAGGGGTTTTTACCAAAATGTTGTCGTATTAGGGATAGGCGAATCTTGCTTGTTCCCCTTCATGAATTGAAACTATTTTAACCCAAACCTTCAACTCTGCGACGCTTATTGCCATGTTGTTTCCATGCATACTGTCGTGTTACTGATAAAACTATTCTTGTTACCCCTGTTGGGGTAGTGTTATTTATATACCCCTGTTTAGGTAGTGGGCTTTAAAATTTCCCACATTTTATTTCTGAAATTTTAAATATTGTATAATCTTGTACTAACATGTAACTAAAAACCCCAAACAGTACATCTCATTTTGACCTTTCTCCCTAACCTTTGACCTGGCATCTATGACCTATAAAAGGACAACTATTTACTTGGAAGAATTCTGCAACCTTTTTTGGATCAGTAAGTATCATCAAATTGTAATACAGAATACAATTTAAAAGTAACTCATTTTTCTTATTTGTGCACATATTTTTTTTACATTTTTGCTGTAAATTTCTATGTACAGAGGGTATATTGTAATGCAGTGTGTTGTTTTGGTTTAGTATAGCATATGACTGATTCATTTCTATGTAATCCAATTGTTTTCAAAAGTTTTTCTACAAAATACTGTTTCCCATTCCCCCCGATTCATTGTTTCCATTATAAATTGTTAATTGACAGTTATTATTTTTCAATTAGAAAGCATTATTGAAATATACACAATGAATATCTGCTATATATCTGAAATCCAGCCATAAAGTAAATCTTAGTAATACTTGTAACATGAAACACATAATGATGCAATTGTTACATATTTCGCTCTCTGGTTTGCAATGCCTATGTGTGTTTCAACAAAACTTGGCCTTGAACTCTTGTAGAATCTTATATTTTCAAAGCAAAGTTTGTGTCGCATATTGGTGTCATATTTTACATATCAAAACTATGTTTGTATTTCTTAATTGGAAAATGTATTGAGTGCCTTAAGTGGGCATATACACTTTGAGTTAAGGAAAAAGCAAGAGGATTTGGAAACTTAATAAGATAAATACCAATACACATTAGGAAGTTAAGCTGTAACATCACTAATCACCACTTCAATCATAACATTTAATTAAGCAATATTTTATGCTCAATCAATGATATATGAGCCTTGCATGTACTTTAAGTCGTTTATTTAAGATGAAGGGAAAACAATGAATTATTTTAACGTTAGGTCTTTTGCATGTACACTGTAGACATGACATATTTCTGGGAAGAACCCATTTTTCATACAGTGAGATAAATGCTGAATGGGTATTTCAAAATGTTCATTTAAGTTGAAAGCAATGACTTATTTTAAGTTTTTTAAAGGCCCTCCGCATGTATACTACAGATATACTAATATATTTCTGTGTAGATAACCTATTGTCACACCCAGATGTACCTTTATCCTTGATCAAATACTTACTTGGATTCATACACACACGACCACATCCATTGGAGCAGCATTTCTGAGAATCTGGACAACTATAATCACCAGAACAGCTTTCCACACATATTCCAATTCCCACAGGTCTTGGACAGGAACCTGGCTTCTCAGATGATACTGATAACCACAGAGACAATGATTTTCTTTATCAAAGCAACTGTATTTTTTTTCGTAACTGCACAACTATTATAAAATAACATAGTGTCACTATATTGGCAGCACATGTTGATCACAGAATAAGAAGGCACAAAGGATATTCTATGAAAGTCGTCTTAAATGTATTCTGTAGTTTAACTGGCATCATACTGTAAACTTAAAAATTATTGATTTAAAAAGGATGTATTATTGTTGAATGCCAGATGAGTTCAGGTCCAAAAGCAATGATGATGATGATATGATATGAGCCAATATTTATTTGGAAGAATTCTGCAACTTTCTCGAATCAGTCGGTATCATCAAATGTTAACACAGAACCCAATTTAAAACAAGATGCACTCAGAGAGAGCAAAACACTCGACTCCATGTGACCAGTCTCTAAAGTGATATAAAGTATTGTAAGGAAGACAATAAAATAAAACCAAACATGTAAATTAATTTTCGAAGAAATATCAAGTAGAAAGCCAAATTCATTAAAAATACATTGAAATGGGACCTCGAAAAATTCTTGATTTTTTGTATCCAAAATAAGATCCAGATCTTTCTATTAGTAACTTCTTTCTTTGGCCAGGTCCTACCTACAAAAAGTTTTTAATAAAGATCTGTTCATTAATTCTTGAGTAATCTAAACACCAAAAAACAGACAGACAAATAGACAAACAATTTGCACCCAAAAACATAAACTGCTGGTGGAGGTAAAATATAGCTTAAAAGTCACTTCTTGGTGAAAATCACTCATGGTAAATTTTTGTGATGGACTGTCAAGGAATTGAAAGAAAAAAAGAGAAAATAAAAACAGAAGTAATAAAAATTAATAAAAATGATGAATATACCCCCCCCCCCCCCCCCCCCCCTTCTTTATTATATCTTTGTGTCAATTTCAAGACATAAAATGAGAAGAAATATTTTTACTTAAAGACAGCAAGTATCACAAGCTAGGTTTGTGACCTCACAATGAGAATTGCATTGTGACATCATTAAGTATAATGACATCAGAAAGCAAAATATTGATTTTTTATGTATGTGATGAAGAGAAGTAGTTTCACTGTGTATTCCCAACTAAAAATAAGAAAAACTCTCTCCTGACTTTAATTTTTAAACAAATTACACCAAATATGGAAGAATCCGTCTGTACCCCATGAAATACCTGCCCACCAAATTTGAGAGAGATTTATGTCATAGTTTTTGAGCTATAAGGGCAAAACGGTGCACAGACAGACAGACAGAAAGACAGACAGACAGACAGAAACAAACTGATCACAATAACCCTCTCCTATCGTCGAGCGTTAATTAACATATTTTTTTAATTTCTGCACATATTAGTACCTTCATTCTAGAGAGGGTATATTGTAATGGATTGTTTTGTTTTGGTTTAGTATGGCATAGGGCCATTTATTTTCTGTATAATAGAATTTTATCAAAACTTTTTCTAAAAAATACTTCTGATTTGCCCTGATTCATTGTTTCAGTTAACCCTAACACAGCCTTGTTAATTGACAGTTATTATTTTTCAATTAGAAAGCATTATTGAAATATACACAATGAGTATTTGTTATATATCTGATATAGATTCTTATAAATGAACTATTAATGCATTACAAAATCACAAAATACATGTCTGCCAGATATACAGAAAGTCCTAGTCATACTTTTAACAGGAAACACACGATGATGCACTCTTTACAGATTTCACTGTCTCATTTGGAATGCTTTTAAAAACTGCATGCATGCTCGTAGAATCTGATATTTTCACAGCAAGTTATGTGTCAAAAATTGGTGTCATATTTTACATAGCAAAAGATCCTGAAAAGACTGCTAAACTGTATCAGTATCTATATTTCTCAATTGAAAAGTGGATATATTTTTACACTTTGTGTTAGGAAAAAGCAAGAGGATTTGAAACCTTTATAAACTAAATACCAATACATATTAGCAAGTTAAGCTGCAGCAGCACTAGTCATCAATTTAATTCCAACATTTGATAAACCAATATTGAACACACTCTTTAAATTAGATATAAGCCTTGCATGTATTTTAAATTGTTTATTTAAGATGAAGGGAAAGCAATGAATTATTTTAAAGTTAGGTCTTTTGCACGTACACTGTAGACATAATAGAGAGTTTGCGAACAACGTTTCACAAACGCCCCTTGCAAAAATACGCAACATAATTAATCAATAGGGGGGGAGAAAGCCATTAGGGGGGAGTTTTGTTTGCGAACAGCGTTTGAACCATGAATTTTACAAGTATTTCTTTTAAATATATTGGGAGTTATACAAGTCAATAAAGATAAATACACTGGTTTTAATCATCTACAGTTCTGAATGAACTGGGTACTGATATATATTACAAACTGTATTGACCCAATAGCCAATAAACCCACAAGTTTAATAGCTTGTAAAACAAACGTACATAAAACTTTGGAGGATTGTGTGCATTACTTCAAAAAAATTTATGACAGGGGATGAAAAAAGGCTGGTCGTTGTACACTTGGGTTTTTCAAAAATTGACAAAGTTGCTAAAAATAATCTACAGTCTCTCAAGAACTCTGTACGGACATGTATAACACACTTTATTGCTCCAGTAATTAATAAAGCCACAAGGGAAATAGATTACGTGGCAAAGCCGTTTGCCACATAAAAAACGTAACCTTGTGTAGTTAAAACCTTATGAAATGACATCACACACAGAAATCAATGACGTGTAACGTAGCGGAAAGTAGATACGGGCATGAAAAACGTTGTTCGCAAACTCTCTATTTCTGGGTAGAACCTATTGTTCATACAGTGAGATAAATGCTGTGTGTATATTTGAAAATGCTCATTTCTGTTGATTGTTTATTGTTTATTTGTGGTTTTACGTCGCTTTCAACACTGTACAGGTCATATCACGATGGGTAGTTGGAAGGGCAGAGGAAACCAGTACATAGAGTTCGCTAGGGTTGTGTACTGTAAACTGCCGACCAACGGCAAGCAACTACCAGCAAAACCCAAATAAATAAAATAAATAAATAAATGATCAAATACTTACTTGGATCCATACACACATGACCACATCCATTGGAGCAGCATTTCTGAGGACCTGGACAACTATAATCACTAGAACATTCTTCCACACATATTCCATAACTCCCAACTGCTCGGCAGGAACCTGCCTTCTCAGATGCTGATGATAACCACAGAAACAATGACTTCCTTTATCAAAGCAACTGTGTTTTTCATAACTGTACAACTATTATAAAGTAACATAATGTCACTGTACTTGTCAGGATATATTGCACACTGTATAAGACATAAAGGATAATCAAGAAAAACTGTATTTTGTAGAATAACTGGCATCAAACGGCAGACTCAAAAATCATTGATTAAAAAAGATAGATTATTGTTGAATGTCAGATGAGTTTAGGCCCAAAGGTAGTGATGGGATATATGGGCCAATATTTATTTGGAAGAATTCTGCAACTTTCTCGGTTCAGCAAGAATCATTAAATTCTAATTTTAAATTAGCATTTCTCTTCAACCATATCACTCCATCACCCCAGTGTTTAAATGTTTAGTCACTAGGGGGCATGATTTAAAGCTGCATGGCAGTTTCTGATGGCTGCTATGTGGTCCCGTCTGATTTTCAAACGTGATAATTTGTGATAGTTTTATAGTTATTTTTATTAGCATTTTAGTTTACAAAATTAAAAAATAGTCTAAATGCAATAATTTTCAAGATATAGCTGGTTTCCTCAACAGTGATAATCTGAAAGTATCTATTGCTCATCTATGCAATGAGGTACGGGTGGGCAATTTCACTCTCTGGAAAGTAGGTGTATAACATATTTAAAGAAAATACTGTAAATGCAATAGTTTTCAAGTTACAACTGATTTACTCAACAATGAGAACCTGGAGTAGCTATTCAATACTAGCTATGCAATGAGTTACATGTCTCCAATTTCGCTATGCCCTAGCTGACTCAAAAGTAGGTAAACAACATATTTAAACAAAATACTCTATATGTCAAGTAACAACTAATTTACTCAACATTGATTAATTCAAAGTAGCTATTACTCAGCTATGCAATGAACTAGAGGTCTGCAATTTTACTATGCTATAACGGACTGAAAAGTAGGTAAATAACATATGCAAACAAATTTCTCTAAATACAACAGTTTTCAAGTTATAAGCAATTTACTCAGCAGTGAGAACCTCAAAGTATATATTACTCAGCTATGCAGTGAGCTACAGGTCTGTAATTTACTATGCTATAGCTGATTCAAAAGTAGGTGCATAACTTATTTAAACCAAATACTCTAAATGCAATAGTTTTCAAGTTATAACTGATTTACTCAACAGTGATAACCTCAACGTAGCTATTACTAAGCTATGCAATGAGCTACAGGTCCGAAATTTTATTATGTTATAATTGACCCAAAAGTGGCTGAATAACATATTTATATAAATTCTCTAAGTGCAATGGCTTTCAGTTTACGAGTGATTTTATGCATTATAGAAGTTACTGAAAAGTCCGAAAGTAGCTATTACTTACTAAGCCATAGGGGTAGATTTCCAAGTTACTGACCATGTTGTAGCTATGGAAAAAGTAGCTGAATAACATATTTTAATAATATACTCTAAATGTATTAAAATTTATTTTAAAAATTCATTAAAAATAATTAAGAAAGATCCAGGTCTTTTACTCACTCAAGGGAATCTACCTGTAGCCTAGTATATATGCAAGATAAGAGAGAAATCCCTTCAATAGTCAATGAGAAAATTGTGATAAAGTGTTAAAATTTTCACACTTTGGGTGGGGGTACCTCACTTCTAATAGCTCTGGGGAACAGATGAACGGACAGGTATGCGTGGATTTTATGATTTATCATCCTCAATAGATAAAGTATCTTTTAAAAGTAAGAGCATGTCTCTGGGTCCCGTACTTTAGGAGGAGAAAATGTTTATGTGGATGCAGATGTGGACACATACGCAGAGATGGACGTGTATGCAGACGCCGCAGAGTGATGACATAAGCTGGGATTCGAACTCTGACCTCAGAGGTGGGAGGCAAATGTGTTACCACTGCACCACCATGACAGCCTTTACTGGAAAGAACTCTAATCTTTACTCTATATTTGCAAGTAATACTGTGTTACATTAAAGCAACATTCTCTTTAAAAGTCTGTTTTTATTATTATTATTATTATGATATATAAAGCAAATATTTTGCTAAATTTACACAGTTTCCAGCCCTTTACAGCCACACAGGTGATATTCAGCACTTATCAGTACCTGTACTCTGTTGTCAAGGAGATGAAACTAGAATGAGGTGAATATAGTAATCCTCTGTTCTTCTACCTTTAAGGTTGTCACCAATGCATGTGTGCTCAAGTGATGAAGTTTAATTATTGGCTAAATAAAATCTTTTCAGGTGTGTTTTATTATTTATTTTTTATCACACAGAAAACTTTCTTGACAATTCACATCAATTTTAAAAGGATGACAATAAAAACAATAAACACTTAATTAGAAAATGTTATCTTCAATCAAATGTCTGAAATAGCAGCATAGTAGGCGTTCCAATACTAGTGTCTTTCAAAAATGTTATTCACTTCTTACTGTCGGCTAATTAGTCCAGTATTGAGTAAAGCAAATTTTTCAGAGTTTTGGTAAGGATGTAAACATTGGTAAGGCAGGTAAAGGTGCACCTTGGGGGTTATTTTTACAGCTACGTTTTTGCTTTATTTTAAGACTATTGCGGATTACCTTGTCTTGAGAATCAGATTCAGGTGTGGTACACATTCCTGAGATAATATCCTCATGTGAGAGTTTTTCTTCTGTAGCTGGCCTACAGTTTTATTCATATGTTTGTACAAAAATAGAATTTCATTCACTGTATTAGGATCCAAGGATGCCTCCAGCTTGGTAACTGTTAGCCCAACCACAGAAAAAAACTCGTTCACTTGGGTTAGATGTCCCAGGAATAGTATCTTTTTACCGAAGAAGCCAAATTTAGAAATCTAACTTAAGATACCTTCCACCATTCAAGTGGAGCAGGAATTCTAACAACTTCGTTGAAATAATCTATAATTTCTTGTTCAACTGAAGTGTTATGTGTGATGTCAATCACCATTACTCCATCAAACATTCTGTGGTTTTTACCCGTTTAACTTCAGATTCATCATCCTCTGTCCTTTGCTGTTTGATTTTATTTTCTGGGATGAAATCAGCAACATGGTTCCTATCTGTCTCATCTATTTTATGCATTTGTTTTGTTTGATAATGTTCCTATATATCTTGCGTCTCAGGCCATTGCCACAATTGAAAGAATTGAAACAGAATTTTGAACTATTACTTCAGGTTGGTTTGCCATCATTTGGTATCTCAAACCTCTTACTGAAGCCATCTCTTATTTTATATTTTAAGTTTCTGTGCCACACCTGAATCTAACTCACTGGTTTCTAAATTTCTCACAAGGTTATGTAACAGGACATTGACTTAGCTACCAGTTGGAGATTTTTCCTTTGGCAGTTCTTTTGTACTGGAATAGGGACAATGTCCTTCCCTGGATGCTGCATGCATGTTTGTTGCATTGACAGTAACTAGACAGGAGATGTTTTTTTGGATCTACCTTAAAATCAGTTGTCACATCCAGAATAGCTTTTGCAATATGAACACCTGTATGGCACTCATGTATGGTTTTCAGTGCCCAGTTGCCATCAATAAAGTGGCCAGTAATACTGATATGTAACCATCCAAAGCACATGTTGTCCAGATATCATTTGTCAGGGACATAGGCTTTCCTTTAATTTCACCTAAAACCTCGATCTTGCATCCAAAGATATTTTGTGGAGGTACTTTGTTACTGTGGTTCTGCCTAGTAGCTTGCAATCTGGGTGCAGTGTCCTCACAAAATTTCCTAATCCAGCCCCTTCTACAATGCTAAGTGGGCGTGTATCCAATGTACACATAAGTGCCAAACTTCTGGTAATTTGGTCACTCTTGGCTGCACTCATTGGCTATCTGTTCCATTTCATATCAGTTTCCCCACCAATGCTGAGGCTTGTCTTAATCCTAAGCCTGAATTTTGGGGTTTAGGGTTACATTGCCCAAAGAAGGTCAAGAATTAACAGACTGAGGTTGGGGATTACTATTTTTTATTCTACAATAACAATTACTAAAATATTAACATTCTATCTAACAAAGAAGCCACCTGAACAAGTTACCTAATTTACTGAACTTAAGATAGTTTATACATGTGAAAGTTAAGGTGGCCTTAGCTGTGGCCCAACCTCAAAGGTTGACAGTCAAAGATGAATATGAGGGAGGAAGAAAACCTTAAGGTTGGCCTTAAGGTGGAGTTTTGCAGGAGTTTAATGTCAGCATAAATTGAGGTTGGGCAACAACTAGTTGTATGTTTGTGTAAAAGTTTACTCTAGGTAATTATGTTCTAGCCATTTAATGTTATTCTAATTACGAAGGGTAAATATAGGAGATACCCCATAATTGTACTATTAAAAGAAAATATAAGAAATATAAGATACACGTATGTCCTCTGAAGGTCAGAGATATGCAATAAAATATGATAAAGAGAGGTTACATGGCAACAGTAGTTAATAAAAAGAATAAAAGACAATAAAAGATTGATTGATTGATTTTAATGTCGATCTGAGGGGCTCTCACCCACCTAGCTCTAAATAAGACACTTTAAGTAGCTCGTGCAATGCAGCCGCCTTAAAGCTAAATAAAAAACTAAAAACCTTAGTGGTGGAGTGACACCTCAAATTGCAAGAGTATTAGTAACAAGTTTATTAATAATTAATACCATGCAACACATAAATAATAATATTACATGCAAAACAACAATTGACATATACTACATGACATAGGAGATCTGTAATTATCGAGCTTAATTTATGTTGATGTGATATTAACTGTTAATGTAAAGTATATGCATTATAAAATACTAAAATACAATAAAATGTTAAACTTTACTAACAGTGCTCAGATCGCACTAAATGACCTTAATAACAACTTTAACAATGATTAGTACAACGTAACACCTTCAACATCAGTATTATGTGACCTATACATATAATTGACATAGACTAGTAAAGTAATACATGAAATATACGCTCTATGGCTATGCAAGCTTAGTTTATTGATCTGCTATTGACTTCTAATGTAGTAAATATACATGTCAGTAGTCTTATAAATGCTAAGATGCAATAAAATCTAATAAATTTTATTGAGGACTAAGTCCTGATCCTGTCCGCGACCCTTAATTGTGGACAGTCAGTGAAAAAAAGGTAAAATGGGCGGGAATACTAAATCGGTATTAAAGCCTGGGATTAAGTTCAGATCGGCCTCAGGAACCCTGAGGAGGCCCCAGGAGACCCCACAAGTTCCCGGCTGTCCCAATCTGGGCTTAATCCTTTAGTAGAACAGAGACATAAGATTAACCAAGCTGCTGATTTTTTGTCCAGAAATCAATTTGATCCTGCTTCTTGCTTGGTCTAATATAGTTGTATACAGTCGTAGGTCTCACTATTTTCACAGTTCAGCTGACTAATAGGGCCTTTTCACATCTGTTCAAGTTTAAACCAGCTACACAAAAGCTACACAAAGCTCCATCTTTGTAACATTTATTAAATATTTGCACAATAATGCTTGTAAGGTAGCCACAAGAAGTAATTACATGACAGCTTTGAGAGATTCCTGTGATTTGCCAATTCTGTTGTTTAAGGATGAGAGAAATTCAGATGTTTGACAAATCACTGAAATTAAATAGGTCATTAATTCTTGCGAAAACACACTTATCTTTTTCTTCTCTCTTTTGAGATTGTCAAATATGGTTTTGACATGCAAAAAAATTATACTAGGCACTTGGCTAGAAGTGACGTCATTTTTTACAAAGGGATGCCAGCTTGTTGGTTAAATCATCCAAAACTAACAGATTCTGGATCAAAACACCTCATATTGAGATTCCATTTCTGCCTGGTTTCACTATGTCCTGTAACTATATTGAAATACAATTAAATAGATATTGATGCTCCTTGACTTGCACAATTTTGAGTCTATCTCCTGCATTTAGGAGATCAGGGGCCTCCTGCACATATGAGCATGGACTTCTGCTGGCTGCTATAAAAACACAAGGCACGTGGGCCTCAGATTGCATGATGGCAGTACATAGACTGACATGCTCTTGCTCCATCTACATTACTCCTGTGTGGTGTGTGTTTGGATGAATGGGGTCACCTCACACTTTAAATCATCGTTTTTCTTCAAAACTACCACATTCACTGAAAAATTATGTAAGGGGTGTTTCGTACTTGTGTTAGGTTGTTGCGTGTTACCCTTGCCCGTATTGTTACAAATCATAGAAAGTATACTCATTTTACACCCATACTAAAGAAACTCCACTGGTTGCCTGTTAAGTACCGATGTATGTTCAAAACTTCAACACTAGTTTATAAATTTTTACATAGTGGTTCGCCTTCCTATTTTCAACTGTTCTTGTCTCTCAGCAGTTGTTCCTATAGTACCAGGCGTAGTCACCCAGATCACCAATACCTTACAGTTCCTCCTTTTCGCTCATCAGTCTTTAAGTCAGTCAAACAATTTGGCCTTAGTTTTACCTTTGATGCTCCTAAGATCTGTAATGAACTCCCTCATGATGTGCCCAATGTAGCATCAGTGTCCTCCTTCAGAGAGAAGCTCAAAACTTACCTGTTTGCAACAGCCTACCCACCATAGCCTCCCCTGTCACCCCTGTGTCTCTTTGGTATGACCTGACTATGTCCTCTGATTAACGTTATCTGCCTTACTTTTTTATTATTATTATTATTATTATGTATTTATACTCAGCGCAATATCTCCATATACTACAGGACTCAAAGCGCTATTTAACCAATCCGACTGTACAGGTACAACCCCAACTCACAAGTAACTGACATTCCCCTAACTGGAAGATAGAGGCTCAAGGATGACCATTTATCAACGTCCTTGAGGTTCTTTAACCTGCCACTGGGGATAGGACCCAATGACAGAGGACCGCCATTTTAAGTGGTCATCCGAGCCACTATGTATCTGCCTGTACCTGGGATTGAACCCACGTCCTCTGAGTTCCTAGACAAGTGTGTTACCTGCTAGGCCACAGTGGCATTACTTTATGTACAGATGCGCCTTAGAGTCCATAGGTGATAGAGATTAAGTGCTATAAAAGTTCACATTAGATTAGACTACTCCTTCGAGGAGCACATTCCTTATTCTTGCAATTGCATGTGTGGGAAGGTAATTCACATTCACTAAAAATTATATAAGGGGTGTTTTTCCTACAGGGGTTGGGTGGTTATGTTTTACTCCTTCTAAGAGCACATACATCATTCTAATAAATAATTCTACAAAATAAATGTATAAATATGATATGATGATATGATAAATATGGACAATTGGGTTCTTTTTTACATACCAACATCTTGAGTCTATATGTCATGATGGTTCACTTAGCTAGGATCTGACCTCTTATGACTTTGACGTGGGTCGCTGGCATGGAATAGTATTTTCAGCCTGGAACTGTGAACATTTCTGGGGTTTTAAATTGTATTTATTTGTATTTGTTGTAATTGTTTTAAAAATGTATTTAATTTTTGTACCTGAGCTTTTGCTGGCGTCAGGTTTTTTTCCAACTTTACTATATCACCTGGTTTGGCTGGGCTTTAAACTCTATTATTAACGTTATTTTGACCTCAAGATCAGATGGAAATGTAAAGGATTGATTGTTTTATTTTGGTACAGTATATGGCTGTTTATTTTCTACGTGTAATGAAATTTCTCCCATAGATCTACGAAACGCTAATTCTGATTTCTACTGATTTAGTTCTTGAAAAATAAATTAACTCAATTAAGCATTATTGAAATACACAATGAATATCAGTTATATATCAGTTATATATCTGCGGTGGCTTCTTATAAATTACTTATTACTGCATTACAAAATTACAAACCACATGGGAATGCCAGGCATACAGCAAATCCTAGTAATACTTTGAACATGGAACACATTATGATGTTCTCCTTACAGATCTTTCTAAGAAGTTTGCAATGCCTTTTAAACTTGTGTGTGTTTCAACAAAAGAAGGTCCTGAACTCTTATAGAATCTGATGTTTTCAAAGCAAGTCATAAATTGTTGTTGCATAAGCTCCTGAAAAGTCTTCTAACACATATGTAGAATGATTATTTTTTCCTAATTGGAATATCCATTCAGTGTCTTAAGTGCACAAACACGTGAGTTAGGAACTAAGCAAGAGCATTTGGAAACTAACGAAAACAAGTATCACTATATATCAGGACTTAAAGCTTTAACAGCACTACTAATTTAATCATAACATTGTAAACGAAACAATATATTAAATGCTCAAACAGTGAGATATATGCTGTGTGTATATTTTGAAATGTTCACTTAAGTTTAAGTGAAAGCAGAGCAAAAATATTGCAAGATCTGAATAGTTTCAATAGCTGGCATTCATACAGTGTGCGTGTTGTATTTTATTTGAAACACTGGTCACTTTGAAATGGTTTATGACTCAATCACAAAACAATTCAAAACTTGAAAATACTGGGTACAAAAGATCTTTTCCTTCCAAGAATTGTGTTACCTTTTCTTCAATTGTTCTCTGAAATGAACAAAAAGACCTTCAACAAAGGCTTCAGATTTTGATAATCATTGTCAGCACCAGCTGCAATTAAATATTAGCATAACACAACGTCAGGCTTGCATAAAACGTTAAAAAGTCTATGTATCAATGTACTTTTACAATGCCAATATTCCTTTTGCTTGTCCATAAACCAGTTCATTCACTCTTTTTAAACAAGAAATTGCCAGAGGGGCAACAGTGACTAACATACAAATATAATTTATAGTATTTTCATTTTACTTTTTATTAGTGACATACAGAGAGAAAGTTACTGATTTGATGCAAATATTCCGAAAACTGAGTTACACATTACTAGAGGGCTATTTCTTTAAAAATCCCCAGTCGTCTGTGGCTAGAATAATAACACAAACAGGGGGAGATTTTCCACAATCAGTGGGGTCACTTTTAAATTGGAAGCCATTAGATTCACATGAAAAATTTCAGAATTGTGTCTGATTATTTGATTTTAAAGGTTAATTTAGTGCATTTTAACGATGCCTTCTAGTAAGAAAATGTTACCAAATGCTAGGAAAAGAGTTATCGCGTCAGCAAGGGCTAGAGTGTCAGTAAGGAAAACTAAGAAAGATTCTTTACAGCTCCACAGGTTCATACTTAGAAAGGGTAACCAAGAGAACTGTAAGTACATTAAGCACTGCTGATCCAGTCATTGGCCCTCTGCACCATCAACAAATGACGCTATCATGAGTATGCTACATGAAATTAAAGAATCCAATGCTGCCTTAGCCCAGAGATTGGATAAAGTTGAACAAACGTCAACTAGGGATGCCACACCACTTAATCCTCAGTCACATATGTCTAACTTACCATCACACTCATCAGAGATGGGCTCTCCTCAGCCGAATACAAACAACATGGATCCAGTCACTCAAATTAGGGATTAGGAATCACTGTCAGGACCACGGACAACTCCTTAATGCACCAGTACACCCTCCCATACGCAAGCTGCATCAAGGTGCCCAGAAACCAAGAGCCACCACAACGGCTCCTTCACAGATCCAGGACACTCTCAGATCTCGCCTGGACAGGCGTGACGCCGTCATTCCGAATCTCCAGACTCTCAGCTCAAATGCGACAGTGTCAGATGCTGTGAAAAACCTACTAACATCTTATGAGGGTCTTCCCCAGTGGGTAGCTAGCCAATTCACCAATATGTATGCAATGTCTGACCCCATATTAGTAAAACAAGCCATACTCCAGATTACCCTGGTAATGTGTGATGCAGCATCACTCCCATGGGCAGCAGTCAAGTCGGCATGGGCCTCCTCTATGCATGAGGTGGAAGAGGGTTTGTTGACATGGGCGGATTCCACACAATGGACGATCAATAGGTTAATTGCCTCTCAGGCATCACTGGCACAGCCTCAACTATCCACAGCTTCTTCAACCACGAAAAGGCCCTGCAAGTACTCCAATGAAGCTTCATGCTCCCATGAAAGTCACCATGGAGCTTACTCTCATATTTGCTCGCATTGTTATAAACAAGAGAAGCAATTCACCCACCCAGAGCACAAGTGCAACGCCAAACAGAGACATAGTAATAGAACACAGCAGAACAGTAATTAGGAATTAATAAAACCAATTGAACATAGGTTAAAGGAGGTCAACCAAGGACATAATAGTAGTTTGGTTAATGAATTTGTAGACATTGAATCACATATAAATTCCAAAAAAAATCTCTACTGAAATAAAATGTCTGTCGTAGTGTTCATATTAGTGATTTGGTGAACCACAGAGTCGATTTCTCAGTGTTACCTTTTCATGAACATTGTTGCAAGACATAATTTTGTAAATAATGTTTATAGTACTAAATACCAAAATGTATTTGAAAATAATTATATGTATGTCCCATGAGATGACATCCAATCTGATAGAAATGGTCAGATCGCTTGTGTGGAAACACCACATTTAGTTTTCTCACAATTACATGATACTGATTTGTACACGATTGATGTAATGAACATTTATTTTTATGGAAATTCTGATGATTCAGATCATTACTATGTTTATGTTTACACAAATCCTCGCACGAATCAGGGAGGATTCTATATGTTGAAAATTTATTGAGTTTCTGATGAAATGGCGTTGTTGGAATGTTTATGTCATCCCATGGCCCCCATCTGGGTTATGGCCACCCTGCAATTGCACATATTTTTCCCATAAGGGGTACAATTACTGATAGTCCTAGACAGGAGGCCAGACGAGTTTATAGCAATTTCATTCAAGATTGTTTTATTTTTAAATATCATGGCATGCTTTATCGTACTTTTATGACTAAGGTCATTGATCATTTTTAATTATGCAATCTTTGTCTTGCAACAGCCCTAACACATGCTACAATGAGACAAGTCACTTATTAATCAACACCCCTGACAGCCAGACAATGGACCATTCAAGGGTTTTATGTAATGGCGCTATAAACCTTAATATTGACCAAGGCACAACTCGGATGGGTCATAATAAAGTGGTGTCTGATATTAATGATCCATCCAAAACCAAGGGCTACATAGGATTACAACCCACTGATTTTTCATTCATTGGCCCTGGTAGGCAGACAGGGGACACCTCATATGTAAATAAATATCTAAGAATGGCAAGAATAATTAGGCAATCTGGCCTGCCCAAATATAAGCAGATACGCATTCCTTTGAAATCTGGTTTGAACATTGAAGTTTGGAAGGCCCATCTCCATGATTACCCTGATAAGATGTTGCTTCAATATTTGTAGTATGGCTTCCTCTTTTCCCTTCAGAATCACAAAATCTTGAATAATCAGAATATTAAATTTAGATTTATTTGTTGTTTTACGTCGCGTTCAACAGCCAGGGTCATATTGCGACAGGTAGTTTACAGTTGGAGGAAACCAGTGCATACTGCACTGTAAACCACCAGGCATCGGCAAGTAACTACCAACTTTCCAACATGAAGCGCCCGGCCCGAGATTCGAACTGGCGTTGAACTCTAACCGCTACACCACCGAGCCCCCTAATCAGAATATTAAGAACCATTATTCAGCTCTTCAGTTTCCACTTGCAATTGACCAGTACTTGGCAAAAGAATTACCTGAAGGGGTCATTATTGATCAATATACATTTCTCACCTGTATTAACTCACCCCAAGGACATAGATAAGCGTAGGATTGTACATGATCTCTCATTTCCTAAAGGGTAATGACGTTGCAAGAGCATTCAGAAATCTTCATGTGGACCCAGCTTACACCTTAAAATTAGGTATAAAATGGAAAAATGATGCTTTCATTGACGTTTCTGTCATGTACGGCTGGGTCCAAGGAAGCACAGCATTCCAGCGCATCAGCGACGCCATCACATTCATCATGGCCAAGCACGGCATCAGAATGTTTGCTTATATTGACGACTACATACTGGTATCTCCAAGAACTACTGCTGATGGTCACTTTCGACGTCTGGTGTCACTTTTGTCAGAAATAGGACTGCCTAGCAATCCTGACAAACAAACCTCAACTTGCAGGAGCTTGACATGTTTGGGAATCAGATTTGACCTTGACAACAACACAATGAGCACTCACCCGGCCAAACTTTAAAGCATATATGCAGACTGAAGAGATAAGAGAGTGACTACTGAGTGCCAGGTAGTCGGATCATACCGACATGACTCAAACAAATTGGTCAATGCCAATGGGGGTTAGAGAGAGTAATTTGAAAATCCATGCTAACTAAAGCCTTCTGCGCCTGGATGTTCATGTGTGTTTAAATTTTGGTGTACACCACTCTAACACTGAGAACAACATATCTTTGTGATTATGCCCTTCACGTTTAAAGTGATGGGAGACTGGTGTAATCTGTCCTTCTTTTTGTACTGAGAATTTGTGCTCATACATTCTTTTCCTGAATGCCCTGCTGGTTTCACCAACATATTGTTTGTGGTATTTCTTGCAAGAAATTAAGTATATGACATTACTGAGCTCGCAGGTAATATTTTTTGGTAAGCCATCAAGTTGAAATGACTTTTTGGTGAAGTTACATTGTACTGACTTGATTTTCTTTATTAAGGGATAGAATGTGCATTTGCCTATATATTATTACTGGTCAAATATAATGGATCAATAATAATACAATAACAGACTTTAATACACCTAAATATACCTGGATCCAACAACTCCACTAAACATATAGTTTATAAGGTCAATTCCACCTGTACCTGCTCAACCTACATAAAACCGGTTCAGGGCTGGTTCAGAGCAGGTTCAAACAGGGGTTCAACCCACCAACCCCAAAAGTACTTCAGGGAGTCCAGTTGATCATAAATCATAGCCTCTGATGAGACTGCACCTGTGATAGAACACTCGAAATACAATTAACACAGAGTTAATTATATAAAGCAAATTATATTTTATTTACCTGTCCGTAGCATAAACAGGAAGTTAATTACTTTTGATCTATGCAGACTACCTGGCTACTAGTAAAAAGCGTCATCTTAGTTGGACAGCATTTCAGTCGCTTTTAGGCAAACTGTTATGCATCCATAAGTGTGGATGCCCAGCTCGTATTTTCATCAATAGAATGCTGGCACTATTTAGAGCCAATACAGGAGCTAAGAAAATATTTTAACACCAGAATTCCACCAGACATAGGTTGGTTTCTCAACTTCCTACCATCATTCAGGAAGTTTATGCTACCCCTACTTTTAACTTGTACACCTCGAAATGCTCAATTTGGTCATTGCTCTCAAACTTTGGGCACCGAAATGGGCTCACTGTACAGTCAAGTTCTATTGTGACAATCTAGCTGTTGTTCAAGTGGTTAACACTGGCAGAACCAAGGACGAGTGGCTAGCTCTGGATTTAAGAAACATTTGGCTTATCTTGGCTGCACATGATATATCACTTAAAGGTTGAACATATCAAAAGGTCTCACAATATAATAGCAGACATGCTTTCCAGAGTTTGCTCAGATAAACCCATAGATCATGATCATGAGACATTTGTACATGGCATAAAATAACCTTCTTCACCTCAGAACATTCTTGGCGTATGATATTTATGGACTTGCCTATTCTGATTTCTATTCATAATATGCTTGTACCAGAACAACATTTCCCTTAAGGTCATCTCAACATACCTCTCCTCCATCCAAACCAAAGCTAGGCTGTACAACTGGGACAACTCAGCCATTCACCATCTCTCTGTTCGGCGATATATACGCAGTATCACCATCAACTCACGCTTCAACCCCACCCCCAGAGGGGTTTTTGATTTGCAAACCTTATATAATATTTCTGTGTCATGTGACATCCTCTCTGATCCCATACTATACAGGGCTATTTTCTTCACAACCTTCTTTGGTTTTCTTCGCATGTCGAACATGGCCCCACATAGTGCCAAAAAATTTGACAAAAATTGGTATTTTCTTAGGCAAAACCTCATTTTTGCTCACCCAGGTGCTCACCTCTTAAAATGGACAAAAACCCTACAGGATCATAAAGCACACCATTGGATCCAACTTCCAACCATTAAGAATCATTTCCTCTGCCCAGTAAGAGCTTTGAAGTCCCTCCTAGAGACTAGACCTCTCCTTCCTCTGGCGCCATTCTTTACAACCAACTTCTACCCGTATAGCCAAATTATTGACACTCATGTTAGGGATGCACTGGAGAAGATTTTGATCCATAGAAATATACCACTCAGAGGTCAAGGCTTCCACACATTCAGATGCTCTGGAGCCACACTGGCTTTTGATAATAACGTCCAGGTTCAAGACATTATGGCCCATGCGCTCTGGAGGAGTTCCTCAGTATGGACATACTTGCAAAACACATCACAAACCCCTTCCATCATCCCTTCCACATTCGCCTACCTCCCCCATACCGCCTACCTTTTAGCTGGGCTTGGGAGCCTTCTTAAAATCTTACAAGTAATATTTTAAAAATCCCATTGCTCTAGTCTACTAACATGTAAATAAAAAATGCCCAAACAGAAAATGTCTTTCTCATAACCTTTGACCTCTTGTTTGACCCCTCGAGGTAGCATGACCCATCTTTAACGTGTAACAACTGAACTCTGAAAGGCATCCTCAGTTCCAAGTCAAGCGACTGTTCAGGGCATGGCCCAGTTTGTGGCCTGCCTCATCAGTTGCACACTACCTTAAAATTTAACCTACCTGTATAAACCTCTTTCTAGTTATGTCACTGGCCAGCCAATCCCTTTGAAACCCCAATCACAGTCAGTGGGGTCACTTTTAAATTGGAAGGCATTTGATTCACATGAAAAATTTCACCCTCTACCCACCTCTTGAAGCAAGATTGTGGCATGATCTGATACTTGATAGACCTTAGTGGTTCTGTATTTAGGCAGGACCTGGCTGACCCGGGTAACCCCCTACCGACTTGACTCTAGGATTCCTAGGTTTCAATTTCATGGTTGAGCTTGACCCCTACAGGTCTGACCCCCCTGTAGCGAGGTCTCCTCGGATTGATGTGGCTCAACTATTAAATTTAGAGTTTTACTTCATAGAATAAGGCAGGACCCGGCTGACCTGGGTACCCCCCTCTCTACAGTCGCTTAGTCCAAGGTCGAGCTTGACCCCCCTAGAGTGAGGTCTCTTCGGATTGATGTGGCTCCTCCTTCTATTATGGGTTGTTTTGGTTTTGACTGATAAGCTGGACCCCTATTGGATTTGCCCCCTTTAGGGCAGGTTCTGACATACCCTGTCATGATATTAGGGCTCATATGGCTGGACCCTGAGGACACTGTATTCCCCCACCAAATATGACAGACTAACAATCCCTTGACTTATAATTTACACATTAATTATAGTTTTACCACATGGTATCAGAGTAACCTGAAGGTACATTTTCTTTTAACCAGTATGGTATATTTTATTTTTATGTGTTATTATATTGCCCATTGGTGCCTTCTTAAAATCTTACAAGTAATATTTTTAAAAAATCTCATTGCTCTAATCTACTAATATGTAAATAAAAATTGCCCAAACAGAAAATGCCTTTTTCATGACCTTTGACCTCTTGTTTGACCCCTTGAGGTATCATGACCCATCTATAATGGTGTAACAACTGAACTCTGAAATGCATCCTCAGTTCCAAGTCAGGCAACTGATAACATATATCGGGATAATAAGAAAATATTTGATTAAACATTTATATTCAACAGGGAGAAATTAGAAATTTTTTAAAACAAAAGCACCTGTCAAACTTCAACAAATTAGGATAAAAATTTAATAAAAAATTTGGGAACATTGTTTAAATAATTGTGTGAGTAAATAAGATTTGTTAATGAATTATAATAAAAAGTTACAGTAGTTCATTTGATTACACTTTAAGTTATTACATTTTGTTTTGTGCTTTGTTTATATGTTATTTGTAGAAAAATTATCAAAAAAGGTTTTGGTCATGTCACTTAAGCTGCAGATAAGTTGGAAAGGTCTAATCATACCTCCAAAACTTTGCTCATGCCTGTAGACGATAACTGCCAAAACATATTTTGATAGAGTGATATTCAAGGTACAAAAGACTACAGGAGCAGTATAGGCCATCTGAAAACCAAGTGCAAAAGCAATAACCATCCCTTTTCAGAGAAAATTTTAAATACAAGGTTCTATTATCCTTTCTTCAGAGTTTTGGGTACTTTTGTGACAATCTTTGTGTTCACAAGGGCCTTCAGCTGTTGCATTGATCATTCCTGAAATGATTGGTAAAGGATTGTTGCAAGCAGTTCCCATAAGCTGTAATTCACATTATATTCCCCTGGCCAATGCTGGGTGACCTGAAGAATGAACTCCAGATGTTTCATGACAAACAATAAAAGCCAGCCATGTTGTGTTTCTGTCGCATGGAGCAAAGAGAGATTAATGATTACAAGCCAAGGAGTAAGCCAGGATGGGATAAAATTATTTATTAGTACAAACACATACTGCAAAAAATACAAATAGTAACATTTACTAACATTTACTAAAATTAGACACACAAGGATTACTAAAAATTACTAAGCTAGTAATCACTAACGGCTACTAAACATTTTACTTCCATAAATTAGTACATTTCAACCAGAAGAGTAAACCACTAAAACAGCTAAGAATTACTAGCAGTAACAATTAAAATAGCTAAGAATTACTAACACTAACATTAATATAGAGATGTTTACAAGTTACTGAAACAAGAAGTTACCAACCATTAAGAATGATTAAAGATTAAGAATAAGTAATAAATATTTTTTCCACAGGGGGGGAACTAAGGGGAACTAAGGTTGGAGTAAGAGATTACTATAAAGTGGGATTGTGGTTGTGATGGGTACAGTGATATTAGTTAGTGGTGAGAGGGAACTAAGCCCAAATACCAAATAGGGGTAGTTAAAAATGGGGTTGTAGTAATTTTTTAAAAGCAAGGGAGACAGAGCCCTGAGAATGGGGATTGGTGACTATATAAGACCAGACAGAGTCTGAGGACCAGGTACCATGTTTCTGGATACGAAATGAATGGAAGGTAATTGCCTAGGGGTCCATACCAAGGAATGATGCAATGGAAGCAAGAGTTTTTCTAACTTTAGATTCAGTGAGAGAGACAAAGGAGCAACCCTAGGGTATGGCAAAGAGGGGAGTATCAGGGGGAAGGGGAAATGCATTGATCATAGACTGAAGGGCAGAGACTGGACAAATAGGAGAGGGAAAAAGGACAGGGATTTGAATAGTGGCAAACTGGGATTGTTTCTGAAGAGTTTTGGACCACTTGATAATCAAAGTGGCGAACCCTTGATGGGGAATGAAGCCACCCCTACAAAGGTTGGTAAGGGGGGGGGGAGTGGAGACAGAGGGGAACCAAATTAGAGAGCCTGATAAAAAACCAAATAGGCCGTGAGGAAGAGGGGTTCATAAATATAGCCAATGGGGAGGGAGGAACAGAGGGACACTATGGAATACAGAGACTGGATATCAAAAATACCTTTGACCCACCTAATAGTGGGAACATTGATGGCAATGCTGCAGAGGGCAAGCGGAACAGAAGGGTGAGTGGACGGGACAATGACTTAAATTTTGACCTAAGGGAGGATAAGTAGGCCTGAATGCTCGGGAGAGAGATATTATTGAAGGAGAGGAATTCAATGAAAGCCAGAATAAAGGAATAGGAGACATCTAGGATATCTAGATTACTGAACTGTAAGAACTGAAGAAACAAGGTAAAGTGGGAGTAATGGGCTTTAAGAGTCTTGGGTCTGTAAGCCGATGCAAGTCTGGAACCTGCCAGGTCAAGCAGAGCCTGAAAGGCTGGGGTGGCATCTGAAAAATTAAACATGTATACTAGGTTATATATCCAGGTTAATACTTAGCGAACTGCTATTTACATGACACCAGACTGGATGTTCAATAATAGTTGTTAATTTTTCCACATTATTATCTACTAAATGCCAGCGTGACAAGAGGTCAGCACACTCGTTATCTCTGCCCTTAACATGGACAACCTTAAGGTGAATGTCTTTTGAGGCTGTTTCCAGCCAAATATTCCGCCCTATGGCTGCCAAACCATCATCTCTGGTAAAACCTGTGTTAACAACTGACACAACAGCTATATTATCACATCTCAATATTACACATTTGCTTTTCCACAGGGCACCCCAAAGTCTCAGAGCTAGTAAAATGTTCCCATTTCAAAGTGTACTATTGTAAACATTGAAAGGGCTTCGTTGACCTTAAACTGATAAGCATACACACACTAGTTGAACTGACCACCCAGGCCTGATAAACAGTGGCTGAACGCGTAGGCTTCATCAACATAAAATGCATCATTCCAATATAAGCACAATAGAGGAAAATCAGCTGGGTTGACCTTAAGTTGATAAAAAACTCTTGAAACTTCAATTTTTAGCATTAATGCACCCCCTCCAAGGGACCTGAGTCTGTCAGTAAAAGTGTCAATAGAAGGGTAACTGAGTTTAAAGGCTGTGCCCATGTATATATTGCTATCTGTAAAGTGGTTGACACTAGCTCCTGCCTGCCAAGAGAGGTTAATAATTACTCTCCTTTTGTCGCTATCTTGCTTTGTTTGTGTCATAAAAGGAGAGATGTGTGCTTTGTTACCAAAAGGCTTGGTTTAGAAAGGGCCATAAATTGCCTTATATCGGATCTCATCCTGTAAATATGCTGACACATGCTCTGGGAAGAGGCGAGCGAATGCGTGACTCACAGTGGCATTGATGAAATCCCCATAGTTTCCTTTGAAATCCATGGGGAACCCATAACGTAGAAAAAGAAGAAGTTGCCTGCCCCAGTAATCCCTGGCAAGTTCCTCAAGCAAATCAAAATTAATATGAAAATTCACCTGAACACGAGCCCCTAGAGAGTTGGGGCATTTGAAACTGCTTACATGATAAGACAACTTCACAGGATCCCTGCATAGCTTGGAGTCCACAACACACTTTTTAAAATTTTTATATCCACAAACTGCAAGGGGTACAGGGGAATAAAGCCTGTGTGAGACTGCTGTTGTGTCACAAACTGTACCAGATTCTGACACTTGTTGTCAAGTAATCGTATATCAATTTGTGTTAATTGTTGTTTAGAAACAGAAGCCAAATTGTGTTGGCCCAGATCTTTCACTTCAATGCCTATATGGGAGAGCCTGTCACACATGTAGTTTAGGTCATTCAATCCCTGGTCACGTGTTACAGGTGGAAAACCAGAACCATCTTTCTGTATCAAATCAACATTTCGGATATCAGAACTTTTGTCACACATACACAAATTAGTTTTTTCACAAGAAATATCAGTTGCAGTATCTGTAGTGGTATGAGATGTTAACTGACCACTGAGTCACTGTTTTGACACTACATTGCCGTTCTTCCTTCTTTTGTTGTTATATTGACTTTCTGTGTGGTTGTAGAGATGACTATAGGTGTATAGACAATATGTGCAAACATGTTTATGTGTAATTAGGCCCTGGTCATGGTCTGAGGTCTTGCTACCCCTACCCTCACATGGCACAGTACTCTGTTTCCTGGGCCCTTTCTTGTTGTGCCGTACACTGCCATTGTCCACTTGACTGCCATGTGAGCTGCTACTACAATTAATGTAAGTCTTACATACTATATTGACCCTCTTGAGGTCACTCCAGGTGATGAGCCCGTCTTCCATTCCAGTTAACATGACTAAGTGAGCACCTTTTGCTGCTGACCAGCAGTGGTCACACATGTTTTGAAAAAGTTCAGTCAAGTATTCTACCATATTAGCACTGATATACATGTCAGTTTCCTCTTGCACTGATTGCAGAAAGCCCAACACAGACTGTGCCAGGTGTAAGCTGTTCATAACTCACTCATGCCTTAAGGTGTCCAACAAAAGCACAGTCTTGGGGCCAGACCACTTTGACTTTTTCTTTCTTACTTTTAAGTTTGCTGGTTGCTTGGGTGGCTGTATGGTTAAGCTGCTCCAGACTCTGCTGCACTCGGTTCTGGTCCACCGTTGTAGTACATAAAGCCTGAATGCTGGGGATTATGCGTTGTTCAGCATTGGGTACAGGCGCCATAATGTTCTGAGTTATGAGGCTTGGTTGCTGTTGTTGTAGCTGCAGTGTAGTATAGGAACCTTTGGTAGTGGAAGTGAAGTCTGCTTGGGCAACTGAGCACTCATTGCTACAGGGTTAAACCCCATCCCTTGTGCACTGATTGAAGCCATGATACTGTGGAGTGCCATTACCCCCACCTGCTTGAGGGGCAGCCATCCTTGAGTGCTGAGGTTGGCCTGTATGCTGGGAAGATTGTTGTGTTTGTACAGCTTTGACAGGTCCTTGGTGGCTGGTTCATATGTGTTGACCCTGGTGTACATTCTGACATGCAGAAAACACTGTTTCAGTATGACTCAGTTGGTTCACATTTGTAGCTGTATGTTGTTTGACCCTCTGCCCACCGTGTGTGAACAGACTGGACACAGTTGAAGTGGTTGTACTAGTATTGGAGTGTGTGCTTACAGGGATCCGGACAGTCTCTGGCTGTCTGCATAAAGCTGCACTGTCATCCAGAGATATGTACCCATCTGTTCTATTTACTGTGGCAAATAAGGAACTGTCCTCACCTTGCATCCCTGCTCTCATCCTTTTGCTTTTCCTGGGGGTAGAGGTGAAAGTTTCTGCCTGTAACTCTTGTTCTATTTGTGTCATTCTGGTTGATAACTTTTGCAATTCGGCCAGTATCAATTCATCAGTTCTAAGTTGTCCTTGGTGTATGTTTGCACTAGTGGTAGTACTGGTGGATTTTGAAGCACTTCTGTTAACCGAACTACCAGAGTGACAGGACAGTATGGGGCTGGTGAATCCACTATTAAGCTGCTGGGTGAAGAAGGCATTAGGGGCCACTGTGACCTGTGTAGAAACAATGTTTGTCGTCATACCTGAACTATAGCGATGCCTGGCCACTGGTCTAATATGTGGTATTTCACACTTGCTGCAGAAATGTTCCATACACCATGCCGAAGTTTACCAGGTTTAAAACACAGAATAATCCTAATAACAAATTAACTAAAATAACACTAAACATACACAGAAAATTCACCAGTAAACACGTTTGTACCATCCAAAGGAAACACATAAACAACAAAGACCGCCAAAGGGGTCATGTGAGTGCTGAGAACATGTAAATAAAATTAAGGTGGGCAGCTAAATCTACAGCCCATCCTGGTGAGAGACTAAAGTACTGGTCAACAACTCCTGGCTTGATCAGCAGAGCCCCTAATTGGCCATGCTAACACACTCAGACGTATTTATGTATAGGAGTTTCTCATGCAGAGAGACATGTTGCTCTACCATATCTTTGTTTTTTTAAATTATCAAGGTCAGAAATTAATCAAATGGGCTACAGCACCATGTCATTTCTCGAGAACTGGCTTGCATGAGTTTGGGTATTATCCACTTGTTGGCCTTCATCTCCTCCTGTGGAAACAATTTCCATGTTTATTTGCTAAATGCCAGTAATTTTATCTTATTAATATGATCTAATCATTACTTTTGTACAAATACCTCATTTTGGTCTAAAATCAGTTTGATGGTATACCAGAGGTATTAAATTACCGTTATTACTATAAAAATTTGGACTATGGGTGTTATGTTAAGAGACACATCCTGGTCTCAGTAATACTGAGTCAGTATATATAAACACTTGTACATGAGTTATGACTCAGTCACCATTTCCACCTAGTAGAATAAACTAGTTCTGTAGAAGCTAGTCTTTCAATGTTACACCGTAAGATAATGGGATCTTATTGTAGTCTGAAGATTGACATCAATGAAGACACAAATGTAGTCCTGGATATCCTTTTATTGTATTAAAGTATCATGTGTATTGGTTCTTAGTAATATTTTCAGTTCACAAAAATAATGTTCATCAATCACTAGTATTTCACATCAAATATATTCGTCAATCATGTTCACTGAAATAACACAAACATCCAGTATTAAATACATATTTTTAATTAATAAAATCGAATTAATAGCCAAATGAGTTTCATAAAATAAAAGCCAAATAAAATAGTCGGAATTTTAATGATTCCAAAGTGTCAGTTTTGAATGTAGAAATTTAGGTTGAGCCAAAGAAAATTTAGATGTTTTCAATGTGGATGCTAATATTAAATCCCCCCCCCCCTCTTGAATAAGATGTAAGAGAGTAGAAGTAAAGCTTAGTTGCTGGACTTGTCACTGTTTGATTGATGTATAATTCACGTGATGTCCGGAGTTATTGTGCACGGCTCTTGAGTGATCTGGTAGAGAAGGTGTTTTTAATTAACTGGTTAATACCGTATAGACACATTTTAAGGCTCATCAGCATTTTATGATATCTAACTATTGTGTTGGAGAAGGTGTTTTTAATTAACTGGTTAATGGGGGTGGGGAGTAAAAACGCCACACATTTCATTGCTCCAGTTCCTAGTTAAAAAGTACTTCTTGTTTGCCCTGTTTAATTTCATTGGATGACCTTTTAATTAAAAATTTCCCGCTAGAACACTACTTTCCTCACTCTTGAGAGGGAAGTTAAACTGCAAGGACGCCATTTTATTGCTTTATGTAACATGTGTTTAAAAATTTTCATGTTGGTAAAGTGGTAATTTTGAAGTTTTCTTTTAAAGTTTTATTAACAAAGGTTCATTTTATGTTATTTTAGAGTTATATCTGGCGTCCTAATGTGTACATAGCATGGTATTATACCGTTCTGTTTTAATTGGCGACGGGTGAGTTGACAGATTTCATATTGTTAAATTTTTCATATAAATTTTATATTACATAGTAAAGTCTTGTTTACTGTCAACTCTGTGATACTTTATCTTGCATACTGTGTGGCCTAGTACTATAGTATTTTCTTCCTTGTATTCATGCGTGGTATTGAATATGCCTAAATTGTTTAATTGTTCTAAATGTGGGGAGGAACACAGGCGACCAGTAGGTAGTAAATGTCAACTCTATGTACAAAGTACTTCAAGTACTTCCACTACTGTTAGTAGTCAAAATGCGGATGACAGTGCTAATGCTCAAATTCTCAGTGCACTTAATGCTGTTTCTTGTAGGCTGTCGGCTATTGAGCAGCGGATAGACAGAACCGAGGAACAACTCCAGGATCATGTTAAGACTGGTTCCGACATAGCCGGTTCCCTGGGTTCGAGCAGCACACCCTTTCAGGATATGGATGAGGATAGTGACGCTGGGGACGACGTCGTCATTCCATCTACAAAGTTCCTTAAATCTTCCAAAAATATTCAGGATGCAGTAGATGTCAGATTACAGGAACTTGCCAAGCTAAATGAACAAGGTAAGTTCAGATCTCAGAGAGGTAACAATGATCAAGTTACTGTAAAACAACAAATACCATGGCCTCAGAATTACATTTTGGCAGGTACTTCCAAATCAAGGGTCACATATGATAGCTTGTCGAGTTTCCAGTGGATGGCAGGTTTCAGTGCTATTATTAGAGAGGAAAAAAATGTAAAAATTAAAAATGCCATGCTGGACTACATGAGCGATATCATGGAAGATGCCCAAGATTTTGGTTGGGCTACGGCAAAAGGGGCTCATGCCCTGATCCTCTGTCGTATGGAGGAGGGTAAAGTTGACTGGCTGAGCTCTGAAAAGCTAGATCGTTTGAGAAGAGCACATGCTCAAAAAATTGTTACAAATACCGGAAGTAGCTCAAATTCCTCAAAAAATAGGATTGAGGCTCAAGGAGTTCCTTGTAAATTTTACCAATCTGCCAAATGTAGTCATAAAAATGACCACACGACAAGTGGCCAGTTATATAAACATATTTGCTCTCACTGCTTTAGTTTAGGTAAAAAATTCCCACACCCAGTCAAGGAATGTAGAAACAAGCGTCAACAAGATGCAAAAAAACGAATAGGGCACTGCAGATTTGCAGTGCCCATTTCTAAAGTTGCATTTAGCAATAAAGCAAATACTACTGTCAAAGGTCCGGTTATAGGACCTGGGTTCAAAACCAGAACTGTTTATAATTCTAGTATCCACTCTGGTGAAAGTGCAAATTGGAAGTTAGACCTATATAAGTCTAACAACATGTCTTATGCACAAGTGCTAAAAATAACTGTAAATAGAAAAGCGGCTGAAGCCAAGACAAATGCCAGCAAAAATATTAATACTGGCAAGGTTGGTAACAACAATGAGAGTGTTACTGGTACTCACATGCGTCGAACTGTTAACAAGGTATTCACAGGTCATGATTACAAACATGAAGGTCATGACAAAAAGGTCAAGTTCTCTAAAGCTCAAGCTGAGGTAAACCACCAACAATCTGACAGAAATTACACTCAGTGCGAAAATAGGTTTGCCCCCCTATCAGTTGAGGAAGTACTTGGTGATATGGACACTGCTAGTGGTAACTATGTCGTGTGCACAAAAATAAACTAAACTGTAACACTTCCCCTAAAAAATCTTGCAAGGCTTCAAATAATGATTCTTCCAGTAGCAAGTCTGGTGACTTGGTCCCACGAAACAAGGCACAAGGCAGTGGTTGCCCTGACAAATTTAGTAAAGCGTCAAATAATGACACCTTGATCCAAAGTTCACCAGTTCCCTCTTCACAGAGTTCACAGAGATACAAGTACTGAAAGTAGTAGTAAATATGACTTGCCCCTGAGGATAAAAAACAAGAACATTACATACAAACATGTTTTGCCCTCTTGTCCAACTCTTCAGCATTGGGATGCTCAAAATAAATTTAAGTTTGGCTTCATTCCTCTGGGAAGCCAGCTCATGCCAGAACATTTGAATCCAATTGATGTTGATGCAGATCCTATAACCCTGCATAAGATCATGGTTGATGCTAGAGAATATAATTATTTGCAAAATCAAATAAACCTAAAATCCCAATTGAATCCAGATGTATGGGACCAATATCTGCATGGCTATTGGGACAAACAACTACCTTTACTTATTAGGTTTGGTTTCCCTCTGGATTATAATAGGGATGGTATACTCGCAAGTCAACAAACTAACCATGCCTCAGCTATAGAGTATCCAGATGATATCCAAGCTTACTTAGATGAGGAAGGTCATCATAAAGCAATATTGGGCCCTTTTAAGAAGATCCCCATTAAAAACTTACACATATCTCCTATGATGACCCGGGAGAAGCCAAATGGCCCCCACCGTAGGGTTATCATAGATCTTAGCTTTCATCAGGGTAATTCTGTTAATGCAGGTATCCCCAAGGACCAATACTTGGGCACCCCATTTATTTTGAAGCTACCTACAGTAGACACTATTACTGAACACATAAAAACCTTAGGTAGGGGCTGTAAGCTGTACAAGGTTGATATTAGTCGGGCGTTTCGACATGTCAAGCTAGACCCCAAAGAATATGATCTTTTGGGATTATGTCACGAGCGTTATTACGTCGATACGAGCCTGCCGTTCGGGTACAGGAACGGAAGTGTGCTGTTCCAGCATTTAAGCGACGCTGTGCGTCACATTATGCATCAACGTCACTTTGACGTAATAAACTATATAGATGATATTCTTGGAATAGGCTTACCCAGTCAAATTGACGCCTCATTTGACGCCTTGCGTCAAATCTTACAAGAATTAGGCTTAAATGTCTCGGAAAAGAAACTGGAAAGCCCTACTACATGCCTAAACTGCTTGGGTATCTTAATAAACACAAAAACCTTCACTATGTCCATACCACCTCAAAAATTGAGAGAAATATTGGACAAATGCTACCAGTGGCAAAAAAATGCTATTGCAACAAAAAACAATTGCAGTCTCTCCTAGGCAGCCTCTTGTATGTTAGTAAATGCGTCAGATCTTCTAGGTTCTTCCTTAATAGATTGTTAGATGCTTTAAGATCTATGGAGGACAAAAAGTACACAAAAATTTCTACTGAAGCTAAACGAGATATTAACTGGTTTGCAAAGTTTATCTCAGTGTATAATGGTGTCACGTTTTTTGACCAGAAGCCAATTGCTCATTCTATAGAATTAGATGCCAGCCTTCAAGGCTTGGGAGCTAGGTGGGGTTCTGAAGTTTACGCTTTAAAAATTCCCCTAGGGTATCTGAATCTACAATAGTACACTTAGAGATGTTGAACATCTTAGCCGCCCTTAGGGTGTGGCAGGAATCATGGAAGAATACTAAAATAGCTATAGCATGTGATAACTTAGCAGTTGTTCAAGTCCTTAACTCTGGCCACACCAGAGATTTGACACTAGCTGCCATAGCTCGCAATATACAGTTTCAAATAGCCACAATGAATGTAGAGTTAAAGGTCAACCACATCCCAGGCAAGGTCAATGTGATAGCTGACCTTTTGTCTAGATGGAATAGTCGACCCAACCCACATATAATGTTACGTCAGTTATTGCCTTTGCACCACTGGGTGCCCATAAATGAAAGTCACATTATGTTAGATTGGTCCATATAAATACATTATTTTATCAGGCTTCCCACCGACCATGGCCAAATTGGTACAAAGGGGTCTTCAGAAGACTTCCATGGCCTTCAGACCATCAACCTCAAGAAATTACACCAGTATGTTCAGACTGTTTCTAGCTTTCACAGTTTTTATGAAGCTTAATATCTCCTGCTTAACTCCCCTGATGATAATTGCCTATTTACAATTTTTGGAAAGCAATAACACGTCTGCTTCAGCCATGGCCAATCACTTATCAGCTATCAAAGCAAAGCTCTCAATGCTAGGCGTTTCAATCCAAGCTTTCCTTGATCCTAGGATAAAATATTTCCAAAAAGCCATGGTCCTTCATAGACCATTCAAAGTTAAGTTGAAAAAAATCATAGATATTGACACGTTACATCTTATTGTTAGAACCTGTGACTCCACATATATGGGGCAAGTTTTTAAAGCAGTCTACACGCTTGCCTTCTTTTCCTTCCTCAGATTGTCGAATCTAGTTCCCCATAGTGTACATCAGTACTCGGTTTTGTATCATTTAGCAAGAGGAGACATTATTCTTGCAAAGCCAGGTTTACACATATTAATCAAATGGTCCAAAACCTTGCAGTCTAGGAATACCGTAAAAATTCTAAAAATCCCTATGTTGGGTGCAAATCCCATATGTCCAGTAACTGCCATCAAAAATTTACTGGCCATCACCCCTGGCTCTAAAAATGATCCATTGTTCCAATATAAACATCCTAAAGGTTGGGCCCCTCTTACTGATACACAGGTAAGGCGTCACTTTCAGACAGTCCTTCAAAAATTAAATCTTCATAATTCCAACATTACTTTTCACGCCTTCCGTCGTTCAGGTGCCACCTACGCCTTCAACTCTAATGTGGCATTGCAGGACATCCAAAGTCATGGCACCTGGACGTCGGAATGCGTTTGGAGATACATTACATTGGATCATCAGGCTTCTGATCAAGTCTCCCTTGCTTTTCAAAAACACCTTTATGTCCCTACCTCCTACTAGCTGGGGTTTGGGCGCTTTTCCTTTATTCACACACTCTAAAACTGTTTATGTCCATTCAAAAATACGAGTTTAATCACTTTATCTTAAAGTTATATTCTTAATCTTTATAATATTAGTAATTCACTTAAGGCCACCTTAAATGATAGTCAACCTCATGCTCATCTCATAACTATTTTTCTTCTAATTTAAGGTGACCTTAGGGCCACCCCTTTTGTTAAGTTTGCCTTAAATTTCATTCTGGTAAGGTGACCTTATGTTCACCTTCCATCATTTCTAGCATTCAGGTTGCCAATTTTTAAGGTGTCCTTTATTGTTACATAAAATTTTAAATACATTAAATTATTATAGTATTAAAAGTTGAAATATTAATCTAATGTATTAAATATCATTTTACAAAGTTTTACTTGGACTGTAAATAATCTTTGGTATATTAGTGTATAAATTGTAAATAAAATATATATTTTACCCCACCCCTGCTTCTTATTTATGCTCGGAACATGAGGCAATGTACCGTATAGACACATTTTAAGGCTCATCAGCATTTTATGATATCTAACTATTGTGTTTTCATTATTATGCTTAATTTTACTATATGATAAATAGTACAATAATACACCATTCAAGTAATCTGTTGGCCTTGTGCCTTAAGTACTCTCCTTTCAAGTATTATAATATTAACATGTCTTTTTATGGTTCTGCTTTATCATGCACTCTTAGCTTAGACTTGTACATCATGTGTATATATATCTCTCAATAATACCGGAACTGTTACTATGACAAGATTGTTTAAAATACATCTGACTATCAAGTGACAAAGCAAATTCTATATACATTGTATCAATCTATCAGTAGCTGATTTTGCATGATAGTCATATTTTATAACGTACGTTGACTTTATCTTTTACTTTAACACCCTTATCAAACCTGTACATGACCATGTAAGACAGTGTAAAGCAGGGTCTTATGAAACCCTACACAAGTCAGTCAATTTATTCTTTATAATGGACTTTATTAATACTTAATACTTTAATACAAACTTCTATGGCTGTTAATTTTAATTTTGAATCATTTGGCCAGTACGTTTTTGCATGTGAGTTCAGCTGTTTTTGTTATTTAGGGGCCATATTATTTGGTCAAGTAAGGTTCAAATAAAGTGCTGGATGAAACTGATCACAAAGTCCATTTGATTCATTATCTTAGTTCATCTATGCTCAGTGTGTTTTTATATATTTTATGATACAAACAAATCTTTTCCTTTTTACCATTATGATCAAATGTCACATCTTGGATTTTATACAATTTTATAAGTTGACATTAGACTTGACCTTGGACAGCATTTGACCCAACTAGGTCATCAATCTTTACCACATTGTTGTTTTCCAAAATTTCTATCCACAATTACCTTCATTCATAGCACCAAATATAGAAATATTAGTGACATTAGATTAGTGACTTATGTAAACTTTACAAAAGTTATAAAATATATTGATCATTCAAACTAAATCTACTGATATTATGACCCATCAAAATGACCCATCAAATAAAAGCAGATTTTGTCATATTTCAGACTGTAACGTAAATATTTTTCCCCATGTGAGCGTACATCATCAGGCAAATCAAAAAGTCCTTGGAGCATCATATGCAAAGCTGAGGTCAAAATGACTTTTTTAGACTTATATATTGATGCAAAGTGTGGGACCTCGAGCAGCACACCATCAGATTGACTTCTGTACACACTGTGTCTGGGTTTAAGGAGAGGTTCAAAGTGTTTTGGATAACCACTATGTAGAAATTTGTACATCGTCTTGAAAACAGAGCAATGCTTGATAAGCAATCAACGAAGACTCTTTTTTAACAGGAGTAATATGTGAGTACTTTGTCGTATCAGCCACAATTCTGGCAAGACGGTTAGTTATACTGTAAAAGTAAGATAGTGATGCTTTAAAAAAGTGTCCATCAACTTGATTTGGAAATATGACTTTATCGCCCGCCATGCTATTTATTTGACCTATATGAAAATAAAGACTGGGTAATATTTTTTCTTCCTCAGCTTCCCTTTCTATGGATACATTTTGTTGAAGAGAAAATGAGAATTTTTTTCCATTTACTAAAAGCACACAAGATTGACGGGTTTTTTTTACCAAGTGCACCACTACTGAGTATTTTTGGCGCATGTTTAACCCCACAGTACATTACAGACCGTGTGGGTATTGTACTCCCCATTAAACCCCAGTGGTGGATAATCAAACTAAAACATCCCCCGTGGTGGTATATTCTAACATTTGATCACTCGAGAAAACAAATCACAAATGCTTGTCCTTCAGACTCAGATTACATTCATTTGTTTCATCCTGTGTTAAATATTAAAAAAAAAATTGCACCATAAAGGTGTAACTTTCCTGTAGTTTACCAGTTATAGCAAGGTTTTGTAAATATAAATCACCATAGAAGTAAAATTTTATTGCTTATTGGAAAAATAGGGTTTACATAAAATGAGACTTTAATTTAATGTCTTTATTACCAGAATCCATGCATACATGACCACATCCGGTGAAACCACATTTCCAATTTCCTTGGCAATCATTGTCATCACAACGAAGTTTAATACAAGGTCCAGTTCCAACTGGAAAAAGACAGGCCCAGGTTTTTTGCCGTTTGGTTATTTGACATAAATATATAATAAATTTTCACTAACAGTTTATACAAATATAGATGGATTCATATGATTCAGTTTCAAAATTTTACTTATAATGTAACCATATTTACAGAAATTTTGATCACAAGTTATGCTTCCATTTGTACCTTTTTGATATGACTTCATTAATCTGATACAATATGGCAAGAAAATGTGAAAAATCTTTAATTGACTATTGTTTGTGGAAGGGGAAGAAATAAGATTATAACTAATGAAATTTACAGTTGCTATTAATTTTATTGATCGGTCATGAAAACTCACTGCATGATAAGATTTAATGATTTGTTGTTTCATGAAGTATGGAATCAATTTATGTACTCTTTCTTGTCGATGTTTTAGTTTTTCTAAGGTAATAATACATCTTCAATGTAACCTCTTCAAACGAATATATCACATGGATTCAAAACTGTTTTCAAAGTAAACATCTGACTCTCTGATTATCAGTTGTCAAGAAAAATATCCTAGTAAAAGATATGGTGGATAATAAAAGTATTATTACAAATCATATGTTGCAAGCTGGCAATCCAAAACATGTTCTCAGTACTAACAACTGGAGCTACTAAGGACCTCACACTAGCAGCTATAGCCAGAAATATAACCATGTAAGTAAATCAGTTATCTTTCAAATTCGTCTGTAGTTTCTTGTAATATTTATACCCACAAAAGTTAATTTCATGTTAATACTGTTTATCAACTTGGAATTGATATAAAAATCAGCAGTAATGGGTACTTGGAACGTTGTCAGTTTTTGTGGAAGGACGAGAAAATTTAAGAAACTATAAATTAAGTTCATATTCAGTTTGCATATGGCTTATCTCATTTGAAAACTGAACAAAATAATGATGATTCGTTAGTATACCCATATTATTTGATAAAGGATTTAATTTGTGGGGGCTCACTTGTTCAAATTGTTTGGTATTTAATCACTATGGGCTTCAGGAGGATTTGTGCTGATATAATCTAGGCTGTTGAAAAGGATATAAAACTCCAACTCTGACCAGTAGTAATTATTAAGCCACAGCATATGCACAATAATATATGTACATGTTTTAACTTAAAATTGTATTCTTTATATTTGGTGCTTTCCAGTTGATCCATCTGGTTAAAAACAAATTCACCAGTCAGTTGGCTTCCATCTCAGTACATACAGTTGGTCAAGGTTCTGTACTGTAAACTGCCGACCAGCAGCAAGCAACTACCAGCTTTCCCACTTGAGCTAGGGCCGAGAACCGAACCCTGACCTCAGAGGTGGGAGGCGAGAGTGTTACCACTCTACCACCGTGTCCCCCACCCCTCTTTAGGGGGTGAGGGTAAAGAGTCACGGCCGCATGTGGTATGCACTAGTGGCCTGTCGTGATATCAACCCATGCTGTCAGACTTCAAATGTAATCCTTCTGCCAGTGAGTGGTTCCCAATGCCTTTGCCAACTTCTTGGCCAAACACTGTTTCAACATTAAGTTGACTGTCCTGGCATTCCATCTCAAAATTCACTAATAAGAAGATTAAATGGTTATTAAGTTCGGATAAGACTGCATTAGATGTATTCAAAGTGAAAACCCAAATTAAACCAGTAAAGATTTTTAATTATGTTTTCCTATAACTATAATAATCTGGTATGTCTAAATACTAAAAGCAAATGTGACACAGATTTCAAAATCCTTGCAAGTGACGCAACATTTCTTGTAACTGTATCACAAAATGCACTCAACACTTCATTTGTTTAACCAAACTCATCAAATACTTCCTACATTTTAACTTCTCCAGAAATTCTCCTTATTTTACATTAATACTGTATACATATTGCACTCAGAAGTGACAATTCATTTGATATTGATTTCGTTGTTGTTGTCTTTGTATTCTCTGTTATTTTAAACCCTTGACCCGAGTTGTCTGTTTGTACATGCACATAACTCAAATATATATATATATATATATATATATATCAAATGTGAGCCATGTTTGTGTTTTCCCATGGCTTTGCCCTACACATTTTAGTTCCAGAGTTACATGCAACTCGATGTTAAACCTTGTACCATATTTGGGCACAGTAAGACATCCTTATGTATCCACATTTCCAACCATCTCTCTTTGCTACCATATCACATAGCTCTATGAAGTCAACTCTGTTTCCATCCAGATATAAAATAAATATTTAACTACCATATTGATCCATTAATTATTTACACAGCGCTTTGTCTGTGCAAATCATATTTTTAAACAATAACATAAAACAAAAGGTGAAAGAATAAAAAGGAAAACACAGAATTGGTTTTAAGGTATATAGCCAAATATGTTTAATTTACATTTCCCTGAATATACATTTTTATACTTCTAATTATTTGTAAAAGTAGAGTTGAAATTATTCAGTACAACCACTTCACACTGCAATCTGCATTTATTTACGTAATATTTGTTATACAATTGTTTGATATTTAAATAAAATTTTGTCATTTATATTCAGTGGTAATGGTGTATATATAGATCCTCTACCCAGAAAATATTAAATTGATTAGTGATCGAAGCCATTCTGATATTTCTTCCCAGAAACTGCCATACAGGTCTACAATGAATGAATGTGAAACCAATCATTTTCTACATTATAAATTTTATATATGGCACAGAAAGAGTTGTGAAATTTAGAAACTATATTGTTAGTCATTACATAGAATTAAAAATTGCCACTTTATTAAATTCAAACAGAGAGAGATTATTGCTATGTACTTGGGAAAAAAATGCTTTACAAAACCATGGATAAAAATATAGTTACAGATATTATTTTACTAGATTGTTTTTCCACACAGGTGCTTTTCTCTTTTGTAGCAATTACTTATTCCTAATGTATATTTTAAACTCTACTGTGAAATAAGTTTTAGGTATACCAAGATTAATCATGTGTTTCCATTCATTTGGTATTTCCTTTATATTTATTTATTTGGGTTTTAACGTCACTTTGTACATTGTATAGGTCATAAACTGCCGACCAACGGCAAGCAACTACCAGCTTTCCCACTTGAGGTCAGGCTGGTATTCGAACTCCGATCTGACAGGTGCAAGACTAGAGTGTTACCACTCCGCCACTGTATTGCCTTTATAAGTCCAGCATATGTGATAAAACCAAATCTAACATCTAACATTTCATTTATAATATCTAGCTTTAGAAAGTTCTTGATTGGTCAATAATATCAAAACATTTTATAAAAGATTGTTTGATCAGCATTAAGTATATGTTAAGCCATATTACTTCAGGAAATACTTCATTCACAGGTTTAGCATCATTGTACTATTCAAATCAAGGTGAGGGGGCCATGGCGGGGCACAGGTAATACACCTGCCTACCACCTCTGATATCAAAGTTCTAACCTCGATCTGACTTCATGTGGGAATGCTGGGAGTTTCTTACCTTTGGTCGGCAGTTTACAGTACAAAAAACCTTGACCAACTGTACTGTTTTCTTCTGACCCTGCCAACTACCTGTCACAATATAACTGATAAGGAACTAAGAGTGACCTAAAACACTAAATAAATAAATGAATCAATTCAAGGTGGTAGAATCTATCTACAAAAGATAGTATAGGGCAGGCAATGCATTTTGAACTAATAAAAGACATGATTTACACTTAGTTCGTGTATATACAACTGCAAATAGCTGGCATCATGATAACTTACATTTTTACAAGTTGACATAAGATTGTTCACTTGTCAGTTTTATAGCACCTGCATTATAAGTAGCATTTGGAACATTTAGAACATTATATCGGAGCTTCATAAATATCAAACTGTTCAACCGGAGATTATTTAAATCAGTTGTTCCACAAAAGTGTCAACATTACCATTAGTGTCAGCATACTACATGATTCTAGCTAAAAATTAACTTTAAATGTATGTGTATGTCTTAATCGAGCTCTTACAATATCTGAATACAATGATGTCCACATCCATTAAAACAACATTTTTCTCTGTCAGGGCATTCACTATCGTCGCTGCATTGTTCATGGCAAATGACTAGCCCGGTAGGAGGAGGACAAAACTATGGAAGTCCATTAGTAACATGAATTGTGAGGAAAAAAATAGAAGTTTGTTTCCCGCTTCTATTTTTTTGCTATCTCGTAATTATGAGATCACAAGTTTGTTTCCCGTTTCTAAATTTTTGATATCTCATTATTATGACATCACAAGTTTGTTTTCCCATTTCTAAATTTTTGCTAAAAATGGGAAACAAATATGCTATCTCAAAATAACGAGATAGCAAAAATTTAGAAACGGAAAACAAACGTCTTATCTCATAATTACGAGATAGCGAAAATTTAGAAACGGGAAACAAATATGCTATCTCAAAATAATGAGATAGCGAAAAAATAGAAACGGGAAACAAACTTATTATCTCATAATAATGAGATAGCAAAAATTTAGAAACAGGAAGCAAAATTGCTATCTCAAAATAATGAGATAGCGAAAATTTAGAAATGGGAAACAAACTTCTAAATTTTTTCTCAGAATTTATGTTACTTATGGGCTTCCATACAAAACTCTCCCTCGCCTAGTATTAAAAATAGACAATTCCGTCACACACAAAAAGTAAGTTCAAACATTTTAAGTTGGTTCACAACCTAATGGGTTAGCATGTTTGACACCACTGAGGACCTGTCCCAGTATCACCCTGGCTGTTGAGCGGGGCCGTAAAGAAACCCAAAAAACCTCGAATTTTGTACCATGTATCATCATAAAAGGACAATTACTACTAAACAGTTTTAACATTAATAATTTCAACAAAGTGTGATAGTAACTTTATCCGTGATGTTTCATATACAGAAAAGTGGAAAAAAACTATGGATCACTGATTAAACTTTTTTTCATTGAAACAAGACGTTCACACATAATTTCTCAGATTTAGTGTTATTATCTGGCTAAAGTAAGAAAGCAGTATACATAACAATATGGAAATTTTTATTCTGTATTTCATTAATTTTTAACAGAGCAAAAATGAACAAAACAAGTGCAAGTGAATGTAGTTTCAGCTATGGTGGAGCCTTACTAATTGTGCTGAATATCTTACTAAAATTCACTTAATTTGAGACAAAAATGTAACTTGTGAAAATTCTAAACATTAAGAATTTTGTGATATTTCATTTAAATAAAGCTAATAAAATTGAAAATAAATAAAAAATTTTGAATTTTTTTTTCTGAGATATCTATGAAGCAAACTTTTGATATGTTCTGTGACTGTAATAAATGCCGACTCTGAAAAGTTTTAATGTGAAATTGGAATCTCCATTGATTATTTAGATATGGCAGTGAAAATATGTTTGATGTCCGTTTTGGAAGTCAAGATGGTAATTGATTTCATTTATATTGACTAAAATTGTAAAAATTGTCACTTTCTTTTATGTTTTTAAAAAGTTTTATTAAGTTATCAGTCACTACTGCAAGCATTTTCACTGATATGTTGTTGAAAGCAGCACAGTTTATTTGGATTCAAAATACACAAAGATCATCCGCTTTTGTCTGGCTATATTGTAAATGTAAACTTTTTATAAACAAAATTCAAAAATCCAAATCATCATTATATAAAAGGGGCTATATGATGAAAAATAATGTGATAAGAGAATTTGAATCACATGTTTGCAGTTTAATTAACATATTCCGTCGTCTGTTTGAAATCACTTTAAACTTTATAAAAACATGTTACATTCACTACCTCGAGGATCTCTTGTAAAAAATTTAGAATAGTGTCATAAATATAAAAATCCTGTTGATGTGTAAAAGTTAGGTACTTGGAAATTCAAGTCTTGCAAATTTAGTCATCACCACCATACTGTATTTCCCATTCAGTTTCCTTTTTTTGCCTTGAACTGTTTAAATTTAATTCAAGAAAGCATTTCAATTTAAGCCTTGGTCTGGACTCTCGAGTTTTTATGGTTCTGAGGTACTGATTTACCAGAAGATCATAGTGTCCCAAACGGGTGAAAAATTGTCCAAAAAAAATCAAAATTTCTACTTTATGTCCTGATTTTATCCAAGATTCCCCCACCACTCCCCCCCCCCCCCCAAAGAAAAAAAAGAGCATTTATTCTGTCTGCTACCTTCTATTCTTACTTCTGAAAATTCAATTCCTCTCCTTTTCAAGTAGATCTGTCGAGGATCTACGTTTGGGCCTAGATGATGTGTAAAGGAGTGGATGTAAGCTAATAAACTCAAAGTGAATCCATATAAGACTGAGTTTATTGTATTTGTTTCAAAAAGACAGAGGGATAAGTTGAAAGCATATTTCCCAACTACCATCTTGGGTAGTCCTGTCTGCCCTGATGTTTTCTGTTGCATCTTAGAATCCCCTTTGAATAGGGGAGATTAAGCACGAAAAAAGTCCAATTAGATTAGAAAGTGAAAGAATAGACCTGAATATAACCACATTGACTATATCAGTGTTTGAAGGGGCTTATTTTCTCTGAAGGCTTTCAGTCTCACTTGTACCTTTTGGCCATCGTCCTTATTGTTACCATGATCATGATCTTTGACCTTTCCAAGGTCATTTTGAATACCACGAACTGGGACAAATTCCTTGTGACCTTAGTTTGACATGTGAGATAAAATTTATGGACTGATATCTAGGTGTCAGGAAATTCATTCCTCTGTGCCCTACCCTAGTTTATAGGTATGTTTGGTCATGTTTTGTATGACCTTTCAAAGGGGGCTCTGATTGGTTGAGTAGTTCAGTAGTCAATAACTCATGGTTAAATCGTTCTTTCTGACTTTGGAAGTCCAAGGGGACACATGTCAAGACACCCACCCCTTACCGCCCAATGGGATATGTTCGTATGTATATACTAATGTAAACTAATTTTATCTTGTAGTTGCAGGTGCTGTCAGTGATACGGGTGCATGGCAGACTGGTGTCAGTTGTGTCTCTTGTGCACTAATAATGATGACATATAAATTGAGGTCACCGATGGCTAGTGGTTAGATTCCTGGTGCTTGGGGATTGATCACATGTTTAATAGGCACTTGGTTGCCAGTATATGTTATTGTTTGTTAGCACTTGGTTGCTTAGCCTTTTGCTGCTTGTGGTTGGCTTGTGCTTTTTATAATTGTCACATGGTTGACAGACACTTGGTTGCCAGGAATTGCTTTGGCACATGATGGCTGACAAGGAGAGAAGATATGGCGCCACTTGGTTGGCTTGGTTATCAGAAGTTGGTGTATGTTGTTCGAGGAATGTTGTTTGTCATCATATCCTTCTACCTGGTTTAGATAATATGATCTAGACAATGGCCTTTAGCTTGAGGTTATGCCTCTCTGGTCAGGTAGTAGGATTCCCGTGACCATGGATGTTAGTACTTAACAGATGGACATTCACTATGGCTTGCCGGGCTAGGGGGGTAAAGTTGTTCCAGATTGAGATCTAGGGAGGTCATATCAATCATTTTGTACTTATTTATTGTAGCTAGATATCCTACGCTCCCCTGTTGTGGGTGTGAGCTGTTGTTAGATGTAGACCCAAAATTATAATTGCTGTGATATCATGTATATGTATGATAATACTGTTTTATGTTTGACTTTTATTGTGCTAAATTGGCTTCTTTACAGCCTCTCATTGTACTATTGTTGTGATCTGAGATCTGATGACATTATCTCTTTTCGATCTGATGACCTGTACAATGGACATTAGTGCAATCAAAATTTGAACTAGTTTATCATAACTTGGACAGCTGAGCGTGATCTATCAGCCCGGGGGCTTTTGTTTCATTTATAGTGCAGGTTACCCCATATTTTGGAAAAAGTTACATTGCTTTGCAATATGTCTCACTACTAGTCTATTAAATATTCCCTTATGATAGATAAACTTACTAGGGGCTAGTGGTTAAACACTGAATGTCAGAAATATCACGTTTCACTGCCTCATCCACCTTTGCAGATTGGTGGGCTTAAATAATTTAATAAATCATTAAACATGCCTCCTATGTATTTCTTTAGTAGGACAAATCATTTCAAGCTTATTATTAATTCATAACAGAATTACTATGGGTTAGCTATGGGTTGGCTGTCGGCGCAGTTCGCTTGTGAACCTGGTACTTTCGGTGAATCTTATCTAATTTGCCTCTGGCTTCTGATTGGAACTGGATCTCCAGGATGTGCTGAGATGAATGTGAACTGGTGTCTCCTGGCTACCGGGTTAATTTGTAAAGCAAGTTTTAATGTTGATAAAGAGATTATTATAAGGCTTGTATCATCTTATCTGTTACTGTTTTAATAAAATATTTTAATCACAAGTCATCTTTATATGTTGGTAGGGATGGGGGAATGATATGCAAACTTGTGCAAAAGCTAAAAATTATATCATAGTCAGTGTAAATTAAGTGTTGGAAAATAAAGAGTTCAAACCTTAAATTCAGGGTTTAATGTCTCTTTCAACAGGGATAGGCTCTTCCCTTTGCCACTTGTGAGTCGAGCCCACACAGAGGTGACAGTCTGTGATTGGATGCCAAACTTGCTAACAGAAAATAAAGAACTTAAAAATGAGAAAAATCAAAGAAAACATTACCATGTCCATGCGGTAAAAGAAGAAGATACAAAATAAACCTTTTAAAGCAATGCTTGTCTTTTATTTATTTTATTTATCGTGACTCCTTGGGGGCTAATTCATCACAAAATGATGACTTCTGTTGTGCATCTTGATTTTAGGTGCCGCTATTTGTTGTTTGGTTTTTTAAATATTACTTTAAAGTCTAAGCAAATGAGCACTCAGTGCTGATTGGAGATGATGAGTTCATACCACTGAACTTCACAATTTTGCTTCCTGACATGTACGAATGGTGTAATGTTGGTCCTGATTTCAATGTTTGGAAGAGTCAGCACAAATGCAGGGAATATGAACCTTTGATTATCTAAAATGATCTGTATGTCTCTAAGAACAAGCCAGCCCAGTCAAAGCAATTTAACAAATGTTTTGCTACACATTTTAAATATGGGCTGGAATAAAGCTTTCAGATTACATTGAAGCATTACAGTCGGAATACATGCAAAGACCTACAATGATTACACATATCGTGTTATTCATTATAATTCAGCACTGGAATTAAACTTTCAAATTACTTCGAACCGTTACAATTAGAATACAGGTGGAGACCTGTAGTGACTACAAATATCTTGTAACTCGTTAAAATTATGGGTTGGAATAAAGCTCTCGGATAACTTCGACGCACTACAATTAGAGTACAAGTGGAGGAACTGCAATGGAAAATCATTTTAAGTTTAAAAGGCATATACAGAATTTACAAATAAGATCTTACCTGCACTAATGTGGCCAGCCAATACGAAAAGCAATAATATGAGCACTGTCTTCATTTTGAAACTCTGATGTCTTGCTCACGTGTAAAAATCCCGAGTTATATATTACATAAAGCAGAAGACTTCTGCTGCGCAGAGGCTGTTGATTCCGCTTGAAGTGCCATGATTTTACAGTCCATTTATCACCAGGACATATGTCAGCCCCTGTTTACTCCATTTGAAGTGTCATGGTTTATAGTTTATCTCCAGTGCATGTGTCAGACATATAAGCCGTATAAGTCATGATTCATTCCAAAAACTAACATGTGTAACAGCAGTCCTTCACATCGTATGTCTTGTAAAATTGTTGCTAGCCATTGCAAAAGTGACTTTTTTACTTTTATGTATAAAATTATTCTGCTTTATTACAATATCTTTGGGGCTAAAATGTGAGCCAGACAAGTCAATATTGTTATTGTTATGTAGTTATTTTAAGTAGTTAGTTTCAATACTTTTAGAGAATTAACAGTACTCTACAATGTATATTTTATTCTGTATTGTAATGTTACATTTGTGTTTTAATCAGTACAGTGTCTGATATCATACCCCGATTTGCTTACCATTCATCTTGAAACTCCGCCAAGAGTAAGGGGAAAATGAAATTACGAAAATTAATTTATGCAAGTACCGTATATTAACACATATTTTTGGTAAGAATTATTATTGTGAATAGGGAAATAAATTATTTTGTTTTGTTTTTTTCTTTAAAAATTTGACCTACTTCGAAGTAGGTCACTTTTGATGCGTTACTGGACAGAAGAATAGTCTAACACAAGGGCAGGAACTGCAAATTTTAGGTCCGTCAAATATTGGTTTCAACATATCGTGATTTATATGTACTGTCAGAAGTTAATCCAACAAATACACCTAAATTACAAAACCCTTGACCAGACACACAACTTCAATACAGTTCGACATAAATACCATAACAGGGCTAAAAGTTACACCATCATATGACAATACACCCATATGTATCATAAGGTGATCTACCAGCACATTATACATCAGTACCCGAGGGTCAGCCATACTGCTGAGAATGTAACTGTGTATACCTACCAGCCCAGACGGTTATGAATTCTGAACCTTGTGGGAGTCGAACCCACACAGAGGTGACAGCCAGGGTTTAGATGCCAGGGCCCAGTTTCACAAAGGCCTACTAAATATAGAAGATAGCATGCCATTGAAGCTAGATTTTAATAGGCCCTTAGTTGCCACTACAAAAGTGTTCCACGGAGCTGATACTTGGGACCTATCAAGTTCCTGCAACAGCAGGGTTTCTAGTGAGGAAAGAATACCAATTACTGTAGTAAAAACCATCTCAGTGAAACAGATAATATAGGCTTAGTAGACTACTTGGACTCAGCAGCCTACTAAGGAGATAGTAGGCCTTTGTGAAACTGGGTCCAGAATTCCTAACCACAAGGCAACCAAGTACTTGCTGTTACAAAGTCAAAGTTGGGGTTTTACATCCGGTTCAATAGCCAGGGACATATTTGGTCAGGTCCCCTCCTATGTCACTTGTTGGACTCGAACCAATACAGTGGTGACTGTTCAAATGCCAAACGTGCTATAAACTAGGCCTCCGAGGAACTCTACGTCCTGTCATTAGCATATTCAACCTACTCAGACTTCAAATATACTCCCATCATCATTCACTGTTTGCTGGTACAGTTGTTTCAGAAATTAACTGCGTCAACCGTAAATTGGTTAATTATACTAGTGTGGTAATTTTATGGGTGTTGAATTGAATAAAACTAGATGTGTCATAAGTGATATTACAAAATCATGAAATCAAGCACCTTCCCAGGGAACAAAATAGACAGATTGGGATTTAAACTATTTATTGATTCATAACATATGTGTATATAGCACAGTTAACATTGTAAAATAGCTATAACACTAGTAGTTAAAACTTTCAGAATTTAAAAGTGTCTATTCAAACTTCAGCAGTATTCTATTTACCTGTGTACATTTCCCTGCGACCCCACCAAAGACAATAAGAAATAATATGGGTTTAAAATATTTTTTATTAATTCTTAACACATCTTTGCAACAAATCATACAAGTAAAGCATAGCAATAAGTTCATAACCTTGTCACCTGATACACAAGAAAACAAAGCTTACGTGAATGATGAATGAAAATTATGAAAGACCCTCAACTTCAGGGCAGTAAACAAGTTTACTGCCCTGAAGGAAGAATTACGCAATAGTATGCAATATTATAGCAATTTATATAAGAAATAACCACCAATCCTAAAGGTGACAAAGCAAGCCATTTGCAACAGAAATTATTGAAAATTCATAATGTCCTATTACATAATTTACATGTAATTAAAGTTGCACGGCTTTATTTGACTTTTTATATGTATATATTTGTAAAATTCTAGTATGTGAGAAAGAAACGTGAAAGAAATGTCTGCCAAACCCCAAGCTAAAGGTGAAGAAAATGACGAAAAGTACTGGAAACCTCTGAAGGGCGAGGAGTGAATATACCTCCAAACTGCAGCCGACGACAATGTGCCGTGGTGCATTATATCTTGCATTGGTAAACCCCTCTGGAAAGCCCATGTGGTGGCTGATTTTCTAAACATGTGAAAGGTTACAGGAGGGTGAATTTGTAACATAGTGGAGACTTGTTTTAGATGTTTTCTGGCTACAGAATCTGTCAAGGGGGTGAGGTGGCCATGTCTATGTAGCAAGAACAATGGTTGATTTTTTGAAGCCGGAAATTTTTGAAACATGGTCTGTAAGGCTGTGATTGGACAAAGGGTGGAGGCACCAAGGTATGGAATTGAGATCATATGACTCTGTTTCCTATCTTGTAAAGTTTTGGACCATTTAATGATCACTGTATATTGCTGACCTAAAAATATGAGATCACCTCTGGCCAGGTGCCTGGTTACATCAAACTTGGCGACAATGTGGGGAAGTATATTAGACATTCTTAAGAAGCAAAGAAGGTAAACAAATATAATGCTTTAAAAATGACTGGTTCCTGTAAGGCATCACACATAAGAAGAATGCATTGCAAAACATCAGTGGTAATAATTTTCTGAGATTTGAAGGACAATGGTGCATTTATCTTTAATGCCTTAAGAAACAAAGGAAGCCTCTCATCTCTGAATGGTATCGTGTTCAAACCATACATGATAAAGGAAGCCCTAATGGCAGCCAAATGATTGGAGATATTAGCGTGCGAGAGGCCCTTTTGAGTAAGGAACTCCATGAAGGCAAGAATGACAACAGTATTCACCTGAAGTGTTGAAACCTGGGAAATTTCCAGAAAACACAGGAATTCCCGGAACATTCTGTTGTATTGACTACTTGTGGCTGGGCGGAAGCCAAAGTGCAATCTAGAGAGGGCAGTGTGAGCCAGTGCAACTGTAGTGCCTGGTATATCTGCAACATAAAAACATGTCTAAATATCTTCATTTAACTTTGTATGATCTATATGAACCGGGACCCACTGAAAAGTGGGTAGCAAATTATACAATTTTTCCATATTTACGGCAGTACCTTGCCACCTGGACAACAGATCTGCAATGAGATTAGAAACTCCAGGAATATGGTTAATAACCATATGGACATTATACATTGAGGCCAAAAGCCATATGTTCCTTGCACATGTAGCCAGTATGGCGTCCCTAGCCCGTCCTGTATTCAAGACTTCAACTACAGCCATGTTATCACACTTGATCTCAATGGTTTGATCCTTCCAGAATGGGGCCCATAACTTAAGTGCTACAACAATATTTAGGATCTCAAGGTGTACAATAGAATAACCTTTAAAACCTTTAGGCAAAGGCAACGTATATATCACATTTTTAAAAACTCCACCCAATCCTTGCAATGAAGCATCAAGGAAGACAGTAGCCTGTATAGGAGCATTGTCATAGAAAGTAATACCGTTATATTGTAACAAAAAGGTATTGAACCAGTTAAGGTCTCTATGAAATTCTGCATCAAGCCTAATGAAATTGGTATGTAAATTTTTTCTCAACAATGTTAACATATGGTTCAGGAAATATCTAGCAGGCTTAACGCATTTTGTGATATATAACAATGAACCTAAGAGAGACTGATACTGAGTCTTGGTGACCTTATGTTTACCGACATATTCCCGACATATTTGTTGGATTTGGTTCAGTTTATCAATAGGTATTTTCAAGGTTCTGTTCACCGTATTGATTTCAATACCTAGGCATATGGCTACTGTTGTGGGTTCAATAAGCTTGGAAATAATTAAATCCAGGCCTAATTCATGTAACAATTGTATTAATGTGTTATATGAATGATATATATCTCCTGGCAAACCAGTATATATTAAATCATCAATATAATTGTATAAGTTCGGATAAGTGAACTTTTCTTTCATTATATACCGTACTGCATCTCTAAAACGCTGAAAGAAAACCGAGCCATGCCGAAATCCGAAGGGAAGGGTCCCATCAATGAAATAATCCCCATGCTTAAGACCTAATAGGTCTAAGTCCCCAGGGTCTATCCTTATATGTCTAAAAGCACGACTTATGTCTATTTTATACAATAGAGCATCAGGACCAAGTTGCTTAAGACTTTGTACAATGTCATCCACAGATGGATACTTAAGTTCAAAATAAGAACCTAAATATTTATCCTTGTCTACCCCATCATTAACAGAATGACCCGCGGGAAAGCTAAGGTCCAAGATCACCCTTCTACTGGTGGAGTTAGGCTTTTCCCTTGTAAGAAAGGGGGATACGTGACACTGAAAAGGTAACTCTTTGAAAGGTCCCCATATGGCCCCATATTGTATTTCTTCCAGTATGTATTTGGATAAATGATCAGGATATGTTAGTGCAGAGGTATGATTAATTTCTGTGGATTGCAGTTCGATACTTCTGTTGAAATCTAAGGGGAAACCAAATTGTATGAGATCAACCAATTGGTTATCCCAATAAGATTGTAAATATTTCTTCCAGGCCTGGACCTTAAGCTGCGTTTGTACAGGAATTCTACAACACATAAAATTAGGGAGTCCTGACTTCTTTACAGTATCGTGAGCCTGTAAGATGTTTGGAATATTTCCCCAGATGACATCATGACCAGTATATACCATGAGATCATTCAATGGAAGAAATCCGAATTTTTTGTCATTTTGATATAAACAATTTTTATAATCAACAGACCGATATCTAGCCTTATATATGTGAGGAGGTATTCGCCTACTTCTACAGTTTGTTTGAATGGCATCCTCAACATTACCATCAGGAAGACGCAATATCTGTAACTGATTGGGGGCATTGCTTGCAGAGATATTATCTGAACCTACTACTGACATAGTACCCAATTTGGTCCCATTTCCGTTTTTATTGCCCAAGAATTGAATAGCATCAGTAGTACGTAGCTGTTTGTCATTGCTATTGCTATCAGTTGTAGCAATGCTTTGTAAGTAATCACAGGTTTGAACCTGCATGCTTCCCAATTTGGACCCAGTTCCGTTTTTTATTGCCCAAGAATGTGAAATCTGCATGCATAGGACAATGTGATGTTTCTGTATTCGAAACAGTTATATGTGAACATGATTGAACTTTCTCATCAGTGGACTGGCCCAATTTGTGCCCATTTTTGTTTTTATTGCCCTTGAAACAAGAATCAAATGATAGATCCACTACATTAGTTTGTTGTTGTTGTTGCCCTGCTATGCCCAATGTTTGCCCATTTCCGTTTTTATTGCCCCTTGATGTGAAATGTTTAGCAGTGGCAATGTGAGAAGAAGTTGTCACCTCATGTTCATCACTGAGCATTGCTTCTTGCAACGCTTCAAACCGATTGGTCAAGGGTATTGAAAACTCCTGAGGGTGCAACTTGCTTGGACATATTTGCTTTTGGACAGTTTCACAAGTATGCTGTGGAGAAAAATTAACTTTTGTGACCTTCTTCGCTGTATCCAAGGAAGAAACCTTGTGTCTGCTGAAAACATGTTTCTTACTAGCAGGGAGTTGCGATGTTTGGACTACTGCCTTACCATTATGAACCACAGTTGCATATGAACGGTGATCAAGCTGGTTATAAGACTTTGCCCGAGCTAACCAGAAAGATCTTGTGTTATGGTCAACTTGAAATTCTTTCAAAGCAGTGCTTTTGTTGACATTGGCATTGTAAAAAACCCTAGATCTATGGATAGGTCTACACCTATCCCTTGCTATTCGTTTTTTGGTAAACACCTGTTTTTGCTTTTACAATCAACCTCAGCATGTGGGAATGTCTTGCCATTATTTGCAAAGCAAGCAGCACAGATGTGTTTGTAAAGCACACCCCTTGTCTCATGGGATTTGGTTTGCATACAGGAATTCTGATTGAAATATGTACAGGGCATTGATTTTGTGATTTTTGAAAATTTTTTATGTCCCTGTGCCGACCCGGAAGTATTGGATGAAGGTTGTACATGTTTCTGAGCATTTGCTCGCCGGATCCGTTCTATAGAAAAAAACATCTGAAAAATCTTTGACCTCCCCCTGTTCCATCCGACATAACAGAACAGCGTGGCTGGCTTTGGCCGAAGTCCATGAAAAGTCGTTGGCATCATCCATTAATGCTATTAAATAATCTAGCATGTGTTGCCTGATGTCCGGATCCGATTCATCACACATGGTACGGCCAAAGCCAGCCACCCACTGAGTCACGTTCAGCTGGTCATATGACACTCTTTCCTTATTAACACCCGACAAAACATATTCATGAGGCCATCTTACTCTATTTTTGATCACAACATCAACATTCCCACCTCTCTGGGACTTAAATTTAGAATTGGGAATACCTGATTTTGCCAGATCCGATAGTTCTTGCAGCCTTTGATCAACCTTAAGTTGAAGGAGTGCTTCCTCCGTCATAGAAGTGGGAAAGTCTGGTGTTTTTACAGACGAGCTGCCTTTAGTCGCTGCTTTCTTTGTTTTAGAAGCTTTTTGGACAGAACTTTTAATTTTCGACTTATCCGAAGTTTTCTTGCAAGTTTTATTTTCAATTTTATCCAATCTTTGTTCAATTTTGTTCAACTGATCCAGTATCCTAGTATTAATCAATGTTTGTATATCCGGATCCGAAGATTTTTCAATGCCTGAAGCTTGTGACGTTCCAGCAATATTTTTCTCATTTGTCAACACAGAGGAATCATTATCCGAATCATTTATCAAAGCACTACAGTTTAAATCACTGGCAGATGATTCCGAATCTGACATGTTTGTATCAATATCCGACACAGTATTATATTTCAATACTGTTTCAATAAATTGTTTGTCTTTTGCTAACTGAATTTCAACGGGTAATTCTATTGTCTGTCGCTTGCCAGAACGCAGATTATACATATTCAATACTAATGACTAGAATAAATGATACATGACAATGACACACAGTTAAAACATGTAAAAGTACTTTATAAAAGACAAGTAATACTAAAATATAAATGACAGTATAAAATAAACAGAGAAAGAAAACCATACAGTAATGTTCCCACGTGTGCAGTGATCATCACTTCAAAAGCTAAATTGATGTTTCTCCTCGTGTGTCCAGCATGTAAGTGGTGGCATATGGGGTTAAAATCAGAGAGGTCCCACGCTTGACCAATGGCCAGTAGTATGCAAATAAGGTGTAAAACTGGTTGCAAAGTATAAGGTCGCAAAAAATGAACTAGATGGCACCCAAATGCCATCCCGCAATATAACTTTTTAATTTAAGGTCCATTGACTTATAACATATTCTAAATGCAGCGTGATTAAGTTGGCTGGCTATAACATAGTTAAATTTGAAGAAAGTAAAAATGTCGATTCAAGTGATTCAAACTCTGCTGACCTTTTCTGGCTTTGCACAATATTAGAATTTAAGCCATTATGATTCCAAACCAAGTGAAATAGAAGGAAAGTATACATACTACCAGGTCAAAATGGGGAAGGTCACAAAATTCATGTGAACAAAGGTCAGGCAAAGGTCACAATCTGAGGGACTGAAAAAGTGGGAAACTGCATAATATTTCCCGAGATTGGAAGAAGATAAGAGAGTATGTGTGTCCATTCCATACCACTTGGTAACATATTGTTACTGACAACATTACACGATTTGTAGGTAAAAGGTGGTAGAGATTTGAAATGTGAATGTGACTCCCTGTTTAAAGAGGCAGTTAAAAGTTGAAGGTTACTGGTTGCCAAATGAGATGTGAATTAGCAAAAAGGGCTCTTTACAAGGGACCCCACAGGGTAAAAATAAATCTTCTTTCAATTTTGTGTACCTTTGATTTATTTATTTGGGGTTTTATGTCACTTTCAACACTGTAAAGTCGTATCACGACAGGTAGTTGGAAGGGCACAGGTATGACCTGGCAGGCTTGATACCAAAATCTGAGTGTTTTAATCCAAGGTTAGGAGATCATGTCAGTTACTGAGTCATAAGTGATATTAAAACTCATGAAATCAAGCAAAAGAAGCATTAATGGTGTTATTATAATAGTAGTAACAAGGTGACGTGTCTAAAATCAATTTATTTAATCATCAGACAACATAACACACATATGATATGGTTAGACATCCTTGCAAGTGGCACAGCATTTCCTATTATGTAACTTTTTCTGACAAAATGCCTTCTTTAATATTTTATTTCCCTGACCAATATCCCCACAGGAACACTTCTTGCATTTGAACTTCTTCCCGTTCTTATTTACCGTGAATGTTCTTTTGAATGAAGGGTCATCCATACAAGTATTTTCTGGAAAATATTATTTATTTATTTATTTGGGGTTTTACGTCGCTTTCAACACTGTACAGGTCATATCATGACGGGTAGTTGGAAGGGCAGAGGAAACCAGTACATACAGTTCGTTAGGGTTCTGTACTGTAAACTGCCGACCAACAGGAAGGAACTACCAGCTTTCCCACTTGAGACCGTGCGGGGATCGAACCCCGGCCTCAGAGGTGGGAGGCGAGAGTGTTACCACTCTGCCACCGTGGCCCCCCTGGAAAATATTAAAACTGGCAGCATGAAATAAAGACTGATGGATAAGTGACATTTATTTAATAGTAACTTTAATAACAATATTATTTTAATAAACTTTAGTGACATGTGTATAAGCTCACAAAAATTCCATTGTGTCCATATCTGAAGCACAAAACAAGCTTTTTTTATGTGTAACAAACACATAGTTCCTGATATAAATGGCCTCACTGGCTATACGTTTGAACTGTTTCCGAACATATGTCTTAGGTTAAAGACCTTCACCGGACCATAGTTCCTTGCTTCAAGCAATGAAATGTTAATTTGGTGATTAGCACTGGCATAATGTTGTCACATTAACCAATCAGTTTGAGGCATTTCTTTCTTGATTATTAAAGTGCCCTTATATTTCACAGACCTCATTTGTGAATAATATCTTTTGGGAGGGTTGTTTCCTTATGTTACACAGAGCTCATTTGTGAATCATATGTTTTGGGAGGGTTGTTTCCTTATGTTACACAGAGCTCATTTGTGAATCATATGTTTTGGGAGGGTTGTTTCCTTATGTTACAGAGAGCTCATTTGTGAATCATATGTTTTGGGAGGGTTGTTTCCTTATGTTACACAGAGCTCATTTGTGAATCATATGTTTTGGGAGAGTTGATTACTGAAACCATTTGATATGTGACTGCTGAATTCTGAACAAAGGCAACTTCTATAAAAAATCCTGTTAGATGACAGCTGATTTCTGATCAAAGCCAACTTCTATATAAACTATTATTGCTGATAACAAAGAATTTGCCTATGATTAAATTACATATCAGAAAGAAAGACAAACCACTCAAATCAGACCCTGCATATGTGTGTTTAGAAAAACATCAAGCAATTCAAAATATAGCCCTTTGTCTGAATTTAATCTAAAGTATTTCCTGACCAATCATATTCCAATACATTCGCAATAGTATATGTTCTAAGCATTGTAACTGTGTCTGTGCTGATCAATCATAAAAACAGATTCTGCAAGCAAGATAACTGCTAATACATTCACGAAAGCATATGTTATAAACATTAATATTATTTCTTTGCCAATACTATCATAAAAGCAAATGTTATAAGCATGGCAATTGTGCGTAATTGTGTCATTACCAAACCTGCATAAAAGAACATGTTCAAAGCAATATGCAACAATCTTATACCCGATTCACACTTGACAAAAACTTGGACTTTAAAGTCTCCCAGCATGACACTACTTTTCAGTAAGTTTTAATAAAAGTGTTTGATAGGTTAGCTTTCAGAGCTATAACAAAATTTGTGTATCTGTATTTGTGTATATCCTTTGCATGCATCTCCATTAATGTTCTTTTATAACTGTACTATGTGTATGATTGTATGTTAAATAAATAAACTGCTCAAAACTTTTAATGGGCACAATCCCTAAATGTAATTAGTCCAGTACGTTTGGTTGTCGAAGTTTCCTTGTACTTGAGTGGCTGCTACATTTGCTGAGATATTACAAGATGAGAGTTGGAAGTGTATTTAACCTATTAAGCCTATTACACCCTTTTCAATAATGATACTCAAATGTAGCCACATTCCGGCCTTTAAAAGTCTGAAACAATATCACATTGCTTAATGAATTGTAGTAACACCCTACTTTAAGAGTAGAGACAAAAGTTATTACTTACATTTTAAGTTGTTTGAAATTCCCTGTAGCACCCTGAAATTTGACTGTTTCTTTTAATTCGAGGAGGGGGCTTTATTTCTCTTATTTTATAGATGTACAACTGTCCACATTTGACAAATATCGTTATACTGGGGGTGGGGGGTAAAGACGCCACACATTTCATTGCTCCAGTTCCTAGTTAAAAGTTACTTCTTGTTTGTCTTGGTTAATGTTAATTGGGTGACCTTTGACCTTTAAATTAAATATTTCCCGCTAAAACCTTACTTTCCTCACTCTTGACAGGGACGTCGAACTGCAAGGACGCCATTTTAACTACTTTATGTAGCACGTGCAAAAAATTTTCATGTGTTGATTGTTAAGTGATATCTTAGAAGTATTTTACAAGTTTTATTTTAAATTATTTTAGTATATTGCATCAGGCGTCCTGTAGCGTATATAATATGGTATTATACTGTTGTTGTTTTAACATGTTGTGACGGGTGAGTTGACGGGTTTTTTCTATTCACATTTTGACTATATATACATAATTTAAATTCAGTAGAAGCGTTAACACTAGTTTCCTGTCAACTCTGTGATACTTTGTCTTGCATACTACCAGGCCCTGTGTCATATGATATGCTTAAGGTACTTAATACAGTATAAACGTTGATACTATTCTCCTGTCAAATCTGTGATATTTTATCTTGCATACTGCCGGGCCCTGTGTGTAAAAATCTGTGTCTTTTCACGTGGGTTTGTTGATATGCCTAATGTATTTAATACAGTATAAACGTTAATATTATTCTCCTGTCAACTCTGTGATACTTTGTCTTACATACTACCGGGCCCTGTGTTATATGAAAACTTTGTTTGTTTTCATGCGGGTTTGACAGTATGCCTAAATTATTTCACTGCTCTAAATGTGGGGAGGAACACAGGAGGCCTGTGGGTAGCAAATGTCAGCTATATGTAGAAAGTACTGCAAGTACTTCCGCTACTCTTAGGGATGACAATGTGGATGACAGTACTAATTCGCAAATTCTCAGTGCACTTAATGCTGTTAGTTGTAGGCTGTCGGCTATTGAGCAACGGATAGACAGAACCGAGGAACAACTTCAGGGTCATGTGAAGACTGGTTCCGACATAGCCGGTTCCCTGAACGCGAGCAGCACACCCTTACAGGATGTGGGAGAGGAAAGTGACGCTGGGGACGACGTCGTCATCCCATCTACAAAGTTTCTCAAAACCTCCAAGAGTATACAAGATGCAGTAGACATCAGGCTCCAAGAACTGGCCAAGCTAAATGAGCAAGGTAAGTTCAAGTCACAGAGAGGCAATAATGATCAGGTCACTGTAAAACAGCAAATACCCTGGCCTCAGAACTATATTCTGGCAGGTACTTCCAAATCGAGAGTCACATATGATAGTTTATCCACTTTTCAATGGATGGCAGGTTTTAGTGCTATAATTAGAGAGGAAAAAAATGTAAAAATCAAAAATGCCATGCTTGAGTACATGACTGATATCATGGAAGATGCCCAAGATTTTGGCTGGGCTACGGCTAAAGGGGCCCATGCCCTTATCCTCTGTCGCATGGAGGAAGGTAAAGTTGATTGGTTGAGCTCGGATAAACTGGATCGCTTGAGAAGAGCACATGCTCAAAAAATTGTGACAAGTACGGGAGGTAACTCACATCCCGCAAAAAATAAAGCTGAGGCTCAAGGGGTACCGTGTAAGTTTTACCAATCCATGAAATGTAGTCATAAAAATGACCATACTACAAATGGCCAGTTATATAAGCACATTTGTACTCATTGCTTCAGTTTAGGCAAAAAATTTGCACACCCATTGAAGGACTGTAGAAACAAGCGTCAACAGGACGCATAAAACGAATAGGTCACTGCAGAACTGCAGTGCCCATTTCGAAAGTTGGATCAAAAAATAATGCAAATACTACTGTAAAAGATAAAGTTGTAAGACATGGGTTCAAAACCAGAGTTGTTTACAATGCTAGTATTAATGTCAGTGAAAGTACTAACTGGAAGTTGGACTTATACAAAGCCAACAATATGTCTTATGCTCAGGTGCTAAAAATAGCTGTAAAACGCAAATCTGCAGAGACTAAAACAGATAATAGCATAAATGCAAAAGTCAGAGATACTACTAAAAACATAAAAATGTAATAGGTAGCCACCTGTACAATTCAGTCAAAAAAGCACCTAATGGGTGTAATTCCAGTCAGGAGGGTTACAAGGTCAAGGTCAGATACACAAAAGGTCAGTCAAAGGTAAACCACCAAAATACTGTTAAAAATGAGATTCAGTGTACAAATAGGTTTACCCCTTTGTCAGCTGACGGCGTCGTGTCTGATAGCAATTCTGCTAGGGGAAAAAATGTAGTGTGCATAAATACAACTGATGGCAGGGCTCATGAAAGTAAAGTAAGCGTTAGTACAAGCCCTCAGAAACTTTGTAAAGCGTCAAACAATGACGCCTTCACTCAAAGCTCACTAGATATGCCCTTAAGCAAAGAAAGCTATCCAGATAGCAGTAGCAAATATGACCTACCCCTTAGAATAAAAAATAGATCTATTACCTACAAACAGGTCTTGCCATCATGTCCAACCCTCCGGTTATGGGATGTTCAAAACAAGTTTAAGATTGGCTTCATCCCCTTAGGAAGCCAGCTTATGCCAGATCATTTGAATCCAATTGATGTTGATGCAAACCCATTAGCATTGCATAATTGCATGGTAGAATCTAAAGAATATAATTTCATGTAAAATCAGATCAATTTAAAGTCCCAGTTAAGTCCAGATATATGGGATCAATATCTTCATGACTATTGGGATAAGCAATTACCCTTACTTATAAGGTTTGGCTTCCCCTTGGATTATAACAGGGAGGGTGCTTTGAGAAGTCAGGAAACCAATCATGCTTCGGCTACAGAATTCCCACAGGACATCCAAGCATACTTAGATGAGGAAAGTCAACATAAAGCAATATTGGGACCTTTTAAGGACAAGCCCATTAAAAACTTGCACATATCCCCTATGATGACTAGGGAAAAGCCTAATGCTACCCATCGTAAGGTCATTATAGATTTGAGCTTCCCCCAGGGTCAATCTGTTAATGCTGGTATCCCCAGGGATCAATACTTGGGTACCCCTTTTATTTTAAAGCTTCCTACAGTTGACACAATTACTGAACAGATTAAAGTCTTAGGTAGGGGTTGCAAGCTTTACAAAGTCGACATCAGTCGAGCCTTTCGACATGTTAAGTTAGATCCCAAAGAATATGATCTCTTGGGATTACGTCACGACCGTTATTACGTCGATACGTGCCTGCCCTTCGGGTATAGAAACGGAAGTGCGCTGTTTCAGCGCCTAAGTGACGTGCCTGCCCTTCGGGTATAGAAACGGAAGTGCGCTGTTTCAGCGCCTAAGTGATGCTGTGCGTCATATCATGCGTCAACGTCATTATGACGTAATAAATTATATTGATGATATTCTTGGGATCGGTTTACCCAGTCAGATTGATGCCTCTTTTGACGCTTTGCGTCAACTATTACAAGACCTCGGTTTACAAGTCTCTGAGAAAAAACTGGAAAGTCCCACAAACTGCTTAAATTGCTAAGGCATAGTAGTAGACACAGAGACTTTTACCATGTCTATACCCCCTGTAAAATTAAAAGAAATTTGGGAAAAGTGCTGCCAGTGGCAGAAAAAATGTTATTGCAATAAAAAAACAATTGCAATCTCTTCTAGGTAGCCTTCTATATGTTAGTAAATGCGTCAGATCATCCAGATTCTTTCTTAATAGATTACTGGACGTTTTAAGGTCTATGGAAGACAAAGATCAGAAAAAAATTACTATGGAAGCTAAAAGGGACATCAATTGGTTTGTTAAGTTCATATCCATCTATAATGGAGTCACATTTTTTGACCAAAAACCCATTGCCCATTCTATTGAATTAGATGCTAGTCTGCAGGGAATGGGAGCATGGTGGGGCTCTGAAGTTTACACTCTTACAATTCCCCTAGGTTACATGAATCTACAGATAGTGCATCTGGAGATGCTCAATATTTTAGCTGCTCTTAGGGTGTGGCACGAGCCTTGGAGAAATAGTAAAATTGCCATAGCATGTGATAATTTAGCTGTAGTACAGGTCTTAAATTCTGGTAAGACCAAGGACCTAACTTTAGCTGCCATAGCCCGCAATATACAATTTCAAATTGCAATAATGAATGTAGAGTTAAAAGTCAGGCATATTCCAGGTAAAGTCAATGTCATAGCTGACCTCTTGTCCAGATGGAACACTCGAACTAATCCAAATGCTACCCTAAGTCAATTATTGCCTTCATACAAATGGGTACCTATAAATGACAGTCACATTATGATAGATTGGTCCATATAATTACCTTATTTTGGTAGGCCATCACCCGTCTATGAAAAAACTGATACAACTGGGTATACAGAAGACCTCCATGGCCTTCAGACCATCAACAGACAGAAATTACACCAGTATGTTTAGATTATTTTTAGCCTTTACAATATTCATGAAACTCAACGTCTTCCAACTCACACCCCTTATTATTCTTGCATACCTACAGTTTCTGGAAAGTAACAATACATCCAGTTCATCCATGTCCAACCATCTATCGGCTATAAAAGCAAAACTGTCACTGTTGGGTGTTTCAATTCAGCCATTTCAGGACCCTAGAATAAAGTATTTCCAAAAAGCTATGATACTTCATAGACCATTCAAGGTACAGCTGAAAAAAGTCATAGACATAGATACCCTACACCTGATAATTCGAACCTGCAACTCCACTTACATGGGTCAAGTGTTTAAAGCAGTCTATACTTTGGCTTTCTTCTCTTTTCTAAGATTGTCAAATCTGGTACCTCACAATACCCAGGCTTTCTCGCCTCTGTATCATTTAGCAAGAGGATATATAATTGCGGCTGCTCCAGGTATGCACGTACTTATTAAGTGGTCTAAAACTATTCAGGCGAGAAATATGGTAAAGATTTTAAAAATTCCAAAATTGGGTGCAAACCCCATTTGCCCCGTAACTGCTATAAAAAATGTACTTTCAATAACACCTGGATCAAAAAATGACCCTTTGTTCCAATATAAAACCCTTAAAGGTTGGGCCCCTCTTACTGACACACAGGTAAGGCGTCATTTTCACCTGATCCTGAAAAAATTTAATCTCCATGAGTCCAACCTTACCTTTCACGCCTTCCGGCGTTCAGGTGCCACCTACGCCTTTAACTCTAATGTGGCATTGCAGTCTTGGTAATTTTCATTCATAGCCATATGCCTAAAAATATTGTAACTTAAGAATTTAAACAGTGCTCGACTTCCCTCTCCAAGAGTCACATGTGGTGTTCGATCATGGTGGTTGAAATTATAACATTCAATTTAAAGAGTACATTGTTGATTTGTGATAGGTTATACAATGTAAAATCATGTCAAATGGATGTTTTGTTAATGTACCATGGTGGTTGCCCACATTTGTTCATAAATTTTAAGTATGTCTGTTTTTAAGGGCAGCCTGACTGCTTAATGTATATTATTTCAAAGTAATGGATGGCATAGCAAAAGGCTGCCTGCTTCTGTGTATATGATTGATATAGTTTGTGCACTTTGATGTCATGGTTAACTTATGGGTCAACTGGGTCAAAGTGGTCAGATGACTGTCATAAAGGGTCAAGTTTAAGTACACATTTACTATGTCAGGTAAATTTTACACTGTGTCAGTATTTTAATTCATTTTCTTTTAAGTCTTTAACCATATATGTACCTGACAGGTCAGGTTAACTCCACTTGACAGTTTTAGTGTGTAACTGTAACAGTTTATTGCTATTTCGTTGGAAGTTAGCTAGCCCAGCGTTTACTGGTGCTGGAATTAGTTTATAATTGCTATGTATCATAACTAGGGGGCATTTTGCTACTTTAATTAAATACTCAAGTCATTTGACTCTATGTATGCCTCAGTACTCGTACATTGTAATAGTTTTAACATGCGTATGTGGTTAAAAATAAAAATTTAGGTTGTTGAATTATATAGCTATCAAGCTTATTTGATTGTATACAAAATTCACATGGTATGTTAGCACTTTCTAATTGTTATATGGAAAAATTTTTTTTTAAAGTAAGGGGTTCGTGTTTACCCCTTCCACTTGTACAGCAAAAGTGTTGTAGATATCTTCCCATAATTCATATTTTTGGATTGAAGTTTAATCAGTCACTTTGTACCGTTGAAAAGTTGTTTTATAATAGTAAATATTTTATCCAAGCTATGCTTTTAAAAGATGTATTATTGTAAAGCAAGTGTCCAGTACTTCTAGAATTTTAAAAATGAAATGTTGAATTAACTATCTTGTACAGGTTGTACATAATGTACTCAGTTTACATTAGTCATGGTTTCTACTACTTACCATACACAGAAGTTGTGTACACATAGTAACCATCAAGTAACCTATATGTATGGATACGCAGTTATGCATCTTACTGTAACTCAACATTAGGTAAAAAATTTAAAGTAATTTGGCATGTACTGATCACAATGCAACCCACTCTTTTAGTTATTATTGTCTTAGTCTGTTGTGATAACAAATATTTATAGAAGTAACGATAATAACATCGCTAACTTAGGTTACGTTACAGTCTTCTACTCAGCTCTGTATGTTTGGACAGTATTTTTAATTTTAAGTTTTCTTATTAGTTTAACATTATTGTCTATCGTGTTGCCATAATTTCTATGGAAGGTGATTATGCATGGATGGGCACTTCTTTCCTTCATTTATAGACTTTAAAATTGTTTATGCCCATTCAAATCAACTAGTAAAATAAGTTCACCTTAAATTTTAACTGTAACTCAAATAATATTCATAATTATTCACTTAAGGCCACCTTAAATTTGGAACCTGATGCTCAGCTCATACTATTCTCTTGCAAATTTCATTAGGTTTAAGGTGACCTTATGGTCACCCTTATGTTAAGTATGTCTTAAACTGCTTTGGTTAAGTTGACCTTATGTTCATCATCTATGAGCAATGGCATCAGATTCCCACATTTAAGGTTCCCTTATTTTCCCATAAACTTAGAGTTCTTTATATGTTCTGATTAAATATTCATATATATATTAAAATATTAAATTATGAATTTTACAACTTTACTGGATTGTAAATAAATAATAGTTTACTAGTGTATAAATTGTAAATAAATATATATTTTACCCCACCCCTGTTTTTCATTCATACTTGGAACATGAGGCAATGGCTCATAATTGTTGAATTAAGTTGATATCTGTTTCCATTTTGATACACCTATTTTTGTTAAAGAACATATTAAAATATTCGGAGATGGATTTATGTTGGTTTAGCTCATCTATAGACCTACCATAAGCTTTGTCATACTATCTGAATTTTTGTAAAAACTTAGCTTTTAATGTATGTCCTAAGAGCATTCTTACCAGGGTCAGTGCAAACATGTCCACATCCGTTGGAGCAACATTTTGTATCGCCAGGGCAGTCAAAATCGTTCTTACAAGTTTCAACACAAATGCCCGGTCCTGTAGGTACTGGCCAAGATCCTTCCTTGACTTATAAAAACAAAGACAATTCAGTGTTAAACAAAACGCTATATTTCAATTATATCAAAATATACTGTATATAAAAGAGAAGACATTTTAATCTATATCCTTAAATTCATTGTATGGTTTACAACTGTTGTGAGTAACACACCTCTTACTTGACCACTTGTAGTCATGTGTTTAACTCTTATCTCTTCTGTGGAGTGTTGAAGGTTTGAGTTTTGAGCTGCTGATTGTCGTTTGAAGTGTATGATGCTTATTAACCTACACACTGTTTTACTGTAATGAAAAAGCTGTAACATGACCGACTAAATGAATGCTACAGAGACTTGGTGTTTAAGACGTTTGGAACATCTGCTAAACCTGGCATTCATGTCTGTCATCATTTGAGTCCAGGTTAAGGATATTTGCTGACGTTCTCGCATATTACACGACTTTTAGCCGTTGTAAAGAATGTCAACCAGAACTATGACATGTTGTAGTTAGAAATAATTTAGTCTTTGAGTAAAAGACTAGCATAGGCTTTGTATAAATTATATTATCAGCGGAAGTGGATAACAAGGAACTTTACCTGGCTCAGTGCATTGATGGCCACATGTTTCTACCAAGCAACATTATCTTGCACTGGACATATGCCTGGTTTTTCTGTAAATAATATGTAAATTGATTACTGTGGTCTAGTTATCCTGCATGTGTGACATGAGGTGAAGTAAAAGAAAATTTCAAATATCAAAATCTTGCTAACAGTGACCAACGTTATTAACTCTGCAAATCTGCAAAGAGGTTATGTCTATGGTAGTGTTTTTTTTCTGTTTCCAAAATATGGTAATTAGTGAACGGATTTTGATGAAATTTTCGGGAGATGACGACAATGGCAAAAGGAACAGTGATTTTATTTTGATGGTGATTTGGATTTCCGGATGTAGGAATTATTTGAAGATTTTTTATATGCCCCCTTAGTGATCTTATTTATATCTCTACATGTGTAAATTTCCAGATTTTAGTAAAAGGAAGAATTGGTTTATTTTTCTTTACAATGGATGCAAGTATGTTTCTTGTTATATTTACTAGCTTAGTAATGTCATATGGACTCTTTGCTTATTGAGATTTATTTGTTTTTGATTTTGACTGGATTGCCTCAGACCTTAACAACTTTAGTTTTGACTGGTATTTATTGTACATGTCTGGCAATAGATTAATACTGTGTAAAAATGTACTGAGGATTGGTTTACCACTGTCACCTGCACCTGTTTTGATTGCACAATGTCAAAGAATCGATTGATAAAGTTATGGCTTAAAATACTACCTGTGTCACGCATATGTAAAAGGAAAACAATCGGAACAACACACATTGAAAAGAGATCTGGAACTGGAAAGCATATGGAAAATACAAAAATAAATATGTTCTATGCTAGACGAAATCTTATAAATTTTATAGTACTTTCTGCAAGGGTAGAAAGTACAAAGAACAGGAAAATCAATATAATTAATATTACTCATACAAGTGGACGTGAGGCTGAAATGTGCTAATATATTGCAGTTTGCCTCATTACTTTGGATGTTATAGTAAGAAATCTAAAATTCGCCAGGAATCTAAAATTCGCCAGGAATCTAAAATTCGCCACCTCTAAAACCTTAGTTAATTTTATGAAGAAAATGATGTTTTTGTCCAAAAATTGGTATTTTTCAGTTCAAGAAGCCTTAATTTACTATACAGTCAACAAATCTCACCACAATTCATTTATTTTATTAGTATTTTCACATGTGGCGAATTTCAGATATGTGGCGAATTTTAGATTTCTTACTCTAATTATTGATATTTGGCCATATTACCCAAACAACCATGCAATAGTTTTCAATGTTTGTCTAACACGAATTCTGGAATTCCGTAATTATTTTCCCAAAACTTGGTCACAAATTCATTACTTGTTCTTGTTTCAACCTTCATAATTCTGCTTAAAACAGTACCCAAACTCGGCACTTAGTTCTAAAAATGGTCACAGAAATCCATAAAGACAATTTATGTTCATCACTGGCTGTCATCTTTTTCACCTTACATCGTTGATACACTCACAGGAATGCCTAAACAGTTGACCGTGACGTCCCGCCTATCCCCTTCTAATCTACTGCTTTGAATTTGATTTGAATCACATAAGGGCAGGGTCCATGACATCCCACTACTGATTATTGTTTTTTTTTTTTTTTTTGGTATCCGGCCAAGTGCCACGTTAAGAGATATGCCAAGTTAGGGCGGGAAACAGTACAAATTTTTGCATACTTCAGATGATGCATTTACCGATGCCGTCTTATTTTCCTTCTGTTATCACTTCAGAAGTAGAATAGATTTTAGAAAGCAAGCAAATGTCTTTGACACCCCTTTAACGTTTACCACCATACATTACACCCCATGTTACATTTTAAAGCAAACTGCGGAAGCATTTGATTGGCTTGGGTTTTCAGATTGATGGTCAGATAGACTTCACACTGATTAATACAGATATCTGGATTATGTACAATTCTTATTGTTCGTCGGATCTCTGAAAGGGCAATACCCTGGGTGATATCTTAATTTGGGCTGTAAAATCATTCGTAAGGTATTGTCTACAATCTTGAAAATGTACATTACACAAACCATTACTCCATTAAGTTGTTGGCTAAGACAGCTTCAGATACTTAGCATGGTGAACAGTTCTTGGTTGATCAACAATTTCAATATGTAATAAGAACACTCAGAGAGCACAGAACTCCACCAAGGCACGTAACAATAAATCAATGGAATATCCGGATTATATTTTGCTTTCAGATAGTCGTCCAGATCACTCTCAAAATTTCATGATTTAATGGGATCTAAGTTGAACCAGGACCGATCTTCCGATCTATTCATGAAGTGACAGCCAGTCAAACATATGCTCATGAAAATAATACCTCCTTGGCAATCAAGTGATCAGGTAATCAATCAAGTAAGATGCGAAACTTGTCACCTTGGTTTGCAGTTTTCCAATACATAAATCAGTACAAACAACATTGTTCTTGAAAACATCATATTCATGTATTTTACTTTTGGTGGCAGGACTATGGATTTTAGTCCTCGGGCTATATCTACCTAAAAAGATTTATTGTGTATGAAGCATTTTGCAGACCCTCCTCATCATATCAAGCTTAGAATAAGATTAGATATCAGTCTCCTGTCAACAATAACCACTAGGAAAAGATAGCCCCTGGGTAGTCCAGGAGGGTTTTAAGGAAAAGAAGTTTTTATTTAAGAAACACCACATGCAGAATAAATCCATACAAATATTATAAATACATTTGAAACTATTGCAATTTATGAAAGTTTTATTATATGAAAAGCTTATGTATAGAAAAAAATATCTACAAAATTTAGCTAGGCATCTTACTAGCACTGGTGGAGACTGTCCACATGAAGAATATTATCGCCAGCACTTCCTTCATTTTGAAACTCTGCTGTTGTTCTAACCTTCAAACCCCTTCATTTATATATCACACAGAGTGGGAAGATTGATTTTCTTGTTTTCATTGAGGTGACTGAAGCTTATGATTCAATATGACATGCCATCAGTTATACTATGTTTTCTCTTTGGCATATGGATGTGGGGTTTTTTGTTCCCATGCCAAACAGATTATCTTTTGTGCAAAAAACAACTACAAGTTCAAATCACTTAAAAACAATCCTTCTTGACATATAAAGTACAAGAGCACTCGGATAGCACACACCCCAACAAGGCATACATGATTAAAATAAAATGGCTTAATAATAAGTAAATTGGAAAATCCTGAGGTTTGATATTTCTTTGTATCCAGGCTGTGATACGGATAACTCCTAAAATGGTGGTTCACTGGCAGACCTGTCTTTCAGTTGTAGATCCTTGTGGTACAGTCTGCTTGATATCTTAGTGAGATTTGTTTATTTAGGTTTTAACTTTGCTTTCCATACTGTACAGCTCATATCGGGGCCACGGTGGCAGAGTGGTAACACTCTCGCCTCCCACCTCTGAGGCCGGGGTTCGATTCCCGGCACGGCCTCAAGTAGGAAAGCTGGTAGTTGCTTACCGTTGGTTGGCAGTTTACAGTACAGAACCCTAACGAACTCTATGTACTGGTTTCCTCTGCCCTTCCAACTACCCGTAGTGATAAGACCTGTACAGAGTTGAAAGCAACATAACACTGCAAATAAATAAATAACATAAATGTACAAGTCATATCACCATGGGTAGTTTTATGGGCACAGGAAAGCAGTACATACAGTTGGTCAGGGCTCTGTACTGTAAACTGCCGACCAACAACAAGTAACTACCAGTTTTTCCATATAAGGTCCGGGGTTTGAACCTCCAGCGTCAGAGGTGGGAAAACAAGTGTGTTCTCACTTCACCACAGTGGCCCATATATCTTGGTAGGATGTCTTTGCTATGATTCAGTAGGATTCATGTTTGGGAAGGACAAGTTCGAAACATTTGCATTTGAGACTACTTCAGTAGAGGGAGGGATGAAGGGGGATTTGGGCAGAATGGATATACAGGGCAGCTTGTACTACAATCATGTACCACCAAGATATAAGGTCTCTGTTTGCAGCCATAAGGATGAGGTTGAAGCAAGCCGAGAATATGTACACATACTGCTACACGGAACAGCTGTAGCCTAGGTATAAGAGAAATGTCAGTCAGTGGAGAGATCAGGTTGCTCTTGTGCGAATAGGGCTGCAGTAATGAAGTATTGAGCTGTGTATGAGCAAATACATCAATAAGGTTTACAGTTCATATTACATAATTTGTATGAAAAAGGAGATCACAAATTGGAAATTTTAATATTGTATTTATCCAGTTTAAGACTTCTAAGGCAGGGCACCACAAAAAGAACAGATAAAACTTCAAGGACTTGCTTCATTTTGAAATTGTATTTGGTTTTAATTAATTGGAAATTCTTTGAGTACATCAAGTAGAGTACATGATTTTTGTGTTCAAGCTCTTTGTGACACTTTGGGTGACATGATTTATTGCTCCTAAATCCTTTTGCTAACACACTATCCACTCTCCTTACTGCCACTGAGATTTAACCTTCACCCTTTCAATAAACCTGTGACATGTTTGTGAAAGAAATGTGACTAAAGGCCTTGCACTTGTTTACAGCTGTGTGTACATTGCAATGAGCTGTGGCCAGGAAAGGACATGTACTTATATTATATGTGACCTTAAATTAGGGTATTATTGCAATAACAGGTAAACGTAAGTTTCCCACAGGATGCCATAAACAAACTGCACAATATCAGCTGTTGGACAGAATGTAAAACTCTAACCTTTACTTTAACTGTAAACTTCATCACGGCTGTCCTGTTGAACAGGACGTAAAACTCTAACTTTTACTTTAACTGTAAATTTCATTATTATCTCTGTCAAGGATATATTACTTCCATGGCTGTTTGTTTGTTTGTTTGTTTATCAGGATTTTCCCCAGCACTCCTCATTAAATTTTGAGGGTGATCTAGGTCAGTGTCTGAATAAAAATAATCCCAATTTTCCCATTTATGTATTATGTGTATTGTCTGAAGTATGTGCTCTCCTAGTGTTCTTGTTAAATATTGAATTCACCTTTATAAACCAGGAAATGACGGTTTAAAGAATAAATCACTGAGTGAGATGAGATTTAAGTGAAAAACCTGTGGCTAAAGGTAGCCCAAGTTGTTGGAAGGAATGTAAGACTTGTGACGGCGTTTGGGTCGCTTAGAGTCAACATCTTGATTTACAGCAGCACTCTGTAGAACATAATTTAGTGTTCCATGGAATAAAACAGACTATTAAAGAAGTTTGCTAAGAAATATTATAAGATAAGAAATATATAAGAAATATGTTCTTTAATGCCTAAAATGTCAATCGAAATGACATCTATAACTCAGATAATTTAGCAGGTAAGATCAGGATAAATATGGCCCACAGAACCAGATAGAAGAATGTCTAACTTCAGAAATAATGGCCTCGTCCAATAGTAGTAAAATTTGTGACCAAGAAGGGTTTATATATGGTAATAAAACCCAGACGGGTGACCATTCCATTGTGTCAACTCTCCCTTATTTTTGCATAATGGAGAGTTAACACTACATTATTTTCTAATAGTGGATTGTGATTCAGTTCAATGGCCAGTCTGTCAAGAACAAAAGGGTACTTAGTATTTGCTAGTCATCCTCAGCACAATGCATTCAATATTGAAATGTTTTCACAACTTCTTTCATATCAATTAGTTCAGTGGGAACATTTACAAAGTCTTTTCAATTCTGAATGACATTCAGCGTTCATAGAAAAATACCTCATGGAAAAAATGCTACCTTGAAAAAATACCTCCTGGCAAATACTAAACAAGCAATGCAGTTTATAAAGTTGGAAATTTTTTAATTCTTTGTATTTCTTTACAATCTGACTTCACAATATTCTTCTGTGAACTTAATCAAAGGAGCAGCTTTCAGGGCCTCAGGCCATTAAGTTTACATAATGGAGCGCCACTTGGTCATTATCTATATAATAAAATCTGTTCAAAATTTGAAGGGAACACACCATGTTGGAAATGAACAACTAATATCAATAATATGGCAATACTGCCAGGCATAACTATCAAGGTTGAAAGAGCTAAGAAGAGACGTTCCAGATAATAATCATTCACTCTCGTTTGTTTTTAAACTATGATGGGGCCACGTTGGCAGAGTGGTAACACTCTCTCCTCCCACCTCTGAGGCCGGGCTTCGATTCCCAGGATGGCCTAAAGTGGGAAAGCTGGTAGTTGCTTGCGGTTAGTCGGCAGTTTACAGTACAGAACCCTGACAAACTGAATGTACTGGTTTCCTCTGCCCTTTCAACTACCCGTCGTGATATGACCTGTACAGTGTTAAAAGCGACTTAAAATCCCAAATGAATAAATAAGTTTATAAAATATGTATTATATTTATGTGGGATTAAATCTCTATCTCTATGTGGGATTGGGCTGGCTTTGCTTGGATTTATAACCTAGGAATAAAAGTTAACGTTGCATTATTTCTGTTCTGAAGATTTATGGCACTTGATTTGACCTTTGAGATCAGGGGAACCTGTTTCCTATGGATATCACTTTAGATGTCAGTTTCAGACTTCAGGGTTAGGCCTTGTGGCCCTCATATTCAGGATTACTTTCACACTTAATCACTGTGGAGGGCAGTGAGACCTTGTGGGTCTCTTAGTGGAAGCAAGGTTGGATCCCGTGTGCTTTGTCTCTGGGCTGGGGGAATGTGGTTCAGCATGTTGTTGAGAAAGATACTTGACAGAATGGGGAAACTTAGACATGGCGTCAAATTATAGTTGTTAAAAGAATGTACCCTTGAATCACTATAACTACATTGGGGTTTGGGTGATTGTAACATCTTTCCAACAATTTTGTTATTATGTACACATGTAAAATGGCTAATAAACCAAGTTTCTTATAGTTTTGGGTCACCTTGATAGTATGTCCTCTTGCAGGGCTTGTCAAAGTAGTTTAAATTGTCGTAAATTGAGTTTAAGCAGACCTAATCTGCTTAAGTTAAGGTGACCCTAAAATATGTTAAAATATTGGTTATGTATCATGTTTTGTAAATATAAAGTAGTATAGATGAAATATGAATTAAAATAAATATTATAAACCGCAATGCTCGTTTGACCTTTAGCCCTTGTTAAGGTCACTGATCAATCTCTGACTGGGACTTGAGGAACTGTGTACCCTTGAATCACTATAATCTAGACGTAAAAGAAACATAATCATTGTTAATGCATAATGTAATGAAATTCATAATGTACAACGAAATATCTCCTGTATTTCTTTAAGGCATATTTCTTAAGCAAATTACAAAAAAAAAAAAAAAACTTTTTTTTTGTTTTAAGGGTTTTACAATTTTTTTCCCTTCACACAAAAAATCTTAATCTGAGCTTACGAAAGATCCTGTCACTCAATAAACTGAAATCAAAGCTAAAGTCTAGTTGTAATATGAATTTGTGTAAAGCTTATCTGTAAGATGACCAAAATTACGCAATTCATCATTGTAGATTACACAACTGAGCTGTTTAAATTTTTAATGTAAGAAGTATAATCTCATAATTAAAAAAAATTCCAGTCTTTCGTGGGGATATAGAATTTCCAACAATTTTGTTTTAGAATGCCCAGTTTATATAGTCCAGAGATAAGACAGAAGCGTAGCTTAAGTGTAGATCAGTATGCCCAGGCATACCGGTTTATTTGGCAGAATCAATCATGAGATTTCCAATACCTCATCCCCGAATGAATATAGCATATAACCACAACTTTCTGGAAAAACCAAGGCACACCAAATCACAAATCTCCCCTGCTAGAAATGCCCAAAAATCTTCGAGTATTTATAACCAGCAACAGAACTGTTTACATAGTTAATTTCTTCTGTGTAGAGTTGGAACTTTTGGGAATGAATATATTGTACAGCAGTATTACCTCAGTCAGGAGGGTGTTATTTTCATGACAAGGAGGTGTCATTTTTTATATTTGTATGCTGTTTAGCAGGATTACACAAATACTACTGGTTGGGATTTCATCATGAAAAAAACATCATCAGATGGGTCTTGGTCCAGCTTAGCTCCCGTTAAATATAAGAGTAATCTGGATCACTATCTGTATAGAAAAATTAATCCGGATTTTCCCGTTTACTGATTATTACATGCTTTGGTGGAGGTCTGTGATCTCCGAGTGTTCTTGTATGTTTTTTATTTAATCATCCACATCAGGTTCTAAATACGAAAATCATAAAAATGGTTATATTTGGAGATGGCAAGTTTGGTTTGTTTATGTATAAACCTGCATGGCATGAATACAAGTCTTTGGAAAAATTTGGATGAAAGTCTCTCTTGGCTCTGTGAGCTGTTCTCATTAAATAAATAAAGTGAAAATATAAAATAGTCCAGAATTATTTATAGTTTGCCACCAATAATACCTATTGTGAGATCATGTTCTCAAAAAGATCTTTAGTCTGACACACGGGATTTTCTTAGATTTGAGATTTGGTCTGAGCTGAGACCAAGTTCCAAGTTTGTATTTACAAGCAGTTTCTTGGCTGAATACAAAGAAGACATTTGGTCAACTATTTTTTTCTTTTGTATGTCGTATGATCTTGTTGTCTGTTGCCGAGCAACCAGAAAACACTGTTAGAAAATTGTGTAAAAGGCTTCTTTTGAAACCACAATTTCGAATCTGTAATAAAAGCTTGAGCCAAGTACTCCTTCATGTTGCGAATTTTATTCTACTTTCCTTTAAACTATCAAAAGCTAAAAAATATACCTCAGTAAAGATGAAATATTACTTATGCCCCTGTTCCACCAAAGGATTGAGCCCCGATTAGTCCTGGGACCCTTAATCCTTGAGAGTCGGTGAAAAAACATGAATAATGGGCGGAAAAATGGAATCCTGATCCCTAGGAAGCCTCAGACCTCCTCAGACAAGTCAGGATCATTCCCCAACTATGAAGAGATTAAGCCACTTTTGTGATCGGTTTCAAGCCCGATCCTGTTGGGGATATACAGACTGGGTCCCAGACTTGTCTCAGGCTTCCTCAGGCCTCCTGAGACGTCAATGGGCAATTTTTGTCGATGTCTGGGACTAAGTTCAGGCCTCCAGGGAATAAGAGTCCTGGGCTTAAGAGTCACAGGATGACTCAGACAACATAGGATTGTATAAATTTGGGTCTGATGAGGCCTCAGGAAGCCTGAGACTTGGGAAGTCGTGGGTAGGGGAGAAAGTGGATCGGTTACAGTTGTGAAAAATATCAACCATGTTTGATATTTATACAGACCACAGCAGATCCATAAAGACTCAAACAGACTCTCCAGCACTCTAAATCCGTTCACCAAAAAAACCTTAATCGAGGGCCTTAGTCCTTAATGGTGGAACAGGGGCATTGAGAATTTAAAGTGGAGTAGGGCTTCTAATGTACTTCTAATGTGCTATTAAACCAAATGCACCGGTTACACGAAACCCCAGTGTTCATTACTGGGTATTATCATCCCAGTAAAGTACACTTACTCATACAATAGCTAGAATGAAGACAACTGCAATATTTAATGTTTAAAATGAACTAATTTTATTGTGTGGTCATGTGGCTTTTTAATCACCCCCACTGCAGGTTGCACAGCACTTCTTTTGATGTTTCTTCTTTTTGCAAAATGCACGCTTTAAGACTTTGTTTGCCTTACTAAAGTCTTCACAGGAACATTTCTTGCATTTGCTCTTTTTTCCTTTCTTATTTACTGTGAAGGTTTTTCTGAATGAAGGATCATCCACACAATCTGTTAAATATTCCAGAATTTCAAATGCATGTAAAATATCATTGAGCTTAGTTTAACAAAGTTTATTAATGATTTAACACAACTGTTTGTTGATTACTGATTGCTACTTTAAATGTAAGAAATGTGTTTGTGGTTATAAAAGTTAGGTTAGAGAAACAGTAAACGACTGTTTCCCCACTTTTAACTAATGAAGGCACAAGTATCGAATAGGTAGACCATAGTTTTCTAGAAAATTCTTAGAATATAGGTAATAGGAATAAACATTAACGGTAGGTCCTCTATTTTTATTATTTTTCTAATCAATACTTTTATTTTGGTTTTATCAGAGAAAATAACACTGGCTTGAATTTTGTAGGTTTGGTGTCTTTGTTTTGATATAAAAAAATCCAAATTCAATAAACATACAAAGCATAGTAACGTTTTTTATACAGAAAACACAATGAAATATATTCTTTTTCCAAAAGAATTGAGAAACCAAATGGACAAGAACAAATGATTTATTTATTTTTCCAGTTTGAGTGATTTTTTGTTAAATTGACAAAAATATCTTTACGTGTGGTATGTAATACGTAATATATGTTGATCATGAAACTTACAGTTTATCAGAAGCATTCCCAAGTCTTCATTACTCTAAGAGTAGTGAAAATATTAACTGTTTTCAGTTTAACAAAGAACTCTTACCAGGCTTAGCACAAACATGTCCACATCCATTGGAACAACATTTCTTCTGGCCAGGGCAGTCAAAGTCACTGTCACACATCTCCTCACATACCTGACTGCTTAGGACTGGGCATGACCCTTTCTTGACTGAAATTCAGGTCCAGTGTATGTATTAAGAATGTATCTGTTTAAGAGCTCACAGAAAGGAATTGTGAGTTTTAAACATTGCAGTTTCATGACGTGGCAAAAATATAACATAATGTTTGAAGCATAATTTTTGTGTAGATATATTGTGCTATTAACGTACCTAGTTAATAGTGGAAGTGATCCACTATCAGATTGTGGTTTATCATACTTGTGCATTTTTTCCATGAAATGATTTTTATGTTTAATATTGTTTCATCAAACTCTGCTTTACTTTCAAATAAATAATGTTTTTATTCAATATAGCTTATGATACATCACATAATGTGCTTACCACAAATAGTTTTGATATACAAATCAGTTAACCTTTTTTAATTCAAAGTTGTCTTTCAGATATGACCAAAACAATTATCTTTTATGTAACATAAAAATAATGGCGTATGTGGAACACAGATTTTTGGCATTTCTACTATATAGAGAAAATCTACTCCTTGTATTCATCAAAAGTATCATGTGGCTCAATAGTAAGGATATAAAGAAAAATAAGTACATATCTTAACTATTTGCCACTTGTCATTGACTCATTTAAAACCAAATTCACGCTGGTCTTGAATAATAAGCTAAAAAGAATTGAGGTGTCAAATATTCAAACTATTCAATTTTATTATATCTATAATATACCAGCTTGTTCGCAAGACTTTCCACAGGTTTCAACAAAACAACATTTCGTAGTAACTGGGCATTCAGCATCGATGTCACATTGATCTCTTATTGTGATGCACAGGCGGTTAGTAATTACTGGACACACTCCTGTTGTAACTGTAACATATATGGGATAAGCCAAGACGTTGAGTCATTTCATCTGATTACAAATTTTATTATTCACCAAGGGAAGAAAATATTATTACTAACTGGTCTTAAGTTTGCAGGGTATTGGTCAAATACATTGCTTCTAGACAATTGGCAGTTTGCAGTGTTTATTACAAATACACTAGGTACACAAATACACAAATTTTCATGACTAGGTTACAGGATGCTATCAAGAAGGTGATGTATCATTGCAATTACATGATGTGTCCGGCAAATATTGCAAGAAAATATTGCACTAACATTATATGTCTTACAATATGTGTTGACCAAACGATTTGTCCCATAATTTATGTTCACTGGTAATATTCAAAAATTGAAATCATTGGTGATTTTGCTAATTAAATGGTGTCAGAATGTAATATTTGGTTCATTCAATGCTCTTTGAGATAATGTGTCCAGCAAAAGAACACCAACACAATATCTCAAAGTATATCGGTTTGCTCTTGCATATTACCATATCACTTGGATACATCATGCACATAAAATACCTAATTAGATAAAGATATGTGAAAAGCGAAAATAATTAAAAACATAAAAAATTCACATATATTACCAGCACGTATGGATACAACACTGAAAGCAAGATATAAAACTCCAACCACTTCCTTCATTTTGAAACAGTTGTTTTCAGCTTTCTCCGTCCTCATATGATGCAGTATAGGAAGTATGTTTCTTGTGATTCACCTGTTATTGGCATTTCAATTGCCATTATTTGTTGTGTTTGCTTAATGTGTAGCACTTCAAGCATTTCCTCTTTACTGAATGTCATTGAAGGTGAGCCACCTATCCCGCACAGACATCTGTTATTTTGTATTGTGAAAAAGTGTCATTGAACTATGTAGAACCTGTGAACAGTTTCTTGGTCTATGACCATGACTTGTCAAAATGGAAATGCATGTCCCTTCCATATGCACTCAGACAGAGAAAGTACAGCAATAACATGGTGTGTACAATATTGTGTGTTTACCACTGACAATGAAAAATATTGCAATGGTAGGATTTGTTAAATAATGTATGTTTACCACTGACAATAAGAAAATATAGCAATAATATGGCATTTCCAGCAGTATGTCTTTACCACAGTCAATAAAAAAAGTATTGCAATAATATGACATGTCTGACAACTTGGATTTTTTACTGACAATAAGAAAATATAGCCATAATATGACTTGTCTGGCATATGTGTTTACCACTAATAATAAGAAAATAATGCAATAACATGATTTATTTGTGTTAATATACTGATAATACAAAAATATTGAAACCAGTGGGGATTGTATTTGTTGAATGGTGAACTGCTTAAATAGTGGCTTCATTAACGATTTTCCTGACATAATATATCCAACAAAAGTGTTACAGATCATTGGTAAAGCTTTCAGAACAAAAGCAAAATGTATTTATCCTAAATATATATATTGTGTCTTATATATTGCTGCAGGATTTGAGAAGCAGGGCGGATGTGTAAGTTTTAATGCCTTGACCACACCAGAGGCACTATGTCCAATGTCTATGGCTAATTAATATAACTCCTCATTCCAGAATGTAATGCCGGACCTCTGTAAGTAAAGTTTTAATTCTGTAATGTTCTCTGCTTTCTGTGGCGACCCTCGTCAAAATAGTTTAACTGTTCAAACTTTCTGCAGTATGAAGGTGACCTCCCATAAGCCGCCATCATTAAAGGGTGTTTTGTCATATCTGTAGCCTTTCTGCTGCCTTCCACCACATTCTGTGTCGTTCTGTGTTGTCTGTGTCCCAACTTAAATAAAACCTTGGCTTTATGTTACTTATCTTTACTGTATCTCTACTATATCAAAATAGTGCCCAGTGTCCTCCCAAGTTCTGATCCTCGTCTCTAGCCAAAGTGCAATCTAATCTATCTAATATGGACTAAGTCAAAAACAAAGTTGGGGTTTTACGTCCCGTTCAACAGCCAGGGTCATATTGGGACAGGTCCTTAGCATTGCCCTGATGGAGGCAATAGATGATGGGCTGCATACATTGTCAAAAAGGTCATTCCAAATCTTAGGACCATAAAAGGCAGAATTGTGGCCAAAAAGTTTGACTTTTAAAGTGAGAAGTGGAAAAGAGGAAGTGTGACCCATAGAGGTGTCTAACTAGGTGCCCAAATGTTGATTATTTTGGGGTGTTTTAAGGTGGATTCCAGCAGTGCCTTGAGGCAGCTGTGGATTACCAGATCTTCACTATGTCCACTTCTGTCGGTACTCGCTTGGTTGGTTTTATGAGAGGTCCAGGGTCGCCACAATGACAGAAGCGAAACACTTGATTACTGTTTCACAATTTATTCTAGTTCAATAAACACAAGTTACAATTACAATTCAACACATTCTCTCGAGTGAGAGAGCTAACTCAGCTCTCCCCCTCTGCATACTATTTCATGTTCTCTCTTCTATTCTCTCTCCATTCACTGTCACTTCTCTCTCCATACAATCACTCTTACTTCACTGTCACTTCAGCTCAAAGACTGAAGCTCTTATACAAGTCACTGTACACTAACACATATTACTTGTCACCAGGGGGGCCACGGTAGCAGAGTGGTAACACTCTCGCCTCCCACCTCTGAGGCCGGGGTTCGATCCCCGCACAGGCTCAAGTGGGAAAGCTGGTAGTTGCTTGCCGTTGGTCGGCAGTTTACAGTACACAACCCTAGCGAACTCTATGTACTGGTTTCCTCTGCCCTTCCAACTACCCGTCGTGATATGACCTGTACAGTGTTGAAAGCGACATTAAACCCCAAATAAACAAATTACTTGTCACCAATTACTGGGTTTATTCTAAGAGGTCTGTCTCAAAGAGGCAGGGATTGGTTGAGGTTATTATTAGAGGCGGTGTGCTATGTGACTAATGATTTCTACTGTTAAGTCCAATGAGAGTTAATTTACTGGGCACTTTGCCCGTCTTTTATGGAATTTAAAGATTATTAATAATTAAACAGTTTCCTTTAAATTCTTCACCATTACACCGGGGCTAAGAGATGGCACATCCATGCTGCCACAAAAGGATTTTAAATTTGCTATATATAACAATGGTATGAACTGTAAATGCTTAAATTACTCAATTTTCAACTTTGAAACATTATTACATATTGTTTAGACAGTAATTTTAGATCAACTCGAAACAAATACTTTATACAGCTCTACTGGAAGACATCATGAAATTAGACATTTTTACACGTTTTCTCTATATTTATTTACAGCCTGACACTATAGATTTCTGTTTGCAACAAATGACAAAGGTTAAACGTATGGTTGACACAAACGTGTTAGAAATAAATTGAAGAATCTTGGGACGTATGAACTATTATATTTCGGAAACCAAATAATCTTGTTTTGACTCTCAACTCTATTCACCATTACATATTAGGGTAAATAATTCAGTTTACGCTTTACTGAACATGCCTGACACTGTTTCAATTGCGTCTATCTGTTACATGGAATGTAAATATTGAACTAGCATATATAACAAAGATATAGTGAACTGGTCACACTTGAAAACAACATGTGATGGAAAACATACAAGTAAGGGTAAGGTATACACCACTATCACAATGAACAATAGGATAACATTTATTAGAGAACCGACCAATTAAGGTAAGAACTCTTGAATGAGAGAACCGACCAGTTAAGGTAAGCACTCTTGAATGAGAGAACCAACCAATTAAGGAAAGAACTCTTGAAATGACACATTTAGGCAAATAGACTGAACTGTGGCCAATAAAAGCAACATTTTGTTAATATACCCTGGTATAGAGGGTGCAAAGTTAATAGGTTAACATGGTACAAACAAGATATCCATACACGTGATAAATTCTCATATGACACAAGTAATACTTAATACACAAATTGTTACACTAACATAAACAACTCTAATGTGAAGGATATTGTTTTGAAATTTTAGAACATTAGTTGTAAAGCCAAATAATGACACTATTCGTGAAATGTAGGTGTTAGCATTGGAAAGAATGGCTAATTTCAATGCAATGCCAACCAAAGTCACAGTTAAGTAGGAAGACACTTCAGTTAGCTGTGACAGGAGTGATCAGGTCCTACCTCAACCAATCAGTATCCTTGTGTAAATGGACAGTGAGTTTGTTGTCAATGCCAAACGGGCTATGGGATGTGTACTGAAAATGGTTCTACCAAATTAAACAGCATAAATAAAGCAATAAGACATAAAGAAATTAACATTTGCATACTGAAAGTGATATCACTCCTGCTGATCCACTGCTAATAGGGAACTTTGTGGTGTCCCTAACATAAAAGGTGAGGATCATAGTCATACAAAGCCTAGGCTCCTGTGGTTCTGGTATATGTATTATTATTATTTGTTTTTGAAAATTATTACTGGATACTCTGTTATTGTCATAATTATATTTTATTTGTCGTACACCTTGTGAAATTGCTAACTATTATTAGATTTTCCATCAATGTTATAATTATTATTTATTTATTCAGCCCTTGCATGTAGTATATATCTTAATGAAAATGTTATGCGCATAACATACGTTATCAATATCTACCAACAGAAGAAGAGTGTAGAAGTTGTAACTAGCTAACATGCTTTTAACACCAAAAGATCATTTGGCTGTAAATTAGAAAGGTAAGTAATATTTATTTGATGCATTTAACATAGAAAATCTGTTTAGCTGTAAATTAGAAAGGTAAGTAAATGAAATCACTATGTAGTGAGTAAAAATGGTACTACACAGTGGCTGTATTAGGTGTTTGTGGTCAGTAATATTTACTGGACAAGAGAAGAGCAAATGACTCCTTAACTTATGAGGAAAATCTTACAAACGTTTGACCATTCTGATAAGTAAGCATGAACAACTGTAAAATAGGAAGACGAAGAGAAGAATGTTATCTTTGCTCTGGCAATGGAGCGAAAGATTTGGGAATGGAATACTGATGGTAAGAAGGTAAGTAATTGTACATACCTTTATTTTACAAATGCAGTTGCCACAAAATAGGGTCTACCTTTAAGGATAGCAAGAGTCGCTCAACGACATAAGTAATGCTGATACTAAAGAAGCTATATGGTTTGTACAATTATGTTAATAATAAGGCATCAATTATAAGAATGCTATCCAGCATATGGACACTGTTAAGACAAAGGAGGCCCAACAAGGTGTGTATAAACAATAAATGAGCAATAGCTGAGTCAATATACTCAGTGCAAAGCAAAAGACATGTCATTAAGAAGCGTCTGTTAAAGGCAGGCGTTATGACCCTTTGTTGAAATGCATTTAGTAGTAACCACAGTTTAAGAAGATAGTGCATACGACGATTATATTGTATGAAATCAAGCAGTGGATTATATAAAAATCAATGTCAAATAGAATGTTAAAAGAAGACCTTAGATCACATCATAAACATACATAGGAATGTCTGTAACAACACCACAGGAATAAGAAAATGTAAGGTGACATAAAGCACTCATTCAGTATACAATAAATGTATTGGTATTAGCAACAAAGAACATCTTGACAGCAAAATAAGAAAGCAATGACTGAAGAGTGGAACATACAAGGTGACATCATGATTTTCATAGAATATAAGAAATGTGAAGATTATTTGATAACATTATGATATAATAAAGAATGTCAGCTTTCAAGATTATCAGAACATTATTATTTGGAAAACACAACTGAAGCTAGGCACCATAACTCCAACTGTCAGTCCTAACTGATCTGATAAATATATAACACAGATGAAGTATAACAACTGAGACCTCTTTTGCAACTGATTTATCATCTGTAAGGATGTAATTTCAATAACTTGCCATAGAACATTGATAGGAAATCTGTCTATCAAGAAAATCCATCTATTAAGCAAAAGACACCCTATGCTAACTATGTTATGTAAAATCAATCTGTAACATACTCTGGAGATATACAGAAACATAGCATAATATTATATTAATGAGACAGAAAACAGCTTTCATCTTGATACTTTCACGAAAATAGTGAACTTGAAAAGATAGTCCTGCTGTATGAATACTGAAAGCATTCATGCTATTATGTGTGCAATGTCCAAAACAAGTTCCAAAACACCATTCATGCTTCTATAAAGTAGAAGAGTACATTGTGTTTGTTTTGAAAATTAGACAGTCTGGGGCCTGTTCCAGAAATGTAGACTTTACACAGACCATGACTCCAGGTGACTAAGTGTTGAGGTAAGTAATAATTGAACGTATGGTTAATGTGATTACATGGGATTTCATTGCATCAGAAATTTTATTTGGGTCATTGCGGTCTGTATTACTTTATTTTATTTATTTATTATTATTTTTTTTCAAAAGAATCATATGTATGTCTTGCTTTATCTTATATTTGTAATAGACCCTTTTATACCTGTATACTTATTTCTTTATATGTACAATAGACCGTCTTAAAAAATATATTTATTTGTTTATTGCTGATGCCGGGGGCCACGGTGGCAGAGTGGTAACACTCTCGCCTCCCACCTCTGAGGCCGGGGTTCGATCCCCGTCACGGCCTCAAGTGGGAAAGCTGGTAGTTGCTTGCCGTTGGTCGGCGGTTTACAGTACAGAACCCTAGCGAACTCTATGTACTGGTTTCCTCTGCCCTTCCAACTACCCGTCGTGATATGACCTGTACAGTGTTGAAAGCGACGTAAAACCCCAAATAAATAAATAACTATTGCTGATGCCTCATTGAAGCAAATCATAAGTATTTATTTCATTATTATTTATTAATATAATTCTTCACCATTACACTAGGTTTCACTGGGAGGTACAATATTCTGTAATCTTCAGTCTCTGAAAATACCGCCTGTAGTGTGCTGAGGGCATTACTAACTTTTGATGTAACTTAATACTGAAATTCTTTAAAACCCATATGACCCCTACCTCACATTTAATCTAGGTCTTAAAATGGCAAAAATACCATTTTCTTTTGTCATTAATTGGGCTTTTCCACTATGGTGTCTGATTACCACAATTGGGTTGCAATTCTGAATATTTGCCATTCGGAAGGAAATTGGAACATTTTAAAACTCAGTTGGAATGTTCATAGAGCATTCAGGACCAACTCATGGCTGGGAGTTTTCGATTGGGAACTTATTAGAATTTTTGGAGCTGTTCCTGATCATATTAAATAATTTTTTTATTGTACACTGTTCCTTGTTTTCAGATCTTGCCTTCAGGAACCCATGATAAACCTATCATAACAATTGCAAAGCAATCTTTTCCATTTTAAGTCGATGCTAACGATTGTATAGAACTTCTTAAGAAAGTGTGGGAGACTTATCCTAAAATATACCTATTGATGGTCAATGATGTTATTTTATATAGGATCATATTTGCATTCTGGACAATGTGTTTAGACTTTAATGTTGGAAAGTTGATCTTGGAGCAAAATATAGATAATTTACTCTTCGAAACTCCAACAGGGAGATACACAAGGATAAAGATAGAATTTGTAAACTCCCCAGTCAAACATTGAAGGTAAAATACATTTTGATTGCTTGATAGTGTCAAGTATATTTGTCAAGTATTTCCACATATAGGTTAAGCCTCTCTTACATCCCACTGTATGTGCACGTACTTCCTGCTTACAGAGAAAAATCGACTGATTTGCAAGGGACACTTAAGCTACACTTTGTGATTTTATAACAGAATATCAAGGTTGCACAGACCCCACAATGAAAATTGACATGCACATTTTCTCTGTGTGCATGCAGTATGGCTACAAACGCATCCATATCTCAAGGGTAACTTACAAGAGACTTGCACATGTGCATTCTCCTTGCTAGTGTTGTAAGACCCCCCCCCCCCCCCCCCCCCCCCTGAATAACTTGCAGGGTTTGCACATGTCATATAATACACTCTCATGTACCTTGCATCCAAATTAACCAATTGTGGGGCCTGTGGCTAGAATACACCTTGTTTGCACCTACAACCCATTACCAGGCTACGCTCATATTTATTTGTAGCACACTTATATGTGTACACACGTACGATGGGATATAAGAGAAGTTTTACTATGCTGTAGAGTGCCAGCACAGTCGTATGTTTAATCATAATTACCATATCATCTCGTCCTCATATGATCACGTGCTGTCATCCCTGTGTGAGTTAGACTACCATAACTAGCATTGCTCAAGGCCTGTCCCAAAATGATCCTAATACTGACAAATGTTAGGCCAGATACTTAAATTTGTACGCAGTTTGTAGCAGTTCATATATTGGTTTGTACCTGTCACCTAAATAAATAGGTAAAATTAATATATAACTTCTGAGCAGAGCAGTTAATAGGCCGAGATCCAAAACAACTTCTGGAGGTCCTTTGTGACCTACTGGTAAGCAAGTCGCAGGCTGTCATCACTTATGCAGGTTGAAATCCCCTAAGTGGCAATGCCGAGGGCACGTTTCTATGTGACTCTGGCTTTTGATCAGGGCTGTTAAACCCTAACTTTGGCCAAAACAACTTGTCTGTACTGGTTTTGTTGTGGTCACACATACTGTAACCTTTATGATGCAACCAACACAACATCAGCCTGGTTTCCATACTGCCTTTCTCTCTATAAAGGGGTCTGGTATCTGCCACAAGTTCAGCTGATCAGCATTGGTAGTTACACCAATGCTACGTTTTTGCACAATTTACTTGGTGCAGATTTTGATATTATTTGCCTCTTACTTGTTCCTATCAGATGATAATCTAAGTAAATGAATGTTAAATGATGAATGTGCATCAGATCTATGTTTTAAATCATTTGTTATCTCTCACAAAGTTATTTTATTTTTAAATTACCAAATCTAATGTTATTTCACATCATCATAAATACTTTATGTTATAATTCTGGATCTTCATTAGAAAATAAATGTAAGTCAATATAAATTAGTTAAAAGTAACTTAATTAATTTTAAAGAGTTATCAGATTTCTTGTTTCAGAACCTTAATGCATTGTAGTTCAGATGTACCAAGTGCAAGTCAACATAGACGATACCAGTCCTTTTTATTTAAGTGGACTGGTGCCCCGTCTAGGATAACATATTCAAAGTTATACCTTCAAAGTGTTCAAAAAACAACATCATCATCATCCATTGTTTTATTCAATTATCTTAAGTTCAGTGATGAAACAGAATTTATGTATGATCTATTTGACATTTTTATTGCTTTCAAGTCACTGGTTTAGTTGCTGGTGCAGGTCTCACAGCACTTTTTCTGGCCTTTCTTCGTAAGACAAAATGCAGCTTTCAAACGTGGATCAGCCACTGCAATATCCTGACAGGAACACTTCTTGCATTTCAACTTTTCCCCTCCTACTTTTATCTTAAAAGTAGTTTTGTATTTAGGCTTATCCTCACATGACTTTACTAAAATTATAATTCAAAACAAAATTTACAAAATTATAAAATTATACAATAAAATCGTCAGTACATATTAATTGCTTTGTCCATACTGAGAAAATTGTGTGTATGCAGTAGGTCTAAGTGAAACTTGTATTGTTATATTAAATCATTACCTGTCAGTGACTTGTAATGCAAATTTTAATACCTAATTTATGCCAAATGTTAATATACAGTATGATGCTAATACAGTGTCCTTGGCAACTGAGGAGATATAATTTTGTTCTTTTGTTTAAAGAAATGGGAAATAATTATTATTGCATAAAATATCATGAGAATAAGGTTACATGGCTAACTGTACAGGTGTTATAATCAGTAATAGGAAAACATCATACCAGCCTTAACACAAACATGTCCACATCCATTAGAGCAACATTTCTTCTTTTTAGGGCAGTCAAAGTCACTGCTGCAATCATCGTCGCATGGTCCTACAACTACTGAAGGGCACGAACCAGACTTCACTGTGGCAAAGAAAACAATTATAATTAGAATCCGATTTACAAAGCTTTCATAAAAACGGTGTTCAAACCAACAAAGATTTTTATTTATTTTGCAACATGTTTTCTTGTTTTACTTGCCCAGGTATGCTGCTGGTAGGCTGGAAGAAAGAACTTCCAGTGCGCACAAAATCCTTTTAAATGAAAGGTGACACCTATGAATAAGTGATACCTAAAATGCTTTCATATATATCATAATTATTAGATGGTTGAAGTGCCATATATCCTGATACGCCACTCAAAAAAAATATGATCGTCTGTTTATTTAATGGGAATTTTTTAAAAAAAAATGCATTCACTGAATATTTGCTTTGGTGGTCTGAAATTATATTTTTAACACTACATAGTAGTTATGGAGACATAAGAATAAATACTTTTACGAGCAAGCTCTATCAAGGCTCGCTCTTCTAGAGACCACTTTTTTCCTTTTTTTTTCAATTTCTTCGTCATTAGACTTTCATGAATTGTGGCATAGAGTGATAAGTGCCTGTCTCATCACTGAAGTTAAGCAGCAATGGGGAGCGTTAGTACTTGCATGGGTGACTATATGAGTGCACTACTTCTGTCTGTGATGGCTTTGCAGCTTGTCCCAGTAGACTGAAACTCCTTTCGGCCTTATTTCCTTGTATTTTTGTGTCACACATTATATATTACATTAACAAATGTAATACGCTTATTTTAAGTGGGATGCATCTCAGGAGATGACCATTTATCAATGTTCCTGGGGTTATTTATCCTGTCACTGGGGTTAGGACTGAGGTACATAGAACCGCTAATATAAGTTTGTCATCAGACCCACTATGTATTCACCTGTAACTGGGTTTGAACCTTGGGTCTCTGTATTCCTAGGCAAGCGGTCAACACATTTATGCTTCTGTGTAGTAGTATCTGTAAATATTTGCTTGCCACTTAACCCCATACCGCCCCTCTTTCACCCTTACACTGTTTCTATATCAACACAGCTCGTGAAAGGTCATGAGAGGCTTTTCTAAGATTTTTCAAAAGCAGGCCTGAATGTAAGTGATGTTTTATACTGTGTGGAGTAATTGCACACCCACCTAATAGTAAAATCCAAATGTATTGTAAAGTTTTTAATATTATATGCTTTATTACAGGGCAAAAACTTTTCTTCAGAATCCATCAAAGATTGAGTAATAACTTAAAGAAACACAGAAGACATTGAAGTGTGCAGAGATAACCAGTTTTGTTGTACATTTATGTTACTCCATTTATCATTGTGAAGGAATACAAAGGAGCTGATGTGGATTCATTTTCAATATATACAGTGAATGTGAGAAGGAATTATATGTACACAATTGTACCCAAATTATGAACTGTTATCATGAGGACCAGTTCACAATATTTATAATACAACTGATACCTCTCATTTTAACCATTTAAACACAGTGTGAAGGGTGCCAACACACCTATAATATAGGTTGAAATGGAAATGAAATGAACGAAATAAAATTAAAATTACTATTACTGTTTATAATTCAACAAATTAGAGTTAAACTATAATAAATAATAGTACACATTTTCAAAATTGAAAGTTACCAGGTTCAGTGCAGAACTTTCCACAGTTTTCCACAGAGCAACATTTCTCCCTGTTTGGGCAATTATTGTCTTTGGTACAGTTATCGGCGCCAACTGGACACTCACTTTGGACTGGACACTTCCCTTTTTTAGCTGGAAATTATAAGCAATAAGAACACTTCTTGAATGATATATATGAAAATATATCCCTAATAATTACAGATGGATTACGTTTAACATTTTTGCATAACGTGATGTCATTCCACACTGTACACACCTGGTTAAGCTAGAAATTATATGTGATGGGTCAATTTGATGTCACCTATAGAATTCCTATAAATATACTCTCAATTTTCAAAGTATCAGAGGGTTATATCACCTCTTGAATCTTTCTGATATCAGCCAACAGCAAGCAAATTTGCTTTCGCTTTAACTCCAAATTAGCCAATTTAGTTATTACCGTATAGAAAATGTTATGTTATTATCTGGGTTTTACCTGATGTCTTAAACTGACGAGACCTTGTATAGCCGTAAATTACACCCAATGAGTCAACTTCACCTGGATAAAATCTGCTCAGGTTTAAGGTCACCTTACATTTTGAATTGCTGCTAAAGGCATACTTTAGTTGGAGTTCAATATGACCCTACTGAATAGCTCACCCATTACTGAATGTGAAATAATTATATTATTTACTCAACACTAACACTGTAAATGTATATTTCCAAATCAACTGAAATGTAAAATCTAATGTCATCATTTGTGAACTGAAATTTAAGGGAATATTTCACTTTATTACTATTGTATTTACTCTTGTGTACAAAAATCAATAATTTACATTGCTCGGAACTGATTCTTTGACTTCTCAGGGTCGAACCCTAGGAATGACTATTATGCATAATCAGCATTACTGCAAAAGAGTGTTGGTGCCACATTGAAATATTTTTTAAATATCATAGAATAGTCTTGGCAAAGCTTTAACATAAAAAACTTCATCAGCAATGCTACAAAAATTAAATTCATCACCAATGACAAAATCTTATCCAACAATGGTGAAAGCCTCACGGAAAAAAAATCAATGTATGGATAAGGTTCGTATTTAGATAAATCTTACATCTAAGTGGTATGCAACAGGGTTGTGCTAAGAGCTAATAGTACACAGATCTATTCCCCACCACTCAGATGTGAGATCTTTAAGTACAGACCCATTGTATGCAATTTATATAAGGAATCAATAGTACAAACACTCAAATCATAATCAATGACCAACATCTTGCCTCTGCAGCAAGAAACTAATGCCCCTGTTCCACCAAAGGACTAAGCCCTGATCCTGTCTGGGACCCTTAATCGTGGACAGTCGCTGAAAAAAAGGTAAAATGGGTAGGAATACTGAATCGGTATTGAAGCCTGGGATTAAGGTCAGATCAATCTCAGGCTTCCTCAGGAGGCCCCGGGTGGCCCCCGACTGTTCTGGGACTAAGAACCGACTAAGCCAGATCTTGTCGTACACATACCGACTGGGTCCCAGGACGCCTCAGGCCTCCTGGGACAAGCCCCGACTAACCCCCGATTAAGTCCCGGCCTCCTAAGGCGTCCTGAGGCCTCCTCAGCCTTCCCCAGACCAATGTGGCCGATTCTTGTTTTGCAATGAGACTAAGGGTCGCAGGAGGCCTGGGACTAAGGCACTAAGGGTCTGGGACTAAGGGTCGCAGGCGGCCTGGGATAACATAGGACTGTGTAAATTTGGTCTGAGGAGGCCTGAGGAAGCCTGGGACTGCACATTTTGTTTATGGCAGGAAAAAAAGAGTTGGTTTGGGTTGGGAAAAATATCAAACGTTTGATTTTTCTCATGGCCTCAACCGACAACTACCGACCCTTATAGAACGCCTGGGACTAAGCAAATTTTTGAAACCGACTCCCAAAAACCTTTAATCGGGAGCCTTAGTCATGTGGTGGAACACCCACATAACTAGATCTAAACCTCCTGGCATCATGTACTAGGTAATATTTATACTTCATTCACTGTAGACTCAATAGTACAGGTTACAATATGAAGTCTGGTCAGATTTCTTGTTGGTTGTGCCACTTATCTCGTCGGTCATCAAGGTGTATATCCAACTCTAGATATGCCACTGATTCATAAGTCATTGATTGTTTGTGTCTATTTTAGCAAGATTTTAATCAATTTTCCATCATTGTTTGTGACCGTTTAATCATTGTTGGCAAAGTTTATATTGTTGTTTGCGAAGCTGTTCTCATTGTTGGTGAAGTTTTGTCATTGTTGGTGCATTTGTTTTACTTTGTTGGTGAAGTTTGAAGATTTCATATCCTTGTTAGTAAAATTTTTGTCATGTTTGATGAAGTTTTGGTAAATTTTTTATCATTGTTGGTGAAGCTTGAAACATTGTTGGTGAAGATTTTGTTATTGTTCTTGGAGATTAATCATTGTTTGCGAAATCTTTGCCATTGTTGTTGAGTTTTTTATCATTGTTAATGAAGTTTTGGACATTGTTGGTAAAGTTTTTATCCATGTTGGTAAAGCTTGGGAAATTGTTGGTGAAGAATTTCTCATTCTTCCTGAAGACTCATCATTGTTGATAAAATTTTTGTCGTTGTTAGTGAAGATTTGGTCATTACTGGTGAAGTTTTATTATTGTTGGTAAAGCTTGGGACATTGTTGGTGAATATTTGTTATTGTTCTTGAAGAATTTTTATTGTTGGCGAAATTTTTGTCAATGTTGGTGAAGATATTGTCATTGTTGGTGAAGTTTTTATCATTGTTGATAGAGTTTTTAGCATTGTCGGTGAAGAATTTTTTCATTGTTGGTAAAGTTTTCTATCATTGTTAGTGAAGTTTGTATCATTCTTGGTGAACTTTTTGTCATTGTTGAATTTTTAATCCTTGCTGTTAAAATTTTTATCACTGTTGTTGAACTTTTCAGTGTTGTTGATCAGTTTTTGGTGTTAGAACTTCGTCAACTAATCTATGACATTTAAAAACACTACAATGTGGCACCAATACTCTTGCATCTCAACCTAATACATGGTGTATTTTTATGATTGGCAAGTTTTTTCTGCTATAAATAAAACTTCAAAATAGTCACCTCCATTTTAACTGAATTTTGTTTAATGACACAAGGTTATTGAAATCATTATTTTCTTCGTTTACTGAAATCATAGTCAGTAAACTCCGAATTTTTATGTGGGTCAAATGCTGGGAAACTGGCATATTTACTGAAACTTTACCAGTCAAATCAGTGAATACATATACACATATAGACTCCTTACTGATAAGTTCAATGCATATCTTACCGTCACTTATGCTTAAAAGTAACACTAAAGCCAAAGCTCCGAGGATTTGCTTCATCTTCATAGCCATTATGTTGCCTCACTTGCTGTTTGTTTCTCTATGTATAAAAAACACGCTTTGGCTTCTTTTAACTGGCGAAATTCAAACTATTGATGGAATATGAACGGTGACAGTACCACATCATGTAAAACTTGTCACTGAAGTATACTGTTAATGATTTTTGGTACATTCTTCTCATATTTGTAAGTTTTCTTATCAAGATTGGCAGATTTCATATGCCGATGCAAATTTCACGTTTTCATACTCTGGCACTTCTGTTGCCACTAAAAATGACATCAAATGTGACATCACGAGCTGCTACTTTCACTTATTTTGTCTCTTTGGTGCCTTACTGCGATTGTCAAAATTTCCAAAAAGCTGAGACATCAAAAGGCTCAACTAGACGGTCCCATTGTGTTAAATCTGTCAACTGATGATTGATCGTGGAGTGCAAAAATAGCTTGCACTCCAGTGACATATTACAGGATGTTCAGGCAAACTGAATTTAATTACTGTATTGATACATTTTATGTCATTATGTCAGATGTTCTAAGAGAGACTTTAAATTCATAAAACAATGCTTCCAATTAAAACTATTGCATCTATACTGTAATATCTGCATTACTACAGGACTTAAAACCTTGTTTAGCCCATATTGGTAACACAAGTAACGGACAAGGTCTTGTGATTGACATTCTCTTCAATAAAAAGCAGGGCATTGGGGGTGACCATTTATCTATATTTCTGAGATTTTGTTTGTATAAATATCATGAGAAGAGAAAATGTTTTTATTAAAGAGAGGAAGTAATAAGTAATTAGGTCAAAGTTCAACAAAGAGATTTTGAATTGAACATCGATGCACTAACAGTTAAGGAATAGAACAGATGCAAGGTCATGAGGTCAAAGTAAAGGTCAACACAATAATGCATCTGTGTCAAGTTGGTTATAATTCACAAGAACTTATGGGGAAAACAGGGGCCCCTGAAAAAGCCATTAAAATGTATAGAGTAGAGTGGAATACGTACATGTAATTTACAAGAATAAAAGACATGCAATATAAAAAGGTAGTATATGACAATATCATAATATGAGTTAATTCAGGTATCAGGTATAAATGTGTTAGCCAAAGTATTTGCAGTATACTTTTAAAACCATGTACATTGGAACAATCAAGGTATCTACCGTTAATTGCTTTACCCTTTACTGTTTTTCTTGAACTCAAAGGGTAAACTACCCATTTCCCTTCACTGTTTTACTGTTTAGCAAAGCAAGCAGCACTGTTTTTAAATATACCTGTAATTTGTTGTGTACCTGGCAAAGTATGGTGTATATTTTTCTCAATATTCCTTTCTGATAAGAATAAAAGCATAGATGTTATGGCTTGGGTTGAATCATGGTGCATATTATTCACTACTTTACCAATTTATATACAGAGAAAGCAAAAACAGTAAAGCACCTATTTCTGCTTTACTGTTTTACCGTTGATTTAGGAATACTGTATTGTTTCCACTTTCCTAATAGGGGGCTCGGTGGTGTAGCGGTTAGAGTTTTCCCCTCCAACCTCTGAGGCCGTTGGTTCGAATCTCAGGCCGGGCTCTTCATGTTGGAAAGTTGGTAGTTACTTGCCGATGCCCGGTGGTTTACAGTGCAGTATGCACTGGTTTCCTCCACCTGTAAACTACCCGTTGCAATATGACCCTGGCTGTTGAACGCGACGTAAAACAACAAAAAACAGAAAATGACCTATTTTCTTTATCTATGCATGACATATTTTGACACATTTAACTTTCACACAGGCTCAAAGGTGAAGGTCATTTCCATGGTAACCAATGGTTTCTTGCTTGTGATGTCACAATGCAGGATTTGGAGTTTATAATTTTGTGTGGTAAAATAATAAATAATTAAAAAACTGCTAGGTGGATTTCATTCATATTTGGTTGGTGGGTGACTGTAACTGTCAAGAGAACATTGGATTTATGGTGACCTTAAATTCCTAACAATAACTCTGTTGGAGAGACCTTAAAGCTACTTATGTGTCTGTGCTCTTTTCCTCTCATGTACTCTTTTAACATGTATTTGTACCAAATATGACAAATAAAGAAATAATAGTTATTTCCAAATTCGAAAGAAGAGTCTATCTAGAAAGGGGAAGGTGCACAAGAGTTTGTTGCACGCAAAACTGCGTCAGAACAGTCCGTCTATTAGACTTCGTCCAAGTCTTTGTATTTCTTATTCCACCAAATCTGACATACATGGAATCATTATGAATCCATACAATACAAAGACTTATCTGAAATACAAACCCCACATTCTGGTAAAAAAGTCTTTCAGTCCTCATATAATACCTAAGACAAAAGGACTTGAGGAAAGTCTATCCATCGTGTTCCATCTTTATTCAATACTCTAAAAATGCCAAGCTGTCGTGCACCAAAAAGGTGATGTGTATTTATCCATACCCAACAAATACAGTGACGACAAAAGTAACCATTGTTAGTGTCTTTTTGTTAGCTGACGTGTGTTTTATATTTGTAGAATATTCTATTCATATCAACAACGGATGTGTAATGAACTAGTGTTCAATATTCTTTAAATGCCAAGTTATCATGCACCATAATGGTGACATGTACCAGATAACCTCATTATTTAAAGCCTGTTCACACAAATCTGTCCTTTTGTTACAACTTGTGTTAGAACTTTTGGGTCATGACCTTGTTCTTATTATACCTTGAATGAACCCCATACTTTGCTAGTGGATTTTCAAAATTGAGCACCATCTGTCTGGCGTGTAAACTTTAGTTTAGCATGCTAAAACTTGTGGGCAGATTATTCAAAGATTTTTAAAAATCCGTCACATGCTGGATACAGTGTCCATGTTATGTTGAAGTCACAACAAAAAACAAATCCCAACTTATGAACCTTTACAAAACATAATTGAGGCTACTAAAATGTCAAGTCACAAACGAGTCTTGTTCCAGAACGGAACAATGTGAACTAGGTATTAGAATAATACAGGGGCCATATTCACCAAAGGTCTTTCCCAAATCTTAGGCCAAAATTGGCTGTATTTGTATACAAAGGTTGATCCTAAGACTTGGCTAAGACCTTTCTTGAATATTGCCCCTTGTATTCTAAATAGTACTTATACATTTTCAACTCCTTGGGGGCTGATATGTTTATTTATTTGGGGTTTTACGTCACTTTCAACACTGTACAGGTCATATCACAATGGGTACTTGGAAGGGCAGAGAAAAGCAATACATACTGTTCGTCAGGTTTCTGCACTGTAAACTGCCGACCAACGGCAAGCAACTACCAGGTTTCCCACTTGAGGCCATGCCGGGAACCGAACTCCAGCCTCACAGATGGGAGGCGAGAGTGTTACCACTCTGCCACTGGGGCCGAGGCTGATACGTATAATCGTGTTGTTTTTATTTTATTATCAATATTAATCTACTAGAACTTCAAAAAATGGTATTTTATGATTTTCCTTTGGTCACTAACTACGGTATACCAGAAAGACTTGTACATGCCATAGAGATTATGTATCATAACACCAAAGCCCAAGTACTAACAAATGATTAGGTGTGTGAAGAACTCCCACTTCTTGGTAATAAAATAGCAGCAAGAAGAATAAAACTCGCTGGTCACTGCCACCGACATCCTGAACTAATGGCTAGCGACCTAGTTCTATGGTAGCCCAACTAAAATCTGAGAAGAACAGGAAGACCCAAAGTAGACTTTGTAGAGGTTCTAAGGCAAGATGCTGGAAATCAACAACAGAGCTGCATACAGTGACGGAAGGCCGGACTGTCTGAAGAAACCATGTGACCGCTCTCCTGCGGGCGACCAAGTAATAATAATACTAACTATGGTTAATCAGCATTTCAAATTCGTCAGGACAAGCTGATTTTTCATTAATATTTCTGAAAAAAAGCTCTGAAAGAGCTTCACTTGTTTTTGTTGTATTAAAATCCATGCAGAAATGGTGGAGAAATTTCAAGCTAAAATTGAAACTTCATTGGTGATTGCATTTTCACATTCTCTCTCTTAATATAGACTTGTTCTGCTTATTCATACAAAATACCTCGGGTTTGCTTATCTATTCTGCTTACTAAATTCAATGGTCAAAAACTCATGAAAATTACCTAAGCTGGGGATTATACATTTTTGCAATTGATTCAGGCTGACGTTTCATGTTTCTTTCTGAAGGAAGATGTAAATTGTACACAAAAGAATTAATATTTGATCACATACATTTATATGTTGTTGTGAACCTTCTGAAACAAAATATAAAAAATTTTCTTCAAGACAGATCAAATTTATATAGATTTTACAGCATATGAACATTTTATTCAGGCAATGCTACAGAAAAAAAACAGAAAAAAAGCTGCAGTGTACCTAAACATGAATCTTAGTTTATGTTCCCTAGTGGATACTACTAAAACATTAAATGCATTGAGACACAAACTACCCTATAATAGTTAAATTTATACCTTCTTAAGTATGTAACCTTACTTAAGGCTCATGTATCCTTGTAATTAAAAGAAAATATACAGAAGAAATGTTCAGTTTGCATAATGTACTCTTACATATACATGTACTGGATTTTTCACAAGAATATGGCTCTCTGTCTGATCAGTTTATATCTCCTAACATATATGGGCGCTTTATAAATACCAATTATCTTTGTACAAGAATGAAAACTTATGGTACAAATTTGAGCCTTAAGCAAGGCTACTTTGGATGTAGCTTACGAGACAAGTACAGAGCAGAATTTTTCTTAGAGTTACACTTAAGCCGACGAAAAATTCTAAGCCAAGAATATTCTTATTCTGAGAATAAGAACCTGTTCACATAGCAATTCTTAACTAAGAATAATTCTAAGAATAGAAGTAAAAAGAAATGTACGCTGTTCTTAGAATTTGTTTTAGAAATACACTTGTATTTCTGAGAAAAATTCTAAGAGTCTTTGTGAGTACACACATTGGACAACTTAATATGTAACACTGTGTTCTGGATGTCGATTTGCAATCAGTCGCTGCAATATAATCACTAATTATCTTTCTTAAATCAATCATACTATGTGCCAGTCTCAGATTTAAATCAAATTCTTGGAATATTCTCAGAGCAAGATTTTTGTGAATAGCAAATTCTTATTCTTAGAAAAAGAATAAAAACCATTCTAAAAATATTCAAAGAATAAGTTTGATTTTGAGAATAAGAATTTTTGTGAATAGGATAATTCTTATTCTTAGAATTTTTCTAAGAAAAACAACAAATCTGAGAAAAAAATCCAAGAATAAGATTAATATTTCTAAGAATAAGTATCTCTGTGAACATAGACCCTGGATATAAGTGGGGAAAATCCATTTACAATTAACACATAATTTTTTCTCAGCTTTTTAACACCCTGGCCCTTCGTACTGATAGAGTACTTGTGGCTTCTTATCAAAGTATTAATATTTGCTCTTATCAGTAAGTAGTTACTTTACTTGCTATCAAATGCTGTAACCTACAAAAAATTGCTTCTTTTTCTCGCAACATATTAAATCATTTCCACATAATTCAATAAATTACAATGCCATATATATTCAATGAAATAAATTAAAAAGAAAGGAAATTAATTCCATGAAAAGTCTGACACCACAGAGTATGTTCACACATAATTTGGTGCTGTATAAGCTGTATGACATCATGCCATAGTTTTGGGTCTATACTGTATAAGATTAGTATTAATAACCATCTTGACTTTTGCCTGTTTATATTAAGTATAATGGAAGACTCTTTGACATATTGCTTTTTTAGTAGTTAAATTATTATGGTGGTGATATTTTAATCAGAAATAGGATATATTGAACTCAATTTTAACAAGCATAACGTAAGGTAATTATATACTGTACTATTTGACATGTCAGTTTGTATGTTCTCGTTAAGTGTGTAACATTAACGTATGATTTTAAAATACCTGGATTCAGAAGAGTGACTTAGAACAGCTGGAGATTCTGTGAAATAACTTCATAGGCGAACACCTACATATGTGTTGATGTACCAAATATTGATCAAAATCTTTTTATTTCATTTTTTTCTTATAATTAAATAAACTATTTCCTTCAATTGTAAATATATAACTTGCATGTGTGAGCTGTATGTTCTTCTTATGCACGCATCCCACCTTTGAAATTGTTTGATCACATTTGGCATACCTTAAATTGTTGCAGCTTCAACATGCCTTTTGGTTTACAGAGTAGAATCTGGTGCAGTTAGTCATTACTGTTTACTCTATAGATAGAACTGCTCGTACAACAACAAAAGTAAAAATTGGGGTATATGCCCCTGTAACTGGCCAGGAACATTTTAGGATAGGTCCTCATCTTTGTCACTTGTGGGAGTCAAAATCACACACCTGACAGCCTGTGATCAGATGTCAAACCTGCTAACCACACTAGGTCACCGAAGACCTTCCCCATAGTATACATTTAAGTTTGTCTTTAGTTAGGACTGTTCAAAATCTAGATTTTAATGAAATGTATTGCTGATTTATCCAATTCTTTCAATCAGTATGCCCCAGTTCTTTGTAACTCTTTCCCCTTTCAAATGAGAAACAGCCCCTCTGCTGCATTCTTCAGGAAACACCTTAAATCCCAACTCTTCACCTCCAGCTTCCCAACTTAGTCTCCGTCCCTCTTGGTCACACCCATATCTTCAGATCACTGACCTTGACCACCCCTTGAATCTCCTTACGATAAACAATTTTTGTCAACCAGTATACTAAAATTCCCCGTTGTGGGGAAGAAATTTCCCAGCAAAGCAGTAGATTAGATTAGATATATTTTGGACGAAACATATGGTCAGATAGGTTTACAGATACACTGAATTAAAACTAGAAGTGCAAGGGTTAATAATGTTTTTTTAAGTGAATGACACCACACCTTTTCGACATTGCAGTACAACACTGCTTTACGTCAAAGATACAATGGCTGAATAGACAGGTTTTCTAAGAAAAACTAACTCAAAGCTTTTGGTGGACGATTATGTAATAGCCTTACAGTTTACAACAGCATATACTTGTATTCTCCATTATTATTGGTTAACATTTGTAATTATTAATTTAATATTTCTGTCAATTAAAAATATTGCCAAGCAGGATATCTTGAACCAGTTGAGATATTCCAGAACCAGCTTGTGATATTAAATTGGGCATTAGTTTTACATTCATGTTTCTTTAGTGTAACAGTAATCCAGATCTCTGTACACAAAGCCAGGTTTACAAAAAGTAATATTCAAATAGGATACTTTGTACTACATTCGTGATACTGAAACATGCAAGTGAAACAGAGGATTGTTTTCAAAAGAATGTTTCCTGTTTTAAAAATCATTAAAAACCTTTCTATTTGAAAGAGCCTTTGATGTATCCCTATCCACAAAGAACTTTTGGACATTTCAGCCTACAAATCTAAAAACAATACAATCTCACTGCCATTAGTAATGCAAGTGCCATTTGTTTTACAGACAAAACTTGCCAGTTTGCACCTCACTTAACAACTTAAGATATTTAGTTGCACCAGTGACGTCATCCTGTTGCTATCCGAATTTTCAAGATGGAGGCCAGGACAAAGTTTGTAGTGCTGTCTCTATTAACTTTTGTGTGCCTCACTGCTATCATACTGGGGCTAACACTGGGTCTAGCTACTGACTTGCCTGAAAATGGAGGCAGTCCAGAAGGACCAGAAAGAACTGAAACAGGTAAGCTTACAAGTTAAAAACTTGTACATGGGACCTAAGGGATATAATAATAGATGTAGGCCATCTTATTAATATTGTTTGGGGTTTACATGTCCAACTAAAAGGTAACCATTCTGAAAATGACTTATCCATAGTGAAACACTTTGACCACCTCATATCTTTACTTTGTCCTCCATTTTTCCTTGATCTTTACATCTCTGATATATCATTGCAAAAGTCTGTCCATCTTCGGAAGCCCTTGACTAATCAAATACTCACATTTGGAACAACAGACAAAATATTTTGTTGTCACTTGTTCTATTCCTTGTTGTAATGCTATATGAGTCTTTCACATCAGTTATCACTAATCCTATTGACCCATTCCCTGTTCAATGCAGTCGTATCAACACTTCTTTGAATTTTGGGTCAGCCCTTTGCCATTACCACTCTGTAAATGGACTTTGGATGTCTGTCATGCACCTTTAAAAAGAAGCAACCCTGCAAAACGATGTCACCCCCTTTCACATCTCTGGTGTGTATATTTTAGTTTACCATGTGAGAGGTCATGGTAGGTTTTCAAACATGATGAAAAAGCCACAGCATCATGAAAATGCTGTCCATGTTGTGTTGAATTCCTCCAACTCGAATATGAATCCTAATTTATTAACCCTTGTGAATACTGCCAAAAGACAAAATGCGTCCAGCAGATGTTGCACAGAGTACATCTGTTAATCTAGTTATATATAACAGGCATTTGAATGAAAATTAACAGCTAGTGCAGAGTCTTGATCAACATTCTGTTTCTTTACAATGTATGATATTATTACCACTGTTGGTCCAAACATGTCTGAACATGGTAATATAGTTATGAGAGACCAGGAGATGTATTCACTAAAGGTCTTAGCAAAGCTTTATTCTCGGCCAATTTAAGCCTAGGTTTGGCTAACATGTTTTATAAACATGGCCAATCAGCTTAGTAGCTAAAATTAGTGCCTAGTGAAAATTTTATCTTATACAGTACTTAAATGTGTTTCACCGAATGATATTATTAATACATTATATTAAAATAACATCTGAACTTACTTTAATCTTTACCTAATGCCTATCACAACCAATGATTAACTTTAAGTATTCTGCCTTATCACTGCACTTTTTGACACATTTTAATTACTTTTCAATGAAAGTAAGTAGATGTTTATCACAAGTAAATGTGCTTTGTTTCTTTGTCAATGTTGGGCCAAGGCAAAAATGGCATTTTGATAGAGGATGAAGATTCAAATCTCGAATTTAAACTGGCCAATGCCTGGCCAGAAATGGTGGGAAGGGACTATGTGGATCAAAACACAGAGGACCATGTAACCTCTGATACAGAACATAAGGATGACACAATTTTGGATACAGACCAACAAGAAGACACCAGGCCAGACTACAGGTCTGATTATTCCCCATTCGGCCAGTACAGGTTTGCGGCTGTGAGTGCGGATGCTGACCCTTGCTCTAGTATTGGCGTGTAAGTGTCACATTTTTGTCACATGTTGGCTACAATTCAGTAGTATCTGTTTTTGTATTTAAAGTTACAGAAAATTGAACTGACTGTAAAGTGCTTTGTACCAGGTACTAACTCGGACCAAAGATTAATCCAAAAATAGGTCTTACTATGAAAAATTAATGGTTTAGAAATCCTATTAGCTCAAAAATTTTATCCGTAGACAATGCTACTAAAGCTAAGAAATTTTTTTGGTATATAGGCACTGTCTTTGAACCAATTTTAACAAGAAAAAACAAAATAAGAATCTTTTCAACATTTTCATAAAATGTGTATTTGCAATCAATTTTTTTTCTAAAAGTAATACTTTCATGTCGATGAACAACTGAAATACTTTGCTACCTGTTACCTAAACAGCTATTGTCTACAATTTGCCATTATTATCTTTAAAAGTCTAATGTTTTTATTCTTACGTTGTTTTTAATCTAAGATTTTTTTAGAAATAGTTGTTTCCCTATAAAATCCTAAGGATTAGAGTAATTCTAAGAATATAAGAATTTCGGTTTAAATTTTACTTGCTTCTTGGTGGGAAATTGAAAGACGATTTCCCTTGTGTGTGTATGCACATAGCTTTTTACAGTGAAGATTCTCATTCAACTGGTACCTGCTTCTTTACTGCCAAAACTATGGTGAATGTAACTGATTAAAAGTTACAGTTTTAACCCTAATATACCAATCAATTTATTGCCAATTATGTCTATTCTTTAAGTTTACCTTTCAAACGGCATTTTTATATTGTTTCTTCCATGGGGCCTCGGTGGCAGAGTGGTAACACTCTCGCCTCCCACCTCTGAGGCTGGGGTTCGGTTCCCGGCCTGGCCTCAAGTGGGAAAGCTGGTAGTTGCTTGCTGTTGGTCGGCAGTTTACAGTACAGAACCTTGACCAACTGTATGGACCGGTTTCCTCTGCTCTTCCAACTACCCATCGTGATATGACCTGTACAGTGTTGAAAGTGATGTAAAACCACAAATAAATATTATAAGTAAATATATTGTATCTCTCCTACATATTGACATGTTGAAACAGTTTCCAGTCAACTCCATGTAGTGCTGTTCATAATTACTTACTTTTGGTAGATCCTGGTAAGAAAATGTATTGATTCTTTATTATATCATATATATACATATATATTTGATGGATAATAATTCTCAACTGAATATCAACATGAATATTTATATCTATACAAGTGACATTTTGGCCACAAAAAGAGGATCATCAGTCGATGCTGCCATTGCCACTATGCTCTGTGTAGGAGTGGTCAACTGCCAGTCTTCTGGGATTGGAGGGGGTCACTTTATGACTATAGTAGACTAGTAAGTCGTTTGTAGACTAAACAGGTCAGCATGATGTGGGTTAATTCATAAAGAAGGTCATTTTTTATGAGCTAACATAAATATAACAAAATGCTACATATCAGTATCTTAAAAACTGTTTCAAATTACAATAAATGGCTGTACTACAACATAATACTTTTGGCTATTTTGATATCTGTTAAATTCAATGATTTAAACATTTTTTTAAAGATTACACTATTGCACATTTACAAAACGTATTTATTCTGCATTAATATAGCTATACCTTTTTCTTTCACACTTTTTTCATAAATTTATAATATAATAAATAAAAATAGATGTAAATCATAACAGGAATAAGACAGAAAATAATGTTTCTCAACAAACAAATTGACCCACTTCGAGAACATTTCATGTGCATGTGTTTCAAAGATTTTGTGGAATTATAGTTGTTAAATGTAAGTTATGTAAAAGTTACTTTTTGTTATTTCTAGTATTTTCTTCTTTATTTTTACCAAATATCACTTTTCTATATAATGTAGTTTTTACAAATCACTGAAAACACACACAAAATCGACCCATGTCATGCTCACCCATGTAAGTTCTATGTACTAGAATACTGAAGTGCCTGACAGGCTAGTGACAGCTCACAAAATCTAGTGCAAAATTAGTGTTGAAGTCTCCATGAAAGCAACAATCTTATTGTTCATTCATACTGTCCACGGCTTTGTCCACGGCTTTGTCCTCGTATGTTCTGTGTGGACCACATATGTGAGCAGTACTTGCATTAAATCAAGCTGCCCTATAAATTGTTACCACTTCCCATTCAAGATTCTTATGTTTACATTATATGTAAGCACGGGAGAGCATTTCAAACATTTATAAAAAGAATCCACCACATCCTGAAAATATCAGTGTTGTGCGAAACGCTTCCCACCTAAATACGGATCCTGATTCACTTGTCTTTATTGCAATGAGCAGGGTCTGTATTCTTAGAATATTTCTGATAATCGTGTTTTTTCTTAGAATTTTTCTAAAAATAAGATTTTGTCATTGACAAAGCTCTCAATGTTATAATATTCTAGATATTTGATTTAAGTCTGAGAGTGGCACATAACATGCTTAACTTAAGAAAAAATAGTTGCTTTGGTGGTTTTTGTCCAGAAACTGGTTGAATATGGACATCTAGAACAGAGTGTTACATACTAAGTTGTCCATTGTGTGTACTGTAGTGAAATGTAGCGTCTTTATAATATTTTAAAATTTCTAACTTTCTGTTCACATATGCCAAAATCTGTATTCACAAAGATTTCAGTAAAATAAGTAAAAATAAACATATATGCAATACTTTTTACTTTTCAGATACTTTAATTGTTTATACTTATGAATGTAAACCGAACTAAGTAATTGATTTTATTTACTTTGTATCCAATTCAGTAAAATAGTCTGATTATTTATATCCACTGCAGAATACTATCCACTTAGAACCTATAGTCTGGTTCAGGGAACGTCACTCAATATCAGCATTTAGAAGTCATGTAAAGACAGGTTTCCCCATATTCCATCCTTTGCATGGATTGTATTTGAGAATAAAGCTGTCTTGCTACAAATGAATATAATAGGGAACGTTTTCATCAACACTTTGAATCCTTAAATTGTTTATTGTTTTGCTTCAGTCCAAATAATGGTAGCACACAGAGGGTTTGGGACACAATATTAGCGAGAGAGAGGGCACCCCTGAATGCTTCCAGAGATATGTACATTAATACCACTTGGTCTTCTACTGAAGGTATTGTAATACCATTCTTATTGTCTGATAGTAGAAATTACTTTTACCCTTCCCTACCACCAGGAGAAGGGCAAAACTACTCCATCTGTCTGTCTGTTGGTGTATGTGAGTCTATTTGTCCACAAACTTAATTTGAAAACAATGCATTGGCTATTGGCCAAAATTTTCCCAGAAGGTGTGGTTTATCCATGACTCAGTCCTCCTTGAAGATAACTAGGTAACAGTACAGAAGACTGCATAGAAAAGAGGTGGAAGGGGTGTGGTGGGGTGATTAAGTGCAAACAGATTAAACTGGGAGAATGAGAAGACCAGATGATGGTGGCAGTGAAGCCTCTTTTGAAATAACTACACCAAATATGACTTTGTGGCGACGTTAAGTTTGTGCATTTTTCAGTACTATCCGCAGTTGAGGGTTTCAGCATTCTCATCCAATTCTAACTATTTGATTGGGTCAAACCTTTGTGTAGTCGTGTTGTACCCTCACACTTCTTCAGCAAATTGTGTGTAATGTAAATAATTTCTTGCTTTTTTCAGAATGTTGCTAGGTTTAATTGGAGCATTAAAACCAAAATAATCATTACATCTGCCGCTCATTATGTGTTATCTAATTGAAACAACATTAATGCACATCCAATAGCCTTAGTTTTTAACATATTGGAAATTGAGGAAATTAAGAAAGGGTGTATTACAGGTATACTCTGTGATTTGCTCACTGTTTGTAAACATTTAAAGAAGACCTCAATGTTTTGTTGTCCACAAATGTTTCACCTCTGCTCAGGTGGTAAAGCCATAGCAGTGCCTGGGGAAATCAAGGGCTTTTACAGGGCATGGCAACTATATGGCCGAGTGCCCTGGAGGGAGTTATTTGAGCCAACAATTCAGCTCTGCAAAGAAGGCCACATGGTCAATGCTCCTCTAGCTAGTGCGATAAGGAGTTATGAGTCAACTATCAGACAGGATCCGAACCTGAGGTAACAAAGTATTGTAAAGTATATTGTATTTCAGATGTGCTGCAGTGTGTCATTAACTTATTCTAAACAATCATAAAGCTCGGACCTGTGCATGACTGCTATGGTTAAAAAGTAACTCCTGACAATATGCGGTGGAGTAGTGCAGCCGAGACTTCTTTGATTTCTACTGGGAAAATATGACTGAGCTGTATGTTATAAAAGAGTGAACAAATTGGTAGTATCGGTAAAAAAACTATAACACAACAAAAATAAATTATAGTATCCCAAAGATTAGTCTTGAGTAATCTATAATTTTAAAGATTGGTCAAGAGTACAGAAATGCACATTTTGAAATGTATCAAAATGTTTTTGAAAATTTAACAGACATCTTTGATTATGCTCCCAACCTTAATGATTAAATAAATTAATGTTATAGCCCATAACTGTATGTTCAGGACCATGTTAAATCAGTGGTCGCAACACTAGAGCAGGGGTGATTGGGCTAATTGTTAATCCATATACATTGTGTATCTCTTACATTTCACGTTATTCAGTGAACTATTTGTGAAAGAAGATGGAAGCTTGGTTCAGGAAGGGGATATCCTGCTCAGACCAAAACTGGCCAGAACCCTGGAAATAATAGCTGATGACCCTAATGCTTTCTACAACCCTTCATCTCAACTCGCCAGAGATATAATTGCGGATATACAAGATTATGGTAAGTTACATTTGGATTGATTAAAATTTCTCCCTTTTTTCAAATTTATTAACAGACAATACTTCATTATGTAAGTTATGTAAACTAGATAAACTTGATATGTTCACATATGTAGTAGCAGTCGGATGGAAAGCAATCATGGATAAACTGCCAGTCTTACATCTTTATTCCAAATAAAAATCACAACTATGAAACACTGAAAAACTATTAGTCACTATATAGGTACTCTGTAATATGCTTTTCGTGTCTATGACTATTATCATAAATTTTGTTGTATACTTGTTATAGATGGTATCATAACTCCAGAGGATTTAGAAGAGTATGAGGTATACAGAAAAGACCCACTAGTAATCCACCTGCAAAATGGAAATATCAATGTGTTAGGACCACGCCCTCCATCCAGTGGTGTGGTGTTACAGTACATACTCAACATTCTCGATGGTAAGATAAGCACTAAAATACAATTTACCTTCAGTCTCAAGTTATAGGCCACAGGGATTGTAAAATATATCAATCCTCTGATTCAATTTTGACACATATTTCAGGCCTAAGGCACTTGGAAGATTACTTTGATGCCCCGCAGCAAATTTTGTAATCAACAGGTCAATAAGTGTTTATTTTGGTTAAGATTAAAGTGTTAATAACATTATGAAATAATAATTTTTAATAGTAAGTAACATGCATATGGAAATAAACAATAGATGTATAGTAAACAGCAGATAGCCTTTATCATGCAGAATAAAATGAAGAAAAGAAAATGTTTAGATTATATTTCTTTCAATAGTCAATTTGTTTGGGCAATTTACTATTAAATAGCAAAAGCAGTCCAATTAAATATAATAAAATTAAGTAACTACTTTAGTAGAATACCTATATCTATAAATGAAGGAAAAAACCTACTAGTCATTGTGATACAAAGATGGCGAAAATGCCAGGACAATAGAAGTTATGTATACTCTGTTATTACCAGTATTCACCATGAAAGTATAAAATCAGAAAATACAAGATCCAACTGTAAGTTACTGTATATATTTATATCCCTTTATTATGTATATTTTAAACACTATAATTTTTACTCAGCCTGTACATAAGGCCTATTTAAAACCATTTATTATATATACTTCCAAGGCTATAACTTCACTCAGTCTGACCTCTCAGACACAGAGAAGAAGGTTCTTACCTACCATCGGATGGCTGAAGCTTTCAAGTTTGCGTATGCAAAACGATCAGAGCTTGGAGATGAAGAATATGTAGAAGGCATTGAGGAAGTAAGTTTTTTTCCATTAAATGTTTTCCTAAATTACATGATAAATTACATCTTAACATTTAATCGACCTCTGTTTATTTCTTTCACAGAAAAGGTTAACACAGCTTCATCTGATAGACCAACAGGTGTGTCAAGGGCAATGTCTTACACGTAATCAATGATGTCTGTCATACTGATCTTTCCTTTTAGATTTTAAATCTGTAGATACAAATTTGCTTTCATTAAAATTGTTTATCACAATATAGAGGAGTGAAAATGTTACAAGAAAATTTAAGTAACACTTTTTCATGTTGCCTTTTTTCGGCAGATCGACTGGCATGTTTTGATTACCATAATCTATTGAAATCCTGTGTTGTAAATGCATAAAGAAGCATAAACATGAGCGATAACTTCCAAATTGTCTTTAAGTGCAATCATTATATGCGAATATAGAATACAGAATTATGCAGAGAAAGGCATAGTGATAGCTACAAATTCATAACAGACAGTTCAATCTGCTTATTAATGTACAGTAAAGGAACATGGATGATGTTTCATTCTTTTGGTTCAAGTAGACAAAATTGTCGGTGTTTACCAATGGTTTACTGTAAGTGTAAAATTGGGATTAACCTGGTAGACTGTTCTCAGCCACCAAAATAAAACTGTCAATATTTTATAAATCCATAGAGGGGATGATAAAGGGTACAATAAATTTAAATAAAAGTTTAAGGAACCATTGGGGTTCACAAATAAATACCCAAAAGAAACCCCTTTCATCTTTTTCATCTGCTTTTTACAGCTGTTACGCAATCTGACATCAGATGATTATGCTAATGCCATCCGACGAAGGATAAATGACACTCAAACCCAGGATGTTGATTACTATGAACCTTCATTTGACATTATAGAAGATTCTGGCACAGCTCACGCCAGTATTATGGGACCAGATGGCTCAGCTGTAGCCATTACAGCAACCATCAATTTGTTGTAAGCACAACTGGGAAATACTGAATAAGTCTAGGTTGTAGGTAAACATTACAGTTAAATGTTGTTGAACAATGTCTAGTATCAGCTGTGCTGGATTGCCTATTAAACAAAATTATGAAGAAAATAGTTAAAGTTTATTACTCTAGAGAATAATTTCAACGAATTATCAGCCAAGGCATTAATGATTTAAAAAACGGCTCTAAATAAGTAAATGAGAAAACTGGATCTTTGATATTGTTGTATCCACACCACTATCAAATTTTAATTGGATCTACGTTGGACCAAGACGCATCTTCTCATCTGCCTAATCCTATTAGCACGAACAAACAGACAAACAAATGGTCATGATTTTAATACCTTTTTAGTGGAGGTAACGAAGCATCACAAAAAATACAGCAATGTGCTGACTTACACTCCAAAACCTTTGAACACAGTCATTAAGCCTGTGTACACCAATAAGAATACAGTATGAGAAATAATAAATACTATATTATCTAATATTTTTATACCTCAAGTGAGTTTCAGCCAATCAGATTGCAGTATTTGCGGCCAATATGACGTAATATTGCCCTTTTAGGACAAAAAATATCACTCCAATGTACTTTTCATCTCGAGATTGTCAATACCCATGCCTTATGTATGTTAACAAGCTGGATGTTGTTTACTATATACGTCATTGTCACGTCACAAACTGACGTTCATAAAAAGGTCATAAAGCATCCAAAACTGAAATTTAATACAAATGCATCTATTGCAGAGTTATAGAATTTACTCAAGAAAAGGGTGTTTATTTTTTTTTTTTTTGCAAGTTCAAATGTAGTGTGCTATATGCTATATGTCAATGCTGACCGATAGACCTAATGAGCATATCCACATTACGATCATCTACTATACTACTGCTTGGATCTACATGAAAAAAAAAACCAGAAGATAGGTCTTGGTCCAACTTAGATCCCATTAATTTTCACAGTGATCTGGATTATCATCTGGATACAAAACATATAATCTGGATTTTCCCATTTGCTTATTATTACGTGTCTTGGTGGAGGCTTGTACTCTCCAAGTCTAGTATTACTGGTATGACCTATTAGTTCCTGTGTTGAAAAGGATGCTAAACCTAGTGGCATTGAATAATAATAATAGTAATAATAAAATCTGTTTCGCAAATTAATTGAATTCGAAATATGTGCATTACAAATTTATGTTTTTATGTCTTTTTTCAGTTTTGGATCAAATGTACGTGGTAACCGGACAGGGATCTTCTTTAATAATGAGATGGATGATTTCTCCACTCCCGGAACTGTCAATGATTTTGGGGTCCCGGCTTCCCCAGCCAATTATATTGTACCTTACAAGATGCCCCTGTCCTCTATGTGCCCTACTTTGTTTGTGGATGGAGATGGAGTGGTTCGGTTCATCAGTGGAGCAGCCGGTGGCACCAGAATCACTACAGCAACTTCATTTGTGAGTTATTTGGCAGATTGGCAGGTTTTAGGAAGTATAGTTTCTTATATGACTGTTCCACTCTACCGACTTATAGCAAGACCTAGCTGATTTTCAAAATGGGACACTGTCTGATAGATCTTCTCAAAACATAGGAAACTGAGCAAAAAGATGGTTCATACCCAGCTTGAGCCACTCTTGTGCAATAATTGGTCACACTAATGTTATCTTGAAACCACATTACTTGACACCATTTTACAGGAGAGTGTACATGATTAGATTGTTTTATCTAAAAAAAAATCAGTTGTAACAAGCTAGAAGTTAGTGTGCCTGATAAGTGCCTTATGACTGAAATAACTGGCTGGGAGTTTTGCAGGGAAAAATGCTTAATCGAAAGGGCCTTTTACACATTTTTAATATTTTCAACAACAGACTACAGTTACACTCCAAATTGTAATTATCAAAAAGACAAGATAACGAGTGGGATAATATTTTTAGGGCTACTGGGTAGGAAAACTAACAACAGTGGAGTAGTGGTATAATTCGGATTCAATAAGTCAATGAAACTTACTATCATTGGTCTGGTCATATCACTAGAATTATGTTACATGGTTTATGCAACCAGACATCAAATCTAATCAAGACTTTGCACTGAATATCAAAGAAAGCCACCAATTTCTAGACAAGAGTGCCAAAGCAATTAATGATATTCAATTAAATAGGTGGAGCTTTTTTGTGGAAATAATCAGTTTTGAGGATATGTGCTGTAAATTTGTAACCATTAAAGTGTTTTTGCTATTGTGACTACAAATTCTCACATTGACCATGGTTTAACTATGGTAATAATTGCTAGTAACATTAATGTGATGCATTTAAGGTTGCTATGAATTCTCTTTGGTTTGACTACCGGGTTGACAATGCCACTGATGTACCAAGAATGCATCACCAACTCGTGCCTAATGAGCTTGTTTTAGAAGATGAGTTTGATCAGGTAACTTGTATACTTGGATAAAGTGGTATATTATTAATTGAATAATATACATATTTCTTCAGATAGTATAAATATTAAAAACCTTTGCGGAAATGGTGGCGACGTCTAAAGTTTAAAATTGAGGTCTTTATATTCTTTTTCTCATTCTTTTGGCAAATTTGAACACTTTTACTACTTATTATTAAAGCAAGACGTTTTTTTAAAAATAAATTTGTATTGTTTAATAATTCACCACACCTAAAACCAATACAGACAGGAACTTAAAATTTAAACTCTAACCAGTCAGGAGAGCTTGTGGTGAGATATCACTTTGTAAGTTATCAGATGATTGGCTGTTTGTTAATATGTCACCCTTACTTCATGGAAAAAATTGTATTACCTCTTTCAGCTTTTAGAGCCATCTATTTTCCATATTTAGCCCATTTAATTTGTGTCATTGCATACTATAATTGAAATCCATAATAATTTATACAAAAGATGTTGAATTCCAAGAAGCTTTAGTCAAACAGAACAGAACCTATTTAACATTTTATTAAACTGTTATTAACTCTCAGGATGTTGAAGCTGGGCTTGCTGGAAAAGGTCACGTGATCTCTGGAAGAGAAATAGGCAATGTGTACAGCATTCATAACACTTGTCCACCTTTGGAAACCAGTCTAAATGAGGAACTCTGTATTCATGCATCTGGAGATAAAAGAAAAGCTGGTTCCCCTGATGGCTACTGATGACATACATTGTATGATGGGAAATTTACTGTGCAATGAAAGTTCATTTACCAAAATGATTTAGAAGCTCCATCTGATAAATTGGGGCAACTAGACTAAAATGAATGAGGTATAACTGCGAAAAAGACACCCTAGTGGAACTGTAAAGGCATTGGAGATTACAAATCATTTGTTTCTTCTGTACGTAATTCAGTTGATAATGGCTCTGTTGTAGGCAAATAGTTGTTTGTGAAATAAAAATAGAATAGACACGTTGACTGGTAATATTCCATCTTCCTTATTTGAACAACTGACCCAGAATGCTTTTTATTCAATGAATATATACTTGGCTATTATTAGATGTGTATTGTACAAGTATCTAGAATGTCCTCGATGACCAAGTGGGTCAGCAAGTTTGGAATCTAATCACAAGCTGTCACCTCTGTGTGGGTTGGATTCCCACCAGTGGCAACGGTGAAGGCATGTCCTAATATGACCCTGGCTCTGGAACCGGATAGAGAACCATAACTTGACTTTGACTAAGTGGAAATAAATGATGATAAGTGGGGGGTTGTATGAAAATTTTACAATAAATAGCAACATAAAGATCACAAAAACAAAGCATAGATTCTAATGACCTATGAGTTGTGACATTTCTTATAAACCCAAGAATTAAATCGGTTATTTCTATTCTAACATGACATATTGTTAAACACTTTATGTAACAAAACAACATAAATACCCTCTAAAATGAAACAAATAAATATTGAATATTTAAGCTTCCTAAAAAACAAGATTCAATTAATGGAAATTTCTGCTACCATCTATTGAACAGGAAAAGTTAATACACATACTTTTATTATCCTTATTATTATAAGATTTTGTGAGTTTCTTTAACTATTCTGATAATTGCTTTTGTCAGCAAACATAACATTCCATCAAGTAAGGCAATAAAGCCAGGTGGTTAAAATCCTCTCAGATAGAAATCTTATGAATTTAGATTCATTTGTTGTTTTATGTTGCGTTCAACAGTCAGGGTCATATTGCGAGGGGTAGTTTACAGGAGGAGGAAACCAGTGGATAGTGCACTGTAAACCACCGGGCATCGGCAAGTAACTACTAACTTTCCAACATGAAGTGCCCAAGATTTGAACCAGCGGCCTCAGAGGTTGGAGGTGAGAACTGTAACCACTAAACCACCGAGTCCCCCAGAAATCTAATGAAAGAAGTCTACATCTGACTCTTTCTATGGCTCATAAAATGGCTACAATTTGCAGAACAAATATGGCACAATGGACTAATAATTAAAACTGGACCTTATTGCTCTAAATGGTGTAACTTTTTCTGTGTGTCTTCCAAGATGGGGTTGGTAGGTGTTTCTTAAGATGAGAAAAGAGACCTTTAATCATCAGGATCTGCGCTTACATAATTTTAGGGGAGACAAATGTTATCAATGGTCAATCTGAAACAATAACAATGGATTGTTCCGTAAGGCCCCACCCACTTGATATATTTTGATAGTTTAATTCTTACCATATATAGCAGCTTGACAAACAACAGCTCAAATGTCAGAATATGATAAAAGACAATTCACAAATTGGAGATAATTAACATTTAATAGATGTCACCCCAGATAGCATTCTGATGCTGGGCCAACATTGGCCCAATGTCGGCATATTGTTCGGTCCGATGTTGGTAAAAATTATATTCTATGTATAGCATCAGCTAATCAGATAATGTTCAACAACTTTTTTAGTGTGAATTTATGATGATATTATGTATATTATTTTTATGTGTAAAACTGACAACTTGTTAGTTAAAATTTGTGGGCTCACTGAAATATGATTTTTAGACATACCATAGTAAGTTTTCCAAAATCCCCCATTATTGCTAAACGCCATCTTGAATAAAAATCCGCCGTTGGCCCAACGTCGGCAAAATATAGAGACATCTAACCTGAGTAGTGGTTGGCAAAAATCTGCTAAGATGCGACCAATAGCCAACGTTGGCAAAATCTGCCAACCATGCGACCAACAGCCAACGTCAGTCCGACAGCCAAATGCTATCTGGGGCATATGTTGAGACATTTTCTAGAAAACAGGCTTTCTATAGATAAATATCTATTTCTTTAAAATGGATTATTAAGCACTTTTTTATTTGAAATACTTTCTCATTGCGACAAAATGGATAATATGAATCTTCTGTTTTGAGTTACAAATGATAGCCAAAGTTTTAAACTAGTGATAACTGATAAGTGAATTTTATCCCCAATAATGGATGGTAGTTATGTTTTGCCCAGTCACAAGTTCATATTATTTAGAAATAATGTAGAAGGCATCACAAATTTACTGATTGAAAATGGCCTCCATACTCGACCTATTAAATGCAGTTGTTTCATTGGTTGGTAACAGTTTAATATACTGGATGTATGTCAATTGGAGTGGGCAATGGTGACGCAGTGGTAGCACACTCACCTCTCACCTCCCACCTCCTCTGAGGTCAGAGGTTCAAACCCCGATCCCTATGTGGGAAAGAGGGTAGTTTTATATTTGTGAAAGATGGTAATTTCATACCAATTGTCGTCAGTTTAAAGTACAGAACCTTGGCCAACTGTATATGTACCGGTTTCCTCTGCCCATAAAACTACCCATCGACCAATGTTAAAAAGCAAAGTTAAAGAGCCTGTAGCACCCTCAACACAACTAAACACAACCAGTTAAAAAACCACATAAACAGAGCACCTACATACAACATTTTGAAAACTGCCAAGTTATAAGGGATATATTTCACTTTTTATGCAGCTCCCTCCCCACAGCTTTCAAACATAAACAGCCATGTTAGCAGAATGCTGTGACGTATGAAAATGGATTGCTTTCTCAGAGCCACTGTAGGGGCCACGGTGGCAGAGTGGTAACACTCTCGCCTCTCACCTCTGCGGCCGGGGATCGATCCCCGTCATGGCCGTAAGTGGGAAAGCTGGTAGTTGCTTGCCGTTGGTCGGCAGTTTACAGTACACAACCCTAGCGAACTCTATGTACTGGTTTCCTCTGCCCTTCCAACTACCCGTCGTGATATGACCTGTACAGTGTTGAAAGCGACGTAAAACCCCAAATAAACAAATAAACAGAGCCACTGTATATCCTAGTAATATTGCACTATAAACTGTACAGTAAATTTTTGTCTGGTGCACACAAATTGTTTTAATTTACATAAAAAGTTATTCTACTTGAATAAATGATCACTAATTGCTGAAAGATAATATTTCTTGCACCTTTTATAAATTGGAAACCCATCTACAGGAAAAAAAACAACAAATACAAGTGCACAATAAAAGTTTTGTTTATTATTTGTTTTTTGTTATTAAAAATAGTCACAATGGACAGGAGTAATTTGATATTAATTTATTAAATAATACTTAGATTAAAGTACGTACTTGGCTTTTCATTTGACATCCTACTCAGATATAGTCAATAATAACATGTTTCAATATTTGATTATGTGTTTAGGTTTTATAAACAATTCTTAATAAATGTTGTAATTTCAAGAATATCAACTTCTACGAATTTGATAATGCACACATTTAAATATCACATGAAAATGTCATGACAGATAAATTCTTATGGTAGAATTTGAAATTCTTTTCACAGAATTTCCAATCCTGGTATTGCAGTGGTTTAGAAGAATATCAAGTTCAGTCAGCAAAATTTAGATAGAATTCATAATTCTGTTGAAGAAACCTAACTTTACAGTATTCAAAATTTTGTCCACATGTATGTATTATGAATAAGATTCATTCAGAATTTAAATTATGACAGAATATTCCTAAATTGGAGGTCCAGATTTTAGATTACTTTAAAGAATTATAATTATCCCCTCTTTTTGGTTTGCCTAATATTACTTTTCTTTTTATCAAGCCAACTGTGATAGTTCAGCTAAAACATACCTATGTATGGTTTGAATGTTGATGTCAGGAATTCTTATGTTTCTGGTATAATATACACAAGTTTTATGAGCAAACAGAGTTTTTAAAACTTTACATGAAATACAAGCAAAACCAAGCTAATTTGCAGTGATGTTTCATAAAAAACTAAGAGATATGTAATTCAAAGGATTATTTATAAGACTACACTTTGTTTATTTAATTTTTTTTCATTATGAATAGCAATGGTGCCATCTAAGTAATTAGATTTTAAACACAAGGGAATAAGTACAAGAATACTGTAGTCTTTACAGTGTGTTTTTGTACAAGTGGAAATCTCTGCCATTGTGTGTGATGTAGTACACACAAACTTTGGACTTCTGGCCTTGTGTTTTTTTCTTCCAAGAGGGAGGGAAATTTGAGTGATAAAAGTTAAAATAGTGGCATAAACATTGGCGTGGTGCAACTGGGAGAAGTGTAAATGTGTTTGTCTGGGGATGTACTTTATATATAAATAAAAAAGTGGTATGTTAAATCTGGTGCTACAGGTTCTTTAAAACCCAAACAAAGAAATAAACGGTTGTCGATTGGTGGTATTGTTGGATTGATACAGAAGCACGACATATATTGGTGTAGTTTCCGGTTGTACGAATATTAATAGTAAGGGTCACATACAAGTCTACAATGCACACATATAGAGAAATATTACGAGTGTACTGTAATGTACGAGCACTTTATATGCACGTTAGTTGACGTTAAGGATCCCTTCAAGAATTCCGACTTTAGTGCCACAAATCAGTTACTTGTAAAAGATTTGCCTGATCCATGACTGTGATAAAAGCAATGTCAGCATTTTACAACAGTAATTTTCTTATTCACAAAATGTGAAAGAAAGAAATTTGTTTGTGGTTTTACGGCAAACAAAACCCGTGGTTATATGACACACTATAACCAATATGGCGTGCTTTTCAAACACTCACCTATCGATCCATTCACGATACTTTTGCAATAAACATTTTCTGAATATTGAAACCTGGAAGTAGGTATTGACAATAATGTGTCGTACTTTCATTCTAATTAATCGATCAATATTGAGTTAATAGAGTTATTTAATTGAGGTAAAACAACTAGTTCTCATTTGTGGATATGTACCACCTGAATATTTTCACTTTCGTTTTACAATCACCAAATATCATTGGAGTATTCTTAAAGAAAGTGTGTTTTCACTTCCTTATGTTTTATTGCAAGTTTTACAGAAAGTGAAGTCAATATTGGACATGTAAGTCTATTATAAATATTATTAATTAACTTTGTATATTGTATTGTCAATCTTGTCTATTATGGGGATTTTAGTTATTTTGTTCCCTAATACCATATTCACACTCAGGAGGTATGTCCCTCGGTTAGAGGTTTCACTTGGTGGCAGAACCACCTCCGATGACGTCACATATTGTCTGAGACTTGGCGTATCATTCTCACTAAAGGTGGTATAACTCGTGGGTATAGGCATTGGGTGAAATGCACCTGTCCTTCAACTACTGTTCACATGTGACCTTGTGACACAGTTGCACAATGTCCATTTACCCCCATTTGCCTTATGTTGCCATGTTACACCCTGGAATACATCGTGGACTATACCCTCAGTTACCGTAGCAAGAAATTGATATGTGCATGCTCGCATTCGTCTGCGCATGGTTATGGTACCAAATTGAGTGGTGGAAATTTTAATCATTTTAAAATTTCCGTAGGATGTGCAAGCTAATGGAAGTACTAAAAGCCAGGTCACACTAGGGCGATTTTTACTGGCGAATATGCGCGATCCTGAAATTCTTCCCTGTTGGTAGCATATTCTTGGTCCATCTTCACTGTTCTCCACCATTCTCCATGGATCGCCATCTGTCAACGACAGTTTCAAACTGTTCGCCGATTCTTGGCGTTTTTTTAGTTCGCCATGGGAATTCGCCATTATTGATAGGAGATTCTTCTACATCGTAGCTCTGTGGTAGGACATTCTCCAGCAAATCGTACTACCTTCTTCTTCTCCTCAGTAAATTCACCAAATATTCTTCCTTGTTCTCAACTAGTTTTTCCTTTGTAGTGGAAGATTTCTCAAAGATCGCATTCATTCTCCCCCACCTGTAGTTAATTTGTGGACAATTGTAGTCAAATCGCCAGATATCTTCACCAGTTCATAGGGTATTCTCGGTATATTCTCAGTGTAATCTTGCTTTGTTGAGGGTTAATCTCAAGACAGTCGAAAAGCATCGTAGAGGGGTTGTAGAAGTATGAAGATCTTTTATCACGTGACCACACTTACCTGCTTTTTTTTCGTCGATTTCTGGCGATATCATCGTAGCACCCTCGCCACTGTGTGACCTGGGCATAATGGACGCTTCACCACTGTGTCACAAGGTCACATCTAAACCTCTGACAGTAGTTGAAGGACAGGGGTGTTTTGCCAAACACCTATAACCGTGGGACATACTGCCTGTAGGGTATTAATCATCATTTTAAAGTACACGTTTTTACATCCGACAAGGTGGTATATGTACATTTCTTTGTAAAGTAACAAAAACAAAAAGATTTTGAGGGATTTTGTTAAAATAGTGAGAAAAAGTAGACATGGTACAAGGGACAGATAACTAAATTTTAGTGGCGATTTGGATCACTGTTTGAATCCTGGAATTTTTACAAAGATTTCTTTATTATTACCATATTAGAGGTATTGGGTCTTGGATTAGATGTGCTCTTTCTAAGTGCTTTTCTAGTTTATAAATTCATTATTTCAGAGGTGACACTGTTTTGCTTTCTTGGTTTGTCAATAAATAAAATATGGTGAGGATTATAAACTTGGCTAAATCACAATAAATCTATGCTTAAATAAAGTAATAATGTAAATACATGTGTATGTGTTTGTACCTAGGATTTTAACAGTCTGGTATTAATGCAAAGCATAATTTGCTTGATAGAGTATAAAATGTGAAATTCACCGGACACAATGTGGAATGTGCCACTGGATAAACTCCCTGGTGATTGTTTAGATTATTGTCAAATTTTGAGGTTTTTTCACTATTCTGGATCATGGATCTGAATTATTATAGGGTTTCTGTTAATTTCTGCTAAGTTGAAATTCTGTGGCGGAGTGACTTTTGTAATTGTAGCTTTAAAAATTTATCATACTATCCCATTTAATAAGCAAATTTATCAGAATTTATTTCTCTCTTTTGATGCAGCTATTTCTTTCATTTATACACACAGGAACATCTGATCATTTAGAAGATAGAATTTAAAACCAACAACAACAATGGAACAGAAAATGAACAGTATGTCTTTAATTGACAACCGGCTCAGATGTGATGAGACTTCCTATGTCCTAGTTGCAGCTGTAGATTTTGGAACCACCTACAGCGGATATGCCTTCTCCTTCAAGAACGACCCAGATGCTGTACGGATGAACAAAAACTGGGGAGCTTCCTTGGGACTACAGCAATTTAAGACTCCCACCTGTGTGCTACTAAATCCCCAGGGTGAATTTGTGGCCTTTGGATTTCAGGCAGAAAAGCAATATGGAGAAATACTTGAAACTGATGAATATGGAGGGGCATGGAGTCTGTTCAGGCATTTCAAGATGATCCTACATCACAAGCAGGTATGCTGTATCTTCTGAACCTCGATTGAGTCTGTTCTGCTATCTCAAACTGGTGAGGATCATTCCTGAATTCCTCAATCCAAATAGAAGGAATGCAGTTTATTTTATTTTATAACAGTAACAAAAACATAGCACCATGCAGCCATTAATGCTTAGATCTGATTCTGAAATGAAATCTAAAAAATTGACAAAATAAATATCATTAATTAATTTAACTGAACTCTTAGTTTAGCATCTATTTCTTAATTTTTAAATACAGTGGATTTTATGCAGTCGCAAATTGGAACTAAATGTTCCAAAATATCTCAACGCAAAGTATGCCTCTCATAAAAGAGCATTTAAGAACCTTAAATTAAGTTTATTCCTCTGTCAATTGTGATGCTAAAATATACAAACTAATGTTGCATGGCAAGTGCATTGTAATGTACACTTATCTCCGATAATTAACAACTGCAGTGTACAGAAGGACTTATGTGAGAATCTGCTGTTGAAAACTTAAAGGGGAAAGTTTTCGACCCGGGACGAAATTCTCCTCAGGTTGCAGGGATCATACATTTGAAGTCTTTGTATACAGGTGTCAACGAGCACCACAGCTTGCTGGGATGTGGCGTATCACCTTTTGACAGCTCTGATAAACTCTTCATTCCAGACTGGGCGGGGGGCATAGGTTCTCAGAGTATTTTGTTACTTGATGCAGTTTTTAACTGTTTTGAAGTGCCCAAGCTTTGTTTGAGTTTTCAGCAGCAGATTCCCACATGGGTCCTTCTGTACACAGCGGTTGTTGGTTGTCTGAGATGGGTATGCATCACTGTGCACTTGCCGTGCAGCATTGGTTTGTTGATTTTGGTATCACAATTGACAGAGGAATGAGGGTTCTTAAATGCTCTTTGACCCCTCCGTTTTGGGCTTTAAATAAAATTTGTGTACTTTAAAACAGTAAAAAAAACTGCATCAAGTAACAAAATTCCTTGAGAACTTATGCCCTTTTAGTCTGGAAAGAAGAGTTTATCAGTGCTGTCAAAGGTGATATGTTATATCCCAGTAAGCTGTGTTGTTTGTTGATATTTGTGCCTGAAGACTTCAAATGTACGATCTTTATAATTTGAGGAGATTTTCGTCTCGGGTCGAAAACTTTCCCCTTTAATATCATAGCGGCCTGTTTTAGTCGACTAACAATGTATGCCAATCTGGTTAATTTTTAGTATTGCAAATCACTGCTCCATTGACATACTTTATCAGCTCACCGACTTGAGATCAGTACAAGATTTGAACCTATGATGTGAGGTGAAGGATAAGGCCATACAAATATGGTGTATGGTTTTGCTACGGAGTACAACACAAACTCCTACCAGGTTGCCAGTTAAATGGGAAAGCTTTCATCCTGGGACAAAAATCTCATTAAATTTTACTCTTAGCATAACAAACCCAACTGACCACTGATGTATTGCATTTCATCTTCCCGACTGGAAAATCTTCTCAAAAAAAAAAAAAGTATGCCTCTCATATTTCACATTTGTCTCAGTTTTTCAAGACAGACAGGTGCGTCGCGCTTTCATTTTTGGCTAGAGCGAACACTGGAATACATAAATGCTTATGTAATCCTACTATAATGTTTGCTTAACTGGATAATTGTGATTTCTTTTGATAAAATGGACGAATGGGGAAGAATATCATGGCACAAACACGAAACAGGATTTGGCATGGGTACTTTCCTAATAAATTATTCTGTTTTGACAGCTAATTTCATGTTAAACAAGGAAGTAATAATTGTAATCGCACATGAAAGTCAGTTATATAATAACATCCTGTTTAATATGTAAATTTACACAATTTATTTCTATCTTTGATAAAATTATGGACGTGCCAACCCACTTTCCACCAGTTTCCTTTCCCTTCTGGTGCAGTTCAACTATTCAGTTCAACTGACCCATCCGTTTGCATGTGTGTGAGAGAACAATTAGCATAGTGAAAGCTTTAGCATAGACATAAATGACAACAAAGTAGCCATAGTCCTGAAGATGGTTAAAAGGGCATGTTTTAATGTACTTCCAGAGTTTAAGCAGATCCACCAAAATCCAGGCCACCAATGGGGTAGAGAGACCTGCCTTAGATATCTTTGTGATGGCTTTGAGATATCTGAAGCAACATCTTATGGATACCGTAGCTATCACAGTGGCAAAGTAAAGTTGCACATTTATACTTATTTTATTTTAAGTAGTAATAGATTTATTCTGTTTTTCACTATATTGCCAACTGACTGCTAAATGCTATGATATTTATGGCTGTCGGTGTCATATTATTAGTGTCTGTTGCTGAATGTGTATCAAAAATTCGAGAAAAAAAATTATCTTTCTTACATTTGGTTTGAAATGTTCAGATGGTAAATAGAATACCATAGAATACAGAAAATGACCTGCATATGAAATGGTTGAATCATTAGAAGCCACAGTGTTGCGGTGGTACTTCATGGCCATACTGGTGCAGTGGTAACATACTCCCTTCCCACCTCTGAGATCAGAGTGTGAATCCCGACCTCACCTGATGTGGGAAACTGGTAGTTGGTTGGCGTTGGTCAGCAGGTTACAGCACAGAACCTTGACCAACTGCATGTACTGGTTTCCCTCTGCCCTTTCATCTAACTGTCACAATATAACCAAAAGCTAGCATAAATAACGCTGCATAAGTAAATAAATAGTGATACCTCATTGGCCAGAATGCTATGTGCTGACCCATCTAAGATCTGAGCTCTTGAACTTAAAGTGAGAATGTTAGTAACTACCTTCCCATACCACCATTTTACAGGTCAGAAACTTGACAAGTAGCGAGACAAGTACTATTAGTGTAACCTTGTGACAATGTATTTATGCTGCCTTTCTGCCCCAAAATGGGAGGTACAGTGGCACAGTGTGTAATTCTCAGCCCAATCTTAAGTGCTGTCTGATGATTTTTACTAAAGAATCTGCTATCAATCTTTCACAGCCCCTATATCTCTCAGCTTTAATAAGATTGAGCAGTCTCACTCACGGCAACAGGCTATCTGTCTCCTCAACCTGCCGTAAGAAGCACATAGGCAGGCAAGGCTACTGCAAAGCCCAGCTGCACCAGCTGAATGGAACAAGCTGCCACAAACTGTCAGATCTGAGCAAACAATAGATAGTTTCAGATGCCAGCTTAAGACTCACTTGTTTAGGCTGGCATACCCCCCACCTTAGTTATACCCTGGCAGGCGCTTTTTAGATGTCAACCTGTCCCTGGACTCTCCCTTCTTGGACTTAAGTGCATTAGAATATTTGTATCAATTTTGCGCTATATAAATCCTACTATTATTATTACCAACTAGTATGCACTGCTTTCTTTCAAATCCTCTACTAACAATAATGATATGATATTAATGTGTTCAAATTAGTGCCTCACAGCCCCAAAGTAATCATTCTATCAGGGCCTCAGTAATTTTATAAATGTGATAATTTATTCACTTTTCAACAAAACCTATCTCTAAGTCATCCAATTACTATAATGCAACTAATGTGATATCTCAGTTCTAATTTAACAATCTGATGTTACAGCTTAATTATACAGCAGGCTAAACCTTTATGATATGAACCTTTATGTTTATAGGCCTCCTGAAGCTAGTATGATCAGATGGGTGATCACAGTACCAGCTATATGGAGTGATGAGTCAAAAAGGTTCATGAGAGAAGCTGCTTATAAAGTAAGTCTGCCCATAGCCAGAATTATGGTTTCTATATCCCATTCAAGAGAGAGTTAGTTTCAGTCTTGTCATTATTTCCACTGTCTGGTCATGAGCTGGATTTGAACCAAATACCACAGACATTACAGCCAAGTATGCAGTAAGATAATGAGAAATCTAGTTTTCTATGTTAATGGACTTATCCAGTCAAAAATAATCATTTGAAAACACAAGCTATTAATACTTATGTGAACAGTATGCTGAGAAAATTGATATCTTGGTCAAAAGCTTGTGGGCCCATGAATTTGACTGGCTAAAAGATGAAAGACTGCACAGATAAAATCAGTGTAATCCTGTAGCCACCTATTATCGCTCATTATGGCTGTCTTGACAATGATCCATTCTTGTCATAAAAATGTAAATAATAAATTATATTTATAAAATTTAAACACTTGTCATGTTAGAATAGGAATAACCACCTCCAAAACCATTCGCCTTCCAGGTTTATAACCTCAAACCATGGTAAAATTCTGCGTATACCATGATTTGGTCGGAGGTTATTCCTGTATTACAATTCTTACAATCTGTTTTCTGAGAAAGGAATATATATATAGTGTGTGTATATATAGAGTCTTCGTGAGTATTAATTTTGCATTATTTTGAATAGGCTGGCTTTATGAAGTCTGTGGATTCCCGCCAGTTGGTGATAGCCCTGGAGCCAGAGGCTGCTTCCTTACATTGCAGATCTCTTGATGTGGCTCAGTTTGTTGGGGAGCCAGACAAGGACTCAGTGGTCTTCAAAACAGGAACCAAGTACATGGTCATTGATGCTGGAGGTGAGGTACTTGTGAATGAGCATTGTTTATACTTTCAAAAATAATTTTTTTTAAATTAAAGACAAGCAAGAGCACTTGAAGAGTGTAGACCACTATCAAGGCACATTATAATAAGTCACTGGAAAAATGAAATTGTACTGTATCAAGGCAATGATACAGATCAGTCTCAAAACTGTATGGGATCTAAGTTGGACCAGGACCCATCTTCTGAGTTTTTCATTAAGTTCTAACCAGCGTTATTTGGAGAAGGTAACTTGCCAGTATTTGAGCCAGCTTATTACCACAGAATATTACTACAATATGCACCATGATTTTCATATTAATTGTAGATCATAAAATGGCTTTGTTATGTTGTGAATTCTTTACAAAAGAAAATAATCAGTAAGAGACACCGATGGCTGGAATTTATAAACACCTATATAATTTATGTTATTATGCTTTCCTAGTTTTTTATATTAAAAATATTCTTCTAGATCTTTTGAACTGATAAATTTTGTAAATCATGTCCTTTCACTGCCCGATCTCTATCAAAAAATATTTAACAAATAGATTGTGCCTCAGGACAGGAGTCATTCACTTATAAATAGAAGGTGTGTATTTATATATATGCTCATCAGCCTGCTATATATAGATGAGTACCAACTTGCATTATTAAGAATACTTACAAGAGACCATTATTCCTTCCATGAAATTAGAAATCCTTAAAATCTTGTGAGATATTTCAATCCCCACAAAAGAACACTGTTTAACTTGTAGTGGTCAGTAATTTATATTTAACTGCACTTTCATCACATTTCACCAGTTACACCATGATGGACAATCAAGAGATAATGGAACAAACAGTGCATACCAGTTGGGAAACTCTTTGGTATTGGTAAACCACAAACTTTTTTATTTAAGGTAGGATCCAGGTTTTGAACCCACCCTACTTCTTGTGAAATGTTGCGAAAATAAAGGTGACACAGAAAAATGTGTTTTTCTATCATTTAAGGTGGAACAGTAGATATAACTGTACATCAGATCCTTCAGGATGGAAGTGTGAGAGAACTGCATGCAGCCACAGGAGGAGCATGGGGTGGTACCAAAGTGGATGAAAACTTCACCGAACTTCTTTGCAATGTTCTTGGAAGAGATTTCATTGAACAGTACCAGAAGATATGTCCCCAGATATGGCTGAATTTTATGTTGAAGTTTGAAAATTTGAAGAAGAAAGTCAGGGTTGATGATTCTGCATCCTTGAATATACCTCTGCCTTTTGGTATTGATGTGAAGTACAAAGAAATAACTGGAAAAGACTTTGTGGCTGAAATAAGGAAGTGCAGCAATATGGGTGTGGCTTTTTCTCAAGGGAACTTTACAATCAAGCATCCTACAGCTAAACAACTGTTTCAGCCTGTCATCAACAAGATGATCAACCATATTGAAGATCTTCTGGGCAACCGCATCACGCACCCATGCAAGTACTTCTTTCTTGTGGGAGGATTCAGTGAATCAAAGTATCTTCAGCAGACAGTCATGGACAGGTTCGCAGGAAGGCTGGATGTGCTGATACCTAATGAGTCGCAGATGTCTGTCATTAGAGGAGCTGTCAAGTTTGGTCACGAGCCTTTGAGAATCAAGAGCCGAATAGCCAGAAGAACATATGGCTGTGACTACAGTGAAACATTTGAGTCAGGTAAACACAATCCTGCTAAGCTTAAAGTGGTTGATGGGGTCCCAAATTGCACAGATTTGCTGAAGGTATTCTTGAAGAAAGGTGAAGAAGTTCAAGTTGGGACAAAGAAGACCCTGTCTTTTGTACCTGGAAGTTCAGATCAGACTGCCATGGGATTTAACTTTTATTGCCTGGATGACAGGCCAAAAGATGTCCAGTATGTAGATGAACCTGGAGTAAAAAATTTGGGAAAAGCCACAGTTCAAATGCCTGATACACGAGGCGGAACAACAAGGGAAGTAGAATTAGTAGTTATATTTGGTGGAACAGAAATTGAAATTTATGCAAAGGATGCTACCTCTGGAAACATTGCAAAGACAAAACTAGACTTTTTTGCTGGACAATAGTTGACTGTCAAGGAAGTGACGTCACTTATAAAATTTTGTTAATATCTTAAATCCCATGTATTTTTAAGGAACATATTTCTATTCAAGAACATAAATAATGTGTTGATATTATAATAACCACACTCGTCAGATACCTTCCAATATATGACACCTACTGTCAATGGTATATTAAATATTACTTGGCAGAATGAACAATAAATCATATTACATTACGTATTGGAAACAATAAATATTCTTGGATTAATGATACCCCTGTATAACCATTATCAAAATTACCTGTTATGACTGGTGTGATTTCATTTTTGAAGGTAGGGTGCCTAATTGTGATGGTTGTGGCTGCCGTCATAAAATAGTAAACACGTTTAGAAAACTTTGCCATTTGAGCATTTTCTCTGCCCAACACTTACCCTCATCCTTTTCAGTTTTTAGGCAATTATGACTTTCCTTTTGAATGTCATGACTTATTTTTACCGTGTTCCAACTTTTGTTTGGCTATAATAACCTTTTCTGTGAAAATGAAGTTAGGTAATGTTATTTTTACTCAGAAAATATCAGTAAAAGGAGATCCTGGAGTACTTCGCTTGACTAATCAGTGATTAATGTTATGAGTTATCTTCATGAGTCATGGCAGGTAGGAGCAGGTTAAAAAGACAGTACTTCTTGGCCATGTGACTTATCTTTTCACTGGGGACAAGTCAGATTTTTTGTCACTTGCTTAGCCTGTTTTCAACAGGACCAGTCATAGCAAACGTCCTATCTCTTAGAGTGAAATTGAGTAGGTCTTATGATAACTCTCGAAAGTTGAGCAGTCATGTAAGACAAGTGTGACCCGGATTTTACCAGGCATTTCAGAGGGAAACCATAGTGTATTTATTTTCCTTAACATACATGATATTGGCCAAAGTTTTGTGATTACACATAGTATTTAACTTAAATTCTATTCAGCTGTGTAACATTAACTTTTTAAAGTGGCCTTTCTTAACTTGCTTTAGAATTGTACTTATGCAAAATTTAGCCTGCGATTTTGTGTAAGCTGAGACCAGATAAAGTAATGACTGACACCTTGACTAATTTGTTCCAGGTTTTAACCTATTTGAATTTTATATTATTACCAGTTGGTGTTTTCTACAACATTGGACAAATCTAACCATCTGCCAAGGTAAATATTGTCCGAGCTTCCAGACCGCTTACATTTAGCATTCATAATTACACCTGGGGGCCATGGTGGTGCAGTGTTAACATACTTGCTTCCTGCCTCTGAGATCACAGTTCATATCCCGACCTGAACTCATGTGGGAAGACTGTTAGTTGCTTGTCACTGGTTGGCAGTTACAGAGCAGAACCTTTACCAACTGTATCCCAGCAAACATTTTATATGTTTATAAACGTTTATAAACCCATAAGGGAAACTTTTCGATAAGGTTTAAATAAGGTTTAAAATGAAATACTTGCAAATGTTATGTAAACGTTTTAAACGTTTCTAAACCATATATGTCTAAACATTTATCGACATTTATAAACGTTTAAAAACCCATAAGAGAAAGGTTTAGATAAGGTTGAAGTAAGGTTTAAAATGAAATACTTACAAACGTTTATGTATAAACATTTATCAACGTTTATAAATGTTTTACAAACATTTCATGTTTACAAATGTTAATAAATGCATTAAAACCTCAAAAAGTACGATAATACATTCATGGATAAAACATAGATAGTCTTTTTAATTAAGATAAATCTGACATAAAAACAAAATACTATTTATCAAATATCAGTTCCTTTAAAGCTATAACAAAACCTCATATTAAAATAGTAGTGCATTTTGACAGATTGATCACATAAAGTGAGATATAAAAGGATATATACTTACCAAAGATGTTTCTTCAATTCCAAAACAAAATGGGGTAATGGCTATGATGACATCAGCATCCAAATTCAAAACGAGGTCGGTTTACAACTTAACCTTTAAAAACGTTTACTGAACGTTTATGAATGGTTTATAGTGCTGACAAACGCCATCTAAACCATTAAACCAAAACTTGATGAAAAAATTAGTTTATTTTAGGTTTACAAAATGTTTTTAAGGTTTATAAACGTTTAGAATGTTTGCTGGGATGTGCTGTTTTCCTCTGCCCTCCCGACCGTCACAATATAACTGATAGGTACAAGGAATGATGTAAAGCACTAAATAAACAATCGTAGTTAACCTAGCAATAGCAGAAAACAATGTAAATAAAATACATTTTGGTCAAAACTCACATGGCATACATTTCAACATTATGTCAACCATTTACTATTACAAAAGTGAACATCGGTTTAAGTGTTGTAAATCTCCAATTATCACTCGAAAATATGTATTTTGCTTTTGAACAAAACTGTCTGCTCAAGTATTGCAAGATTTCATTTTGTTAGTACCATAATATATGGTAAAAACAAATTTGAACACATACAAATTTGATATAAAATTAAATTATTACAAATTAATCACAAAATTTCACAATTCATGATTAGTAGACAGGAATCTGTAAACAAGCTAGATGAAATCCAGACTATCAGTAATTCCTTTAATATGAAAGGAGAGTGGTGACCAGTCAAAGGGAAATACCATATAGCGCTTGTTTAAAAGTAAAATATTGTATAAATATTGCTCAAACCTCTGAAGTTATCCCAGTAATCAATACGAAATGAAATGCATCAATAATATTAATAGCAGAGTTTAGTTGCATCATATGTATGTGTTAATGCTAAACTTGTTTTTGTGTGTATTTTAGCACGTATTTTAGCGATTTTTTATAGTGATTCAGAAAGACCTTTCATCCAAAAATGTCTGCTGCTGAACTGAGTGGTAGAAATTGTGATAATTTTATAAATCAATCGATGCATTATATATTTGATTTCATATTTGCTCTTGTCAAATATCAGACATCAATTTACTGATGTTTTCTCATTGAGTCTCTGTTTTGAGATCTATTTCCTCGATGGGAGTTCTTTTTGGCAAAATAACTTTGATATGTAATGATTTCAGAGTTACCCATTTGAATGAAAAGATTGTGAAAACCACAAAAATACCCAGTGCTAAAAATAGACATCTTGCCTGACATGGAAAATTTTAGTGAAACTGTTTGCACACAAATGATGTTTACAGTTCCCCCTTTGTTGGAAGCGGATTGCATTTCTGTATTGCTTCACAGAGATAATAAAATATACTGAAATATACAGTAAGTAATACCATGCAGTGCTTGAATGATATTTAAATTGAATATTTGTATATATTGCATATAACAAATATGACCAGAATGTTTTGTGAAATAATTACTTTCACTTTTCTTTTGCAGTATGACTGTTAATCAGAAATGAAATATGTACTCTTGTTATTTTTTGTTATAAAATAAAGTTACTTTTGTAAAACAGCCTTAATTCAGTGGCTATTACCCTCAGCCCCAAAAGAGAAGGAGTGAAGGTATTGCAATCGTGTCTGTTGGTTTGTTTGTCTGCATGCAAAACTCGAAAACTAGACATTGGTTGCTAGGGGTTAATCAGTTGAAAGTTCTCAATGCCTTCTTAAAACATTGATGTATTGCTAAACCCTAAAATAGCAAACAAGGGGCCACAGTGGCAGAGTTGTAACACTCTAATTGCCTCCCACCTCTGAGGCTGGGTTCAGTTCCCGGCACGGCCTAAAGTGAGAAAGCTGGTAGTTGCTTATTCAGAACCCTACGAACTGTATGTACTGGTTTCCTCTCCTCTTCCAACTACCCGTCGTGATATGACCTGTACAGTGTTGAAAGCGACGTAAAACCCGAAATAAATAAATAGCAAACATGTTTAGTTGAAACGAAATATATATTTGATGAAATTATGTAACATTACATGCCTTTTACATGTGATACTAAGCCTTTCTATTAAAGGAATTTCATCTGTAATCTATTGAATATGGAAAACTAAGTCAATGGTTAAAGAAACCATATGTAAAATGAAGCATTGGCAAATTTACCAATCCAAACATATGCCCTATATTTAGTTTAAGTATCCGAGTTTATCTGTTTACTTATGACAAGAAAGTATTCTGATAAACCGAGTTCTTGTCGCTATGACATTTAATTGTTGTGTCAAGAAAAATTGTTATAGCAATAGGACATTATTTAAAGTATTTTAAATGTGTGAGATTTCTTAGCATTGTAATATTGAGTAATATTGAGTAGGAATAAATTTAGGCCCAATTATCTTACTTTGAATTTGAGACATTTTAACATATTTTTTGCCGCTTTATTACAACTTTCTTTGAAGCAAACTATATCCTAGCCTCTGATCATATACTTATTTTGTTAGATGAGACGTATCAACCACTACAGCAGGTACAAGTTAAAAATAGTACCTATCCCTGTTTTTGGATGAATATGTCACTTTGAATAGGAACGATAATACTGGAACGGTAAATCATCAGTTTACAATTTCTGACTGATTAATAGACATTGAATATGACTTTTTTTTCATTCCTAATTTTTTTCTACATGAATGGGTATATCTGTAGTATTAACATGCATCATATTAAAAAACTTATTCTGTTCAGAAAGAGACAAAAATTTGTGTTTTATAAGGCACAGTTTGTGAAACATATGAGGGGAACCACAGGAGCCGACCTGTTGGTAACTAGGTATTTTTTGAGGGTTGAGAGCATGTTTACAGAGTCATTAGAGTCGGTTGTAGTTTTCCAAGTCTTGTCACGGTGGATCGGCAAAATATCATACATGTTGAATATTTCACCTCCACGACTCTGCATCAGGACTGTGGCTCCACCCACCTGGAAACCATCCTGCGTGGGTCTCTCCACCTTTTCGGTTACACTTCCCATCTTGTCCAACACTGTAAATGTCTTGAAGAACTTCCCATCCTGTCCTGTTTCAGTACCAGGGCTCCATCTCCAGACAGGCCGGCTACACTAACCGACTGTACTTGAAAGCAAATCAGCCTGTCGTAAAAATAACTGACCTGACAGGAAATCTACCAGTCTTCAGACGTAGGGTCGGTAACATCTCAGCAGGACAAGCCAGGAACACATACAGACAAGCCGTAAACAGAAACCGACAAGCCGGTTACACAACAGACAAGCCGGGAACTGTGTAGGACAAGCCGGCTTCATTTCACGTCCCACAGTTTGTCTGCTGATAACATCTGTGACTATATAAGGCAAGTCGGTTTGTGCAGTGCATCATTTGGAATCTGACAGATTACATCTGGCAGTGTTTCAAGAATAAGAGTTTTTTTAATTATCTAGGGCAGTTTTGAGTTGAAGTTGGCTGACTTTATACGTTAGGATTTTGTTTTTTAGGAAAACGCTGCTGCTTATTATTTGACAATAGATCGTAAGAAAGGCAGAAGATTGAGGAAGATAGAACTTCCCACTGACAGTGTTCCTGAATTTGAGCTGGGGGGCACAGCGGCAGATATCCAGTGGAGGAGTGAGGAGAGGGAGGCCAGAGAGGGAGGAGGCACAACAACAGCAACAGACGGAGGAGGAGGCAAGGAGGGAGGACGCAAGAGTGGAGGAATTGCACTCACAAGAGGAGGGACAACCAGAATAAAGGCCCAGGACAGAAAGAAGTGACACTGAAACAGAGGCTGCTAGAGCAGAGGCGGGACCATCACAGTCACGTTACAAGAAGGGGCACATGACCAACGTTTATCTCACTGATTCTGACGAGAAGGTTATTGTGAACTTTGTGAAGGACCACTAGGAGTTGTATGTCAATACTAGAGAACATTTCAATTACAAAGCAAGGAAGGACTTTCTGTGGGAGCAGTTTGCCAAGAGTCGCAAGCTGTCTGTCAAGGTGTGCAAGACCTGGTTTAATTCACAGAGAACACGTTACAGGAAGCTGACGCAGTCGCAGACTGGAAGACCTCGATGGAGATGATGGAATGTCAGACTTGGATAAAGGACAAGCTAGGATTCCTGAGGTTGTAAAGGGGCACAGCAAGTCATCAACCTTCAAATCGCAAGCCCGAGGAGCCAGTGCTTCAGCTACTACAGCCTCGACTGGCACAGACAGTATGGAGACAAGCATGCGGTCAACAGACAACACTTTACAGCCTCAAGAAAAAGCTCAGGGCACTCTTCGGTCGACCAGCAGGTCATGGACCAGTTCACACAAATGAGAACCATGCTGTCATCATTCCTCGGCCAAAAGCAGGAGACAACAACACATACAGCCTTCTGCTACTACCTGGTGTCGGTGGTGCAGGCATTAGAGGAGAAAGACTTTCAGACATTTAGAAATGAGGCTGTCACTGTTGCTCCTTATCAACATTCAAAGCAAGGCAGAAGAACATGGTCATCAGCTAAATCAGCCACAACAACAGACACTTTCACATAGCTCAAGTGCAGCTTCAACAATTGTGCCACATACATTTCAACAGCCACAGCAGCCAGCTCCAGCTGCAAGGGAATGCATCTTAACCATCCCAGAGACAGGGATGCCTTCAAGCCAGGTCATCCAACCCACTCAGCAGAGCCAAGTGGCCAGCAAAATACAGCAGCAGCAGTTCAGAGGGCAGCCCACTTCCTTCATAGTCGTTGATGACCAACAACAGGCTGGACCTTCAAGACCATTTATGTTCACCCTGACACCGACGAAACACTTCAACCCTCCATCAGTTGCCTCTGCTACAGGCGAAGAAGGCCAGCACAACATATCAGGACTGTCAAGCTTCTTTGGAAATCTTCAGTCTGTGATGTCATGAGCTACCAACAGATTGACACACTGCAACCGTTTTCACCTGTCGACAAACCAATAAACAGAAATAATTTAAGGGGTGCGCTTTATTTGGACAAAAGTTTGGTCGAGTGTTTTAAAAAGGGGAATTGTGATTTGGTTGGAAGGTTTTTGTGAAACTTGTTGGAAATCAAATGGATTTGGTTTGAAAAAAGTTGTTGGAAGTTTTATTTACACCAGCTTAAATAAAAGTTCTTGGAATAATTGGTTAGTCCTGAAAAGGACTGATAGATGCCAGCTTCTGCTGGCATGGTGGTGGGCTGACACATCTCAGATCCTTTTCTCCTGCCCAGCCAAAGTCCCCACGTGATTGAAGTAGTCCTTCAGTAATTCTCTTTGATGTTTGACCCTGTCAAAGGAATCTTGTAGTTCTCATTTACTTCATATTTATTCTTTTGGGCCGATACCTCAAAGTGTGCTGGTGGCTGTATGGTAGGTGATGGTGCTGGGTTCAAATGTGTCCTCCTCTGTCTTTCAATCAACATGCAAATCAAAATATTAAACTCACTAAAAACCAAAAGTACCCTAAGCTGATGTATGAAGTCACTGTGATGTGTAGCTAGCATCTTTGCAGTGAACCAGAAGGGTGTTTATATGGTTTTGGTTTGATCCTAACTCTGGATCCAGGATTTAATCAGTACAATCGTTGTGAGTCGGGAAAATACTCCAGTCCTGTTTGTTTATCAGTACGGCTTGTCAGGGGTTGCTATGGCTTGTCTGTCAGGGGTTTAAGGCTTGTGCTGATAGTTTCTCGATGTTGCGAAAAAATGATCCCGATCCCAAGTCAGGTCATGGTGTTGATCCAGACAGGCCAGTATGGTATACGTCCTGTGGGGACACTTTTTTGTGGTTTTGATCCCTGACTCCACAAGTCGGTTACCGGATCGGTTCCAGTGGAACACCCCTAATAGAGTTGCGTTCCTCAAAATATAGATCACATATGCAGATAATTAGACTTCAGTTTCATAACTTTGGCACAATTTACACAATCGTTGCTCAAGAGATATTTGGTAATATCGACCAGTTCCTATAGCTGATGGAAGTCTGGCTGCCGAGGTATTGCATTATGTGCCTGACAGTGAAATACTATAATATACTTTATAAACCCCTACATATTCATACCAGTGTTACAGCTTTGAAATGTACATTAATTATATGGCACTTGCCATGCATATATGTTGGGGTGTTTACTTTAACATCATATTTGACAGAGGAATGAATGACTTTAAATGCTCTTTGACCTCTCCACTTTAGGCTTTTATTAAGCAAAGATTGGGTGTATTTCAAAACAACAGGGCCCAGTTTCAAAAGTTCCCACTAAATAAGATAGCATATAACTAAAAATAGGGCTTAGTAGAGTCTTAGTAGCGACTGCAAAACTGTTCCACTGAGCTGATGCTAAGAAACTATTTATCTTCTGAAATAGCAGAGTTTCTAGTGAGGAGAGCCTACCGATTATCATGGTATACTACCTCAGTGACACAGATAGTAGAGACTTAAGATTTACTTTTTGGGTTTTACGTCACTTTCAACACTGTGCAGGTCATATCACGACGGGTAGTTGGGAGGGCAGAGGAAACCAGTACATACAGTTGGTCAAGGTTCTGTACTGTAAACTGCCGACCAACGGCAAGCAAGTACCAGGTTTCCCACTTGAGGTCAGCCCGTGAACCAAACCCCGACCTCAGAGGTGGGAGGCGCGAGTGTTACCACTCTGCCACTGTGGCCCCTGAGACTTAGTACTATTAGCCCTTAGTATAGCCTTCTAAGTGGAGAGTATTCCTTTGTGAAACAGGGCACGGATTGTTCTATCTTTTCAGTTATGTTATGTTTATGTGTGTTTTGTTATTAGATCCGTCAATAAGGAAGATATAACCAGAGTCTACAAACCACCTTTGTACTTTTGTTGATCGAGCCATATCAGTGTTTGGCCTTGTATCTATGTAAGATAAACACACTATGTAAACTAAACACAGTGAGAACTGGGTAAATATATTCAAGTACTTAGATTAAAAAGACACATTGATTTTGGTATAGTGACAGTACAGATACCTATCGATCAATAAATGATAAAGTATTTGTGTTGATGTTCTGCATGTAAATGGTAAAGACTATTGTAAATAAAATCGAAAGTGAAAGTAATTTCAGATAGTTATAAGGGCCCACTTTCAAAGAATATTTCGGTTTGCACTACTATGTGTTGGTAATTAAGTATATTTATGTTTTGGTTTTCAATTTTGGGATAATTGTATGAAGCTTAGAGGTATGTTTAATTGTCGTTTGCATGTTTGTTTGTTTGCAAAGTATCTAGAAAAGCTGTGGATGGTTTGTTGAAATTTTCAGGAAATGTCAGCAATTGCACAATTAAGGAACTGATGATTAAATTTTGATAATCTGGGTTTACCGTCCACATACAGAAGATTTGAAGGGTTTTTGTGTCATTGCACTAATCTGCCATATTGAAGGTGTGCTCTCTTTGAGAGTTTTTCTAGTTGTTATTAAGAAAAATAAATATCAAGCATCGATGTTTTAATTTCCTCCTACTTTACCTGTATAGTACTGGTACATACAGATCAGGGTTCATATGTTTACGAAAGGGCTTAGTCAGATCTTAGGCTTAACTTGACTTATTTGTATACAAAGCTAAGCCTAAGACCAAGCTGAGACTTTTCCTGGGCCAGGTATAATTTTCTTTTTATTCCCAAGCGCCCCCTTAACTTACTGTGGATGCCATTTGCCATTTTTGTAGAAAGTGCCAATTTGCTTTTATATTTTTATAATTGTTTAAACAATGTATATACTGTGTACCACATCAGAAATTATCTTTAGACTATTTCTATTGTCTCTCCAGAGAGGAGGGGTGACGATATTGATAATTTTGTCTGGTTACTTGTCTTTCTTAGGGGCTCGGTGGTATAGAGGTTAGAGTGCTCACCCTCAACCTCTGAGGTCGCTGGTTTGAATCCAGGCCCGGGCACTTCATATTGGAAAGTTGATAGTTACTTGTCTGTGCCCGATTGCTTAATTACTGTGCAGAATCTTGACCACTGGTTCCTCCACTGGTAAACTACTGGTCACAATATGATCTTAGGGGTTGAATGCGATGTAAAACAAAAAATAAATATACTTGTCTTCTTTGTCTGTGCATCATTACTCAGAAAATATAAATCATATTTTCTCAAAAGGTGGTGTTTACCCTTGCCCTAGACTTTTGTCTTTGGTATTATATGAGGACTGAATAACTGTTTTTTAATCAAAATTTGGAGCTGACTCTCATCAAGTGGATTCATAATGATTCCACGTAGGTTGGACTTGGTGGAATGAGAAATACAAATACTTACAGCATATATATTTACCCTGGGTCCAGTCCTCTTCAAAGATAACATGGATCTGTATTAACACTTAAGAAATTGTTACGGATCTTTCACTAACATCTGGTTCTGGATCTCAGGCTGAGAGTTTGTACTAACTAGGCAACGTTTGTTATATTGGAACAGTTCAAGAAAGAAAAAAACCTTTAACAAAATTCTACATTAAAACTGCTAACTTTCTCACTCCAAGCCAGATCAACATACAAACACTCTACATCTTAGTTTGGATGTAAGTGTATCACCAGTACCATACAAAGATATATTTGTATTACTGAAAACGTTTGGTTTCAGGGCATACATATGGAGAGAGTTTTGACTGTATTAATGTAGATAAATCAGGGGACAGGATTTTACATAGCTCCTCTTGTATTAAAATCAATGAACACAGAGTGGAGAAAAATAAAAATAGCATCAGAGATGTCTGTACCCCAAAGCCTGGGGAAATGGCATTAGACACCTTGAGTTTTCTAAGAGGTGAACATGCACAAAGATAAGGAGTGTTCCAGAACAGACAGTGGAAGTTATGTAAAGGCGCAGAAGAAATAGCACTTTCAGACAGCACATTTCCGGCAATGTAATATGCCCCTGTTTTGACATGTGATATTTACTCTTTCTTGCTTAACTTGGTACAATATGGACAACAAAAGCTTGCTTTGAAGTGCAGTTACGTGGATTACATTTTGTTATGCATTGACACAGGCAAAAAAAATCAAAATAACGAAACATTCACATTACTTTTTTAGTGACGATTATATAATTTCTACTAGAAATCAGCACCCTGACAACTTACGAGTATTCCCAAATGTATTGAACTAACTTCTGCATCACTTTGACTTCCTTATTTGATATGCAGAAGTGCAAAAGTTTTAGCAACAAAAATGTAATGTTAATAAATATTCTCAGTTCAAGTTTAACTTGATGTTTGTGCCATGGTAGATCCTCAAGCAGTAACAGGAACATTTATTATTAATTAATTGCACGAGAGAACACAAATATAGACAATCCAAGTTCACTGGGCACAATATTATGATCAGGCTTTAGCCCGGGAGGGAGATTATAAAATGCATCATGTGTGTGCATGCATTAGTAGGTGCGTGTCACTGTGTGCCTGCTTGCAGATTTCTCCAAAGCTACTACAGCTACGTACAGCTTTTTTGTCAATTACTTGTGCTAATGAATTTTCACACCTTTGAAAATTTTGTTGGTTATGTGGGCTTAGGCCCAAAGTTAAGTGGGGAATAGCAATTTTATCTATTTTGAGTAAAGGACTCAACTACAAAACTAGTGCAGTTAGAGTTTTTTCTTCAAATATGTTGTTCAGCTACTTTGTCCTTAGCTGTAATAGTTCGGAGTTTCATTGCAGGCCATAGGTGAGTAATAGCTATTTTCTTAATTGTAGCAAAATAATGACAGAATTAAATGTTAAACATCTTCAAATATCTTGCATGTTACCATTTAGTAAAATTTCAGACCTGTTGCACATTGTTTAGCTGAGCAATAGATATTCTTACTGTTGAGTAAATCCATTGCAACTCCAAAACCATTGCAGTTAGAGTATTTTCCTAAGATATGTTGATCAGCTACTATGTCCTAACTATCAGATGGCAGAGTTTGGAGCTCCATTGCATATAATAAATGAGTAATAAGTATTTTCTTATTTGTAGCTAAATAACAGAAGTAAATGTCAAATATATTTGGAAGTTTTAAAGTTAGGCTTATTATTAGTCCTACATGTTTGGCATATTAAACCAACCTGTAGGAAATCATGTGCTGTGAATCTTTTGATGCTGTTGGATTTGACTTTTCACCCTCCTTCAAGGTCAAACAAGGATCAACCATCTTTAAAGGGCCTAAAACTCATTTATCATTGCTCCTATAGGTTTGAAATGTCAAACCAACCTATAAGAATTCATGTGCTGTGGGTCTCTTGATGAGGTCAGATTTTGACCTTTGACCCCTTCTTCAAAGTTAAATGAAGGTCATTCATTTTTAAAAGGCTTTAAACTCACTTATTATTGGTTCCAGAGGCGTGGGATGTTGATGCAAACTATAGGAAATCATGTGCTGTTAATCTTTTGATGCTCTTGGATTCGACCTTTGACCCCTACTTCAAGGTTAAACAAATTTAAAGCATCTTTAAAGGGCCAAAAACTCACTTATTATTGCTCCTAGAGATTTGGGATGTTAAACCAACCTATAAGAAATCATGTGCTGTGGATCTCATGATGAGTTCAGATTTGACCTTTGACCCTCCTTCGTGGTCAAACGGGGGTCAACCATCTTTAAAGGGCCTAGAACTCACTTATTATTGGTCCTAGAGGACCAATGTGTCCATACTGCCTCATTAATTAATATTTCAAGTACATTTATCTTTATAAAAATACAGCCTCCTTCATTTATTAAATAGACATTTCACGGTGGCAAATAAATAGCCATGTCAGAGGTCTTGTATGAATTAAAAAGTACAGAGTTATAACAATGCCAAAAAATCAATTGTATAACATACTTATAGTAAGGGGCACCAGTGAAAATAAGCATTCTCCAGTCAACGCAGATTTAGTGCATCTCAAACCAGTGGAAGCACTATAAAATAACTTTTTAGTAATGTTTTACAAATAACTTAACACTTTTGGTCATGTATAATCTGCCAAGCATATTCAAACTAAAATCCTGTGGGTTATTAAAATTAACTACCTAGTCTTAACTTTCTGACGAATGAGAGCTAATAATCACTTAACTTAGCTCAGCTACAAGTAAATGTATTGTACCTGGAGATATTTTGAAAAGTTGCTTTGATGGTTCTATTGCAAAATAATGAAAACCACCTGAACCACTTTAAAATTTAACCATGGAGGACATTATCTTTATATTTTACAGGTTCTTTATGTGAGTTACTCATTGCAAAATGGATGGGTATGTGATGGTAGTGGCTATAGATTTTGGCACCACCTTCAGTGGCTATGCCTTCTCCTTCAAGGACAGTCCTGAAGACATCAAGATGAACAACAACTGGGGCAGTGGTGTGGGATTCCAGGCCTCAAAAACTCCAACCTGTGTACTGGTCAACCCCCAGGGTGATTTCCAAGCATTTGGGTATGAGGCAGAGGACCAGTATGGCAAAATGGTGGAGGATGGAACTACTGATATCAGCCAGTGGGGCTTTTATAAGCAGTTCAAGATGATTTTGCACCAGAAAAAGGTATTTCATATAGATGACAGATATGTCACATAAATAAATATTTAATTTGATTTATTGGATTTATTTTGTTTTAACATTGCTTTCAACTCAGTGTACAGGTCATATAATGATGGTTAGCTTCAATGCCAAAGGAAACGGTCATGATCCTGCACTGTAAACCAATTTTCCCAGATATGGTCTCAGGTTTAAACCCATAGATATCAGATGTTGAATGTTACAAAATGACTTTACACAGTGGATTGGAGTTTATGCTTTGTATTTCTATCACAATTTTAAGTGTAAGTGGATGACCTTAAACTAACACAAATATTGTCATTTATAACTTGAGTCAGGAATCTTCCAAACCCAAATGTAATTATATATATTTATACACTATTCTGAATCTGAATGGTGAATATATATTGTTTTTTCATTCAGTAAATAGCTTGGATGGGATTGTTTCAGTCACATATAAACATTTTTGGTTTTATCTTACGATAGCAAAGTCTTAAAAATGGCTTACCATCATTTCTTGAGTACCAAGTCTGGGCCCAGTCAGTTGTGTGACTTCTGAAACAAAAAATGAATGAGTAAGTCAAGCAATTATCTTAATATGTCTCAATAAGGGAGCAAGATAGAATTATTACAAGCTAATTATAGTTCATTGTGGCTTTGTGTAGGTCTACTGTTCACAGCATCATAAAAATAAAACATTACAATTTTTGTCATGTTATGGTCACATTACCCAAAAATTGACCTTTGCAAAGATGACTGAGTAAGCCACAGATTTTGCTCCAACACCACACATAAGCATTCATTAAATGTATTACCACTTCTGTATGCATGGTAATATTCAAAACATCTAAACCATAATTCGGCCATGCAGATGTAGATAAAGAGTTTTAAATTTTAGTTTACTGATTAATGCTGTCATCTTGCTATTGAATTATCTTGTTTTAACACTTCATCTTTACATGCATTATCTTTCTGTTAAACATTATTTTCTCCATTTAAACATTGTTTGGACCTTTATGTAACTGACAGTGCTCTAAAAGTATCCTGAAATTTGTATTGGTACAGAATTTCTATATCTCATGGTGTTTAAAATATTTCCCAAGGCTGTGGGGTACGGGCATCTCTGATGCTATTTTTAAAGTAGCTCCTGTTGAAGGGATAATGTAAGTGTGAGGATATGATCAGCCTAGAGTTTTAGACAAATGGACATTGCATTTACTGTGTGCCACCCGCGGCCAAAGGTCGTGGTCAAGAAATTATAAAACGCCTTCCGTACGTGCGTGCGTCCGTCTATCCGTCCGTTCATCATGTTTTTGCATAAACCTTAATATCTCATTCATTTATAAATTTGCTGGGAATGTTTATGGCTATGGAAACCTGTCTCTGCAAAATTTTAGCCTCATTCTGAAAAACAAAATGGCCGCCATAGCTAACTGTTTAAAAATCATAAAGGTGCTTTAAATCTTGAAATATTTCAGCTAGCTTCATCAAATTTGCACAAAAGCTATATAGCTAGAAAAGCTAGCCTGATAGCAATTTTGGCCTAGTTCAAAAACAAAATGGCCGCCATATCACATGTTTAATGTCAAACAGGGTTATCCTATTAAAAAGGCCTTATATCTCCCCAAATAATACTCCTAGAGGTTCGGAATGTGAATAAAACTTGTAGGAAGTCATGTCCTGGGAATCTTTTCCAGGTGTCAAATTTGACCTTTGACCCCTGCTTCAAGGTTAAATGAGGTCGTCACACTAAAACGTCCTTATTTCTGCCTTATTATTGGTGCTATGGCTTCACAATATAAGACAGACCATCAAAAGTCCTGGCCTTCAAATGTTTTGCCTGAGAAAAATTTTGGCCTTATTTTGAAAAACAAAATGGCCGCCATAACCAATTATTTAAAAATCATTAAGATGCTCTAAAGCTTGAAATATTGCAGCTAGGTTTATCAAATATGCGCAAAATATATATGGCTAGGAAAGTTAGCCTGATAGTAATTTAGCCTAGTTTCAAAAACAAAATGGCTATCATATCACATGTTAAATGGGATTATCCTATTACAAGGCCTTATATCTCCCTTATCATTGCTACTAGGCAGAGTTGGAGTCAATTACACAAGTAATTGAGTAACTGAGTAAATAATTACAATTTCTGCGTAATTGTAATTGTAATTGATTTTTTTAAAAGACCGAGTAATTGTATTTGTAATTGTAAAAAAGGGGACGCTTATTGGTTTCACCCCTGGTTTTCAGTCAGCCGCCGCCGCCGCCGCATTATCGTCTCCCTTGAATATCTCCCTTGTTATTAGGCCTATCGAAATGATGTGTGGCAGTGTTCTTCTATAGGCGTGGGGAAATTTTTTGACAGGCATAAATTTGACCTTTATCAAGGTCACATTATCAAAAATTCAAAAAAAAATTTACTTCCTTTTCACTAGATTTCCTCAGAAAGTACTGGGTGTGGGTCAATCAAATTTGACATGCGTATTCCTGAGGGAAGAATCTAGGCGCCAGTCGATATTGGGATCAATCAGGCTATAATTGACCGATTGACGGGTGATTGATTATAAGTTCATAAAAATTTTGCTAAGATTAAGCCTTGAACTCGCTTATTATTGGTCGTAGAGGTTTGGGATGGTATACCAACATATAGGAAATCATGTGCTGGGAATCTTCTGGTGTGGTCAGATTTGACCTTGGGCCCCTCGTTCAAGGTCAAGTGAGGATAGGCAAAGTTAAAAGTGCTTATAACTCGCTTGTTATTGGTCCTAGAGGTTTGGGATGGTATACCAACATATAGGAAACCATGGGCTGGGAATCTTTTGGTGTGGTCAGATTTGACCTTGGACGTCTCCTTCAAGGTCAAACGAGCATAGCCAAACTGGAAAGTGCTTATAACTCGCTTATTATTAGTCCTAGAGGTTTGGGATGGTATACCAACATATAGGAAACCATCTGCTGGGAATCTTCTGGTGTGGTCGCATTTGACCTTGGGCCCCCCCTTCAAGGTCAAACGAGCATAGCCAAACTGAAAAGTGCTTATAACTCGCTTATTATTGGTCCTAGAGGTTTGGGATGGTATACCAACATATAGGAAATCATGTGCTGGGAACTTTCTGGTGTGGTCGCATTTGACCTTGGGCCCATCCTTCAAGGTCAAATGAGGATAGCGAAACTTAAAAGTGCTTATAACTCGCTTATTATTGGTCCTAGAGCTTTGGGATGGTATACGAACATATAGGAAATCATGTGCTGGGAATCTTCTGGTGTGGTCGGATTTGACCTTGGGCCCCTCGTTCAAGGTCAAAGGAGCATAGCCAAACTAAAAAGTGCTTATAACTCGCTTATTATTGGTCCTAGAGGTTTGTGATGGTATACCAACATATAGGAAATCATGTGCTGGGAATCTTTTGGTGTGGTCGCATTTGACCTTGGGCCTCTCCTTCAAGGTCAAAAGAGGATAGTCAAACTTAAAAGTGCTTATAACTCGCTTAATATTGGTCCTAGAGGTTTGGGATGGCATACCAACATATAGGAAATCATGTGCAGGGAATCTTCTGGTGTGGTCAGATTTGACCTTGGGCCTCTCCTTCAAGGTCAAACGAGGATAGCCAAAGTTTAAAGTGCTTATAACTCGCTTATTATTGGTCCTAGATGTTTGGGATGGTATACCAAAATATAGGAAACCATGGGCTGAGAATCTTCTGGTGTGGTCAGATTTGACCTTGGGCCTCTCCTTCAAGGTCAAACGAGTATAGCCAAACTGAAAAGTGCTTATAACTCGCTTATTATTAGTCCTAGAGGTTTGGGATGGCATACCAACATATAGGAAATCATGGCCTGGGAATCTTTTGGTGTGGTCAGATTTGACCTTGCGCCTCTCCTTCAAGGTCAAACGAAGATAGCCAAACATTAAAGTGCTTATAACTCGCTTATTATTGGTCCTAGAGCTTTGGGATGGTAAACCAACATGTTGGAAATCATGGGCTAGGAATCTTCTGGTATGGTCGGATTTGACCTTGGGCCCCTCCTTCAAGGTCAAACGAGCATAGCCAAACTTAAAAGTGCTTATAACTCGCTTATTATTGGTCCTAGAGGTTTGTGATGGTATACCAACATATAGGAAATCATGGGCTGGGAACCTTCTGGTGTGGTCGGATTTGACCTTGGGCCTCTCATTCAAGGTCAAATGAGGATAGCCAAACATAAAAATGCTTATAACTCGCTTATTATTGGTCCTAGAGCCTTGGGATGGTATACCAACATATAGGAAATCATGGGCTGGGAATCTTTTGGTGTGGTCAGATTTGACCTTGGGCCTCTCCTTCAAGGTCAAACGAGGATTGCCAAACACAAAAATGCTTATAACTCACTTATTATTGGTCCTAGGGGCTTGGGATGATAAACCAACATGTAGGAAATCATGGGCTGGGAATCTTCTGATGTGGTCGCATTTGACCTTGGGCCCCTCCTTCAAGCTGAAACGAGCATAGCCAAACTTAAAAGTGCTTATAACTCACTTATTATTGATCCTAGAGGTTTGGAATGGTATACCAACATATAGGAAATCATGGGCTGGGAACCTTCTGGTGTTGTCGGATTTGACCTTGGGCCTCTCGTTCAAGGTCAAATGAGCATAGCCAAACTTAAAAGTGCTTATAACTCGCTTATTATTGGCCCTAGAGGTTTGGGATGGTATACCAACATATAGGAAATCATGTGCTGGGAATCTTCTGGTGTGGTCAGATTTGACCTTTGGCCCCTCGTTGAAGGTCAAACGAGGATAGGCAAAGTTGAAAGTGCTTATAACTCGCTTATTATTGGTCCTAGAGGTTTGTGATGGTATACCAAGGTATAGGAAATTATGGGCTGGGAATGTTTTGGTGTGGTCAGATTTGACCTTGCGCCTCTTCTTCAAGGTCAAACGAATATAGCCAAACAGAAAAATGCTTATAACTCGCTTATTATTGGTCCTAGATGTTTGGGATGGTAAACCAACATGTAGGAAATCATGGGCTGGGAATCTTTTGGTGTGGTTGAATTTGACCTTGGGCTTCTCCTTGAAGGTCAAGCGAGCATAACCAAACTTAAAAGTGCTTATAACTCACTTATTATTGGTCCTAGAGGTTTGGGATGGTAAACCAACGTATAGGAAATCATGGGCTTGGAATCTTTTGGTGTGGTCGCATTTGACCTTGGGTGTCTTCTTCAAGGTCAAACAAAGATAGCCAAACATAAGAGTGCTTATAACTCGCCTATTATTGGTCCTACAGGTTATGGATGGTAAACCAACATATAGGAAATCATGGGGTGGGAATCTTCTGGTGTGGTCGGATTTGACCTTGGCCTTTCCTTCAAGGTCAAACGAGCATACCCAAACTTAAAAGTGCTTATAACTTGCTTATTATTCGTCCTAGAGGTTTGTGATGGTATACCAAGATATAGGAAATCATGTGCTGGGAATCTTCTGGTGTGGCCGGATTTGACCTAGGGCCTCTCATTCAAGGTCAAACGAGCATAGCCAAAGTTAAAAGTGCTTATAACTTGCTTCTTATTGGTCCTAGAAGTTTGGGATGGTTGGCTGGGGATCTTTTGGTGTGGTCGGATTTGACCTTGGGTTAGGGGTTAGGGTTGGTTAGCCCCTCCTTCAAGGTGAAACGAGGATAGACAATTGGTTCTAGAGATTTGGGATGTGAAATTAACCTATTGGGAAATCTTTTGGCTTTCCTGAAAGGAATGCTCCTATTATAATATTAACCTAGAGATAAGTTGTGTCATAAATTCAGTTCTGACAAGTCATAGCTTATGTGTAAATGAGTAAAGACACAATACACATGTTACTGTAACACATCTTACAATCACATGAAAATTGTTTTTTGTTTGTGTTTTTGCAAATGTTTCTGCAGTTGGCCTTCAGATCTCTTACAAGTGTATTTAGTTTGAAACCTCTTGCTTTTGACTGAAGTTACATAGATATTTTTCCTGCATAGTGCAGCAACACCATATATTACTTTGTTCTCTTCCTTTATATTTGAAAAAAGGACTTCAAAATCTTTGATTAAAGGTCATAGGAAACATTTTCAGATCATTCATCAACAGTTACATATACATATGAAAGTTCAATTTTTGTAAAAATAAGATGCGTCTGGACAAGGTTACATGGTATATTCAGTCACTTTCTGGCTGTTTTTTCAAGATTTTCATAACTGTCAGCCATTATTTTTCACTGGACAACTCCTGTGAAAAGTACTAGCCCTGTCGTAAAAAGTACTAGCCCTGACGTCACAGGTTCATGACAATGTAAACAAACTATCGTTTTCGTAAGCCTTTTAATACATACATAATATATTTTAAAAATTGTATTATCTGTTTTTATGAATTTTATTTGCCTATAAGACATCATTCTGGCACAGTAAGTTTCTGAAATAGCCTGGAGAACATCTTTTATATTTGTTTCAGATAAAAAAATATTTAGAGAGGTATATAAGCAAGTTGGATAAAAATCACAAAACAATGCAGTCAACCAAGTTCAACTGTGAGATGAGTTTTGATAGTTATATTTTCATTTTGAAAACTAATTATTGCTAGGAGATGAAATAAATACAACATAAATGTCTTTAGAACTGGGCCTCAAGCAAGGATAATCACAAATGTTCCCCAAATTAGTTCAGAAGTTTCCCACCCAAGCTGTAAACAATGCTTTCATCATAGTACACAGAATGCGGCTACCAAACTATATGGTGTATAGTGTTGATAAAAATTTTCACCAAACACATATAATTTTCTCAGTCTCAACAAAGGCTTAAAAATTTCGAAAAAAAATGTAACCAGCTAATTTCCAAAGCTTAAAATTATCCAAACATATGGGCAAAAAGTACTAAACTACTATCTAAAGGAAAGACCACTATATAATGAATAATTTCATGAACTGATAATATAAAAGACTTCTATTAAAAGTTAAAACTTTAAGGATTCTTTCAAATAAATGTAATAAATTTGACTACAACATCATGCTTTGATAAATTATTTATGCAAGTGAAAACAAATTGTATATTTTGATTTCACTTTACATCATACTTTATCTTGATAGAAGTACCAGTGATAAAAGGCAAAAAAACAGTATTCATTACATTTTAATGACAACTTTTGAATTTATCAACAGATCCTTAGTTTTATGTAAATATTTCACTAGTGAAAGGCTACTTTCCCATCACAGTTTAAGAATCTTGAAAAAAATGGGAGGAGGTGATATCTCATACAAATGTTTATGCTTTCTGCATTCCAAGACATGCCTATGTATAGCATATCTGTGTTTATTTGAACTGTTAAGGCCCTTGCACATTTATGCGGCGCGGTACGATTTTTACTACATGCAAAGCAGGCGAATTTTCTTTACTTTGCACATTTGGGCGATTTTTCCCAGCGGTTTTCACTAAATTGAGAAAAATATTTTTAACTACAGTCAAAGTGGCTAGAATAGTTAAACTAATCACATATAATTAAGCGTCCCTTGAAAAGGGGACACTTATTGATTTCACCCCTGGTTTTCAGTCAGCCGCCGCATTATCGTCTCCCTTGAATATCTCCCTTGTTATTAGGCCTATCCAAATGATATGTGGCAGTTGTCTTCTATAGGCGTGGGGAAATTTTTTGATTGATTATAAGTTCATAAAAATTTTTGCTGTGGTCGAATTTGACCTTGGGCCTCTCCTTCAAGGTCAAACGAGCATAGCCAAACTTAAAAGTGCTTATAACTCGCTTATTATTGGTCCTACAGGTTGGGGCTGGTAAACCAACATGTAGGACATCATGTGCTAGGAATCTTCTGGTGTGGTCGGGTTTGACCTTAGGCCTCTCCTTCAAGGTCCAACGAGGATAGGCAAACTTTAAAGTGCTTATAACTCACTTATTATTGGTCCTAGAAGTTTGGGATGGTATACCAACATATAGGAAATCATGTGCTGGGAATCTTCTGGTGTGGTCAGATTTGACCTAGGGCCTCTCATTCAAGGTCAAACGAGCATAGCCAAAGTTAAAAGTGCTTATAACTTGCTTCTTATTGGTCCTAGAGGTTTGGGATGGTATACCTACATATAGGAAATGATGGGCTTGAAATCTTTTGATGTGGTCAGATTTGACCTTGGGCCTCTCCTTCAAGGTCAAAGAAGCATAGCCAAACTTAAAAGTGTTTCTTCTACTTTGCAGCTGAAAACACACAGTCAGCTGATACAGAACCCGTTCATAGGCACTGATTGCTTTTTTCATTTTGACGTCACTCTTGTGATCCTAACATGGTCCTTTCCACGAAAATTTCTCTTCACCAATAACATTTACCTCTTCACATTGGTCTTTTAGCATTTCACATAAAACTTAAAAGCTGTAGGGACGCTTTGTTTTTGTGTACAAAAACTTTTGTCTAGTTGTAATTGAATATTTTGAATTTCAATTACACTGCATATTTTACTCAGCATTCTGAATTTAAGCTTCAGTATTCAGTAGTACATGTATAAATAATTATGTCCACTCACTGGGGGTGGACATATTATTTTTGCTTTTTCCGCCGTCTGCCATCCGCCGTCTGCCATCCGCCGTCCGACGTCACACTTGGTTTCCAGACATTTTAGGCACCAGTTCTTATCCTATCTTTACCAAATTTGGTATGCAGATTTATTGGGTTAATAGCTTGTATGGGATTGCTTTTGGTGATGATAGCTCTATAGCTAACTGAGTAATAGCTACTTTGCTACTTTTGAGTATCTCTTTGGTTTCCAGACATTTTAAGGAATACTATTAAGCCAATCTTTCTGAAATTTGGTATGGAGGTTCATTGGGTTAATAGCTTGTATGGGATTGCTTTTGGGGGGAATTGCTTCATAGATCAGTGAGTAATTAATTAAATAAATGAGTAATTGGCTATTTTGAGTACTGAAAAAGGCAAATGTGTTCATATCTCCTTAACCGTGCCAGATAGAGCGATTTCGTCGAAATTTTCGACCCACAGGGTATCTAAGGAAGGTACTCTTTGCAATTTTCAAAAAATTTTCCCCTCCCCAAAAATGGCGGCCATTTTGAATTTTGGAATTTTTGCCAAAAATGGCAAAACACGAAATTGCTTCTATCTCCTTAACCGTGCGAAATACAGCGATTTCGTCGAAATTTTCGACCCACAGAGTATCTAAAGAATGTACTCTTGCCAATTTGCAAAAAAACATTTTGAATTTTCGAATTTTTGCCAAAAACAGAAAAACAGAAATTTGCTTCTATTTCCTTAACTGTGCGACATAGAGTGATTTCGTCAAAATTTTTGACCCAACTAATGCAAAAAGGCATGAAGCTGAAATAATTTACGTGTATACTAATAAATATTTAAGCATGATTGGTATATTTTACAAATGAAACAGGGTCTTGTAAGACTACTCTACAATTTTGGCAAAAGGTTCATGGGGTGGACATTACACATGATAATGTGTGTTCTTCTATGCTATCCTGTTTCTATTTATATGTCGCTGGCTACTTTCAACAGGGCATCCTATTTCTAGTTGTATTTTTTCCATCATCCTTTAACCTATATAACTATGATGTAAAGCCATCTCTTAACACATATTTAATACTTAGATCAAGTCTTATTAACAAAATGTAAACAAGAGGGATTGCTTTGGGTATTTAGTGTATTTGTATATCTTCATGAACATTATACAGATATAATCCGTTGTTCATGGAGCATTGTTGGGAGATTAGTGTCAATTATGTCATTAGGCATTGTGGTGAGATTAGTGTCACTGTAAAGTTGTGCCTTGGCTAGTTATGTGGTGATCAGTGTATCTACCAGAATTGGGGTTTCAGTCTCATGCAAATCCAATTTGTAGTTAACATTGTGTGTACACTTTGAAGTGATTGTAAAATATGCATATATTTATATATTGCAGAACCCAACTGAAACAGATCTGAAGTATTATGCATATGGATTTAAATTTTGCATATTAAACAGACTCCCACAAGAACAACATAGTAGATTTTAAATTAATACATATATATTTTTTATATAAAGTTTGTTTTTTTTTCATAAGAGAGCACAAATTAACACAAAACCTAAGTTAACATAAGGTACAATCACTGTTAGAACTTATATATGTGGTATTGAATGTGTACATTGAATGGGCAAATCATTGAATGTGTACATTCAATGGCTGAGCTGTGGAATGTGTACATTCAATGGCTACAATCATTGAATGTGTACATTCAATAACCCAAGCCATGGAATGTAAAAATAATTAAATATGAAAAGCTGATACTGATTGAAAAGACTTAGTTTATAACCTATATTGGAGAATCCCATATTGGATACTTTTAGCATAACAATAAGTGATTAAATTTATTGCAATAGAAGTGTTACATTTCAAGAGGTGACATAAAGAAGGACCAATCTAGAACATTAAAATGAATAAACATATATGTAGTGACATAAATGTCATACATTTCATTCGATTATTTATGATGCATCAAGCCTTTCTGATCAAAGCTTTACTTTAATCCAGAAATATTGAAATATTTGGCCTCCCAATGAAAGGATGAAAGAAAAATAGTTCAAGCCTGAGTAGTTACTTCATGGTCTTTCAGTGTATGATTCTAATATGTGATAGCATATAATTCATCTAATTAAGTGTGAAATTTGGGTATTTAATTGTAATTACCCCCATGGTGGCTCCAATGTATTGTTAGAGAGGTTCAGTGGGACAATATAATTAGAAAATAGATGAAGATAAATATTATTAGAAAACAAAACAGTTTTTATTAAATGCATAACTATGTAACTGACAACAGATAATCAACTAATGCAAAAGTTTATTTTAAGTTAATATCAGCAGATGTGATTTATTAAGAAAATGACAATAATAAGTTCCATTTCACACAATATCAGTAACTTATTTCAATTTCTGAAGTTCATATATACATTCAATGACTATGATTGTGGAATGTACACATTCCGCAGTTAAACTATTGAATGTACTTGAAATGTATTGATGGAATTTTAACTGAACTTTCCCTTCTTGTAATTGAAAGAAAGTAGTTGTAATTGTAATTGATTTTTCTCAGTCTATTGTAATTGTAATTATATTTATAATTGACCGCTGGAAATTGAAGAAGTAATTGTAATTGATCAAAGTAATTGACCCCAACCCTGCTACTATGGGTTCCAAATGTGAAAACAACTTAAAGGAAGTCAAGGCCTGAGACTCTTTCCAATTGCCGACTTTTACCTTTCACCCTTTCTTCAGTGTCAAGCGGGGTTATCTTACTACAAGGCCTTATATCTCCTTTAATTCTCTTTTATTACTGATTCTAAGGCGGGAGATAACTGCTGCAGCATTGACTTGTTATTGTAATAATCTATCACTGCCCGAGTTGTTCTTAACTGAAAATTAGGTTATAATTTTGCATGACCTCTAACCAGTGATATATATCACAATTATTATTATTATCACAATTCCAGTATGAAAAATATACATATGTATTTTACTTATCACATTTCTCCCATTTTTCGCGTACAAGCAACAAGAATATAGTAGGCTGTTCTATAAGTTTCACTTGCTGCCCATAGAAAATCATCCAAAAGTAAATCAAAATTGCCCACACCCTTTTGTTTATCAATGTATGCACGGCTTAAAGTGCTGCTTTGTAAACAACCATATGTACAATGGTTCCAGTCAAAAATCATATACAATTCTTGTAATAGCAGAATTTTATATGGAATTTTCTGTCCAGATTTCTGTCCTGCTCAACCAATCCACATTGCACGTACAGTTGTGTCAGTAAAGAATAATACAGACATCAAAGTTTACAATAACTACATACCATATTTGGAGTTCAAATTGTTTTCGTTACTGCAGAAACTGACCCGCAGCAACTCTATCAGTTCCACAGGTGGACAGATCAGGCCTGCTATCCAGATATTTGCCATGGCATTGCGCTATTTGAAAGATCATGTCCTGGAAACGCTATCCAAACAAATATCCAGGTGAGCTATGTTATAGGGTCCTAAGTGGCCTAGTGAGTTAGCATGTATGGCATCTAATCAGTGGCAATGCTAAGAACCTGTCCCAATATGACTCTGGATGTTGAATATGATGTAAAACTCCAACTTTGACTTTGAGTTACATCACAAAGTAAGTACTAATATATTCCAGCTTTGATAAATTGTTTGTTCAACTGTTTTACTGTGAAACTAAAATATCTGAGATTTGTAATGTATCTTTTACATGTATTGTCTATAAGTATTTCACTTTAGCAATTTCAGCTGGGGACATTTTATGAAATACTTGCTACATACATGAGTGGTGATCCAGTTGATATAAACTACCAGTTAAACAGAAATTACAAAATCCGGTTAAAACTCTTTTGAAGTACCAACTTTGAAGTCTATTTGATTAAACAAACAATATTCCATCTGAACTTACCAACATATTTTCTTTGTGTGTATTCTGTCATCATATATTTTGCTTAAAGATTTGAATCTGTTTTAGTGCCAGCTTTTAACTTGGTACAAACAAATCATAGAAATGATAATTAGATGAATGAACGAAATCATGAATCTGCCAATGGTGGTTTTCAGTCCCCCAAGCAGGTCACAATATACTAGAACAGAGAGTTTAGGACTATGTCAACTATTTATTTGTAATTTACTAGCATGACTTACAAGGTTAATACTATAGGGTGACATTAATATTAGGTTACAATAAGGTAAGTCAAATCATGTGTATAACCTGGTAAAGCCATTGAAAAGTAAGTTAAAGTCACCTGAGTGACCTAATGTAAGTATCTTATGTAATTTAGAGATCACTGTAAAAAGGTAAATTAAACAATAATTATTTACATAAGAATTGTTAAAGGAAGCCAGAATGTCTATTGACAGCACTCCAGATGCTAAAATTATCCGTTGGGTGCTGACTGTTCCTGCAATCTGGACAGACGAGTCAAAAGATTTCATGAGGGAAGCAGCATATCAGGTAAATAAAACTTCATATAATTCATAGTTTAATGTTGAAATCAGTCAAAATGTTAACAAATGTTAATAATTGAAGGCAGTCCATGGTTTCGTGATTAAATCCTACTTGCTATATGATGTCTGCATTCATTGTTTTGGAGTATTGAACAATCGTCTTGTAACAAATTAACTGTTGCTAAATGTCCACTTTGCAAAGGAATCTGGGAAAGAATTGGTGTTCTCCCTAATTATGCTTGCATGCAATGTTCTAGTTACTTGACTTTGAAAGTGTCGTTTGTGGCTCTTTGCTTCTGATTGATCATACAATGTTCATTTTACAACTTTAACAAACTTTAACACTTATATATTTTTAATTGATTCTATTGACATGTATTTGTACATTAACTCCTTGTCTTTGTCAAAAAGAAAATACGTTTGTATTTCTATTAACTGTATTTTGAAAATATTTAAATACTTGCATCACATTTTACATTTTTAGCTTACTGGCCAACGGCCGTAAGCTAATGGCATGGCCTGGCGTCGTCTTCATTGTTGTTGTTGTTGTGGTTGTTGTCGGCGTCGTCAACAATTTTTTTCCAGCCTCTTCTCCTCAGAAACTACTGCACCGATTTCTTTGAAATTTGGTATGGAGCTTCCTTGGGTAGAGGACTATCATTTTCCCTCATTGCATGTTTTTCAAGCAATCAGAGAAGTCACATGACCAAAAACATGTTTTTCAAAAGGGTGTGCTTGTCTGGATGATAACTTAAAAAGCGCTTCACCTATTCACATGAAATTTTGCAAGTACGTTTGTTATATACATGTCTGGAAATCAATAACTTTTCGAAGTGATCCAATACAAAATGGCCGACTTATTAATGATTTACTAAATGTCACGATTTTTCTTAACGCTGAAAAAACAAAAACGCGTGTATCTCCTTAACCGTGCGAGATAGAGCGATTTCGACGAAATTTTCGACCCACAGAGTATCTAAAGAATGTCTATTGGCAATTTTCAAAAAATTTTCCCCTCTCCAAAAATGGCGGCCATTTTGAATTTTCGAATTTTTGCCAAAAATGGCAAAATACAAAATTGCTTGTATCTCCTTAACCGTGTGAGATAGAGCGATTTCGTCGAAATTTTTGACCCACAGGGTATCAAAGGAATGTACTATTGGCAATTTTCAAAAAATTTTCCCCTCCCCAAAAATGGCGGCCATTTTGAATTTTCGCCAAAAATGGCAAAACACAAAATTGCTTGTATCTCCTTAACTGTGCGAGATAGAGCGATTTCGTCGAAATTTTCGACCCACAGGGTATCTAAGGAATGTACTAATGTCAATTTTCAAAAAAATTTCCCCTCCCCAAAAATGGCGGCCATTTTGAATTTTCGAATTTTTGCCAAAAATGGCAAAACACAAAATTGCTTGTATCTCCTTAACTGTACGAGATAGAGCGATTTCGTCGAAATTTTCGACCCACAGGGTATCTAAGGAATGTACTAATGTCAATTTTCAAAAAAAATTTCCCCTCCCCAAAAATGGCGGCCATTTTGAATTTTCGAATTTTTGCCAAAAATGGCAAAACACAAAATTGCTTGTATCTCCTTAACTGTGCGAGATAGAGCGATTTTGTCGAAATTTTCGACCCACAGGGTATCTAAGGAATGTACTAATGTCAATTTTCAAAAAAATTTCCCCTCCCCAGAAATGGCGGCCATTTTGAATTTTCGAATTTTTGCCAAAAATGACAAAACACAAAATTGCTTGTATCTCCTTAACCGTGTGACATAGAGCGATTTCGTCGAAATTTTCGACCCACAGGGTATCTAAGGAATGTACTCTTGGCAATTTTCAAAAAATTTTCCCCTCCCCAAAAATGGCGGCCATTTTGAATTTTCGAATTTTTGCCAAAAATGACAAAACACAAAATTGCTTGTATCTCCTTAACCATGTGAGATAGAGCGATTTCGTCGAAATTTTCGACCCACAGGGTATCTAAGGAATGTACTCTTGGCAATTTTCAAAAAATTTTCCCCTCCCCAAAAATGGCGGCCATTTTGAATTTTCAAATTTTTGCCGAAAATTCAGAAACACAAAATTGCTTGTATCTCCTTAACCGTGTGAGATAGAGCGATTTCGTCGAAATTTTCGACCCACAGGGTATCTAAGGAATGTACTAATGTCAATTTTCCAAAAATTTTCCCCTCCCCAAAAATGGCGGCCATTTTGAATTTTCGAATTTTTGCCAAAAATGACAAAACACAAAATTGCTTGTATCTCCTTAACCGTGTGACATAGAGCGATTTCGTCGAAATTTTCGACCCACAGGGTATCTAAGGAGTGTACTCTTGGCAATTTTCAAAAAATTTTCCCCTCCCCAAAAATGGCGGCCATTTTGAATTTTCGAATTTTTGCCAAAAATGACAAAACACAAAATTGCTTGTATCTCCTTAACCGTGTGAGATAGAGCGATTTCGTCGAAATTTTTGACCCACAGGGTATCAAAGAATGTACTATTGCCAATTTTCAAACATGTTCCCCTCCCCAAAAATGGCGGCCATTTTGAATTTTCGAATTTTTGCCAAAAATGGCAAAACACAAAATTGCTTGTATCTCCTTAACCGTGCGAGATAGAGCGATTTTGTCGAAATTTTCGACCCACAGGGAATCTAAGGAATGTACTAATGTCAATTTTCAAAAAATTTTCCCCTCCCCAAAAATGGCCGACATTTTGAATTTTCGAATTTTTGCCAAAAATGACAAAACACAAAATTGCTTGTATCTCCTTAACCATGTGAGATAGAGCGATTTCGTCGAAATTTTCGACCCACAGGGTATCTAAGGAATGTACTCTTGGCAATTTTCAAAAAATTTTCCCCTCCCCAAAAATGGCGGCCATTTTGAATTTTCAAATTTTTGCCGAAAATTCAGAAACACAAAATTGCTTGTATCTCCTTAACCGTGTGAGATAGAGCGATTTCGTCGAAATTTTCGACCCACAGGGTATCTAAGGAATGTACCAATGTCAATTTTCCAAAAATTTTCCCCTCCCCAAAAATGGCGGCCATTTTGAATTTTCGAATTTTTGCCAAAGATGACAAAACACAAAATTGCTTGTATCTCCTTAACCGTGTGACATAGAGCGATTTCGTCGAAATTTTCGACCCACAGGGTATCTAAGGAGTGTACTCTTGGCAATTTTCAAAAAATTTTCCCCTCCCCAAAAATGGCGGCCATTTTGAATTTTCGAATTTTTGCCAAAAATGACAAAACACAAAATTGCTTGTATCTCCTTAACCGTGTGAGATAGAGCGATTTTGTCGAAATTTTTGACCCACAGGGTATCAAAGAATGTACTATTGCCAATTTTCAAACATGTTCCCCTCCCCAAAAATGGCGGCCATTTTGAATTTTCGAATTTTTGCCAAAAATGGCAAAACACAAAATTGCTTGTATCTCCTTAACCGTGCGAGATAGAGCGATTTTGTCGAAATTTTCGACCCACAGGGAATCTAAGGAATGTACTAATGTCAATTTTCAAAAAATTTTCCCCTCCCCAAAAATGGCCGACATTTTGAATTTTCGAATTTTTGCCAAAAATGACAAAACACAAAATTGCTTGTATCTCCTTAACCATGTGAGATAGAGCGATTTCGTCGAAATTTTCGACCCACAGGGTATCTAAGGAATGTACTCTTGGCAATTTTCAAAAAATTTTCCCCTCCCCAAAAATGGCGGCCATTTTGAATTTTCAAATTTTTGCCGAAAATTCAGAAACACAAAATTGCTTGTATCTCCTTAACCGTGTGAGATAGAGCGATTTCGTCGAAATTTTCGACCCACAGGGTATCTAAGGAATGTACTAATGTCAATTTTCCAAAAATTTTCCCCTCCCCAAAAATGGCGGCCATTTTGAATTTTCAAATTTTTGCCGAAAATTCAGAAACACAAAATTGCTTGTATCTCCTTAACCGTGTGAGATAGAGCGATTTCGTCGAAATTTTCGACCCACAGGGTATCTAAGGAATGTACTAATGTCAATTTTCCAAAAATTTTCCCCTCCCCAAAAATGGCGGCCATTTTGAATTTTCGCCAAAAATGGCAAACACAAAATTGCTTGTATCTCCTTAACCGTGCGAGATAGAGCGATTTTGTCAAAATTTTCGACCCACAGGGTATCTAAGGAATGTACTAAACAAAATTGCCCCCAAAATTTCAAGTGTTCTTTACATGTTTTTTTAATGTGTAAGACAATTGTAACACAAAAAGTACCTGCACAAATCGAACTGCACACAGACAAAAAGTATTGGGACAAAAAGTACCATTTACATTTTTTGTTGTATAAAACATATATTAATTGCTGCACATTTATAGCATGAAAACAGTATTTGGGTGGCACAACCATAACATGCGGGTCGCCAGTAAGCAGCAGACCTTGGCCTATTTTTACATTCCCTTTCCCCCAAAACTATTGAATACATTTATCCGATATGTTATAATTATATAATACCGTAACAGAGCTGTATCTACTGAATGTGAGTTAAAAAACTTCATCTAAATAATTTTGTATGATACTTTACTAAAATAGTTTTGGTTGTCACCTTGGGAAACAGAATTGCAGTCTAAATGTGTCAATATTTCAGGCAGGGGATATGGCAATGACCTTAAGCTCATATTACCGCTACTCTTTATTATACTCGTATGTTTTAGGATTCTTTATTTTCTAAATTTCCAATGTTGATTGCCATTTTTATTTTGTGACTTTAGAGTGTGTTTGTGAAAAACTAGAGGAGAATAAAATAACGTTTATAATGGCAATACTTGCATTTGTGTTTGTCGCATTATCCTCTTGTTATCAAACACATACAGGGATTTTCACCAAATTTTCAGGACAGGTATTCCTCCTGGTCCATTAAATACCAGGATTGACAAATTTAGTATTGAAATGTATTCTGTAAATTGAAATGTATTCTGCAAGTTTAGCAAAATAAATTTGAATACTAAATTTGAATTTACTGATAGAGTTTGCATGTAATTAACAGGCCGGCCTTATGACTTCAAAAGAATCCAAACAACTGTTGATAGCCTTAGAACCGGAGGCAGCATCACTGTTCTGTAGACGACTGAATTTGGTCCAGTTTGATTGTGATCAAAGTGATATCTCTTTTAAACCTGGAACTAAGTATTTGGTGATTGATGCTGGAGGTGAGTTGTATCTTTATGATCACATACAAAATTCTAAAACATAGCCAACCAGCATACCTCAACCCATAAGTCCATCTGTATACTTCATCCAGAAATACCAGGCACAGCTGCTTCAGGTCCCATCTTGTTACTGTAAAGTTCAAAAATTACACTTGCACTTTGCCAAATCCTTCAGTCATTATGCAGCAACCTTCTGGAACTATTTCTTTCCACATAACTACTAGCACCTAATTTACAACCTCTTAAATTCAAGCTTCCAAATGTTCAGTTCCATTTTCACATATGAGCTCCCAGATTGTTCCCAAACTAAAAAAAAACTATGATTTTGTTGGCAATCCTGGACATTCTATAGGCCTTTCTGAATGATCTGGTATCATTTCTGGACGTTTCTTGGTACCTTCTAGCAGGTCTAAATATTTGGTATGGCTCTTAATTTCGGGAGCAATCCAGGAGCCAAGACATTCGATGCTCATCTGAGGCTGATAAATAAGTACTATGAGAGCATTAGAGGGGTGGGGGAAACTGTAGTGGGTAGGATGGCTTCCCAAATGGTAAGTATTAGTCCATTGGACAAATCAGGTAGCACTCCTGTATGCCCAAACCAGTCACACGCTGCTCTCGAATAGAGCCCAACCTTCTAGGACTGTCTGTATATTACTCCCAGATGTTGGCAGCATAAATAACCACATTTCTGCTGAGCCATTTCTTTTTTTTTTGCAAGCTGACAGATTGAATTTCCATTACAATTTTTAGGGTAAATATTTCATAATTATTGAGATGCCACTCAAGAAGAAGAAAATATGTGAAAATTAAGAAGAAGATGGTATAGAAGGATCTGCACACACACACACACACACACACACACACACACCCACCTATGCAAGAGGGGACACAAGAGGAGATACAGTCAGAGGTGGAGGATATAGATGCACCCACAACCCAATTTGCAATTTGAGAGGGGTACTGTGGTAATTCCTGAGACATAGATGCTGCAGATGTCACAAGTTTCACCTAAACCACCCAAGACCCTGGGGATTGCAGTGAGGCCACTGAAAAGGAAGAGACCCATGGACTAAAGATGAGGGAAAGAAAGAAAGCAATTGACGGAACTTTAAACACCTGAGCAGTGTCCGTGCTTCTCAGATGTTTGGTGACTGCAGTTTTGAGACAGACACAGTTTTTTGCTGTCACATCTCACATGTCATGTTTCGATGAGAAAAACAACTCAGGCCTACCACACTCCAGTAAACCCTGTAGCACAAACACCATGTCAGTATAAGTGTGCCAGCCAGTAGAGCATGCATGATGGTTTTCAGTGACTTTGTGACAGCCAAACAAGACCGGAGAATGTTCACATGTTAAAGAAACATTGAAAAAAAGTTAAAAAAAACGGGGAAAAAGGCAGAAAAAAAAGGAATATAAAAATAAAAATATCCCCCCAAAACAAAAAGGCACAACTGTTGTTGTGTACAAAAATTAATAATAATGACAAGCTCAATGCTTGTCCATCCCAAACAACTTACTCATCTTCTCCCACTCCACAATGCTTTACTTATCCAAGAGAAGCTCCTTAGAATATCTGGCAGTCCCACTTAAAAATGTAAAAGATATTTTGAATGTCCTAGTGCCCCCATTATGCAACAATTTACTTTTGGCATTCACATTTTACAAGACATATAGTGTGTGGCCTACTTTGGTAATGCTCACATCCCAACCCAGTTGCCCCTTTATAGTAATGAAGGGTTTGAATCCTAAGCATGCCTCACTATGACTAAGCCATACCTTAAGTGATCCAATTCAGGATCCTTCACTATTGGATTGAACCGATATCCAACATGGTTCAAACATTGGCTTTGAATATGCCACCTTGACATAACTTGATGCATTGTTTTTATAATGAATTTGTGTCAATATGTTGAAGCAGAAACTGTAAAATGTAAAGTTGGGTTACAAAATGTAGTTTAAAGGCAAACTATAAAGCAAAAGGCAAGCAAAATGTGAAGTGAAAGTACACAACATATAATGTGGAGTGTATAAAAATTTAATGTGAAAATCCCACTAATAAGGTTGTCTCAATGCCACTTGGTAAACAAATTACCAAATCGAAATTGGCAGAGTGTATCACTAGTAAGAGATGCCCGGAATAGAAAGTATAACTAAAATATTTATATACTGATATTTAGGTCAAACAAATGATGATGGATAATGATACCATTATTATACTATGCTTTGTGTTTCCTGTTAAGACCGTGACAGAAGGTTTGCCAACACTAAGTGACGTTTTTCTTTAAATCTATTTAATTGAAATATCATACTGGCTTACAATACATTTCTGTGTTCCAATTTTGTAGGTGGCACAGTAGACATCACAGCACACGAGATTCTCTCTGGAGGCAAAATCAAGGAACTATTTGCAGCAACTGGAGGTGCCTGGGGAGGCTCAAAGGTAGATGAAAAATTTATTGAACTGCTTGAAAAAGTGCTGGGACCTCATTTCGTGAAAGAATACCAACAGCAATGTCCCCAACAGTGGCTTACCTTAATGGTGACCTTTGAACAGGTCAAGAGATCAGCCAAAACAGGAAGGAGAGATTCCTTAACTCTCCAGCTGTCCTGGTCCATTGGAACCAAATACAGAGAAATTACTGGAAAGGACATAGAAGCCACATTAAAAGGTGCAAAAGATTTTGGAGTGTCATTCAGCAATGGTGCCTTGATCATCTACCAGTCAGCAGTCAAGGCTATGTTCAAGCCTGCCATTGACAGCATCATTGCACACATTCAGGATTTGATGGGAAATGTTAAGCTTCATCCGTGCAAGTACTTCTTCCTGGTTGGTGGTTTTGGTGAGTGTGTGTTTCTACAAGAAGCTATCAAAGAGAGGTTCTGTGGCCAGGTGGACATTTTGATACCCAATGAGGCCCAGATGTCAGTTATCAAGGGAGCTGTGTTGTTTGGTCACAACCCCAAAGAAATTTCAACCAGAATAGCCCCAAGAACTTATGGCTATCGTACTACACTGGTTTTCAATGAAAACATTCACAGTCAAGCAAAGAAGCATAAATACGAAAGCGGAGTGAGATGCGATGACATTTTCGAAGTTTTGATGGCAAAAGACAATGATATACCTATTGGCACCAAACGTTCCATCACATTATCTCCAACGGACTCGAAGCAAACCACTGGAACAATTAAATTCTTTGCAATAGACAGGCAGCCAAGGCAACCAGTACAATATACAGATGGTGTAGGAGTAGAACCAATGGGAAGCATTACTGTGGATATGTCTGATACAACTGGAGGCCTGAATAGAACTGTCACTTTGAATGTAGTCTTCGGTGGGACAGAAATTGAAGCAGAGGCAATTGATGAAACCACAAAAAACACAGCCAAGACAAGCTTAAGATTTATGTCTAACTAACTGTTATCTGTCACATATTTATAAGTAAACATACAACTAAAACAAGTCTAAGATTCATGTCTGATATCAGTCATCTATGTATATGTAAAAGTACAGCCAAAGCCAGTTTTAAGATTCATATCAGTTTTCAGTTAACTATTTAAACATATGTGTGTCAGAACACTGATGTAAACAAGACTGCAAATACATTTCAAATGTATAAATTCTCATTAATTGTTTCCCAGTATATATATAAAATGGACCATATATATAAAAGACAGAACAACATGAAGATAAGTTAACACTCCTTGCAATAAGAATGTGAAATAGATAGTACAAACTAAGGCCACATAATGTAAGTACACACCACTCTGCCATAACCTTGCACAGCTAATTTTGCTAGACCGCAATAGCATTACTTGTGGTTGTTTTTGTTTAATATACCGTAATTGATTTCTACTCAACAAAGTATGACACTGTAGCAAGTACAAGCTATAAATAGAGTGTAACCAGTACTAACCACGAAACATTAACTTAACCTTTAACATTGCTTTTTAAAGGGCGAAAATATAATACCTGCTTGAAATCAGCACTCCAGGTGATCAAAGATCTCGGAATTTCCATATAGAAATTCCAGAAACATATTTACTATGCTATAGGGCTTTGGGTGGGGAACAATCACAATCACTTGAGTCTCTGAAGTCATGTCCAAGTGATCATACATCCTTGTAATGATTTTAGTTACACCGAAAGGCTCCATCAAAACACAAAAGATCAATTCTGATTACTTAAATCACTTCACCCGAATAGCCCTTTTGTGTCCATTGGCACTATGACTACCTTATATGGTATTAATACATCCCTAGAAATGTTTGAGTGATACTGATGATTGCATATTGTTTATTAGTATTGATTCTTCCAGTTTGTGCCAAGTTGAGGTGTGTGCCGATTATTATGCCAAGCAGTATATGTAAAGAAAAATGACTTTTATAAAGCTAGCTTCCACAGATAATACAATATCCAGGTGTCTTTAAGGAAATGGACATTGCTCAAATACCTGAGAACTTACAGTGTAAATTGACAAAATCTAACTCTCCATATCTTATATGTAAAATTCATAATTCTCTATTTTTCCTTATTTTGAAGCCAGAATGTAATATTCTTTTCAACACACAGAGATTAAATTGACATTTCCTTGTTGCTGGTTGTCTCCAATTATAGGGTACAATGAGTACCTTATTTTGTACAAATAATTGTATCCCCGGACGAAAGTCGGGGATACTTAGGATTCAGTACGGCGGCGTTGTATCCCCGGACGAAAGTCGGGGATACTTAGGATTCAGTACCGTCACGCCTCCGCCGCCGTAGAGATTTCCTTTTGGACGCGATAACTTAAAAAATATTTTAGTTAGAACTTTCAAATTTGGTATGTGGGTATATATGGGCAATGCCACGAACGCTATTGTTTTGTGACCTTGACCTTCAATCTCAAGGTCACTGGCGGCCTCTTAAAGGTCAGATTTTGGCCATTTTTTTCACTTTTTGGCCCAGTTCTCCTTCACAGAATGTCAGATCATCCTATGGCTGGTATATATAATACATATATATGTCCTCTGTAAGCATGCAGAAATTTTACCTTGACGCTCTTCATTGAAGGTCATCCACTGACCGCCAAAGTACCTGACCGAGGGTCATTTTTGGCCTTTTTGGAGATATTTTCACACTTAATGCTGACTATATTGCATGGAAACTATTGAAAATGGCTTTGGAGGTTGAGTACATGATGGACTTCTACCATCCAGGCTTACTGGTTACAGATCTTCATTTAAGGTAATTTACTGACCGCCAAAGTACCTGACCAAGGGTCATTTTTGGCAAATTTGGAGATATTTTCACACTTAATGCTGAAAACATTGCATGGAAACTATTGAAAATGGCTTTGGAGGTTGAGTACATGATGGAGTACCAGCATCCAGGCTTACCGGTTACAGATCTTCATTCAAGGTCATCCACTGACTGCCAAAGTACCTGACCGAGGGTCAGTTTTGGCCCTCTATTTGTTTGTTTGTTTGTGAACAAGATAACTCAAAAACTGACAGATGGATTTTGATCAAATTTTCAGGATATGTCCAAAATGGTAAAAGGAAGATATGATTAAATTTTGGGAGTGATCTGGATCACTGTCTGGATCTTCTGGATCCATGAAATTTAATTTTTAAAGACAGATAACGCAAAAACTTATGGCTGCATTTTGATGAAATTTTCAGGAAATATCCTTAATGGGACAAGGAACAAGTGATTAGATTTTGGGAGTGATCTGGATCACTGTCTGGATCATCCGGATCCAGGCTGCCAGATGTGTTTGGTTACAATATAGCTCAAAAACTTATGGATGGATTTTGATGAAGTTTTCAGGATATGTCTGAAAAGGTAAAAGGATAAAATGGTTCAATTTCGGAAGTGATCCGGATCACTATATGGATCTTCTGGATCCATGAAATGTAATTTTGAAAGACGGATACCTCAAAAAGTTATGGATGGATTGTGATGACATTTTCAGCAAATGACCTAAATGGTGCGAGGAGCAATTGATTAGATTTTGGGAGTGATCTGGATCACTGTCTGGATCATCTGGATCCAGGCTGCCAGATGTGTTTGTGTACAATGTAGCTGAAAAACTTATGGACGGATTTTGATGAAATTTTCGGGATATGTCTAAAAAGGTAAAAGGATGAAATGCCTGAATTTTGAAAGTGATCCGGATCACTATATGGATCTTCTGGATCCATGAAATGTAATTTTTAAAGACAGATACTTCAAAAAGTTATGGAGGGATTGTGATGACATTTAAAACAAATGACCTAAATGGTATAAGTAACAAGTGATTACATTTATTGGAGTCATCTGGATCATCTGGATCCAGGCTGCAACAGAATTTTAGGATGAATTTTGATGATATTTTTAGGATATGTTAGAAATAGTAAAAGGAAGAAGTGTTAAAAGGAAGAAATGATTCAATTTTGCGAGTGATCTGGACCACTATCTGGATCTTCTGGATCCATGAAATATAATTTTAAAGACAAATAGATCAAAAAGTCATGGGTGGATTTTGATGAAATTTTCAGGAAATGTTCTAAATGGGACAAGAAACAAGTGATTAGATTTTGGGAGTGATCTGGATCATCTGGATCCAGGCTGCCAGATGTGTTTATGTACAAGATAAATCAAAAACTTATGGACGGATTTTGATGAAATTTTCAGGATATGTCTGAAAAGGTAAAAGGATGAAATGATTGAATTTTAGAAGTGATCCGGATCACTATATGGATCTTCTGGATCCATGAAATGTAATTTTTAAAGACCGATACCGCAAAAAGTTATGGATGGATTGTTTCAGCGAATGGCCTAAATGGTACAAGGAACAAGTGATTAAATTTTTGGAGTGATCTGGATCACTGTCTGGATCATCTGGATCCAGGCTGCCACATAATCTTGGGATGGACTTTGATATTTTTAGGATATGTTACAAATGGTAAAAGGAAGAAGTGGTAAAAGGAAGAAATGATTCAATTTTGCGAGTGATCTGGACCACTATCTGGATCTTCTGGATGCAAGAAATGTAATTTTTAAAGACAAAAAGTCATGGATGGATTTTTATGAAATTTTCAGGAAATGTCTTAAATGGGACAAAGAACAAGTGATTAGTTTTTGGGAGTAATCTGGACCACTGTCTGGATCATGTGGATCCAGGCTGCCTGATGTGTTTGTGTACAAGATAACTAAAAAACTTATGGACGGATTTTCATGAAATTTTTAGAATATGTCTGAAAAGGTGAAAGGATGCAATGATTGAATTTTGGAAGTGATCCGGATCACTATATGGATCTTCTGGATCCATGAAATCAAGACCGACATATTCACGCCTTAACTATGTCCCGTCCGGGGATACACTGCGTCGAGACGCAATCTCTAGTTTAATGAGCACTTGTGTTATTTCTATTAAAGTGGAAGTAATTCATCATTTTGTACTTTCTCAGATATCTTAAGCATTATGTGATCTTTTTGTGTAGTTGGTTTTTGAAGACATTAAATACATTTTAGCATGTGTGGTTTAATGGTTTTGTTGGTTTGTTTATAGAATATAGACTTTAGATATATTACTTCTGTTCTGTGATGCCTGGGAATGTGAATTGTAAATTGATAGAAACTAAACTCTCCCCATAAAATAACAAGGCAGACTCTGACATTTCTTGTCCATGCAGTAATGTCCTCTTGACAATATATTTTAGAAAAGTGAAGTACATGGTTTCTGATTGATTTTGTTGATGTCATTTCAGTTCTATTGGATGTCGTGATGGTGCAATAGTAATATACTAGCCTCTCATTTTTCAGGCTAAGAGTTTGAAATTTTTAACCTAGGCTCAAAGTAGGAAGGTTGTTAGTCAGTTAAATCCTGTATTGACTTGCTGTTCATAATCAAATATTGTGAATTGTTTTAATCCACCCTTAAACATGTATATCCTGATGTGAGAATTTTGAGAATTTTTGAGAATTAAAATTCCAAATAAATACATCAAAATCCCAGTGAATTTTGTCTTTTGTAAGAGCTCATTTAGATCTATAATTTCTTAATTATTGTTTTGGTGTGTGACATGATTGTAGCCATAATGCTTGGTAAAACGATTTTGTCTCTGATATCTACAGTTGCGAGACATAAAGTAGCTATGACTTCAGATGATAAACTATTTGTAACCCATCGAGCAAATTACCTCAGATTTTGTTGCCTTGTGTTTCAGGTTGCCATTTATTATTTTTACAGTAAGATTAACAAGTTAATTATTCAAGATTTATGTATAAATCAACAGCTATAAGTAAAATGATCATTAATAATACAAAAAGGTAAAAAGTTATTATTTTGTTTGTGATGATTTTTATTGTAATAATTGTGTCCACTAAGTACAGTTGTCCCAGTAAATATTAGAGTCCCAGTGAAAATGAGAGTGAAGAGTGCATGTTTGTTTGCAAAATACGGATAAACTGACATTGCTGTAACGAAATGACCAAATAAGTCATAATATAATGTCAATTTGCATAACTATAATTGAATGACCAAATAAGGTATCTTAAATATACCTTAGATCATTCCTGACCATGTAAAATTTAAAGTTGTAATTATTTGTAGTAAATAATATCATAACATGTCTGGCTTGTTACTTGTATTCAACTTATATCCTAGATTACTTTAAAGTTGGCCTTTTGACTACTGAGGATTTTTTCTTCCAAAATATCTGATACCCACGTGCCATATATCTGTTGTGTTGATACTATCTGCTGGAATAACTTTATATGTTTTGAGGCTAAGAGGATTAATTGGAACAATGATATTTGTTCACAATTATTGGGGTAATAGGCAAGCAGACTTTAAATTACAATACTTATTAACCAATTTCAGATTATTATGTAGTTTGTAAAGGTCATAAACTTTATATATAATTTGTTGATATAGTAATGTAGATAATGCAATCTGTGTTATCCAATCGGTACAAAGTTATTATCTTGTAAAGCAGTTAGCCTTCACATTTGAACAAGAAATCTTTCAGAAGTAGATGTATCATCTTGTTAAATTTAAATCTTAAATAAAATTTCATCAATCGATTGGCTATCACAACATTTCATCTGCCATTGCCTCCCTTGATATTTGCATTTTTGGAAAAATCCTTGGGACTTTATTTGTGAAGGTCACTTTCTTGAGGATAAAGGAATTATATAAAATGTTACAATTGATCAGAAGTTGAAAAATAGAGATACAGCTGTGTATGACTTCATCATAAATCTTGTGCCTTGTTTCTTTAAGACAGATATGTAACGATGACATAATGCTTGTGGGTGTTCTACAGCCTAAACCCACACACAGATTTTCATGATATGTTTATCCCAAGAGGATCTAGAACTAGTAAGCTTTTGGAGGGTGTCTGGCAACAGCTGTTACTATGGCCGTGCTTTAAATACTTTTTGGTCTTAAACTTCTTAATTCAAAAAGGGGCGATATTAAACCATTGTTACCACATCTGCCTTTTTATCTCCCGCCAGCCAAAGGCAATGGTTAGAATATTATGTAATGCTTTCCATGTAGTGCACAGTTTTACATAAACGTCTATATTTCATTTATTTAGGAAGGTCCCTTCACCAAATTTGCAGAGAATGTTGATGGCTGTGACAACATGTACATAAAAAACTTTGTCCTCATTTTAAAAACAACATGACTGAAAGAGGCGATTGTTTGAAAATCATAAATAACTTCTTAAAAACCTAAAATATTGCAGCTAGCTCGATCAGATTTGAACAAATATAAATGGCTCGAAAAGCTTGTCTAGAAGTCAAAAAGCCTTGTTTTGAAACCGAATATCTTTCGTCATTAGTCATAGGGGTTCAGAAAGAGATAACAGCTTATAGGAAATCATGGCCTGCGAATCTTTTATAAGCGTCAAATTTCACTTCTCACCCCTGCTTCAAGGTCAAGTGGGGTGATCATACTAGAAAGCTCTTATTTTTCCATTATTATTGATTCTAGGCCTTCCAAATGTGAAAACAACTTATAAGAAAAGATGGCTTGTGAATCTTTTGCAAGTTTCACATTTGACCTTTGACCCTTGCTTCAAGGTTGAGTGGGTAACCTCTTAAAACGGCCAAATATATTGGCTTTGAACTTGCATCATGAATTTATAAAAGATGAACGTTTTTCCCCTTCTTCCACCACATGAAAGTTCTGGCATCTGATAACATATCTTGGGTTCTGTATGCTTCTTATAACTAAAATTGTTCCTAAGATTTTGCCAAATGTCAATGCTCTTGCCCATTTACTTGTAACTGGGGCTGGGATTCTTGCCTGCCGAGACTGGCTATTGTTGTATTCAAGACTGCTTTTTTAAGTGTTTGAAATAACTCCTACGAGCCTTCGTGAGCCATACTAAGTATACAGAATGGGCATATGGGGGGGGGGGGGGGGGGCTTGTTCTGCAATGTGTACTACTTCGACAGAAGGTCTCTTGTCAGGGCCATAAGGACCAGGGTGTCAAGTGGATATTAAATATGTACAGTTTGTACCATAAGATTAGGTGTGACCTAGCCTTTAATGTGTTCAAGTTTTGTCTGGGAATAATTTAAACTATAAACACCAGTTATATTTTCTAGGAGATAAATATTCCCATTTCTAATTATAATTTGTTAACTTAGAACTGTTAGTATTTAGAATTCCCTTCTAAAACACATACCTTAAAATAACTCTTCTTCTAAATGTTCCCTTACCACCCCATACTTTATAATAGCTGTTAATGACACAAATTTGTGAACTCTAAGAAACTGGGTCATTGCCGTTTACATAGTACATCTAACACTGAACGACTAATTTTTCGTGATAAATTATGTCATTAACGATTCACAAATACAGTGGCCACCCTTTCGCGGGTCAATACACATGCATGTCACCCCTGAGATCAGAGTTTGAATCCTAGCCAAACTTCAACTGGAAAACTGGTAGCTGTTCGTTGCGGGTTGGCAGGTTACATAACAGAACCTTGAGTAACTGCATGTACTAGTTTCCTCCGCCCTTCTAGCTACCCGTCAACGATATAGGGAATACATGCGTGGTACTATGCGTGACATAAAGGAACACATAAATAAGCACAAAATGCAGTGTAATTTTCTTATCATTTTCTAGTAGATTTGTTTGCAGCTCACACACACAAGACAATGATACTATGGTGAGGGTTATATAACACTTTATAAGCTATAATATCTTGCACATTCAGAGGCAGTAACTTTTCGTTTACCTGATGGATTTAGAAGATTTTATCTATCAACATTCAAAATCAAGAAATGATGATAGTTACTGCAATTGCCTTTTACATACAAAACAAATAAATCCAATTGTATAATCTTCATTGATTTTTATGACCGTCAAGTGGTGTCTGAGTACAGCAACAGCCCAGAGGGTCACAGACTTCACAACCAGTTGTTCAGGACTCTGTAGCATTTTGGGGAATATGCAGCCAGTCATGAGCTACCAACAGATAGATACGTTCAGACCAAGTGATCTGCATCAACATGCCATTTCTCGTTCAACCACCCAGCAGCAAGAGCCTCCTTAGCAGCCAGTCCAGCCCCGGCTCCCCAGCAGACATTCAAGCCCAAGCAGCAGCAGTAAACCTATTGCACCCACCTACTATAGGTCGTTTTCAGTATCACTGCTGTAAAATGTCCAAATTTTGACAACTGAAAAAAGACTTTGACTTTTGAGAAACAATTTTCAAATGATTATGACATTCAAGAATCTTTTACAGTTATAAAAGGTTTTTGACACTTCAAAAATTTTTGAAGTGAGATTTGAAAATTGAAGGAAATTTTTTACAGTTGTAAAAAGCTTTTGACACTTCAGAAATTTTGAAGTGAGAATTAACAATTGAAGACAAAAAATTGAAAAAAAATTGATATTTTTATAGCAAACTTTTTAACCTTAATCCTTTTCGAAAGGTGAACAAAATATGGAGGTTAACAAATTTTGACCTTTACTGTGGGGAATTTAAAATAAATGGTTTTGAAGTTATTGAATATTATTCTGGGACTTTTTGGAAAATTGTTTGTAAAATAGCTGAAAGTCTATCCGAAAATTTTTGGACATTTGTTTCAAATTTTGTGGGATACTGGTGCAACACAAGCTTAAATAAAAGTAGGAATAATTGGATAGTCTTGAAAAGGAGTTATAGATGCCAGCTTCTTCTGTCCTTAGGGTAGTTATATGTCCCATTTTAGATCCTGTCCTCCTGCCCATCCAATGCACCAACGTGATTAAAGTTATCTTTCAGTAGGTCTCGTAGATGCTTTGCATCACTCGAGGGATTCATGTACTTTTCATCAGGCACATATACTGGTGGCTCATTTGCTATGGCTGCTATGTCATCTTCTGGGGTGGGTGCCCTGACTACTCAGCATGTTTTGCAACACAACATATGTCTAAAAAAATTCTCTCATAACCTTTAGCCTTTTCTCCATGGTGCCCAGTAGGACACTGAACCTACTTCCTTCCTGCCTCAGGAGATCCTGTAGGTTGCTATTCTCTCTTCCCGTAGTGAGTTGTCTTCTGCTGTAGGGTTTAACAAGCCATGACATCAAGACGAAGGCATCATCACCAAGCAAAAATAGTGCAAATCTGATCCTTCCTCCCCAGGGTTCAGGTGCGAGAAGCTTCAAGGTGCAATTCTCTATGTTTTTCCTCAACTTGCTGTGGCTAAATATTTGTGCATCTGATGAAGTTCAACTTTACCCAACATCTACCCAGAGGAATCTGTATTCTGCATTGACCATGACTAGCAGCACCAAGGAGAAACCCTTGTAGTTGTAATATTTATTGCCAGATTTCATTAGCTTCCTCATGACAATATTCCTCCAGTCTAGTGCCCCAAGAGTGTGGTGGCCATTCCATCTAGTTCTGAACATCTCCTCAAATCTATTTCCAGTCTTCTGGAATGGTAGGGTGGCACAAATACTCATCCTGGAATTTAGCAAGGTTAGCCCGGCAGAGAATAGGACAATTTTACATATGGTGGTTCGGTCAACCACCCAGTGATACTCTAATGACTTGTATCTTTCTCTTGTTGCCAGGTGTCTCAGTGTTATTGCCAACTTCAATCCAACTTGTAAGGGCTTCATAGAATTGGTGACTTCCTTCTTGATTTGGTGGTGCATTCTTCATTAAGGTAAAAAACTGCCGGGGGCATCCTGACAAAATTCTGGTGATCTCGCATGTCAGCCTGTATTAAGTCTGCCAGGAGGTTGTTATAGCATCATTTTCCTTCTTTTTGACGGATCCATGGTATGACACTGGGTTTTGTGGCTTTCTTCTTCTCCTGGGTGGTGGTGGGGGCTGTGGTGAAGGTATTGGCTGTATGGCATGTGCTGATCCTCAGTTCAGGGGAGTCCATCTTTGTCTGCAAATCAGAATGAAGAGCCCTAAATTTCTGTAGAAAGTCTCTCTGATGTTGTGCTGGTAACATTCCAGTGATAAATGATGGGTTACAGAATCCAGAATGGATTTATATAGTGTTGGTTTGATCTAATTGGTCTAGTCGGGGTCGGTCAGGACACTGCTCCAGTCTTGTCAGTTTGTCACTATGGCTTGTCATGACCTGATACAGCTTGTCGTTTAGGGATTTACGGCTAGTCCTGGTAGTTTTCTGTTTTGTCTTGGAGAAGACAGCCAGGGATGCACTATGTCCAGTAGGGGAGGTAGAACTGACCCATATTTTTGCACGCTTTTTTCTGGATTGTTGTTTCAGATTCCTAACTCTGCTAACCGACCCCAGAGTCATAGAGTTGGTTGTGGGGTAGGTTCCAGTGGAACGGGTGGAACATAAAATAAATTTATCCAAGTTGTACCTGTATATGTCTACTTAGTTTTGCTCTAAATAAAGACAGTTAAATGAATTATAAAGTCACATAAAATAAATTTCAAATATAGCAAGAGCACTCAGAGAGCGCAGACCTGCGCCAAGGGAGCTCAATTCCTGAACTATCATCAAAATCCACCCTAAAATTATCTGGCTATAACTTCCTTTAAAAAAGTCTGGATCCAGATCACTCCCACAATCGAATCACTTGTTCCATGTCCCATTTAGAACATTTCCTGAAAATTTAATCAAAATCCATCCGTAACTTTTTCAGTTACCTGTCTTTAAAAATTTCATTCAAATATGTCTTGGAAATTTCATGAAAATCCGTCCATAAGTTTTCGAGTTATTTTGTTCACAAACAAACAAGCAAATGCACAAACCAACTCACACGACAACATAACGTCATTGGCAAAGGTAAATATCTCTCCCATGTCCAATCTCTGACACTGAAAGTTCCAAAATTGAGCTTGTCTTCAGATGCTTGATAATGAAGCTTACCAAGTTTCTAGTTCATTTCAAGTTGTAAATGCGGCACAGATTGGCTTGCTTGTGACGGTCTAGCAATTTAAATATTTTTTTTCTCATCTCAGTAAGTTTCAACACACACAAAACAGTCCTCTGCTTGATTCTACTTGTTTTATGCTCGTTCATATTCAACTTTTTAAGTCAGTTTCTCCATCATGGGCTGTAGTTGTTATGACCATAGAAAACCCAGACGGATGACGCTTCCATTATGTCAACGCTCCATTATGCAAGAATAATGGAGAGTTAACACTACATTATTTTCTAACAGTAGAATGTGGTTTAGTTCAATGGGCAGTCTGCCAAGAACAAAAGGGTATTTAACAGACATCCTCAGCACAATGCATTCAATATTGAAATGTTTTCACAACTTTTTTCATATTACTTAGTTCAGTGGGTACATTTAGGAAGTTTTTTTTAATTCTGCATGACATTCAGAGGACATAGAAAAATACCTTATGGAAAACTACTAACTTGAAAAAATACCTCCTGACAAATACAAAACAAGCAATTTAATTTATTAAGTTGGGTATATTTTTTAATTCTTTGCATTTTCTTTACAATTTGACTTTACAATAATCTTTACTTAATCAAAGGATCAGCTACCTTTCAAACAAACTCATTGTTAAAATCTAACCCAGCACACTACATTAAAAGGAGTGTTTTAGTGGCTCAGAATGTGCATTGTTGTTGGTGTACAATCCAAATTGTACACAAATTGTGAACATTGTTATATGATCAATCAAAAATTTTTTGGGGGGAAAGTGCTTTTTGTGAGTCACAGATCCACAGTTTATGATATCCCGGTTAAACTTTGTGGCAGTCAGATTATATTCAAACTTTTTAAGGGGCGACGGTGGCAGAGTGGTAGCACTCTCGCCTCCCACCTCTGAGGCCGGGGTTCGATCCCTGCACGGGCTCAAGTGGGAAAGCTGGTAGTTGCTTGCCATTGGTCGGCAGTTTACAGTACACAACCCTAGCGAACTCTATGTACTGGTTTCCTCTGCCATTCCAACTACCCGTCGTGATATGACCTGTACAGTATTGAAAGCGACGTGAAACCCTAAATAAAAAAATCAAACCAGGGGTACACATGGTGAAACATGTTGATTGTGTATTGACATAAAAACATAGAACTAATTTAGTGAAAGCCACTTATGGTATGCACACCAAGGGAAACATTGCAAAGATTGTCTAAGTTGATCATTTGGTAAAAGGTGTTACATAATTGAATGAATAAATTGGTTTCAATTCAAAGGCTGTTATAATAGATAATTGCCTCATGGTGCTTCCATTATGTAAACTTAATGACTATTCTGCCCGTTGGGCCTCAGAGGCCATTTAGTTTGACCACTTGGCAATTATCTATATAATAAAGCGCTGTAAGTGCCCATTCTTTTTGGCTAGTTGGTTGCTTGTATGTGGGTAGTCAGTATTCATTTCTGGCTAGTATGTTTACCATGCTGCATGTACTGATAGGGACCATTTTTAAAATTCTGATTTTTTTTTTTTTTTTGGGGGGGGGGGGGGGGGGGGGGGATGGAAGGTCAAATATTATTTATGGTGGTTGTCATCCATCTTTCTAAACCCACTGTATATATATGTAGACATGACAGTGAATGAATTCCAGATTTTATCTTGATTGAGCATGCTGAAGATCTGTGTCATAAAAACGTTGTTGGAATATAGAAACCCCAAATAAATCATATGTAAGGTGAAACAGCCTTTTTTGCCTGAGTAACAAGTAGTGAAAATAACCCTGCAATAAATTTTTAAGTGAGGAGGGCGTCCTATGGTTGAAAAAAATAAAAAAAAGCAGGTCCTTATGAAGACTTACTGCCAAATATACAAATGAGTGGTGAGTAGGAACCGGATACCAAAGAGCAAGAAAGCAACGTCCGCCAGCAAGATAGGTTTTAAAATGCCCAAGGACAAGTTTTCACGAATATTTACTGCACCCCCACCCCCCCTCTGTCAAATATTGCCTCCAGAAAGACAAATCAATTATGAAGTTGAATAATATAATAGTTGTGCATGCATGTTAAATTGTCTTCATTTTTCATACATATAATTTAGGAGGTCTTCCATTTATCCCATGACACTTTAACAGAAAAGTATAAAATGAATAGATGATTTACATTATTTAAATACAAAAACTTTGATAAAAGCATTCATTGAACAATACAAAAATGAAGTAACCTTGTATGGAACCATATTTACGTTTTCATTTAAGAATAATCATAAACTCCATGAAAATCAAAAGGAAAAAGTATGAAGTAATGATTGATTGTGAATCTTTGACCTGGCAATGAAATAAAATGGTACTTTGGAACAGAATAAGATAGCAAAAACAGACAACGTTTGTACAATGCTTAATTTTACACCATGTAAGACAACACCTTTTAATTATATGGTTTCAGTATACAGTTATTCAAAGAATATTAGGCACCAGTGACTACTTGACCAAAAATTATTACAGTTTCCAAAGGTCAAATTTAAGAGGTGATGTGAAGGTCAGAATTCAAATGACCTCTGTAGGATTCAAACCCAGAAATTCCAAGCTGATGGGTATGAAGCACAACATCAATAAAAGCACTTTGAGGAAATTTTATTTACATATTAGTTAAAACGTGCATTATGCTACCCAAAGGGAAGCTTTTAAAATGTGTGTGTTGACAAATTTTAAAGCACCAAGCCCATCAAAAGGAGGAAGAAATAACAGAAGAGAATGTTGAGGGGATGAGAGCAGAGGCCTGGGTGGCATTCTGAAGATAAATCCAGACTGCTGAACTTCTCCAGAGACCATGGAACATAATGTTTTGTGAGGGCACATTGTGATCAAAGGCCAGTGTTGCCCCTGACCTTCGGAGAGAATGAAATCTATCGCCCGTGGCTGAAATATTTCTGAGGACAATTTTTTATGCATCTCTGATGTGTGTGTCATTGATCTGGGCGTATGGGTGGAACTTGTTAGCAAACAAGGGGTAAGTAGGAGGCAATGGCTAGGAGGCCAATAGAGTTTTTAGTGCCCTTACAGAGCATAGCCATATATTAGCCAGTATCTGTATCACATGAGTGGACCTAGCATCCTGCATTGTTTTACACCATTTTAGGATAACATGAGCGCCGGGGGTGCAATTATGATATCTTGTCTTAAGAGATGTTTGGAAGGATCAAACTGTCTGATGCTATGGGGAGCTATGTTTGACATTCTGAGAAAAGCATAAAAGCTTACGAGGAAGATGGCTCTGAAAAGTATAGGATCTGATAATAGTTCACATTGCTTGGAAATGGCATATAAGGTTGGAATATCAAAAATTCCACGTGGAATTGGACAAAAAGGGAAGTGAGGGAAAGGCCCCTGTGGTATCTCAATACAGCTGGATGATGAGTAGCAGAGTAATCAATGTTATAAAACTTGGCTACAGTAGCTGTTGAAGATAAGTAGTTCTTGATAACTTTAGTGGACAACGCATTCTGATGCAGGTACTCCAGGAAAACTAGCAAGTTATGCAGATTGACTACTAATGATAAATCCATAAAGTATATAAACGCCAAATATGTCCTGAAATGATATCTATGAGCTGAAGAGGTAGATGGTCTGTATGCTTGATGGATCTTCTGCCATGCTGAGGCCAATAATTGTTTGGAATCAGATATGGGGTAGATGGGGGTAGCGTAGACCCTATGTTCCCATACTCCCCATATATATAAAATAAATATAAAAGTTTGCCCAATAAGGATTGTAAAGACCTTTTTGATATGAAACTTTTTGAAACTACTCTTTTTGAAACACATTCTCCATATATGGCTTCAAGCTTGACTGGGTCTATACTTAGAGTATTGTTTAGTATATCAATAGAAATACCCAAGCATGTGAGTTTGACAGTTGGTGGCTGCAACATTTGTATTGTAACTTATTAGAGAAACACTAGTCTCAGCTAACAAACACTTTATTCTAGCTCTTCAGATTGACAACTGAAACTCTGTGCTATTTACACTAGGCACCATGATATTGTTACATGCCCCCTTTTAAGATAATTAATGATAATTGATTAATTATGAGATTACTGTAATATACTTGGGAAATCAATGTCCAAACCCATATGAGTGCATTATGCATTTCATGAGACTATACAATCTTTTTCCAATTCGACATATAAATATGAACTCTGGTGCACTTTACAACAAGTTCAAAAACAATATTCAATCAAGTCATATTTATGGACTTATTGATATGGGCTTACTTTCTTGCAAGGTATTAAATACAATTTTACATGTACACTTAGATAAAGTATGTAAAATCAATAACCAGGATCAAAGTATATTTTAGTGAGTTTTTATTTGGGTGTTATTATATCAACATTTGCGAATTTATGGATATAAACTAAAACAATGATTTCTTGGAACTGAACAACTTGATACAACCTACTGTGCTCACATTGTTTACCACAGTAACTGCTACTCTTCTTATACTGATTACACACTAGTAAATGATTAAATTACTGTTCTCTGTCCTGTACAGTGTAAAAACTCACACAGCACAGTCAAGGTTCACATAGTGCAAATTAGGCTCATTAATTGATTCACAGGTATTGTACTACTTATTATGATAAAATTATGATTTTCATGTATTTTCAACATAACAATTTGGATAAAACTTTAGCACATAATAGCCAATAGACATACCTATCTAATGAGCTATTAGACAATAAAATCGTGACCAAAAGTCAAGATATAAAAGTTTAAAGTTCAAAAAGTGTCAAAATATAGGATCATAATTGATTCTTTCTTCTATGTCTACTGTATTGTATTTGCTTTATTGATGCTGTTGTGTCATTTTTCACACTGTCCTTGCTTTGAGTTACTCCTTCACCAGACTTTAGAATGTGAGATCTATTGCGCCTATAGACACTTCTGCTTGGTGTTTGCACTTCATAAGATCGAGGAGAAGTACTTTGAATGGATGATGTGATACACCAACGGTGGGTGAGTGTTTTACATTCCCTCACCGCAAAAAGTGATGGTCAAAGGTGAAAATGGACCACTAAGGTCAAGCCTACGACCACTAGCTATGCAACCAGAGTGATTTATCTAACTCTGTGGCAGTTACAGCATTTAAACTAATTCATATTTACTTCATACTTGCAGTGACCTTGGGTTCAATCGCCAAAGGTCAGAAGTGAAGTCAAAAGGTCACAAGTCCCTAACCAAGTGAGATGGACAAACTATAGCCCTGCAAAGCATTTTATAATCTCCCACGTTGAAAGATCAGTGGTGATAGATGAATTGACCTAAAGGTCGGTCACAAAAGGTCATGTAGTCACCATTGCCCAGTCTTAGCAATATACAACCTCCCTTTTGAGATAATCAAAGTCAGAGGTGAGGACAAGGTCACAGGGTCAATTCTGATGCTATAATGCATATTTGCATTTCAACACAGGAAATACCCAATTGGGTTTATATTTTTTTATTATACAATTACATACAACATTTCTATCACTAAAAGTTTCTTTTAAGACACAGAATACATAATTATAAAAGGTAACTTTAGAATCTGAATTATAATTGCACCTCCACTACGGACGGACGCGATGCCTGACCCCGCAGTGCCACCAAGGTATAACCCATAAACGTGGTTACGAGCACCAAACAGGAATATTTTTAATTTTCACAGAAATCTGAATAAGATACAGGTGATGAATAATGTAAATGTACTCCTATAGATAACATTTTTACAATTAAGCCCTAATATAGTACCAAACAATAATTTGTCTGAACAATAAATTGGAATACCATAATATAGCTTCAAAGTAATAAAACTTGAAGCCACAGTTAGCAGTGTAATGACCCAGTTTAACCTCGAGTAGGAAGTTAATGTTTTGGTGATATCGAAATACGAATGAATTTTAGATAAGCTAAACCCCAGGAAATGGCCCTAGGGGGAATTTCCCCTGAATTTTCTTACTTAATTGAATACTAAGAAGGAGACATGATAATAAGACATAGCAAATTCACCCAAACACCCATCAATGGGGTAGGTGTAGTCTAAAAGCTTACAAGTGAGGATCAGAAACAGTTTTAGTATGTGTATGAATGTATCGCCATACGCAATCCAAATTCCATGTGCCTTGTTGTTTGATAGCCTCAATAGAGACCCCATGTTGGAAGGCCCAGGAGGCCCCAGACCTTCTAAAAGTATGGAATGTGATGTGCGTATGTTCCCAATTCAAGATATGAGTAATATGGTTTAGATGCTTTCTGACTATACTGTCAGTAAGGGGAACCCAACAGGCTTGCCTACATATACACAACAACGGGTCATCCTGAGATCCTGGTACAATGGCCAGCATACATTTCAAAGCTGTGACAGGGCATAGTCTAGACTCAGGCACGACTGGGATATGAATACGTGCAATCTTATCCCTAGACTGTACAGTTTTTGAAAATTTTACAAGGATGATGGCCATATCATGAGAAAAAATAATATCACCTCTAGCCAAATATCAAAGCTCCCAAATATATGAGGTACCATGCTGGAAAGTCTTAAAAAGGAGGAGAAAAATGCCAACAGATAAAGTGCTGCAAAGACCTGTGGATTTTCTAACTGTGCAGTTGTTTTTAAAATGTCCACCATTATGACATCTGTGAGTATAGAGGTGTTCTTAATGATAAGAGGTCTGTTAATTTTCTACGATCTGATGAACATTTGAATCTTTTCATCTCTAAATGGAATGGTGGGGATGGTTTTATTACACAGTAAGCTCGAATACCAGCCAAATAATTGGAAATATTGGAGGGGGTAAACTTATTCTGACAAAGATATTCCATAAAAGCAAGTAATACATGTATGTATCTACCTAAGTTGGCAGCAATCCAGCAGCCACCAGAAACGCCATGAAGTTAGAAAACATCCTGTTATAAGCTTTTTGTGTAGCTGACCTAAAGGACTGAAGCAAACGAGCAAACACGCTGGTGGTCAGCTGGAATCCTGCAGAAGGCATATCTACGATTATAAATCATTATTTAACTTTGTGAGATCGATATGTGTGTGAATCCATAGAAAATTAGGAACATATTGTGCTAATGAATGCCAGGATGCTACATCAAATTTAAATCTAGATAACAGATCAGCTGCAATATTACTTTTACCTGGTATGTGTCCAATATGAATAGAAATGTTATATATTGCAGATAGCAACCATATATTATGAGCACACAATGCAAGTATGGAGTCTTTTGTCTTACCAGAGGTCAAAACATCAACCACCGCCATGTTATCACATTTAATACGTAATTTTTGCACTAAGGCCAGCTTAAGCCGACAATAGTTCGCCTAGTATCCAAATCAGGTTTGTCTCTTGTCATGAAAGGTGACACATGCAAAGTTATGGGCTTTTGTTCAAATGTCCCCAATATGGCCCCATGTTTTATTGCTTCCTGAATATAAGTCTCAACATGAGAAGAGAACTGTTTGGCTGAAGCATGATTTTCTTCAGTGGAAGTCAAAACAGTATTTTTGTCGAAATCGAGAGGGAACCCAAATTCCAGTAGGTCCAGTAACTATTTATCCCAATAATCACTTAGTTGAAATTTCCATCTATCTATGTTCAAATTTGAAACCACTGGAATTTGGGCATCCACGAAATTTGGACAGTCAAACTGTTTAACTAACTTGTGTAATTCTAAGAGGTTACAAGTGGGTCGATGTTTGGTCTCTGGGCCCTGATATATTGCCCAGAGGTATCACCCCCAAACAATTCCCCCGTCAACTCTCTTCTTGATTAATGCTTTGTCAAATTTGTCACAATCTTGCCAATTTTACCATGCAACGAGCTCAAGGTCTGCCCAGTATCGCCAGATACAGTGTCCAGTGCCTGGATTTCACATTCAGGCATATCAAAGTCATCCAATAATAAATCGTCCCCCATCAAGGGTTGGAACCTATTCCTACAAACAATGGAATTATCATTCTGACTATTTATACTGGTATTATATGATCTGGCTTTCTTTTTGAATGCATAATGTGCAATATCGTGAGTCAGCCTAACATCCTCCTTGAACAACTCAAGAAGCTCACCTGGTTTGCTTGCAACTTTTGTACCCACCAGAGGTCTAGCTTGACCATGGCCCTTCTGTCCCAAATTAGCCCTTACCACATCAGCAAAAGACTTGCCAGAAAAAACAGGCTTATAGCTGTTGCTAACGTTGAACCACTCAGTCCACTCCCTTCTGGAAGCTTGACATTCAGTAAGTACAGTTTTCCTACAAAAAGAACTATTAAAAACATGCCTATCAAAAAACATTTCAGTTTTACAACAATTTACACCATATTTCTGGACACAATCAATCTGCCATGTAACCTTACTGACTATGCCCAGAGTTAATTGTTTTTTTTTTAATTTTCTGTATTTGCAATCCAAAGGCACTGTGAACACTAATCTTACCATCCTGGGCAAAACATGTACTACATATGTATCGGGAGAATACACCTTTTGTTTCATCATGATTTTGAAAGTTGCAAGAATTATCATTATAATACACACAGTGTATTGACTTGCTTGCCTTCTGGCCAGACTGATTTTTGCGAAATTTTTGTGAGGAATTTGAAGCCTGTGTAGGTACAACATCTCTCTGAGCATTTGCACGTTTGATCCGGTCAATTTTTTCTGTATCTGACCAACTGTTCACCTCCCCTTTCTCCATACAGCACAGAAGGACAGCATGGCTGGCCTTGGCTACCTGCCACAAAAAATCGTTGGAATCATCAAGGAGTGCAATTAGATAATCTAACATGTGATCCCTAATTTTCTGGCAATTTTCATCTCTCAAAATTCTAATGAAACCAGACATCCACTGTGTAATGTTCAACTGATTAAAAGTAATCCTATCAGTGATACTACCCGCCAGTACAAATTCATGGGGCCATTTTGCTGTGACTTGTATTTCGGATTGGTACCTTTAACATCAGTATCTGATAGTTGTCTGATCCTAGCTTTGACTTGGTCCTGAATGGATTAGGATTATTTTTAATTCTAAAACTTGGTTTATTGTACAAGATTTTAATCCATTTTGTGAAGTTATATCAAGCTAAAATTTTTGTTTCAGTAAAATTACTTAAGTATTCTTCTATAGTATTTTAGAGTATGTTTCTCCTTTTATATAAATTTTTATGTAAACCTAAAGATTCTTTTAATATTTCTCTGTTATCTTTATCACTCTGCCATTTTTTAAAATTTTTACCAGTACATTGGATGCCTGTCTTTGTTTGTCAAGTATCAGAAAGTATTTTGATGAATTGTCACCATATTTTATCCATTTGTTTAAATTCAAAATGATGCTTCTTTTTGCTCAATAATTTTCGTTTTCTTGTTATTTGCTTATTTGTAATGTGTAAAGTTCAGTTTACATCATTATGTAAGGTATATTTAATTTTAAATAGTATTATTTTGTCACACACTTGATCCAATTACTTTTGTATATACTGTATTGAAACTGTCTTTCTAGAAATTTACTGGTACAATAAGAAGTTGTACATTCTTTACTGTTGATTTTGGTCATTCCCATTTAAGCTGTTTTAAGTTTAATGCTTTATATCATTTATAGTATTTTTATAGTATTGTTTATTGCTCTAATATACTCAGGTTCGTTTAACATAGAATTGTTAATCTTCCAATTGCCAGGCCCTTTTTCACTGCAGCTGGTTTTGAAATTAAATTTTAAAGCTGAATGGTGAACCACACCTGGATTTTAGCTGGTTGGGTAATAGCTAAAGTTTTAATTTCAAAATGAATCTTGCTTGAACAAAAATATGTAGTCTAACCTACTGTGAGAGTTAAGAATTTTTTATTGAAATATGTATACCCATGTTTTCCAGAATTATATGACTACCAACTGGCGGTAAGTTTACAATTTTTTAAAAAGATTTTCAAGAGATTGCACACTTTTATCAGCAAGTTTTGATATTGAAAACCTGTCGGATAAATTCATACAGCAATTAATATCAGCAGCTATAAACTAGGGTTTCAAAATTATTTGCATGTGTACACAGTACTTGATGTAATTCATCAAAGAACAGAACCCTGACTGATTCAGAATTTGTAGCATTATTGCTGCAAAACTTAAAAAGTTATTTTTATACTCTTAACGATAACAAATCTACCATCTTTACTTGCAAAATTATTCATACCATTACCTCTAAAGCCTAACTTAAAAATAAATTGCTGTGACTAGAATCAGTAGTTGCAATAAATAAATATGCTTTCCTACCTTATTTGAAAAAAATAGCTCAGAAGTTTTAGTACAAAATGTTTCCTGCAATATTATAGCATCATTTTTTTAGGCTCAAACCACGAGTAAGACTTTGTCTTTTTTATCATTTAGATCACAACAGTTGTATGTTACTGTGGGTAAGTTACTCATCAATGTTGTTTGTATTATACGTTCCTTCTATGTGGTCAGAATCTTGCCTATTTTGTTTTTATCACACCATGTACTTTTCTTAACCATGTAAAATTGTTCTTTTGTTAGTGCTGTAGACCAGAATAAGTCTCCTGGAACAGCTTCGTCCATCACTTCTTCTGACACAGTGAGGGGAGCTGGACAAATCGGCCCTTTGACAATTCGGCCCTCGGCAAATCCGCCCCTATAAGAAAGTCTGCTCTGGGCAAATCGGCCCCCTAAAAAAGTCTGCCCAGGGCAAATCGGCCCCAATTGATAACTTCTGTAATTAGAATTTATTTATAGACCTGCAGAGAGCATATGACTGGGTTGATAAAGATATTTCTTCAGGATTATTAAACAAACAATTAGGGGTCTTTTTCAACAGAAACTTTATGCCTTAATTGAAAAAATGCTCTTATTAAAAATGGGTAGATAAATATGCATGGCAATGTTATCACAATAGTGCCAATTGTTTATGTGTTTGACTAAGTGTAATTAACACATATGAAAGATGTCAAGATACTGGAATAAATCCCATGCAACCTATCTGCAATCAAACTTGTTTATGTTAGAATTATTAAAATTGCAATTACATTGTCTGCACAGCCTCTGCTGATAAGATTATAACTTTATTGATCTTTGTTATTTGTTTAGTATAAGGATTACTAGCTTAAATGTTAAACAAACAGTATTAGACATTAAAAGCTGATTGTTCCTTTTGATGTCCATGCAGAGGATTATATCATCTCCCTCCTTGTGGGAGAACTTTTATTAATATTAATTTAATATTTTAAATCAATAATGTCTATTGTAGATACATAAAACTCACACGTAACCCTAATGTCTAGGTGGTGTGAAATTGTGAAAAAATACATAAAGCATATGCACACTTGTCTGTCCATATCTAGGGGGCCGATTTGACCATAAATGATTTTATAGGGGGTCAATTTGACTAGCAAATTTTATTTAGGGGGCCGATTTGATGGGGGCCGATTTGGCAAAGGGCCGATTTGTCTATGATTCACAGTGAGTGTCTTGCAGAAATATGGACAACAGAGCTCAAAGTGTCCTTCTTTCCAGCAAAGGTGGTTACATGCTTCAGAGGCTGCTTTGCTGATACAAAACATGAATAATCCCCTGGAGTATGATTTTGCACTTTACAAACAACACAAGGATCACGTAAACACTGCTTTTTGAAATGACATTCTCTGTGACAGCTAGTACAGTACTTGTGGCTCGGGCTTGGTGGGTTTCTGTGAAATATTGTCACACTTGTGTCACCAATAAAAGTTTTTCTTGGTAAAGGATCTTCAAACTTTTCCATGAATACCATTCTGTCTTCACTCAACCGGCCAGTTAACTCATTGCTTTCATTTCTTGTTTTGCAATATTCTACATTACCTCTCAAATTTAGACCCTGGTGCAGTAAGTACTGTTCTATACCATTGTTCCCTGTAGACAGAGGCTAGTTTTTATAGTGAATTTTATCATATGTTGATTAATCTCCCAATCACTTAATTTGGCTCTTATTGAGTTATTGACAGAATGATCTCTTATATCTACTTTATTCGCTATTACAGATGCCCTAGCCAATTCTCTGTACAACTAGGAAATCTTCGTTTGTACTTTAATTACAAATTGCTTCACAATATTCATATTCCTTTAATGTTTTAAAGCCAGGTATTTCTGATACCCCAATGAACACTGGTCACACTTTTGGCAGTTCCATTGTGCTGGAGGGTTGTTGTTCCAGTAATACATTTAGGTTCATTTTACTAGAACTAGTAGGTTATGATTGCTAAGCTACACACTAATTACAATATTGAGGCTAAAGTTTTCAATTTATGATGTCTTTAGATTTTTTACACTTTTCCAAGTTTTTTAAAAATATATAACCAACATGAAGCATCAAAATATAAATATCCTAGGAAACAACAGATATTATCCAAAATATAGTGTAACTTTTAACTTGTTTATCTTCAAATATCCTTGTCAGTAATAAAAAAAACTTTAGAACACCAAAAAAACAAGTATAATATGTCCTAATATTCAGCATTCATAAATCAGGAACATTTCATTTTGCATAGCAAGCAGTGGGGTGGATCCAAAGCAGTTAGCTACAAAAGATTGGTACAAGATACTACTTGACAAAATAAGCAAAACAATATACACAAAATATGTGGCATAACATTGTATTTGGGTATTCGTGAAAATGAATAGGAAATATATATATTATTAACTTCAAATCACTTTATACAAAAAATTCTCGGAGTTTAAATACAAAATTCTACATAACATATCAGCTTGTTATGACAAACTGTGTAAAATAAAAGTCATTCATCAACCTGTTCAGTTCATAAAGAAAAAGAAGATAATAGTCACACGTTGAAGTTTGCTGTATCTTAAAAACCGCCACTTTAGTTAAAGTTTCTTCACAGTGGTCACCCCAGTTCTTTTGATCCTCTTTTTGTCTACTCGTTGTACAAGATCCAACCATCCAGGTAAAATGTTCTTTCAGGCTCCTCAATTCTATCCATCTTAACATAAACATCAACAACAAAAACACACATTGGCCACGCCTTTGTTTTTGATGTTCCCATGGTTTGGAACGATTTACCTGATGAGGTCTATTCTGCCCCAACTCTCGCCTTTTTCAGAAAAAGGTTAAAATCATATCTTTTGAAAAAGGCTTTCCCAACTTAGCATATACTCTATCCAGGGTCTCCATGGTGAATGATGATTTTTTTTGTTTTGGATGTTGGTGTTGCACCTTAGAGTCTACCTTGCAGAGATTAAGCGCTATAACAGTACAGAACAGAATAGAATGTTGTACAACTGTCCAAGAATTAAATTAATATGGAATATATAAGCAACTGCCCGAATCCGAAAATACTGTTAAGACGTATAATACTAGGAGTACAGTGTGACAACCATATAAGTGAACATAAATTTTTATGAATTGTGATAGAACACTATTTACAGTAACTGGTACAAGACCAGCATGAATAAAGGAAATGACAGTACATTAAATATAAAAGGAAATGATATGTCAACAGTTGACTCTCTATTGTATAAAGCCAAATGCAATGAAAAAAATTTGAGTAGGTTAAGTAATTGCATATTGATTTATTTGAAATTGCATACTCTAAATTTCTGAACTTTACTCGTTTGTGTAAAACATTGTAACTTTAAGAGATGTATTGGTTGCAAAAAGTATAGTAATGCAGTTTTTTTGCTAGATCAATGAACATATAGAACTCATAAAGTTGTAACAGAATTGTCTGAAAATTACAAATGATTGTTATATTTCAGAAGAAGTTATCTAAATCCGTACTAATTATTTATTACTAATATCACAATGACACTGCATATGATATGTTTGGTATTAGTCTGATGGTAGTATATATATATAACATTTAAAATCAAACTTTAGCGGTTCAAATTGTCTCATCACAAGTGCCATGTATTATAGAGCTGGTCAACCTTGTCTTACACCTGAGGCTGTCCCACTGTAGATGGGAGTTCTATGATAGCTCAGCCAGCTTTAAAATATTTCTGTTAAGTTATAGTGATATTTGCTTGTATTTATTTGAAAATATAGATTTGTAAACCTGAAAAAATTTCACACTTTGTGTGAGTGGCACTGTAAAGAGGAACCGATGGTGGGTTTGTTACCCTCGCTTGGTCTGTCCCTGATGCACAATGTTTCCATAGGGTAAATAAATGATTTTAAAAACCTCATTCATAATATATTTTTTCATTCGTATTACATGTATGCATTGTTAAAGATTTTTCTTGCCTATTATCTGTGGTATAAATCCGTCCAGAAATGAAGGAAAAATCCTAGCTTAAAACTTTATCCCATTGCAAAGGCCAACACTCTCGTTTGTAATAAACTTTAAAAGGAAATCAAATAATTTTATGTGTTTAAATGATAATTATGTTAAATATTTACAGAAATTCCTATGCACAATATGGGAAATACAAAAAGGTTAAGAGTATCGATTGGGCTATTATTTAATTTTAACTGTATTTTATAAAATTTATTTCTGCATCAAATTCAGTAGACTTTCAATTGTCCCACTTGCTTAAGGTCTGATAGTTATGACATTCAGATGCATTAGTGTGGGACTATGGTAATGTAATAATAAATTTTTAACTTGCATTTGTAACTGGTTCATAAAATGTTTTTGGTCTTTGTCTGCTTATTTTGTTGCATTAAAATTTATGTAACAATTGTTCAACAATTTAAGATTAAAAATTGAAGAGTTAATATTTTACATTCTTTTGAGTAAATATGGATTCATCTACTGTTTTATTTTAGGTATAGCACTATTATTATCACTTCCTGTTGTAAAATATCTAGCTTTGAGTAAAATAGGAAAGTAAAATGCCAAGTTGTGTTAAAACTGACAATAAAGCCAGAAAAAACCCAATTTCTGCCTGTTTCACGAACTGGGTAAGCTAATACTGTGTGAACTCCCTCTTTCACAAAATGAATGAAATGTACCATTTTGCGGGTTGGGTGTAGCATGAACATTACATTTTCTGAAAAGACTACTTTATGCAAAATATATCTACATATTTATGTTTCTGTCTTCATCAATCAGTTCTACATACTTTTTGTAGGTAAAGTATATGTGCTTAATGGATTTCCAATGAATAGATTATCCGTCAGCAAACCTGCTTAATACAAACATAATTGTCACCATGCAATGTTTCGATTAGACAACCGACAATATCAATATTTCCAGCGATTACAGACAGTATGCAAATAGATTAGATGTTAAATTAATAGATATACACTTAAAATATGTTGTTCATATTTGAAATATTTGCCTAGTTGTTTAGACAATTACTCATTATTACTTCCATATTTAATTACATCACAATAGTTATCCAGTATTGTTATATTTTAAATCTAAAATTATTGTTATTGAATTCGAGTACAAAAGTGAAATCTTTGGCCCTGGACCAAATAATTTTTTTTAATTATTACGTCAATTTTAAACAATTTTTTCCACTTATATATTTAACTAAAATCACTATTATTAAACCATTAGTTAAACTAATTAGTCAACTGTTTACAAAAATGACCTTAGAGTTAAATGACACTGAAGAAAATGATTTTCATGTTATATTAATTTTATAGTTGTCAGTATTTTCATGCCACTAACGCGAAAGTTAAACTGAAACCCAAACTCCCAAACAACCTTTTCTAAAATCACAATATATATTATAGATTGGTTTTCAGATAGAGCAAATATAGGGATTAATGAACAGTGCTAGCATATAATCTATTGTGAGCCACCAAAGCAGATTACTGCATTTTGTTATTCAGGTAACACTCCTGGATATACTTGTGGAGTTACATAAGATATGGAATAATTCATTAACACAAATAACTAGAAACAAGAAGACACTCCTTTTGAATGAGCAAGTATTTAGTTTATTCATACTCTGAAATGTGTTTTTATATAATCTACACAAGTGTATTGGAAACTGGACAAATACTAAACAATGTCAAAATTTATAAAGTGTCATTTAATGCAAACTAGAACATGCATAACTTAACTATATAATAATACACAATCATTGCATTACAGGATCTTAGAATATTTTTTGAGACCGGGTTGTTTGTCTCTTTGTATGCTGGGGTAAATGAAAGATCTGTCAGTGGATGTAGCTGTTTGCAAGAGGTTAGCCAGAAGTTGTTCACTTTTTCTTGTAGATCATTTGTCCAGTTTTTAAAACATATTTCATGCTCTTGACATCTGTTTATTTTAATAACAATATCTAATAATTTCAGAGTTCACAATTACCAGTCTCTTAATGTCACAATTAAATATTTCACAAGTTCATATTTTGGTTAATCCTTTCACTTGTTACATATTTAGTGTTCATGATAATTTTATTTATTTTAATATTTTATAGTTTTTTATTATTGAAAATTTATTTCAAGTTCTGCACATTGGTCAATCCATTTATCAGTCTTGCTCCATGATAGTTATTGCTGATCAAGGAGAGTCAGCATCAGCTTATTATATACAGGGTGTTGTCTTAACTTTTGGTAGCATGAGTTATTCTCATTGGACGAGGCATTGTCTGGAATAGTAATGATGTAGTGTGTGGGATGCTATGTATATAATGTATTAATAGAAATTTTAGATTCTATATTTTCGGTTTTATCAGGTGATGACATTACCAGTGGCATTATATCATACACAATATGTGATCATACACTCATAAATATATATATTGTAGTGAGAAGAGAGAAATTATTGATTGGTTCTGCTGTGTCTCGATCCCTACATCTACAAGTTGTGATTTTGTTTATGTTGTATACAAACAGCTTGCCTAAGTCGGTACATGTATATTTTTTGCACTTAATAAAAATTCTTAACTCTGTGAATACCAATTTATACCAAACTTTATCTGACACATCTTTTGTAACTTTGATTTTGAGCTGAGATGAATCCTTCTTTGTGAATACCACCCCTAGACACTAGGAATGAACTGTCATCACATTATCTCTAGAGAAAGATTTAACAAAAAATGTCTATTTCAGTCTAAAGGAATTTTCTTACAACTGATGTAAGTTCAAATAATAAGGCTTTATGCCAGGGTAACATTTGGACTGATCCTAAGCATTGTCACTTGTGAAAGTAAAACCAACAGCCTGTGATTAGATGCCTTAGTATCATACTATTCAAGCTTATTAGTTACTTAAAAGTAATTACAACAAACAAAAAGTAGCACACAAATGGTGGAATTAATAATTAGCACAAATTTGGAACTTTATGCTAAAAGCTAGTAAATTGGGTAACTTTATCTATCAGCCCGCTCAGTGATTATGTGTAATCTCTCCAGACATCACAAGAGTGATATGGCCAATCATGAAAATACAAGCCCATAAACAAAACTTATTTGTTGGCTACTCACAGTTTTCCAACATGACAGATTAAGATTAACATCTGGACTAGCAAAATCAAAAATTCTATTTAGCTAAATCTAAATTCGATTCCAAATTTCTACTATAAACTCTATGCATTTGGAAAAACATAAATTCGTTCACAGTGAGTGCCTTGCAGAATTATGGACAACAGAGCTTAATATCACAGGTATAAAAGTTGCTCAAAGTGTCCTTCTTTCCAGCAAAGGTGATTATATGCTTCAGAGGCTGCTTTACCACTCCAAAACATGAATAATCCCCTGGAGTATGATTTTGCACTTTACAAACAACACAAGGATCACGTAAACACTGCTTTCTGAAATGACATTCTCTGTGACAGCTAGTACAGTACTTGTGGCTCGGGCTTGGTGGGTTTCTGTGAAATATTGTCACACTTGTGTCACCAATAAAAGTTTTTCTTGGTAAAGGATCTTCAAACTTTTCCATGAATACCATTTTGTCTTCACTCAACCGGCCAGTTAACTCATTGCTTTCATTTCTTGTTTTGCAATATTCTACGTTACCTCTCAAATTTAGACCCTGGTGCAGTAAGTACTGTTCTATGCCATTGTTCCCTGTAGACAGAGGCTAGTTTTTACAGTGAATTTTATCACATGTAGAGTAGTCTCCCAATCACTTAATTTGGCTCTTATGGAGTTATTGACACAATGATCTCTTATATCTACTTTATTGGCTATTACAGATGCCCTGGCCAATTCTCTGTACAACTAGGAAATCTTCGTTTGTACTTTAAATACAAATTGCTTCACAATATTCATATTCCTTTAATGTTTTAGAGTCAGGTATTTCTGATGCCCAATGAACACTGGTCACACGTTTAGTAGTTCAATTGTGCTGGAGGGTTGTTGTTCCAGTAATACATTTAGGTTCATTTTACTAGAACTAGTAGGTTATGATTGCTAAGCTATACACTAATTACAATATTGAGGCTAAAGTTTTCAATTTATAATGTCTTTAGATTTTTTACACTTTTCCAAGATTTTTAAAAATATATAACCAACATGAAGCATCAAAATATAAATATCCTAGGAAACAACAGATATTATCCAAAATATAGTGTAACTTTCAACTTGTTTATCTTTAAATATCCTTGTCAGTTATAAAAAAACTTTAGAGCACAAAAAACAAGTATAATATGTCATTATATAGAGCATTCATGAATCAGGAACATTTCATTTTGCGCAGCAAGCAGTGGGGTGGATCCAAAGCAGTTAGCTACATTAGAGTGGTACAAGATACTACTTGACAAAATAAGCAAAACAAAATAATATACACAAAATATGTGGCATAACATTGTATTTGGGTATTCATGAAAATGAATAGGAAATATATATATTATTAACTTCAAATCACTTTATACAAAAAATTCTCGGAGTTTAAATACAAAATTCTACATAACATATCAGCTTGTTATGACAAACTGTGTAAAATAAAAGTCATTCATCAACCTGTTTAGTTTGTAAAGAAAAAAAAGATAATAGTCACACGTTGAAGTTTGCTGTATCTTAAAAACCGCCACTTTAGTTAAAGTTTCTTCACAGTGGTCCTCCCAGTTCCTTTGGTCCTCTTTTTGTCTACTCATTGTGGAAGATACAGTACAAGATTCAACCATCCAGGTAAAATGTTCTTTCAGGCTCCTCAATTCTATCCATCTGAACATAAGCATCAACAACAAAAAACACACCTTGGCCACGCCTTTGTTTTTGATGTTCCCATGGTTTGGAAAGATTTACCTGATGAGGTCTATTCTGCCCCAACTCTCGCCTTTTTCAGAAAAAGGTTAAAATCATATCTTTTGAAAAAGCCTTTCCCAACTTAGCATATACTCTATCCAGGGTCTCCATGGTGAATGATGATTCTTTTTGTATTGGATGTTGGTGTTGCACCTTAGAGTCTACCTTGCAGAGATTAAGCGCTATAAAAGTCCAGAACAGAATAGAATGTTGTACAACTGTCCAAGAATTAAATTAATATGGAATATATAAGCAACTGCTTGATTCCGAAAATACTGCTAAAACATATAATACTAGGAGTATAGTGTGACAACCATATAAGTGAACATAAATTTTTATGAATTGTGATAGAACACTATTTACAGTAACTGGTACAAGACCAGCATGAATAAAGGAAATGACAGTACATTAAATATAAAAGGAAATGATATGTCAACAGTTGACTCTCTATTGTATAAAGCCAAATGCAATGAAAAAAATTTGAGTAGGTTAAGTAATTGCATATTGATTTATTTGAAATTGCATACTCTAAATTTCTGAACTTTACTCGTTTGTGTAAAACATTGTAACTTTAAGAGATGTATTGGTTGCAAAAAGTATAGTAATGCAGTTTTTTTGCTAGATCAATGAACATATAGAACTCATAAAGTTGTAACAGAATTGTCTGAAAATTACAAATGATTGTTATATTTCAGAAGAAGTTATCTAAATCCGTACTAATTATTTATTACTAATATCACAATGACACTGCATATGATATGTTTGGTATTAGTCTGATGGTAGTATATATATATAACATTTAAAATCAAACTTTAGCGGTTCAAATTGTCTCATCACAAGTGCCATGTATTATAGAGCTGGTCAACCTTGTCTTACACCTGAGGCTGTCCCACTGTAGATGGGAGTTCTATGATAGCTCAGCCAGCTTTAAAATATTTCTGTTAAGTTATAGTGATATTTGCTTGTATTTATTTGAAAATATAGATTTGTAAACCTGAAAAAATTTCACACTTTGTGTGAGTGGCACTGTAAAGAGGAACCGATGGTGGGTTTGTTACCCTCGCTTGGTCTGTCCCTGATGCACAATGTTTCCATAGGGTAAATAAATGATTTTAAAAACCTCATTCATAATATATTTTTTCATTCGTATTACATGTATGCATTGTTAAAGATTTTTCTTGCCTATTATCTGTGGTATAAATCCGTCCAGAAATGAAGGAAAAATCCTAGCTTAAAACTTTATCCCATTGCAAAGGCCAACACTCTCGTTTGTAATAAACTTTAAAAGGAAATCAAATAATTTTATGTGTTTAAATGATAATTATGTTAAATATTTACAGAAATTCCTATGCACAATATGGGAAATACAAAAAGGTTAAGAGTATCGATTGGGCTATTATTTAATTTTAACTGTATTTTATAAAATTTATTTCTGCATCAAATTCAGTAGACTTTCAATTGTCCCACTTGCTTAAGGTCTGATAGTTATGACATTCAGATGCATTAGTGTGGGACTATGGTAATGTAATAATAAATTTTTAACTTGCATTTGTAACTGGTTCATAAAATGTTTTTGGTCTTTGTCTGCTTATTTTGTTGCATTAAAATTTATGTAACAATTGTTCAACAATTTAAGATTAAAAATTGAAGAGTTAATATTTTACATTCTTTTGAGTAAATATGGATTCATCTACTGTTTTATTTTAGGTATAGCACTATTATTATCACTTCCTGTTGTAAAATATCTAGCTTTGAGTAAAATAGGAAAGTAAAATGCCAAGTTGTGTTAAAACTGACAATAAAGCCAGAAAAAACCCAATTTCTGCCTGTTTCACGAACTGGGTAAGCTAATACTGTGTGAACTCCCTCTTTCACAAAATGAATGAAATGTACCATTTTGCGGGTTGGGTGTAGCATGAACATTACATTTTCTGAAAAGACTACTTTATGCAAAATATATCTACATATTTATGTTTCTGTCTTCATCAATCAGTTCTACATACTTTTTGTAGGTAAAGTATATGTGCTTAATGGATTTCCAATGAATAGATTATCCGTCAGCAAACCTGCTTAATACAAACATAATTGTCACCATGCAATGTTTCGATTAGACAACCGACAATATCAATATTTCCAGCGATTACAGACAGTATGCAAATAGATTAGATGTTAAATTAATAGATATACACTTAAAATATGTTGTTCATATTTGAAATATTTGCCTAGTTGTTTAGACAATTACTCATTATTACTTCCATATTTAATTACATCACAATAGTTATCCAGTATTGTTATATTTTAAATCTAAAATTATTGTTATTGAATTCGAGTACAAAAGTGAAATCTTTGGCCCTGGACCAAATAATTTTTTTTAATTATTACGTCAATTTTAAACAATTTTTTCCACTTATATATTTAACTAAAATCACTATTATTAAACCATTAGTTAAACTAATTAGTCAACTGTTTACAAAAATGACCTTAGAGTTAAATGACACTGAAGAAAATGATTTTCATGTTATATTAATTTTATAGTTGTCAGTATTTTCATGCCACTAACGCGAAAGTTAAACTGAAACCCAAACTCCCAAACAACCTTTTCTAAAATCACAATATATATTATAGATTGGTTTTCAGATAGAGCAAATATAGGGATTAATGAACAGTGCTAGCATATAATCTATTGTGAGCCACCAAAGCAGATTACTGCATTTTGTTATTCAGGTAACACTCCTGGATATACTTGTGGAGTTACATAAGATATGGAATAATTCATTAACACAAATAACTAGAAACAAGAAGACACTCCTTTTGAATGAGCAAGTATTTAGTTTATTCATACTCTGAAATGTGTTTTTATATAATCTACACAAGTGTATTGGAAACTGGACAAATACTAAACAATGTCAAAATTTATAAAGTGTCATTTAATGCAAACTAGAACATGCATAACTTAACTATATAATAATACACAATCATTGCATTACAGGATCTTAGAATATTTTTTGAGACCGGGTTGTTTGTCTCTTTGTATGCTGGGGTAAATGAAAGATCTGTCAGTGGATGTAGCTGTTTGCAAGAGGTTAGCCAGAAGTTGTTCACTTTTTCTTGTAGATCATTTGTCCAGTTTTTAAAACATATTTCATGCTCTTGACATCTGTTTATTTTAATAACAATATCTAATAATTTCAGAGTTCACAATTACCAGTCTCATAATGTCACAATTAAATATTTCACAAGTTCATATTTTGGTTAATCCTTTCACTTGTTACATATTTAGTGTTCATGATAATTTTATTTATTTTAATATTTTATAGTTTTTTATTATTGAAAATTTATTTCAAGTTCTGCACATTGGTCAATCCATTTATCAGTCTTGCTCCATGATAGTTATTGCTGATCAAGGAGAGTCAGCATCAGCTTATTATATACAGGGTGTTGTCTTAACTTTTGGTAGCATGAGTTATTCTCATTGGACGAGGCATTGTCTGGAATAGTAATGATGTAGTGTGTGGGATGCTATGTATATAATGTATTAATAGAAATTTTAGATTCTATATTTTCGGTTTTATCAGGTGATGACATTACCAGTGGCATTATATCATACACAATATGTGATCATACACTCATAAATATATATATTGTAGTGAGAAGAGAGAAATTATTGATTGGTTCTGCTGTGTCTCGATCCCTACATCTACAAGTTGTGATTTTGTTTATGTTGTATACAAACAGCTTGCCTAAGTCGGTACATGTATATTTTTTGCACTTAATAAAAATTCTTAACTCTGTGAATACCAATTTATACCAAACTTTATCTGACACATCTTTTGTAACTTTGATTTTGAGCTGAGATGAATCCTTCTTTGTGAATACCACCCCTAGACACTAGGAATGAACTGTCATCACATTATCTCTAGAGAAAGATTTAACAAAAAATGTCTATTTCAGTCTAAAGGAATTTTCTTACAACTGATGTAAGTTCAAATAATAAGGCTTTATGCCAGGGTAACATTTGGACTGATCCTAAGCATTGTCACTTGTGAAAGTAAAACCAACAGCCTGTGATTAGATGCCTTAGTATCATACTATTCAAGCTTATTAGTTACTTAAAAGTAATTACAACAAACAAAAAGTAGCACACAAATGGTGGAATTAATAATTAGCACAAATTTGGAACTTTATGCTAAAAGCTAGTAAATTGGGTAACTTTATCTATCAGCCCGCTCAGTGATTATGTGTAATCTCTCCAGACATCACAAGAGTGATATGGCCAATCATGAAAATACAAGCCCATAAACAAAACTTATTTGTTGGCTACTCACAGTTTTCCAACATGACAGATTAAGATTAACATCTGGACTAGCAAAATCAAAAATTCTATTTAGCTAAATCTAAATTCGATTCCAAATTTCTACTATAAACTCTATGCATTTGGAAAAACATAAATTCGTTCACAGTGAGTGCCTTGCAGAATTATGGACAACAGAGCTTAATATCACAGGTATAAAAGTTGCTCAAAGTGTCCTTCTTTCCAGCAAAGGTGATTATATGCTTCAGAGGCTGCTTTACCACTCCAAAACATGAATAATCCCCTGGAGTATGATTTTGCACTTTACAAACAACACAAGGATCACGTAAACACTGCTTTCTGAAATGACATTCTCTGTGACAGCTAGTACAGTACTTGTGGCTCGGGCTTGGTGGGTTTCTGTGAAATATTGTCACACTTGTGTCACCAATAAAAGTTTTTCTTGGTAAAGGATCTTCAAACTTTTCCATGAATACCATTTTGTCTTCACTCAACCGGCCAGTTAACTCATTGCTTTCATTTCTTGTTTTGCAATATTCTACGTTACCTCTCAAATTTAGACCCTGGTGCAGTAAGTACTGTTCTATGCCATTGTTCCCTGTAGACAGAGGCTAGTTTTTACAGTGAATTTTATCACATGTAGAGTAGTCTCCCAATCACTTAATTTGGCTCTTATGGAGTTATTGACACAATGATCTCTTATATCTACTTTATTGGCTATTACAGATGCCCTGGCCAATTCTCTGTACAACTAGGAAATCTTCGTTTGTACTTTAAATACAAATTGCTTCACAATATTCATATTCCTTTAATGTTTTAGAGTCAGGTATTTCTGATGCCCAATGAACACTGGTCACACGTTTAGTAGTTCAATTGTGCTGGAGGGTTGTTGTTCCAGTAATACATTTAGGTTCATTTTACTAGAACTAGTAGGTTATGATTGCTAAGCTATACACTAATTACAATATTGAGGCTAAAGTTTTCAATTTATAATGTCTTTAGATTTTTTACACTTTTCCAAGATTTTTAAAAATATATAACCAACATGAAGCATCAAAATATAAATATCCTAGGAAACAACAGATATTATCCAAAATATAGTGTAACTTTCAACTTGTTTATCTTTAAATATCCTTGTCAGTTATAAAAAAACTTTAGAGCACAAAAAACAAGTATAATATGTCATTATATAGAGCATTCATGAATCAGGAACATTTCATTTTGCGCAGCAAGCAGTGGGGTGGATCCAAAGCAGTTAGCTACATTAGAGTGGTACAAGATACTACTTGACAAAATAAGCAAAACAAAATAATATACACAAAATATGTGGCATAACATTGTATTTGGGTATTCATGAAAATGAATAGGAAATATATATATTATTAACTTCAAATCACTTTATACAAAAAATTCTCGGAGTTTAAATACAAAATTCTACATAACATATCAGCTTGTTATGACAAACTGTGTAAAATAAAAGTCATTCATCAACCTGTTTAGTTTGTAAAGAAAAAAAAGATAATAGTCACACGTTGAAGTTTGCTGTATCTTAAAAACCGCCACTTTAGTTAAAGTTTCTTCACAGTGGTCCTCCCAGTTCCTTTGGTCCTCTTTTTGTCTACTCATTGTGGAAGATACAGTACAAGATTCAACCATCCAGGTAAAATGTTCTTTCAGGCTCCTCAATTCTATCCATCTGAACATAAGCATCAACAACAAAAAACACACCTTGGCCACGCCTTTGTTTTTGATGTTCCCATGGTTTGGAAAGATTTACCTGATGAGGTCTATTCTGCCCCAACTCTCGCCTTTTTCAGAAAAAGGTTAAAATCATATCTTTTGAAAAAGCCTTTCCCAACTTAGCATATACTCTATCCAGGGTCTCCATGGTGAATGATGATTCTTTTTGTATTGGATGTTGGTGTTGCACCTTAGAGTCTACCTTGCAGAGATTAAGCGCTATAAAAGTCCAGAACAGAATAGAATGTTGTACAACTGTCCAAGAATTAAATTAATATGGAATATATAAGCAACTGCTTGATTCCGAAAATACTGCTAAAACATATAATACTAGGAGTATAGTGTGACAACCATATAAGTGAACATAAATTTTTATGAATTGTGATAGAACACTATTTACAGTAACTGGTACAAGACCAGCATGAATAAAGGAAATGACAGTACATTAAATATAAAAGGAAATGATATGTCAACAGTTGACTCTCTATTGTATAAAACCAAATGCAATGAAAAAAATTTGAGTAGGTTAAGTAATTGCATATTGATTTATTTGAAATAGCATACTCTAAATTTCTGAACTTTACTCGTTTGTGTAAAACATTGTAACTTTAAGAGATGTATTGGTTGCAAAAAGTATAGTAATGCAGTTTTTTTTTGCTAGATCAATGAACATATAGAACTCATAAAGTTGTAACAGAATTGTCTGAAAATTACAATTGATTGTTATATTTCAGAAGAAGTTACCTAAATCCGTACTAATTATTTATTACTAATATCACAATGACACTGCATATGATATGTTTGGTATTAGTCTGATGGTAGTATATATATATAACATTTAAAATCAAACTTTAGCGGTTCAAATTGTCTCATCACAAGTGCCATGTATTATAGAGCTGGTCAACCTTGTCTTACACCTGAGGCTGTCCCACTGTAGATGGGAGTTCTATGATAGTTCAGCCAGCTTTAAAATATTTCTGTTAAGTTATAGTGATATTTGCTTGTATTTATTTGAAAATATGGATTTGTAAACCTGAAAAAATTTCATACTTTTTGTGAGTGGCACTGTAAAGAGGAACTGATGGTGGGTTTGTTACCCTCGCTTGGTCTGTCCCTGATGCACAATGTTTCCATAGGGTAAATAAATGATTTTAAAAACCTCATTTATAATATATTTTTTCTTTCACATTACATGTATGCATTGTTAAAGATTTTTCTTGTTTATTATCTGTGGTATAAATCCGTGCAGAAATGAAGGAAAAATCCTAGCTTAAAACTTTATCCCATTGCAAAGGCCAACACTCTCATTTGCAATAAACTTTAAAAGGAAATCAAATAATTTAATGTGTTTATATGATAATTATTTAAATATTTACAGAAATTCCTATGCATAATATGGGAAATACAAAAAGGCTAAGAGTATCGATTGGGCTATTATTTAATTTTAACTGTATTTTATAAAATTTATTTCTGCATCACATTCAGTAGACTTTCAGTTGTCCCACTTGCTTAAGGTCTGATAGTTATGACATTCAGATACATTGGTGTGGGACTATGGTAATGTAATAATAAATTTTTAACTTGCATTTGTAACTGGTTCATAAAATGTTTTTGGTCTTTTGTCTGCTTACTTTGTTGTATTAAAATTTATGTAACAATTGTTCAACAATTTAAGATTAAAAATTTAAGAGTTAATATTTTACATTCTTTTGAGTAAATATGGATTCATTTACTGTTTTATTTTAGGTATAGCACTATTATTATCACTTCCTGTTGTAAAATATCTAGATTTGAGTAAAATATGAAAGTAAAATGCCAAGTTGTGTTAAAACTGACAATAAAGCCAGAAAAACCCAATTTCTGCCTATTTCACGAACTGGGTAAGCTAATACTGTGTGAATTTCCTCTTTCACCAAATGAATGAAATGTACCATTTCGTGGGTTGGGCGTAGCATGAACATTGCATTTTCTGAAAAGACTACTTAATGCAAAATATATCTACATATTTATGTTTCTGTCTTCATCGATCAGTTCCACATACCTTTTGTAGGTAAAGTATATGTGCTTAATGGATTTCCAATGAATAGATTACCCTTCAGCAAACCTGCTTAATACAAACACAATTGTCACCATGCAATGTTTCGATAAGACAACTGACAATATCAATATTTCCAGTGGTTACAGACAGTATGCAAATAGATTAGATGTTAAATTAATAGATATACACTTAAAATATGTTGTTCATATTTGAAATATTTGCTAAGTTGTTTAAGCAATTACTCATTATTACTTCCATATTTAATTACATCACAATGGTTATCCAGTATTGTTATTTTTTAAATCTAAAATTATTATTATTGAATTCTAATACAAAAGTGAAATCTTTGGCCCTGGACCAAATAATTTTTTTAATTATTACGTCAATTTTAAACAATTTTTTCCACTTATATATTTAATTAAAATCACTATTATTAAACCTTTAGTTAAACTAATTAGTCAACTGTTTACAAAAGTGACCTTAGAGTTAAATGACACTGAAGAAAATGATTTTCATGTTATATTAATTTTATAGTTGTCAGTATTTCCATGTCACTAAACAAAAGTTAAACTGAAACCCAAACTCCCAAACTTCCACATGGTAGTCTTATAGCTTATAAAAGCTACATTTAAGTAATTAAAATTTTCAATTTTAAGGTGACCTTAAAATCCAATGTATAAAATAATTATATTGACTTTATTATTTTTTATTATTTTACAGACGGTATGCAAATAAATTAGATATTAAATTAATGCATATGCACTTAAAATTTATTGTTCACATTTGAAATATTTGCTAAGTTGTTTAAGTAATTAGTCATTATAACTTTTTTTTTAATTACATGAAAATGGCTATCAAATATTGTTATTTTTTTAATCTAAAATTATTTTTTGAAGATATCCTTGGCCCTGCACCAAATAATTTGTTTTAATTATTACAGCAAGTTTATGCCATTTTTTCTACTTATATATTTAATTAAAATCATCATTATTAAACCATTAATTAAACTAATTACTAAACTGTTAAAAATGTGACTTTAAAGTTAAATAACGCTGAAGAAAATGGTTTTTCATGTTATATTAATTATATAATTTGTCAGTATTTCCATGTCACTAAAGCAAAAGTTAAACTGAAACCCAAACTTGCAAACAACCTTTTCTGAAATCACAATATATATTATAGATTGATTTCCAGATAGAGCAAATATAGGGATTAATGAACAGTGCTAGCATAAAATCTATTGTGAGCCACCAAAGCAGATTACTGCATTTTGTTATTCAGGTAACACTCCTGGATATACTTGTGGAGTTACATAAGATATGGAATAATTCATTAACACAAATAACTGGAAACAAGAAGACACTCCTTTTGAATGAGCAAGTATTTAGCTTATTCATACTCCAAAATATGTTTTTTAAATAATCTAAGTGTATTGGAATCTGGACAAATACTAAACAATATCAAAATTTATGAAGTGTCATTTAATGCAAACTATAACATGCATAACTTAACTATATAATAATACACAATCATTGCATTAGAGGATCTTAGAATATTTTTTGAGACCGGGTTGTTTGTCTCTTTGTATGCTGTGGTAAATGAAAGATCTGTCAGTGGATGTAGCTGTTTGCAAGAGGTTAGCCAGAAGTTGTTCACTTTTTCTTGTAGATCATTTGACCATATTTCATGCTCTTGACATCTATTTATTTTAATAACAATATCTAATAATTTCAGAGTTCACAATTACCAGTCTCTTAATGTCACAATTAAATATTTCACAAGTTTATATTTTGGTTAATCCTTTCATTTGTTATATATTTAGTGTTCATAATAATTTTATTTATTTTAATATTTTATAGTTTTTCATTATTGAAAATTTATTTCAAGTTCTGTACATTGGTCAATCCATTTATCAGTCCTGCTCAATGATAGTTATTGCTGATCAAGGAGAGTCTGCATCAGCTTAATATGTACGGGGTGTTGTCTTGACTTTTGGTAGCATGAGTTATTCTTATTGGATGAGGCATTGTCTGGAATAGTAATGATGTAGTGTGTGGGATGCTATGTATATAATGTATTAATAGAAATTTTAGATTCTATATTATTGGTTTTTATCGGGTGATGACATTACCAGTGGCATTATATCATACACAATATGTGATCACACACTCATAGATATATATATTGTAGTGAGAAGAGAGAAATTATTGATTGGTTCTGCTGTGCCTCGATCCCTACATCTAGTTGTGATTTTGTTAATATTGTGTACAAACTCTTTCCCTAAGTCGGAACATGTACATTTTTTGCACTTAATAAAAGTGCTTTACTCTGTGAATACCAATTTGTACCCAACATTAGCTGACACATCTTTTGTAACTTTGATTTCGAGCACGGCTGAATCCTTCTTTGCGAATACCACCCCTAGACACTAGGAATGAACTGTCATCACATTATCTCTAAAGAAAGATTTAACAAAAAAAGTCTATTTCAGCTTAAAGGAATTTTCTTACAATTGCAAGTTCAAATGTGAAGATTTTACGCCAGGGTCATATTTGGACTGGTCCTAAGCATTGTAACTTGTGAAAGTAAAACCAACAGTCTGTGATTAGATGCTGTAGTATCATACTATTCAAGCTTATTAGTTACTTAAAAGTAATTACAACAAACAAAAAGTAGCACACAAATGGTGAAATTAATAATTAGCAGAAATTTGGAACTTTATGCTAAAAGCTAGAAAATTGGGTAGCTTTCTCTTTTTCTATCACCCCACTCAATGATTCTGCGTAATCTCTCCAGACATCACAAGAGTGATATAGCCAATCTTGAAAATACAAACCCATAAACAAAACTTATTTGTTGCCTACTCACAGTTTTCCAACATGACAAATTAGGATTAACATGTGTACTAGCAAAATCAAAAATTCTATTTAGCTAAATCTAAATTCGATTCCAAATTTCTATTATAAGCTATAAATTTTATGCATTTGGAACCACATAAATTTGTTCTTTAACATCCGGAATTCTATCATGTTGAACTTAATTAATTGGGAAATAATAAATTAAACATTTGAAAACACGGCTGTAAATTACAATTGAATATTTATAAGTGTATTTAAATTGGATGTTTATAGTATTTCAGTAACTAGTTAACAAATAAAACGAGTAAAACCATATCTACAATGGATGAAAGGCAATAAGATGTCCAGAACTATTTCCAGTATGTTCATTGTCAATCTATGGACTATACCAAGATCTAGTTGTCCAATGTCCACGTCAGTGCTCCTCCTCTCTTAAATCTATCATGAACAGTTTCAGCCAAGTGAAGATTTATGACTCTACCATCTCAGAAGATTGTAAACTTAGCCAAGTGAACTTTGAACTCTAACAAAATTGTTGAAATTAACAAATTAAATGGGAGCTGGACGAATCGGCCCTTTGCCAAATCGGCCCTCGGCAAATCGGCCCTCTAAAAAAGTTGGCCCTCGGCAAATCGGCCCCCTAAAAAAGTCGGCCCTCGGCAAATTGGCTCCCAAGTCAGAAACAAGCTGGAGAAAAACAACTATCACATAAATTTATTTACATAGCACAGTAAGAAGCCCTAAACTGGAAAAAAACTAACACAACTGACACTGTAGAGTGTGTTGCCTTACCCTAATAGGCAATTTCCAGCTTAAACATAGATCCATTCTAAAATGATATCATGCTACTTTGGACTTCGAAATGATAATTTGAGAAATCAGAAGCCCTTTTATAGAGGAAATGCATCAATTAATTGCATCAGGACCTTATTTAAATAATGGGTTTATATAAAATGTTTATATAAATAATGTTTTACTAAGTGTAATTAACACATATGAATGTCAAGATACTGTAATCAATCCCTTGCAATAAACCTTGTTTATGTTAGGATTATACAAGTGCAATTACATTGTCTACACAGACTCTGTTGATGGGATTATAACTTTAGTCATCTTTGGTATTTGTTTAGTATAGGGATTACAAGCTTAAGTATTAAGCAAACAATATTACACATTAAAAGGTGATTGTTCCCCTTGATGTCCATGCTGAGGATTATGTCATCTTCCCCCTTATGTGATCTTTGTTATTTGTTTAGTATAGGGATTAATAGGTTAAGTGTTAAACAAACACTATTAGACATTAAAAGTGATTGTTCCCCTTGATGTCCATGCAGAGGATTATATTATGCCCCCCCTTGTGTGCATCAAAGACAACAATAGGCATTATAGTTCATATCTCCACAACTTAATACAAGCAATTAATATTACTACTATTATTATCATTAATTTTACAATTTATCTCACAGGTAACCCCAATGTATATGGGTTGTTGTGAAAAAACATAAATCATATGTACACTTATCTATCTATATCTAGGGGGCCGATTTGACCATATATTATTTTATAAGGGGCCGATTTGACCATAAATTATTTTATAAGGGGCCGATTTGACCAGGTAATTTTATTTTGGGGGCCGATTTGACGGGGGCCGATTTGGCAAAGGACCGATTTGTCTATGATTCAATTAAATTATGTACTAAAATTGGTATAACACATGCTCTCATAAACGCTGGGAATCAGGATTTGATGCACAAACAATAAAGACACTGGATTATATTTAATGGACAAATATAGGTATCTGATGAGGTTTGGAGTACAGAAATTGGAGCAACCGAGAAAAGACCTTTTAAACAACTCCCCTGATGAAAACAGAGAAGAGGGACAAGGAGACCAACAAGGAAATCTTGGAAAAAGCTATCAAGCCAAATGACGATGACGAATCATCAGAAGAAAATTCTAAATCCAGCTCAGACAAGATGAGTGAGATGAAACAAGACCCACCAGCTACCACAGCTGCGACACTATCAGGACCTACCACATCACCATCACCAGCAATAGGAACATCAATGTCTAATACCAGTTCTCAACCATGAGCAGCAGTTACATCATCATCACATATGATAAATCCCTTTTCCAAATCATTATCACAAGGAATCACAACCTGCAAACCTCCTACATTTGTGGCACCCCAGATGAAAGATGCAGCAGAATTTCTGCAAGACTTTTGTGAACTCACATGGGTATATCACATTGACAATGCTCAAACCAAGCATCAGTTCTTGATGTCTTTTAAGGACAGAGTCAAGTGGTGGTTTTGATCAAAATATCTGAAAATTGAATCTGTAGAATGCTCTGAGATATTTGATGAGTTCAAGAGGCAGCTTTTACCCCACAGCCCTTAAGGGCTGTCAGGATATTTACTTTACATATGGTCTCCAGATGTGTGGATGGGCAAGTGGGCGTGCAGTGGGAAAACGTTTGTCTTGACTGTACCTCAGAAACCATAAGGTGTAGGAAGTTAATATTTGGTACGGACATTGGTTAGGAGGTGTAGGTGAGCAACATCAATTGAAGCAAGAAATGGGGATTTTTCAAGCTTCTTTTATTTAAGCTTTTAATAAATAATCAGAACTTTAGCAAGTGCTACCATTTATTTCAAAACCTCGCTCAGACTCAGTGGAACAAGTTGAAACTGACCCTAAACCAATTACCAGTTAGGTCTCGGATTTAAATCCAAGACCTTATGATCGGAGGGACACTTGGAAGCTAAATTTGTAGGGCCTCCTCTTCCCCCTAATGCTTAAAAGTGATGACAAGTCTCAGACCAACCCTCAGTGAGTGTCTCAGATCCTGATTCTGATCACAATTACCACAAAATGGTGTAAGTGTACGTACACATGTATGCAGCTTACGACATCCGACGGCGGATTTATGACAGCGATTTTTCCCCTTCTTCTCATTTATGTTTGGTTGTTTACATGTATCCGACTCTGATTTGCAACATATGACATCCGATTTGCAACAGCGATTTTTCCACTCTGGGATCGAAAAAATTGGATGACAAGTGAATTTAGATGAATGTTTACAAAATATTGAGAAGGTTGGTAAAAAATTCCCCATCGCAAATTGGACATGGAATGTTGTAAGCCGCATACATGTGTACATTCACTAAAACCTAAAAAGGACTCAGATAAAATGAGTCATGAGTCTGCTGAATATATATCTTTCTCTTTGTAGGAGTCAGACTTCCACATTCAGGTATTTAACTAAGTGAAATGGCTCAACAAATGGAGCAAATGAAGGAAGGAGAAATCTCCCATATGCAACCCAATTTTGGAAATACCAGATGTTCGTAACTGATGAGCTCTCCCTTTGCTCCTACTCCTTGTTTCATTCCCAACTGGTGAAGGACAGAGAGGAGTTCCTCCTCAAAAAAGGAACCCCTAAAACACTCAGGGCTTCAAGCCTATCAAAACCAGTCCTTTCTTAGTCTCCTCCACAAGAAAAGAGGGTCCTACAGGAAACACCCCTACAGGGGACAATCCAAGCAGTAACCAGTTGTTCTCCTGTGGCAAGGGGAACTTGAACAACAGAGGTAACAAAGGTATATTTTTGACCTCATCCAAGGGCAGAGGGCATGGATACCCCTCTTCTCAATGACTAGTCAACCTGAACTAATCGACCAGTAGTATTTTGCCTCCATTCATCCAGGTATCAGGTATCAGGTATCCATGTGCTTAATCTCCGATACTCGCGGATTCTAAGGCACACCATCCAATCATAATGTAAGAATCATATGTCGAAAACCATAGCAATGTCGTCACCAGGGGATCATCGGTGTTCGGTAGCGACAGAAAGCTAAGGAGGGAAAGACTTCTGAAACAAGTAGGTTTTAAGTCGCCTTTTGAAACATGATAGCATTGGAGCAGTTCGAATTTCCAGAGGCAAATCATTGGCAAAGACTGGCTAAAAGAAAAGTGCTCAAATAACGTGTTAAACATTATTACCAATGGCTATGTTTTACCATTCAGCACGAAGCGAAAATTAGCCAGACTTCTGATTCTCTCAGGATACAAGGCCCATCAGACCTAGTTCTGGCTTCTGATATCCAGTGTCTCCTAAACAAAAACACAATTGAAAGGGTAGAAAACACAAAGTATCTTGGATTTTACATTTGAAGTCCATCAGGGCCTTTCTGGTTCCATGGGAGTGTGTTTCATCATAGACTTCTTGATGACTATCTCCATATCCCAATCCATCTATCATCCAGAAAGTACCTTCAGTTCAGCCACAGGTCTCAAATTTAACAATTCACCTCTCTTGCTTTTGACCATGCAATCGAACTTTACAACTTTAGAACTTTACAATGACAGAAAAGGAAATGAAGCTCATGGTCCTCTCCATAGGCATCATAATTCACCATTACCTAGACAATTGCCTTATCACTACCCTGTCTCAGGAAGAGGCACAACTAAACACTCATGGTGGACCTTACCCAGTCCTTAGATAGGGTAATCCACCAAGAGAAGTCCAAACTCAAACCCACTCAGGTGTTTTCATTTGTGGGCTACGATTACTATCTAGATACAGCCCTTGTAAAACCCATAATAGACAGGTTGGGCAAACTTCAGGATTTGATCCTAAAAATCAAGTCAAAGCATACTTTGACTGCAAGATGTTTGATGTCACTAATTGGGTTGCTCGCCTTGATGGAGGGAATGGTCCCAGAGGGTCGTATTGATATGAAACCCTTTCAGCCTCATCTCAAGGAACACTGGCGATTGCCTCAGATGCTGGACACCCTCCTTCCTTGGTCAGAGATCAAATCAGTTTACCTAGAATGGTGGTAAATATCCTAATCTTTACCAAGGCCTCAATTTTTTTTCGTTGGTTGGGGCGCTCACTTAGAGCAAGAAAAAGTTATAGTTCTATGGTCAGACAGAGGTAAATTTTCCACATAAATGTTGTAGAACTGAAAGCATTCTTCCTGGCCCTGAATAGGTTCAAGAACAGGTGTCAGAATCAGACTGTGTTGGTAGTGACAGAAAACTTAACAGTGGTAGCTTACATAAACAAGAAAGGAGGAACCCAGTCAGCAGACATGTGTGCCCTCCTGTGAAGAATCATGACCATGATCACTACAGAATTATTCGACAGGCCAGGGACATTCCAAGGTGCCTGAATGTGATGGCCAGCACACTGTCCATGTCAAATCAGATCCAATCAACAGAATGGTGACTCCATCCTCAGGTGTTCAAACAGATCTGTCATCCGTGGTGCATTCCCGATGTGGATCTTATACCACTAGTCTGAACCACAAGCTCCCTCTGTACATGTCTCAAGTCCCAGACCAAAATGCATGAAACATAGATGCTCTGAACATAAACTGGTCAGGTCTCATGGCCTATGCATACCCTCCCACGGCTCTCCATCATGCAGTGATCCAAAAAATCAGGCAATGTCATTGCCAAATCATACTAATAGCCCTAGACTGGCCAGGGATGCCCTGGTTTTGGGACCTAGTGCAGCTCTCAACAGAGATCCCACTCCTACTACCAATGTCCAAAACACTACTCAAACAGCCTCACAATCAGGTCTTTCACAACAACCCTCAATATCTGAACCTACATACCTGATCTCTATGAGTGGACAACTTCAAGAACAAAGCTTCTCTGTGGAAGTGGCAGAGAGAATCCCTCAAAGGTCATAAAAAATGTCAACAAGTCCAAGTGGATCCTTTTTGAAAATAATGCAGAGAAAATTTGGTGGATTTCTACACTCTATCTATAAAACAAGTCTCAGACTTCTTCATGTACCTGTAATAAGATCTAAACAGGGGCCCTTCAACCATTGATGGTTATAGGACGATCATTGTTGACACCTATATTTCTCAAAACTCTGTCCTTAACAGGTTACTTTTCCAGCTTTCACAGGGTTCACCCCAAAGGTTCCAGAAACGTACCTAAATAGAACCTTTCTGTTCTCAACGAGCTCACAAAAGCACCCTTTGGGTATATGAAAGACACAGACCTAAAATATCTTACCCTTAAAACTGCCTTCTTGCTAGCCTTGGCCTCCAGCAAGCACTGCAGCAAAATTCACAAAAACAAAGTCTCCAATTTAGGCCAATGGAAGAAGGTAGCCCTTTTCCTTTCATCAGATTTCATAGCCAAAACAACAACTAGCAAGAGGGGGTTCTCAAACTGTGTCTCTGGTGATTATTCCTGCTTTGACCACCATTGTGGAGAGACAATTCAAAGAAGACAGGACCTTGTGTCCGGTACATGTCTTGAGGTACTATCTGGATCATACCAAAGATCTGAGAGGGTCTCGATCCCTCCTCTTTATGTCCTTCAATAAAGGACATACCCCAGACATCAGACCGACTACTCTCTCTTCTTGGCTAAAACAAAACTATCATCTTATGTTACAAACAAGCAGATCCACAATCCTTGGACTTGGTCCAAGTTAAATCACATGACATCAGGGCTTTTTAGGCCTCTAAAGACTTTTACGGGGGTGGGAGGTTGGTAGATCAAATCATGCAAGCTTGTCACTTGAAGAAACACATTAAGTTCACAAATTTTTACTAAAAAGACCTGATTTGGTCAGATACAATATGTATCTGGGTCCACTAGTAGCAGCTCACCAAGATCCTTCCCCTGAGACTAGTCATCCTTGGAAAGAAACGAGGGCACATCAGCTTCAACCAAGTCTTCCAGAATCTAAAGCCCAAGGTTGGATGTTAAATTGTCATTTTATTGCGTTAATAGATCCTATCCAATGGACAATAGCTTATCCGGTCGGCGCAGACCGGCCCGCCAAATGTCAGAAAAAGACGTCCTGTGTCTCCACTGGCAGGTAGGTCCGTAGTACCAGTGCACTCGCCAGATGGCGTGTCGTACTTCCTTCCTGTCTAGACAGAGTGACGTCATGGCATCTTTTCGTTTGGTGCGTGCCAGTGCACTAGGATTTTTATTCCAAGAAGTTTTCGTCAGTTTTCTTCAGCCATTTTGATTATTCGTCAGTTTTATTTGTTTTCATAATATACCAGGAACATCATGTCTTCTCCTGGCCAGCGCAGAGGGAGTTGTGGACACGCTATGGCAAACTTTGACTCACATGCATTTTGTGCACGCTGTCGTGAGAAGGGTAAGGGTACAGACGATTGTGTTAAGAATCCCCAATCTTCTGATTGCAGGATATGTAATGCCTTCTAGGAGGAACAACGCCTTCAATTATCCACCCCGTCTTATAGACTTAAAATGGAGAAACGGGAGGCAAAGAAACTTGAGGCAACCCCCTCTAAAGACAGTGAAGAGTTAGTAGACCCTTCCAACGTGTCTGTTATCGGACCTGTGGAGAAGCAAGGTACGGCTAAATCTCCAGTTGAAGCCCCTCCACCTGATAAGAAAGCTAAGAAGGACTCTAAGAAAGTCGCTAAGAAAGATAAATCTCCCTCTGCTACTGTTTCAAAACCTCCACAAGCGTCTGCTGATGACAAGATAGCAGATTTGGATAGCAAGTGGTCGGAACGTTTTAACCGCCTAGAGGTGTTACTTATGGCCAAGAACTTTGAACCGACCTTTTCTGCAAATGTGAAAGTGACTCCGACCCATTCACCTCCATCTTCTGTGGACCATCTTCAGACTAAACATGAAGTTCACTGACTACCGACTGACCTATGCCTTCTGATATGGCAGACTCTGGTTCTCCGGCTCTGCATAGATCGAGACAGGACAGTATCTCAAGCCTCTCCTCAGATGCCGGTAGTGACTTGTCGGACAGACCCCCTTTGGATTTATATGCAGAGGAAGGGGAGTTATCTGAGGATCCGGAATAGTCTGTGGTTGACCAGGACCAACCAGTTTCTGAAGAGCAAAACTACCGGGACACTATCCAGGGTATTTGCTCTTATATGATCTGGTCCCATATTCCAGAGGTTGACAACACAACAGCCACATCAGATGACAACCCCTTTGCCGGACCAAAGACTGTTACTCCGGGCAAGGTTTCTGTTAAAATGCCCACTGAAGAGTGGTTGTGTAAGAAACTTGGAAAGCTAAACCTGACCCTAGCTGAGGGCTACCCTTCCCGTGGATCAGAGGCTGCTGACCTGGCTAAGGATGTCTTCCTTCGACCAGCACACTCACAATCAAAGTGGTACGGGCTCCACACCGACCAGAAAACTGATCCTTCAAAAGTTTTAACATGGCATACTAACGCGGCCAGTAGAACAGTAGTTACAGCTGCATTGCCAGATAAACTGGACTTGGTTCTACTCCTCCAGCTTCCCGCAGAATCTCTCAAGAGACATTACGCAGATGGGAGAGGTCGGCCAGAGAGGCCTCAGCCATATGCAATCAGACCGCCAGTTTTAATCGCTGTTTGTTTAGAGTTCAGCAAAATATGAAGGATCAACTCAAGGTGTTGAAAGCAGAACATAAGGGGAAAAGGTCGGCCAAAGTTTCACCTGCTGTTGAAGAACTACATTACTTACTAGACTTCAATGCAAGCATCTCACAGGCAGCTGCCAAATCGATGGAACATTTATCCGACTTTGTGTTCATTACAATGGGGAATTTGACCTTAGTTCACCGAGATGCATATCTCAGTCACCTCAGAACTGGAATTAAACAATTTACTGGCCCGGGACTTAAATCTTTCTTTTGCGATTGCCCGGGCACAGTAGTGGCAAGACGAACAACAGGAAATTTTACATTTAAAATGTCTCTTGTCTGTGTGTGAAGGGTGCTTTGGGCCAGCAGTCGTGTCGGCAACTTGGTTACACATTAATTGTCATTTATAAGACTGCTGGCCCTTGGCAGGTCGTGATGAATATGAGGCACAAGGTCTCCCACCGTCATAAGCTGCTATGTCAATCCTCCGAGGATCAGCTATCTACTGGAGGCATTACATCAGCTTATAGACAAAAATGCAGGGGAACTAGTAAAAACAAGACATCTCTGAGCTTTTTCAACAGACTGTTCTTAGTCCCAAAGCCCAACAACAGGTGGAGACCTATAATTGATCTAAGAAATCTGAATCTCTTCCTCAAGACGAAGAAATTCAAAATGGAGACTCCAGAAACCATCAGGACATCCCTCCAACAGGGGGAGTGGGTCACCTCAATAGACTTCAAGGATGCCTACTTCCCAATACAGGAACAATCCAGAAAATATCTGCGATTTCATGTCCAGGGGAAAACATACCAATTCAAAGCCTTGCCTTTCGGGCTATCAACAGCACCCTTGGAGTTCACTGTAGTAGCAAAGGAGGTGAAACTGATGGCAATACACAAGGGTATAAGGATCCACCAGTACCTAGACGACTGGTTAGTGAGAGCCGGATCTCACCAAGTCTGTCTCCAACACACTTAGGAACTAGTAAAGACATGCCAAAAATTAGGCTGGTTGGTGAATTTGGACAAGTCGGAACTGGAACCCAAACAAACCTTCGATTTTGTAGGTTACCAGTTCGATCTGAAAGCCGGTCGGGTCCGACCTACACCGGACCGATGGCAGAACCTTCAGGAGAAAATTTCAGAGATTCTGTCTCTACCGGCCTAGCCGGTCTGGCAGTTCATGTCCCTGATTGGTCTGCTAACAGCCACAGAAAAGCAAGTTCACCTCGGCCGGCTGCACATGAGGCCCATTCAATGGCACCTTAAAAACAATTGGAGAGTACCGGAATCACTGGAAAAGGTGATCCCAATCCCCAGTTCTTTACACCCTCACCTGAAATGGTGGTTGGGGCAGGACAACGTCCTATCAGGCCAACCACTACACCCAATGAAGCATGCTCTGCAAATCTTTACAGACGCATCAAAAGAAGGGTGGGGCGCTCACTTAAACGAAAGCACTGCAAGAGGGTCATGGTCCCTACCGGAAAGCAAACTGCACATAAACTATCTGGAGTTAAGAGCGGTTATTCTTGCTCTCAGAGAGTTCAAAGACTTCTGTACCCACCAGATAGTATTGGTGGCAACCGACAACACTACAGTTGTCTCTTACATAAACAAGGAAGGAGGCATGAGGTCGGGCCCACTTTGTGCCCTACTAGCAGATCTTGACCTGGTGTACCAAACACCAAGTAACACTCAAAGCCCGACACATCCCAGGCCGTTTGAATGTAGTGGCAGACAAGCTCTCCCGTCTGGGTCAGACCATTCAAACCGAATGGTCCCTCCTGCAAGAAGTTTTTCAGACAATATGTCACAGGTGGCATCAGCCCAGCATAGACTTATTTGCCACGAGGTTCAACAACAAGTTGCCTCAATTTGTGTCACCGATATCAGACCCCCTAGCCACTGCTGTGGACGCTCTCAGTCTACCCTGGGAGGATCTGGACGCCTATGCCTTCCCACCAACAGCCATATTGGGCAAGGTGGTGGAGAAGTTACAGGATTCTCCTTGCAGGAGAATCATTCTAATTACCCCAGGGTGGCCCAACTTGCCTTGGTTCTGGGATCTAGTAGCCATGTCCAGCCAGATCCCCCTCAGCCTACCCAACCTGCCCAACTTGCTGACACAACCTTTCAATCAGACCCCTCACAGAAGTCTGACAAACTTGAACCTCCATGCATGGCTCCTAGAGCCATAGCGATCAAGGAGCAAGGCTTCTCTGAGGCAGTGGCAGCAAGAATTGAAGCTCCTCAGAGGAGATCCACCAGATCAGTCTATGGGGCAAAATGGACCGTTTTTACAAAGTGGTGCAACTCTAATCAGGTGGACTTCAGGGCACCCCCTGTAAAGTCAATTGCTGACTTCCTTTTATACCTCTTTGAGGATAGGAAGCTACAGCCCGGCACCATTGATGGATACAGATCAGCCATAGCTGATAAGTTGGGAAACATCCCCTTCAATATCAGCAAGGATAAAAAATCTCACTCGTCTTTTGGACAGTTTCCATAGAGACAGACCCAAGGGTAGAAGGGGTATCCCTTCCTGGAACCTTTCTCTCGTCTTACACCAACTGACAAAGGCTCCCTTTGAACCAATTAGAGCGGCTTCCTTGAAACATCTAACTTTCAAGACAGTCTTCCTCTTATCCCTGGGGTCAGGCAAACGTAGAAGTGAGATTCATGCTTGGCAAAACAAAAACATTAGACACCAATCTGATTGGTCAAAGGTGTCCCTGTACCCATCCCCCAGCTTTCTTTCTAAGAACCAGCTGGCCAAAGAGGGTCCAGAGAGTGTGGCCCCAGTGGTTATACCAGCCCTGGCCCCCACTCTGGATAGATCCCTCAAGTCTGATAGGTCCCTCTGCCCAGTCAGAGCATTGTGCTACTATTTGGACAGGACCTCAGACCTCAGGCAGAATAAGGAGCTGGTTTTTGTCTCCTTTAAGAAAGGCTTCGACAAAGACATCTTCCCTGCCACTATCTCCTCATGGATCAAACAAACTGTGGTCCTATGCTATGAGCTCTCCGACCAAGAGGCCCACAGACTACATCAGGTCAAAGCCCATGATGTCAGGGCCTTCGCTGCTTCCAAAGCCTTCCAATCAGGAATCTCTTTGGAACAGATTTTGTCAGCCTGCCACTGGAAATCACACAATACCTTCACACAATTTTATCTGAAGGATGTGGCTTGGGCTGATTCAGAGCTCTACCATCTGGGTCCAGTGGTGGCTGCCCAGCAGATCCACCAACAGCCCGGATCTGAGAGGAGATCCGTACACACATGATTTATGTACGCTTGTATATATTGTATATATAGTTAAAAAGCATAAAAAAACCCAAAAAACTCTGACGTGCTTCCTTCGGGAGGTTTATTTTTATTTCTATGGGACTGAACTCGTTCCTCCCTTCCCATACCTCTTAAGAGGTTTGGTAAAAAAGGGGGGGAGGTAAGTCGGTTTGGACCGGCTAACCGGTCTCTGTTGACCGACCAAGGCCTTAAGGGTTTCCTGACCTCAAGGTCAGCCCTGGCTCTAATGAGAAATTTTGTTACTTATATTGTGCATTCAATCAAGTCCCTAGTTGCTTACCCGCCAACCAAGCGGTAGTTATTCAGCTATTGTCCATTGGATAGGATGTATTAACGCAATAAAATTGCAAATTTAATAAGTAAGTTAAATTTTTATAAGTTAATACCCTATCTAATGGACACACAAGACCCTCCCACCGACCCCGCTATCAGCTTACTAGGGGTCTCATAGGTTTAGACAATGAAAAAGATGCCATGACGTCACTCTGTCTAGACAGGAAGGAAGTACGACATGCCATCTGGCCAGTGCACTGGTACTATGGACTGACCTGCCGGTGGAGACACAGGACGTCTTTTTCTGACGTTTGCCGGGCCAGCCTGCGCCGACCGGATAAGCTATTGACCATTGGATAGGGTATTAACTTATAAAAATTTAATTTACTTATTAAATTTACAATTTTATTAGTTATCGATATATGTTGTATCATTTGTGTCTCTAAGTGACAGTCATAATCTCATTAGAAAAAAAAACAAAATAAGTCTGTATTTCTTATCAGTATTGACTATACTATTTGATGAGGTTCTTCAAGCCATCGGCTTGTATTTATGGATGGTGAAGCCCTTTGGACAGGCTGCACTTTTTCCTTTATAAATCCAGATAACCAGACAGTACTTGTGCTGTCTCTTATTAGAGTATTTAAAGTTTTTTGTTGGCTTCTTACAGTACCCAGTTTTTAACACGGGCACTGTAAGTTGGACTCTGGCTGGTAATTGTAACATATTTAATTTAATTCAAATCCAAGAAAACTTTGACAGAAATATTTCCAGTATTAGCTATAATCCCTCTGCCTAGCAGTTGGATTCAGCATTCAGTTCCACATGTAAGCTAGTGTAGCACAATAAAGCTGAAAATTTTAATTACTTAAATGTGGATTTTATGTGATACGAGCTTACAATATGGAACTGAAGAGAGTTCCCCCTGTCACCCCTCTGTATTAAAGCTAGTGGGATAAGAAATCATGTGGTATTTCACCATCCGGGTCACCTCAGTGTTGAAGGCATCAGGCCAGTATGAGTCCATTTTTCTTGAACGTTTGCCATGATGCCTGTGGAAGTCAGGGGAAGCATTCAATTCCACATGGTAGGCTTATAGCTTATAAAAGCTACATTTAAGTAATTAAAATTTTCAATTTTAAGGTGACCTTAAAATCCAATGTATAAAATAATTATATTGACTTTATTATTTTTTATTATTTTTACAGACGGTATGCAAATAAATTAGATATTAAATTAATGCATATGCACTTAAAATTTATTGTTCACATTTGAAATATTTGTTAAGTTGTTTAAGTAATTAGTCTTTATAACTTCTTTTTTAATTACATGAAAATGGCTATCAAATATTGTTATTTTTTTAATCTAAAATTATTTTTTGAAGATATCCTTGGCCCTGCACCAAATAATTTGTTTTAATTATTACAGCAAGTTTATGCCATTTTTCTACTTATATATTTAATTAAGATCACCATTATTAAATCATTAATTAAACTAATTACTAAACTGTTAAAAACGTGACTTTAAAGTTAAATGACGTTGAAGAAAATGGTTTTTCATGTTATATTAATTATATAATTTGTCAGTATTTCCATGTCACTAAAGCAAAAGTTAAACTGAAACCCAAACTTGCAAACAACCTTTTCTGAAATCACAATATATATAATAGATTGATTTTCAGATAGAGCAAATATAGGGATTCATGAACAGTGCTTGCATAAAATCAATAGTGAGAAACCAAAGCAGATTACTGCATTTCATTATTCAGGTAACACTCCTTGTGTTATTGGCTATGATATACTTGGGGAGTTACATAAGATAAGGAATAATTCATTAACACAAATAACTGGAAACAAGAAGACACTCCTTTTTGAATGAGTAAGTATTTAGCTTATTCATAGTCCAAAATATGTTTTTATACAATCTACACCGGTGTATTGGAAACTGGACAAATACTAAACAATATCAAGATTTATAAAGTGTCATTTAATGCAAATCTAGAACATGCATAACTTAACTATATAATAATACACAATCATTGCACTACGGGATTTTGTTATATTTGTTGATCTTCGGTGTTTGTCTAAAGATCTATCAGTGGATGTAACTGTTTGTGAGAGGTTAGACAGAAGTTGTTTACCTTTTGGTGTAGATCCATTTGTCCAGTTTTTAAACCATATTTCATGCTCTTGACATCTGTTTATTTTATTAACAATATCCAATAATTTCACGAGTTCACAATTATTATTGACGTCAAAATTAAATATTTCATATTTTGGTTAATCCTTTCACTTGTTACATATTTAGTGTTCATGATAATTTTATTTATTTTAATATTTTATAGTTCTTCATTATTGCAAATTTATTCAAGTTCTGTACATTGGTCAATCCGTCTGTCAGTCCTGCTCAGTGATAGTTATTGCTGATCAAGGAGGGTGTTGTCTCGACTGTTGGTAGCATGAGTTATTCTCATTGGATGAGACATTGTCTGGGATAGTAATGATATCGTGCATGGGATGTTTTGTAAATAATGTATTGATAGAAATTTTAGATTTTATAAAAAATCTGCTTATATTATTTGGTTTATCAGGTCATGACATTACCAATGGCATTATATTATACACAAAGTGTGATCATACACTGATAGATTCATATATTGTAGTGGCAAGGAAGAAATTATTGATTGGTTCTGCTGTGTGTAATAATTAGCACAAATTTGGACTTTATGCTTAAAGCTAGTAAATTAGGGAACACAGCTTTCTCTTTCTCTATCAGCCCACTCAATGAGTATGTTTAATCTCTCTCAGACATCACAAGAGTGATATAGCCAATCATGAAAATACAAGCCTATAAACAAAGTTTATTTGTTAGCTACTCACAGTTTTCCAACATGGCAGATTAGGATTAACATCTGGACTAGCAACATCAAAAATTCTATTTAGATAAATCTATGATGTGCACAGTGCAGCATCAGTTGCCTCCTTCAGAAAAAGGCTTACAACTTACCTGTTTGCAAAAGCCTATCCGCCATAGCCTCCCCTGTCACACTGTGTCTCCTTGGTATGACCTGGCTATGTCTTATGATTAATGTTAACTGCCTTGCCTTATGTTCAGTTGTGCATCAATGATGGAGATTAAGTACTATAAAATCCACATTCGATTAGATTAGAAACTTTATGCATTTAGAACCACATAAATTTATTCTTTAACATTTAGAATCTCTATTGTTTTAATTAATTAATTGGAAAATAATAAGCTTGTAATTGAACATTTATAAGTATATTTAAATTGGATGTTTATAGCATTTCAGTAACTAGTTAATGAAGAATAAATTCAAGTATGAAATAACAATTTGTAGTAAAATAGAAGTGACAATTAGGTGAACTGTTATCGTGTGAGTAAAACCATATCTACAACAGATGAATGAAAGGCAAAAAAGATGCCCAGAACTATTTTTAGTATGTTCATTGTCAATCCATGCACTATATCAAGATCTAGTTGTCCAATCTCAACATCAGTGTTGGATCAGGCAACTAAATGCTACTCCTCTCTTAAATCCGTCATCTTTAATCTATCTTGACCCTACCATCTCAGAAGGTTGTAAAGTTAGCCAAGCGAACTTTGAACTTTACCAAAATTGTTGAAATTAACAAATTAAATTAGGTTTTAAAAATGGCATAACACATGCTTTCATAAATGCTGGGAATCAGGATTTGACGCACAAACAGTAATGCATTATAAAAAAGACACTGGATTATATTTAATGGATTTTATATCACATAGACAATACTCAAACCAAGCATCCATTCTTGATGTCTTTTAAGGACAAAGCCAAGTGGTGGTTTTGGTCGAAATATCCGAAAATTGAATCTGTATAATCAAAAAGAACCATCTACAAGACCAAGTGGGTCCTTTTTGAAAAATAATGCAGAAAAAATTTGGTCTACACTCTATACTACATAAAACAAGACTCAGACTTCTTCATTTCTTCATGTATGTGCAAAAAGATCTAAACAGGCCCCCATCAACCATTGATGGTTATAGGACGGCATTTGTTGACACCTTAGGCCCAGCTTGCCTCAATATCTCTCAAAGCTTGGACCTTAACAGGTTACTTTCTAGTTTTCACAGGGGTTAACCCAAAAGTTCTAGAAACTTACCTAAATAGAACCTTTCTAGTGTTTTCAATGAGCTCAAGAAAGCACTCTTTGAGACTATGGAAAACACAGACCTAAAACATCTCATTTTTAAAATTTTAGATTTTATAAAAAATCTGCTTATATTATTTGGTTTATCAGGTCATGACATTACCAATGGCATTATATTATACACAAAGTGTGATCATACACTGATAGATTCATATATTGTAGTGGCAAGGAAGAAATTATTGATTGGTTCTGCTGTGTGTAATAATTAGCACAAATTTGGACTTTATGCTTAAAGCTAGTAAATTAGGGAACACAGCTTTCTCTTTCTCTATCAGCCCACTCAATGAGTATGTTTAATCTCTCTCAGACATCACAAGAGTGATATAGCCAATCATGAAAATACAAGCCTATAAACAAAGTTTATTTGTTAGCTACTCACAGTTTTCCAACATGGCAGATTAGGATTAACATCTGGACTAGCAACATCAAAAATTCTATTTAGATAAATCTATGATGTGCACAGTGCAGCATCAGTTGCCTCCTTCAGAAAAAGGCTTACAACTTACCTGTTTGCAAAAGCCTATCCGCCATAGCCTCCCCTGTCACACTGTGTCTCCTTGGTATGACCTGGCTATGTCTTATGATTAATGTTAACTGCCTTGCCTTATGTTCAGTTGTGCATCAATGATGGAGATTAAGTACTATAAAATCCACATTCGATTAGATTAGAAACTTTATGCATTTAGAACCACATAAATTTATTCTTTAACATTTAGAATCTCTATTGTTTTAATTAATTAATTGGAAAATAATAAGCTTGTAATTGAACATTTATAAGTATATTTAAATTGGATGTTTATAGCATTTCAGTAACTAGTTAATGAAGAATAAATTCAAGTATGAAATAACAATTTGTAGTAAAATAGAAGTGACAATTAGGTGAACTGTTATCGTGTGAGTAAAACCATATCTACAACAGATGAATGAAAGGCAAAAAAGATGCCCAGAACTATTTTTAGTATGTTCATTGTCAATCCATGCACTATATCAAGATCTAGTTGTCCAATCTCAACATCAGTGTTGGATCAGGCAACTAAATGCTACTCCTCTCTTAAATCCGTCATCTTTAATCTATCTTGACCCTACCATCTCAGAAGGTTGTAAAGTTAGCCAAGCGAACTTTGAACTTTACCAAAATTGTTGAAATTAACAAATTAAATTAGGTTTTAAAAATGGCATAACACATGCTTTCATAAATGCTGGGAATCAGGATTTGACGCACAAACAGTAATGCATTATAAAAAAGACACTGGATTATATTTAATGGATTTTATATCACATAGACAATACTCAAACCAAGCATCCATTCTTGATGTCTTTTAAGGACAAAGCCAAGTGGTGGTTTCGGTCGAAATATCCGAAAATTGAATCTGTATAATCAAAAAGAACCATCTACAAGACCAAGTGGGTCCTTTTTGAAAAATAATGCAGAAAAAATTTGGTCTACACTCTATACTACATAAAACAAGACTCAGACTTCTTCATTTCTTCATGTATGTGCAAAAAGATCTAAACAGGCCCCCATCAACCATTGATGGTTATAGGACGGCATTTGTTGACACCTTAGGCCCAGCTTGCCTCAATATCTCTCAAAGCTTGGACCTTAACAGGTTACTTTCTAGTTTTCACAGGGGTTAACCCAAAAGTTCTAGAAACTTACCTAAATAGAACCTTTCTAGTGTTTTCAATGAGCTCAAGAAAGCACTCTTTGAGACTATGGAAAACACAGACCTAAAACATCTCACCCTTAAAACTACTTTCTTGCTAGTGTTGGCCTCCAGCACGCACCACAGCAAAATCCAAACCTGGGTTAAAAACAAAGTCTCTAATTTATGCCAATGGAAGAATGTAGCCCTTTTCCTTTCATCAGATTTCATAGCCAAAAAACAACTAGCAAGAGCTGGTTCTCAAACTGTATCTCTGGTGGTTATTCATGCTTTGACTACCATTGTGGATAGACAATTCTGGGTTAAACAAAACTATCATCATATGTTACAATCAAACAGATGAACAATCCTTGGACTTAGCCCAAGTTAAAGCACATGATATCAGGGCTTTTGGGGCCTCTAAAGGCTTTTGCGTGGTGGTGGGGGGTTTGGTAGATGAAATCATGCAAGTTTGTCACTTGAAGGCATGAAATAAGTTCACAAATTTTTATGCAAAAGATCTGACTTGGTCAGATAAGGACAACAATATGCATCTGGATCCACTAGTAGCAGCTCAGCAAGTCCTGGACCCTTCTTAGACTAGCCATCCTCGCAAAGAAAGAAATGTGGGCACAACAGCTGCAATCAAGTCTTCCAGAGTCTAAAGCTCAGGGTCGGCAGGTGTAGGTTTACCTACTCAGCATATCTGGTAAGATCTAAATCATCTTTTTATTAGCAATCGATCTATGTTGTAACATTTGTGTCTCAAAGTGACAGTCATAATCTCATTAGAAAAAAAAACTCAAAATAAATCTATAAAGTCTTAAAGCCCAGGGTCGGAAGGTGTACGTTCACCTACTCAGGATATATGGTAAAATCTAAATTATCTTTTTGTTAGTGATCGATGTACGTTGTATCATTTGTGTTTCAAGGTGACAGTCATAATCGCATTAGAAAAAAACACACAAAAAATCTATATTTCTTATCTGTATTGACATTACTATTTAATGAGGTTCTCCAAGCCAGGGGATGGTGAAGCCCTTTGGGCTACAACCAATCAAAGTGAGAACAGACTGCACTTCTTGCTTTATAAATCCAGATAACCAGACAGTACTTGTACTGTCTCTTGTTTGAGAATTTAAAGCTTTTTTGGTTTCTTACAGTACCCAGTTTTTAAATGGGGCACTGTAAGTGGGACTTGGGCTGGTAATTCTAGCATATTTAAGTTAATTCAAATCCAAGAAAAATTGACAGAAATATATTCAGTCTCAGCTGTAATCCCTCCACCTAGCAGCTGGACTCAGCATTCAGTTCCACATGGTAAGCTATTGTAGCATAATAAAACTGAAAATTTTCATTACTTAAATGTGGCTTTAAATGTAAGCTACAAGCTTACAATATGGAACTGAAGAGTCCCACCCTGCCCCCTTGCTGTATTACATCTGGGGGTAGGAAATCTTTTGGTATTTCACCATCTGGGTCACCTCAGTGTTGAAGGCATCAGACCAGTATTAGTTAATTTTTCTTGGAATTTCGACTCAAGGAATTTTGTCTCAAAAATCACTGAATGAGCAAATTTCATTTAGGCCATCCAGGTGTAGATGGGAAATAACACAACTCAAATAAAAATAACTCAAATTGAATGCCAACAAAACTGAATTTATTTTGATTGGTAATGATGAAACCGGAAATTCTTGAAGTCATTATTCACTTTAGGTCTCCTTGGAAATATCATGGAACCAACTGAACCAGTAAAAACTTTGTGTCACCCTGGAAGTTGAAAACTCAATGCACAGACATGTGGCTAGTTTATGTTGTGTATGCTACTACCATCTCTTAGAACTGCAAAGGGTTTGTTAATATCCATTCCATGAAATGGCTAAAAAGTGGCAAATGCCGTGACTAGCAGCCATCTGGACTACTGCAACTCTGTTTACCATACAAAAAGACAAATATTAGTAGACTTCAATGAATTCAAAACTTAGCAAAATTCAGCCATGTGATACCTATCCTACACAAACTGCACTGGCTCCCCATTCAGTACCGTATACTGTTTAAATACATCATTACCTATGAAAAGATAAACTTTAAACAAACCCCATATTTATCCTTTTTAATTAAGTGTAGAGGGCAACCGCCTCTTGGTTTCCTCAACCAGACTTTATAAACACATGGGGATTCATAGTTGCTGCTCCTACATAATGAAACAAATGCCCTAAGGCAATCAGAACTCAGGATGATATAAATGGATTTAAACAACAGTTGAAAATCTACCTATTTAGATTAGCTTACTCACCACCATAGTCCTCCCCTGTCGGATGCTAGGGACAAATTAATATATGGTGGTTGGTCCAACCATCAGTGATAGGCCAAGAACTTGCAAAGTTTTGCAAGAAACAATTGTCTGAGTGGTAAGGCCAGCTTTAAGTCCACTTCTAAGGATTGCCTGAAATTAGTGGCTTCCTATTTCAGGTGGTGATGTATGCACTCTTCAGTGAGGTCGAAAAGTGCAGGGGTATCTTTTATCTTTCCGTTGGTGGACCCATGGCAAAATCAAGGGATTTTGTGGCTTCCCTCTTTGCTTGGATGGTAATATGGAGCGTAAGGTGCTGGCTCTATGGACGTCCCTGGTACTGGGATAAGATGTTCCTGATGTGTCCTTTTATGTCTGCAAGTCATAATGAAAATGAAAATTTTCAACTCTATAATAAAGAAAAGGGCCCTAAGCCTCTTTAGGAAGTGTCTTTGATGTGTAGCTCGCATCTTTGCAATAAGAAATTATAACTAACTACAGCATCTATGGTTTATGTAGCTTTGCTTGGAACATGACTGGCTATTCTGACTCCACAAATTTATCAGTCGGAGTGAGTATGGGCACTTCCCCAGTCTTATAGCATTGTCACAACATCTTATCATGCCAACTACAACTTGTCAGTTTGGCCCCTACAGCTTGTCTTAATATTTTCATATTTGATCAGGCAGAAAAAGAGCCCGACTCCAAGTCAGGTAGAAAGGTTGATCCAGACAAGCTGGGATGTAGCATGTCCTGTCATGGTGGTTGAGCCAACCCTGGTCCTGAGTCATAATTTGCCTTCGCGACTCCAGAGTCAGAAAAAAATTCTTTCATTTGTTGACACTTTTTTATAGCGAAATAATAGCTATTCAAAGTAATATGGTATATCTTTATTAGCTGATTGCTTATGAACACGTTTATAAAGTATCATAAGGTTACAGGATTTTATAGTGTCCAACTAATAATTATTAACTTATTTTTTAATTTTTTTAAATTTCTTGTCTCCAGTCACAAAGAAACAACAGGTGATAGTACACGTTTATATGTTTAATAACAAGAGAAAAATTATTGCAAAGTTTTCAAGATTAAAACCATACATTATGATCAGTCTGATTTATAATTTTGTAACATATGGTTATAATAATGTAATACATTCAGCAATTGAAGCATTTAACCCCCGTTGAATTAAGAAAGTTTTCTAATTTCAAAAAAGTATTAATTATTTAATTTTTTAAACATTTTATCTGCTGTCCAAATATAATTATTGTGGTGTGGCATGTTGGACAATAAATAGTTTGATAAGAAACAATAAGTGTGTTTAGTTTATTAAGTGTGACTGATACGGCCTGGAAGGGGCCTATCTGATCAGTTTACAACCACCTTAAGCTATGGTTTAGTAATTCCTGTAGAGGTAGCAACACCAATCAGATGACAGAATACATTTGAATGGCTTTAGCGGCATTATAGGGGTTTTCATTTTCAAATTAAAGATTGATGGATAAACATCTTAAGAAATATTGGATTTTAAAACTGTTGGTTTTAAACCGTTTTAGTTAGTATTGTTACTTGTGCGATTAATATGCCTTCTACAAGAAGAAAATCTCCATTATCCACAGGAAAGAAAAAATCTTTATCTTCAACATCAGTGCGAAGTGCTATGAAACACAAGAAGAACAAAACAGGAAAGTCCTCAGGGGATTCTGATGGATCTTACTTACAGGTCGGATCCGGCCATGCAACAATCAGTGCAAATCAGACGGATCTTTCGCATCAGGCCACTTCTTCTACAGCACCAGATACAAACCAGGCCATTTTGACCGTATTGAATCGCCTAGAAGCCGCCAATCAGGACTTATCTCGCAGAATGGCGCGTATAGAACAGCAAGGTAACAAAAATTCCACACCTTTAGCATCCCCCAGACATAGGGACACTGTCAACTTTAACCTACCCCCCGGCCCTTCTGACCGGATGGGCGAGTCGTCCCCCATGGTCCACCCGAGGGTTAACACTCTTCCTTCTCATACAGCCACAAGGGAGGGTATTAGTGACGCGCAGAACCGCCCTGTTCTGCCACAATCCGCCTGGAAAAATGAAGACAAAGTCATGAAGCAGAATTCCATACGAGTTGACTCTATCACATGGACATGTGTGCATGGGTTATTTACATAAATGTTAGACAAATCCTAAACTAAATGTTTTTTTATATTCACTGGTGCAACTAAGTATGTATAAGATTTTTCTGGTAAATGTGGACTTATGTTCCTTATAAGTATTGAAACAAAGTGCTGGATAACAATTGTAAAACCTCTCTAATTAGACATTTTTAAAACAATATATCACTCATGAAAAGAAAGAAATATAATTTATTTGTTCGGTATTTATACAATATTGTTTACCCCAGCCATAATAAATATTTGTTAGTATATATCATCCAAAAAGTTTTCCTGTTGCAAAGACAGGAAACTTAATGCTGTGAAAAACACAACCCTTGGGTTTCTAAATAAATTCAAAAGAAAATCGATTAAGTTAATGGGTTTAAGTGATAAGAAATTTTGAAAAGATTTGCAAAGTTTATATGCACAATATGGGAACTAGAAAACAATAAACAATATATACTCAGCTATTATTATTATTAGCTGAGCATGCATTACCAGTAGATTATCAATGCAGAATCGAGTATTTTAAAACACAGTATTTTATTGCTAGCCAGTCCTCGTTCCAATTATCAGTGACAAGCCTCGGGCACTAATGGATGTGTCAGGCCAATAATCATTGATGGCTGTCCATTTCTACAGCATATTACCCTATAAAATTACATTATTGTACTATTATTCTACTGTATTTGATAAAGTTTAGTTGTACATCATATTCAGTAGACTCTCACATTTGTTACTTGCTTAAGTTCTATTAATTATGAGGTTCAGATACCTTGATTTGGGACTACGATAATGTAATAATAAATTTTTAACTTGCCTTTGCAGCTAGTTCATAAACCTTTTAGGATCTTATTTTGTCTGCTTATGTGGTTGCATTTAAATTGATTTCACAAGTGTGAAGAAATTTAAAAATAAAATTTGAAGTTTTAATATTTTACATTCCTTTAACACTGACTCATTCACTGTTTCATTAGAGGTGTAGCACTATGATTATTACTTTATGTACTAAAATACCTAGCTTTGTGTAAAAGTATGAAACTAAAGTGTGAATTGGTGTTACTACTAACACTAATCCCAGAAAATATATTCATATATGAAACTTTATTGTTCATGTGAAGTATTGCCTATTTCATGGATAAAATAATTTTTATTTTATTATAACGTCAATTTTATACCATATTTTCTCCATATATATATATAATTTAAATCAATATTACTAAATAATTAATTTATAAAAGTGACCTTAGAGTTAAATGAACAAAATATTTTGTTTGTTGTTTTAATTTTGCTTGCCAGTCTTCCAGTGTTACTAGAATAAATAAAATAATTCTGTTCTATACAAAAACGAAAGTTTCACTGAAAATGCAACCTCCCAAACAACATTTTCTAAAATCACAAGTATATTTTCTCAGATTGATTTTCAGCTAGAGCAAACATAAGGTTCAATAAACAGTGCCTGCGACGATATCATTAGGAAAAACCAGACCAGGCTATTGAATTTAGCTTATCCAAGTGACACTCCGTATTATGTGTTGTTGATAAGCATATACTTGTGGAGTTACACAAGAAAAGTAATAATTCATGAACACATATAACTGGGTATAAGGACAGATGCACCTTGAATGAGTAAGTATACAGTTTATAAGTGCTCAGACATATGCCTTCATACAATTTACACAAGTATTGGGAGATGGACATATATTAAACAATATTAAAGTTTATAAAATTCCCATGAAACAATTTACAGCGTATTGAACTTGGTACACCAGTTTTCACCAAAATGGACAATCTTTATAAAAATATAAACAGTCTTTCACTAACATGATGCTTATGTTTAGTTTAAATCAGCATTCAGAAAGTTCAGACAATTTTTTTTATATTTAACTCTCGTTACTTATGAATGCAGCATACTTGCTTTATTGTCTTAAACTTAATAATGTAATTAAAAGCATTTCAGTATCAGTATATCTTATTGAATTGTCCATTTTTTACTGAAATTTTGTACTAATACATCAACATTTTTTACATTTTGAACTGAGGTATTTAAAATAACAAAGTGGTTGTTAATAGTTCTTATTCAGAATGGAAAAGACCTGAAATGCATGGAGCACAAAAAAACGTTTCTTGCCCGCTTTTTTTTAAAATCGTCAAATTATGTCTTCACTTACATGTTTATATGTTTTAGAACAAGAAAAAGGTGATTTCAAATTTTTCAAGATTACAACCATACATTCTGATCATTTGATTATAATTTTGTAATATATGGTTATAATAATGTAATACACTCAGAAATTGAAGCATTTAACCCCAGTTGAATTAAGGAAGATTTCTAACTACAAAAAAGTATTAATTATTTAACTTTTTAAAAAATTATCTGCTGTCCAAATATAATTATTATTGTGGTATTGCATGTTTTACAACAAATGGTGTGATAGAAACAATAAGTGTGTTTAGTTTATTAAGTTGTTAGAAAAAACACAGGTTCAGTAGTGAGTGTATTTAAAGATTTTGAGTTGTTTTCCCTGTGTATTCTATATTGTGATTAATAAATATAGGACACATGTTTCCTATACACAGATAGCATATGAGATTAGCACCAACCATAGCAGTGTCTGTTCAACACAACATGAACAGCATTTTCAGCATGACGTAGATTTTTTTAAATGTTTGAAAACATGATACAAGTTCTAACTTGCTAAATTAAAATGTACACAGTGGGGACAGGGAGGGGTTAGCTTTACAGAGTGTTACAATTTAAAACGTGCACTACCCTTATGCAAGGCATAGTTATGGAACAATAAAGACAAGCCGTGAAGCAGAATTTCCATATGAGTTGACTCGACCACATGGACATGTGTGCATAATCCATTTACATAAATGTCAGACAAATCCTGAGCTAAAAGTTCAAATTTTTATATTCACTGGTGCAACTAAGCATGGACATATTTCTTTCGATAAATGTGGACTTCTGTTACTTATATGTTTTGAAACAAAGTGGTGAATAACAATAGTAAATCCTCCCTCATTAGACATTTTAAAAAATAATATATCACTCATGAAAACAAAAAATATAATACCTTTGTTTGGCATTGTTACAATATTGTTTACCTCATTCATAATATATATTTTGTTGGCATATGGCATCCAAGAAGTTTTCCTGTTGCAAAGATTTTCCATTGAGGGAGAAATAACAACCTGAAAATTAATGCAGTGCAAAAGTCAACCCTTAGGTTTCCAATTTAATTCAATAGAAAATCGATTAGGTTAATGTGTTTAAGTGACAAGAAATTTTGAAAAGCTTTGCAAAATTTATATGCACAATATAGGAAATAGAAAACGATAAACAATATATACTCAGCTATTATTCAACTGTATTTGATCAAGTTTATTTGTACATTATATTCAGTAGACTCTCACTTACCTCAACTGCTTGAGTTCTAATAATTATGAGGTTCAGATACCTTGGTGTGGGACTAAGATAATGTAATAAGTAATTTTTAACTTACATTTGTGGCTGGCTGATAGCATTGTTGGTCTTATTGTCTGCTTATTTTGTTGCATTAAAGTTGGTGCAGCAATTATGAAAAAAATAAGATTAAATTTGAAGATTTAATATTTTGTATTCTTTCAGTAAATATACAGATTCATTTACTGTTTTATTATGGGTCTAGCACTATGATTATCACTTTCTGTAGAAAATAACTAGCATTGTGTAATATATGAAAGTAAAATGTCAAGTTGTGTTTATGCTGAAAATAAAGGCAGAACTTACTTTTTATGTACAGTATTGCCCACTTCATGAAATGGGCAACCTCATTTCTGCCTATTTCATGAACTGGGGATGCAAATACTGGATGAATTCCCGATTTCACCAAATGTACGAAATGTGCCATTTTGTGGATTGGATGTAGCATAAAAATCACATTTTATGCACCAGACTGGTTAATGTAAAATATATCTACATATTTGTGTTTCTGTCTTCATTGATCAGTTCCACATACATTTTTGGGGTAAAGTATATATGTGTTTAATCGATTCCTAATGAATCAATTACACTTCAGTAAACATGCTTAATGCAAACATGATTGTCACCATGTAATACACAACTGTCACACAACTGGCAATATTTCCAGTGATTACAGACAGTATGCAAATAGATTAGATATTAAATCAATGAATATACACTTAAAATATGTTGTTCATATTTGAAATATTTGAAATTATTCAATATTACTTCTATTTTAATTCCATGACAGTGGTTATCTTGTATATCAAACCTTGTCCTTTATTGCTACATTATTGTCATTGAATTATTTTTCAAAAGTAAAATTTTAAACCTATATCCCCAAAAAAGTTTATACCATATTTTCTACTTATATATTTAATGTAAAGTAATATTATTTAACTATGGCCATAGAGTTAAGTAACTCTGAATAAAATAATTTTGTTTGTTGTTTTAATTTGATACTTGTCAGTATTTTCATGTCACTAACATAAATAAAATATTCTGCTTTATATAAGATCAAAAGTTACACTGAAACCGAAACTCTCAAAGAACATTTTCTGAAATCACAGTATATATTTTAGATTGATTTTCAGCTAGAGCAAATATAGAGATTAATGAACAGTGCTTGCATAAAATCAATAGTAAGAAACCAAAACAAATTATTGCATTTAGTTATTTAGGTAACACTCCTTGTATTATTGACAAGGTTATACTTGGGGTATTACATAAGATAAAAAATAATTCATTAACACAAATAACTGGAAACAAGAACAAACTCCTTTTAAATGAGTAAGTATTTAGTTTATCCATGCTCCGAAATATATATTTTTGTACAGTTTACACAAATATATTGGAATTTGGACAAATACTAAATAATACCAAAATTTATGAAGTGCAATAAATACCAATCCAGAACATGCATAACTTGGTACACAGATTGTCAAATTGTGTATTGTGTATATGTTACGCCCAATCCACGAAATTGCCAATTTCGTGAAATAGGCAAGAATTTTGCCCATTTCATGAAATAGGCAACTGACTTGCCCATTTCGTGAAATAGGCAATTTGTTCAATTATGGCCTGCCCATTTCATGAAACAGGCAATCTTATGTATGAAAATATAATTTCCATGCATAGAACAACAAAAGTCTTTGCCAATATCTTTAAGAAACTTCCTATTGTGTATAGAAGTTTTACAAATATGTAACAAATATTGAAACTGTTATTTCAAAAGAAAAAGGTAACTAAATTGTGTTTTTCTGTCTCAATATGTTAAAGTTTTGTTTGATAGTCATATGAATGTAACTAAATTATTACACAGTTAAAAGTAGCATTAATAAAATATCTACTTTGAACAGTAACTTATTTACACAATTTACAACTTTAAAATATTTATGTCACAAAAATATGAAATAAAAGGGTCCATTGTTCAATGTACATTCTTTAGTCTTAGACCAAAAGCTAAACTGTAAATTGTGTGTCCTAATTAATGAAATGCATTGGAATGGCCTCTTTCAGTAAGATTAGCATTCTTTTTGTATGGGTTCAAACCTATAAGTATTGTGAATTGCAATTAACCATTGGGCCCTCTACAAACACAGGGCCGGAGGTGTGGTTACAATTGGATTATGTGGTTACAAAGGTTTAACACAAATTTTGTGACAATGTGGATAAATAACAAGACAATATGCTATGACTTGTAAATCATAATCACTGAAGATGGCATTCATTTACTATAAGTATAGTATAAAATCTATTTGATGTTTGAGTTGAAGAAAGATGTTTTTATTTGAATAACTAATGTCTAATTGTGTGAAATATATTTTGTGTCAATAAAAGTGTACCAGCATGGTTAATTATTTTATAAAAAAAAACATAAAAATAAGTGTGAAATAGTGTTTATAGTAACATTTAATCAATAAAATATTTTTATGTATGAAAATTTATTTTTCATACATGGTATTGCCCATTTCATGAAATAGGCAACCCAAGTTTTGCCCATTTCACGAAATGGGCAAGCAAATACTGGATAAATTGCCTATTTCGTGAAATGGGCAAGTCACTTGGCTATTTCGCGAAATGGGCAATATCCTTGCCTATTTCACGAAATGGGCAATTTCACAGATTGGGTGTAACATATACATACAGAAATAGTAACAACGATTCATTAGTACAGTGTTGCCTGTACCAAGGAGGTAATTATATTTTTTATTAATAGTTTTTATATATTATTATTAATTGTTGATTTATTTAAGTGACATGTATAATTATCAGCAATAATATCAGTAATAATAACAATATAATAATACACAATCATTGTATAACAGAAACATGGTATATTTGGTGATCCTGGGTTGTTTATCTCTGTGTGTAGGGGTAAATGAAAGATCTGTTTGTGGATGTAGCTGTTTGTGAGAGGTTAGCCAGAAGTTGTTTGCTTCATTGTGTAGATTCCATTTGTCCAGGCTCACACTTCTAGAGACCATTTTTTCTTGTTTCCAGACTTTCATAAATTGTGGCGCGTCTGCTTTTTATAGAAGTGAAGTTAGGTGGCGATGGGTTATGCTAGTACTGGGATGGGTTACCACTTCAGTGCACTAAGCATGTCTTTGCAGCTTGAGCTAGTAGACCGAAATATTTTTCGGCTATGCTAAAATATTTTGAAAAAACTCATAAAGTTCACAATCACCAGTCTGTTGACATCACGGTTCAATATTTCACAATTTCGTATATTGGTTAATCCTTTTACTTGTTACATATTGGTGTTCATGATAATTTTGTGATTTATTTTAATATTTTATAGTTCTTCATTATTTCAAACTTATTTCAATTTCTGTATATCAGTCAATCTGTCTGTCGGCCCTGCTCAATGATAGTTGTTGCTGATCAAGGAGAGTCTGTATAAGCTTATATACATGGTGTTGTCTTGACTGTTGGTAGCAAGAATTATTCTCATTGGATGAGGCATTGTCTGGAATAGTGATCATGTAGTGCATGGGATGTTATAAGTATATGATATATTGATAGAAAACTTTTTGCTTTTGTTAAATTCTGCTTATATTATCGCGTTTATCAGGTGATGACAAAACCAATGGCATTATACCATACACAATGTGTAATCAAAGACTCATTTATTTATGTATTATACTTGGAAGAGAGAAATTATTGATTGGTTCTGCTGTGTCCCGATCCCTACATCTACAAGTTGTGATTTTTTGAAAAAACACCCATTATAATTTTTATTTTTGAAAAAAGAAATGATGAAAAGAAATGTATTCGAAAATTGGCTCTCAATAATTGAAAGGAAATATCTGAATCACAAGAAATTCTTGAAGAGAGAAAAATATGTTACACTGAATTGTATTCCACTAGACAAAAACCAGACAAAATTTTGCAGAAGGAGTATATTAGAAAACTTAATATACCAAAGTTAAGTGAAAAAAAGAGTGATACTAACACTAACTCCAAAAGTGAACAAAGGTTTAAGATACCTTAATAACTGGAGACCAATTACAATTTTGAACACCAATTATAAAATTTTGACTAAAGCTTTGGCTAATTGATTGCAGAAAGTAATTTTCAAAATTGTGGAAACAAATCAAGTTGGTTATATAAAAACAGGTACATTGGAGAAACCATAAGAATCATTGGAGACATAATGTGTTACACTCACTTGAAACATTATTCTGGTTATATTGTTCTGATTGATTTTCAAAAAACATTTGACAGAAAAGAATGGAGTTATCTTTTTGATACCTAAAAGGTTTTTAATTTTGGCTCAAATTTTGTAAAAGGGATTAAGATGTTATACGCAAATATATCATCAGGTGCAAGCAATAATGGCTATTTCTCAAGTTATTTTTTTAATTAAGTAGGGAAATAAGACAAGGGTGCCCTATTTCCCCCATTTCAGCATTTCTTTTTACACTTACAAAATTATGGTAACAATAGTGAGATATTTGGAAGGGATCAATATTGATAAAAAAGTCTACAAAATAAATTAGGTAGATGATGACAGAGCCCTTTTTGTCAGTAATATAAATTCAATCTGCCATGTTGTTAAAATGTTACATGATTTTGAGATATTTTCTGGTTAAAAAACACAGACAAATCCAAAGTCATACATTATTGAAATCAGTAAGTAAAATTAAGACAAATCATGGCACATTCAAAACCCTTGGTATTTAGTTGGTATATGGTTCTCCCATGACATAAAAGAATCAATCCCGCTAGACTCTAATGAAAAACTTAGAACAATTAGAACATTAAAATATATTTGGTCAGTTAGAAAACTTTTACTGAAAAGTAAAATATTAATTTTAAAAACATTAATTCTTCAACAAATCAGTCATTTATTGTTAGTTTGCTACAGTCCTTATGATATTTTAAAACAAGTAGACAAATTATTGAAATAATGAGGGTGGGCTACTGAGTGCATTGTACTCCAACTAATATTCATAAAGAATGGCTGCCAGGGTGTGCAATTTGAATATCCAACACATCCAATTTTGGTGTGCACACATTGTCATGTCTTTGTGGTTATGTCCACCATTCTTGAAATGGCATGAAACTGTTGTAATTTGTCCATCCTTATGGACTGATGCTTTACTATGTTCATGTGTCCTTTTCCTAAGCGCCCTACTTGTCTCACCGAGATAGTGCATGTGGCATTAAGTGCAGGATATCAGATATATGACAATGGAGATTTCACATGTGATGTGTTTTGGTAAGTCTATAGTTTTGTATGACTTGTGGGTAACGTTACATTCTATTTCAATTTTCTTTATTAGTGGACAATAGTTATACTTGCCTAATCTTGTGCAAATGATGGGTTTGGGGTCGTGAAGAACATCTAATTTTACAAAGACAAGCATATATAAGAATTGATGCATTCAAGCAACTATCTGACAATTATCACCAGCCAATTACCTCTAGGGAGGACAGGGAAGAATGAGTATTCCCAACAGAAGTTCTAATAGCAAATGGGTGGCAAAATTACAACAAGAAACCACGCCTGAAAGCCCAGATGAATTTAAGATAGTCAAACACACAGTCAGGTTCAACAATCCTGAGATTGCGATCAGCAGTAAAACCACTACTCCTACAAACCCCAACCTATGCAAGCCCACAGCCCTCACTATTGCCAATGATGTCTATGATGCAATATGAGGCAATACCTCAACCGCTGAAGGATGGGGCCTGGTGTTACAGAACCACCAAATTCTCAATAGCCCTACAAGGGTTCATAGACTTTACTGTCAAAAATAGACAATAATTTCACATTTATTTTTCACATTACTTACATTGTATATTACAATCTAATTAATATTTATTATGATGAATAAAAGTGACCTAACTAAGTCCTATGTATTATTATTATGATTAATATTTTATATAAGAAATCTATTAATACATCAAATTAAACAGTAAAACAAAATCATTATGAATAAAATGACTACATCCATATTATAGTGGGTCACCTTTAATGAATAATGCTTAATTAAAAGCAAGGCAACGAGATACTCATACTCACCACTAAAACAAAATATGTTGATAAAAGTAAGTCAACCCCTTAATGAATTTACCAATCTCTAACAGTAAAAAACAGTTAATCAGTCCTAAAACAAATATGTTTTAAGAATGCTACTTAACTAGATTTCCCAATACCCAAAGAACCGGTTCTAAACACCACTGAACCTGTGAACCAGTTCTGATCTGTACTTCAGGGAGTCTAGTTACAGATAATTCATAGCCTCTGATGAAATTGAGTCAAGAATTAGACAGCCGAAGTACAATTAGCATACAGTTAATTATACAGTTAAGATATTATTTTATTGAAGCCTACTCCGAGTGAAGCAGGAAACAGATTATTAGATAAATTATTCTTTAACATGATCAAACTCTTTAGATTTCCAACAGATTTGACACGCCATATCCTATATAATACAAGCGCCGGGGTTGCAAGCCGTAGCTGATCAAGCATTTTCAGCATAAATCATCACAAACATCAGTATGTAACTGCTCTCTTTACCTTTTAGCAAGGCCAAAATTTGAAGTCTGAGGTCAGGTAAGTTTCATACATTCTAATATGCTAAAACAAAAACAATCTTTGCACCATATCTGTAATGATATTTTTTTTTACAAATTTCATGGCAATAATTCTACTTAAAATAAATGAGCAGTTAAGTGCATCCATCCATTTTGCTGTTTATTTATAATTATTACACATGCATTATACCCAGAAAAAAATAAGATCATACTCTACTTGGAAGTTTGTTACATGAAAGCTGTATAGCTGGGAAGTTTGTTACATGAAAGCTGTATAGCTGTATCACACAATTTTGCCATTTTCTGTGCCTGTTACTAATACAACCAATATTGAAAGGAGTTTCCTTCTTAAAGCCCAAAGTTGAGGGGTTAAAGAGCATTTAAGAACCTTCATTTCTCTGTCAAATGTAATGCTGAAATAAACAAACTAACAGTTGCATGGCAAGTGCATTGTAATGTACACCTATCTTAGATAATTAACAACAGCTGTGTAAAGGGGGGTTTATGTAGGAATCTGCTGTTGAAAATTTAAATAAAGTTTATGTACTTTAAAACAGTAAAAACTGCATCAAGTAATAAAATACCTCGAGGACTTATGCCCTTTTAGTCTTGAAGGAAGAGTTTATCAGTGCTGCCAAAAGATGATATGTTATATCCCAGTAAGCTGTGGTGTTTGTTGATGTTTTTGTATATAAGGACTCCAACTGTATGATCTTTGTAATTTGAGGAGACTTTCGTCCCAGGACGAAAATTTGTCCCTTTAAATGACTCTAAACAATAATGTTTTAGAAACCACTATGAAAGTATCAGACAAGATATCACAACCACAACCTGAGCTCAGTGAGTCTGATGATGATAGTGATGACAATAAACAAGGGTCAATGCAGAAAACAATACGGGATCATATATTGAAGGATGAAATACAAGGGCTTCCTTTCTTTGCAAAAGCAACAGGGAAATCCCAAATGCAAATGAATGATAATTTATCTGTAAATATTGATCAGCCAGCATTTTTTTTATTTTGCCAAATAGCTGGAAAATAAACACTAGTGTATTTAGCAATTTGGTATTCCCGTTTTCATTAATATATTTAATATTTTTATATTTTTACAAAGCAAGTTGATTACATATCACCTGATCACTAATTATTGAATGGTAGTGAAACGTTTTTAGCAATAAGGTTTGAATAGTGTCACAGAGCAAATGATATTTATGCTACCCACAGCCACCATTATTTATACTAAGAAGAAAGAAGAATGTAAAAAGGACATTCATATTTCGGGTTATCATATAAAATAAACAAACGTTATTATGAAGTGGTGTTTTAATTTATTCTAAACAAAGTAATGGATGATTGAGTGAATGGGTGTAAAGACAGCCAGAAAAACTTAGGCTTATTCTCAGACAACGGTCAGAGTATAACAGAAAAGGAGGACATTGCAATTATCAGCCTCGTTTCAGAATCAAATTTGAGACTTTTGGGGTTTAAATATTTGACATTTGGCTGCAAGGTCAAATGTAAAATGTAGGCTGTTATGTCCCTTTCATCCTTATGTTAGAGACCAAACTATGTAACAACTAGATCAGTGAGAATCTCTGTATGTTTCACCTCGACCTCAAGTGACTTGCAAAAAAACTGAACTTGAGGTTTGGCTCAGCGGTGGGTTCAACTTTTTTAAAGGACAAGATGGTGGCTCAATATTTTAGCCAAGATTCCCAAATCTTTGACTATGATTATAATTATAAACCATGTACATTCTTAAGTATATATGGTGAAAAGAAACTAAATTATCAGAATCAATGCAATTTTATAATTGACTAAGTCCAGTCTCAGGTTGGTCAGCTTAAGAGAAATGGATTTGAGTGAAAAACTCAGCCGAGACTAAAAATTCTGATTTGTACCAGAGGCTGAGCCTTGACTTCGCTAATTCTGAAAGCTTTCGTGAAATTAGTCCCTGGCAATCATGAATTTAATGGCTTGTAAGTGAAGCATACGGCCTTTTTGGTGCACAAGTTCCTACATAGTGGTTATCCAAAATACTTTGAACCCTTCCTTAAACCCAGATACAGTGTGTAGTGAAAACGCAGAAGTCAATCTGATGGTGTCCTGCTAGAGGTCCCACATTTTGCATCAATATACAAGTCTAAAAAACATTTTGGCTTCAGCTTTGCATATGGTGCCCTAAGGATTTGGAATGATCGCCCTGATGATGCACACTCAGTAAACTGTCTCCTCATCCAGGAAAAAGTTGAAAACTTATCTCTTTGCAAAGCTTAACCACCCTAGTTTCTTTCTGGTCCTGTTTCCTCCTTTCTTTGTGGTGCCGTCCCATTGTAAAGTCCCTGATTTAACGATTATGATATCTGATTTCAGCAATTCTCCTGTCTATAGTTCAGGATTTGAGCGATTTAACAGCTTTTATTAAGCAATCGCCATCAGAGTTTACCTTAGGCAACAATGATTGACGGTGCATAATGATGAAAGTCGTCCCCACTAAAAGGTTGACTGGGACATATTTGCTTGAAATCCAGGCAAAGTTCTGACCAGGAAGCTCTTGCAAGGTTTACAACATCTTTGTTGCAATTAGCTTGATAATACGGGAGTTTGTCATTAGTGGATCATAGAACTTTCCAACAGTCAGTTCTGGCCTTTAAAATGACAGTGGTCCAAGTTATGGTTTTATGTCTTGATCAACTGCCAGGGTCATACTGGGACAGGCAGTCAGTTGCTAGATTAGTCAAGGGCCTGTAACCCAATAGACCATAGCTGTGAATTCGTATTGCAGAACTGAATCAGGACCCTGATCTCTCACTTGGGAGGTCAAAGAACAGATCAAAAAAGATTACGAATGTGACTCAACTGTTAATATGACAGACCCTACCCTAATGCAGACCCTATCAAAGTTCCCAGAATACTTCTGCTAAAGTCGAGATTTACAAGGCAAGCAAGGCCAAGATTGAAATACATTGTCACTTGCCAGTTCAAGGTCAAAAGGTCAATGTGAACCAACAGGTCATTCCACACGGCACAGAATTTACTCTTTAACACATTAGTAAAACAAGATTTGCGAAATTTTATTATACATCTTAGTTATATATACAAGATGTTACATAAACAGGATAAAATTATAAAATCACCATCTAATCACAAGTTAGAAGAGATAACAGAGGAAAAAAATGGAGGGAATGATAGATGTCGTGGTAGATGCATTCTGAAGTGAAGTCCATACAGAAGGACTCTTCCTAAGACCATGGTCCATGACACATTGCAAAGGGACATTGCAGAACTGAATCAGGACCCTGATCTCTCACTTGGGAGGTCAAAGAACAGATCAAAAAAGATTACGAATGTGACTCAACTGTTAATATGACAGACCCTACCCTAATGCAGACCCTATCAAAGTTCCCAGAATACTTCTGCTAAAGTCGAGATTTACAAGGCAAGCAAGGCCAAGATTGAAATACATTGTCACTTGCCAGTTCAAGGTCAAAAGGTCAATGTCAACCAACAGGTCATTCCACACGGCACAGAATTTACTCTTTAACACATTAGTAAAACAAGATTTGCGAAATTTTATTATACATCTTAGTTATATATACAAGATGTTACATAAACAGGATAAAATTATAAAATCACCATCTAATCACAAGTTAGAAGAGATAACAGAGGAAAAAAATGGAGGGAATGATAGATGTCGTGGTAGATGCATTCTGAAGTGAAGTCCATACAGAAGGACTCTTCCTAAGACCATGGTCCATGACACATTGCAAAGGGACATGGCAATTAAAAGCTAAGGTTCTCCTGACCCGCGCAAAGCATAGACCCCATGTGCTGTAGGATCTAAGGGCACCTCTGAAATGAGTATCAATCACGTGATGATGATTGAAGGCAAAAAGGGGGAAAGAAGGTGGTAATGGGCTAGAATTAAAAAGATTCTATAGGGCTAACACTGGGCATAACAGGAGATGAGCCAGTGGAGAAATTTATATTACATGGTGGCCAACTATATCTTGTGATGTTTTGGTCCACTTCGGTAAAACATGTGCACCAGGGGAAGCAAAAATAACATCCTTGCAGTTGAAATGCCTAAAATAGTCTAATTTTGTTAATGGAGTGAGGGGTAATATTTGATATTCTTAAGAAACCTAAGAGCTAGCAGAAATGCTCGTGATATAAGTAAAAGTGTAGGGATGTCAAAAGTACCTCTAGGGACTGGCTTGAAGTTGGTATTGATTGTGAGACTACGCAAATGCAAGATCACATAGTGATGATAAGGATCCTCAGCAGGTAATCTGTAAAATTTTGCCATAGATTTCAATGAGGACAAATAAGTTTTGATAACTCCGGGATAAAGCGAGTTAACATGAATACCTTTCTGTGGGAATTTTTCCTAAATAGACTGAGAATTCTGTTGATGAACATGCGAGCGGGATGTACACACTTGTGCACAAAAAATAATTTCCCCAAAAGAGACTGGACAGTATGTTTACTTAAGCACCTTTTGCCATAAACAGACAAGCATTCATCAAGAACAGTATCAATTTTGGGCATCGAAATTCTAATAGTATTAGCGTAAATATTAACCTCAATATCAAGACATATAAGGACCTTTGAGGGGAGGTTACATTAGTCAGGGTTAATAGGGATGCCTAGTTCTTTCAAGAGGTCATATGGAGTGTGATAAGTGTGCCTTGTGTTTAGGTGACACTATCATAAAATCATCAATATATGCAAAAATGTCAAATCCTTTCTGTTTCATAATAAATCTGACGGCGTCGGCTACTAACTGAAAAGCTGCACTCCCATGAACCCAGGCAAATGCTATAGCCCTGTCAATGAAATAACTTTCACCCCATTTAAGTCCAAACTCCAAACTGTCATTAGGGTCAACCATAAGTTTCCTAAAAGCATTTGATTTCTTGAACAATGTTATCAATTGTTGGAAATCTCCGAGTAAACTGTGAATTGTCAAAAATGTCATTGTTAACAAAGTGGTTTACTGAACCACCAGGGGGATAAGAGAGTAAGGAGAGAAGAACAATGATAATCTTTGTCAGGACTTAACAGGGAATAGGATAGCCCCTAATGCTATCTCCTTACTCAAATATTCTTCAACAGCTTCAGGATACTGCACAGCAGAAGTATGGTTGGATATTTCAGTGTTATGCAAATTATGATCATCTGACAAAGAGTGCTCTCAAGCTTGGATATTTAAAGAAGAAGAAATGGGAATTCTAGCCACCATATAATTAGGAAGCCCAGTACGCTGTATGACCTTAGCCACAGCTATAAACTGGTCTATAGTATCATTGCTTTTTGGAAGTCTATCAGGAGCCACAAATTAAAAGTCAGTATCTATTTATTTATTTGGGGTTTTACATCGCTTTAAACACTGTACAGGTCATATGCCGACGGGTAGTTGGAAGGGCAGAGAAAGCCAGTACATACAGTTGGTCAAGGTTCTGTACTATAAACTGCCGACCAACGGCAAGCAACTACCAGGTTTCCCACTTGAGGTAGAGCCATGAACCGAACCCCGGCCTCAGAGGTGGGAGGCGGGAGTGTTACCACTCTGCCACCGTGGCCCTCTATAAAAGTCAGTAGGGTCATGTCATGGGTCTCTGATGAGAGTGAGCAGCTCACTCGAAGAAGTGGGAGAATGACAATAGTTGGCATTTATTTGCTGAGAAGATACCTCTGGTGGATCTGACAGTGTGTTAGTTAAATTAGTGTCATGCATATCAACATCGGCATAGCTGTGGTCTGAAATAATACTAGTATTACCTATGTGAGACCGGAAAACAGTTGCACTCACAAAAGGCATTTCACAACAACTATGTGAACTGACGTCACTCAAGATTAGTGTTGTCATGCATTTGACACAATTGATCAGTTGCTTGCTGTATATACTCAGCGTAATTACTACCCAAATTGTGACAATCATCCAAAACAATATACAAGAAATATAGGACTCCAAGGCTACCTTCAAGAACAAACAAGCACTGAAATACCAGACATCACTGCCAACATGACAATCCGCCCAATAAAAACCCTTCATTTGATAATTTAAGTTACGATAAATATAAACCAAATTGTCCTCAATAGAATTTATCCCCAGACTTAACCCAATCCATTAATGGCCATCTTCTAAAATTTATCCATGCAGTTAACATCTGGCCTCTCAGCACCATACACCACAGTGTTCTCAACTTTAATATATTTGCCAGACCGACAGCCATCCTGTGACAATCAATGAATTAGTAAAGTTAGTATTAACCTTTGTCGATGCCGGTAGCATCACCAATGTTCTCCAGCTCTGCCAAAGTATTTTGTGTGGGGCAGTGTAATGCTTCTTGTTTGGTGCAGCAGCTGTTAATTGTTTTTGGAAGATTCGGGTGGTCCTGAAAAGGACCTTTAAATGTTTTACAGCAGTGGTCCTGGGAAGGACTGATTATAGGCATGGTAGTGGTTCTACTGCTGCTACTGTTTGGACATAGCTGACTGCGGAGGAGGCTAAGGGTGGGCTGGTGGCTGCTGATGTTCTTGTTGTGCTCTCATGGTGGTTGGAGGAGAGTCAGCTGGTGCTGGCATGTCAGCTCATGAAAATGGCTGTGGTGTGTCAATTAGCTGGTAACTCATCACAGATTTGAAGATTTCCACAGAAACTTGAAAGATATGGTGTGCTTGCTTTCTTCACCTATAGCTGAGGCAACTGATGGAGGGTTGAAGTTGTCAATGTAAAGTAGTCTTGAAGTTCCAGTCTTTCAATGACTAGAAATGAAGTTGGCTTCCCTCTGGTTTGCTGCTGCTGTCCTTTAGTTTAGGGTGGGATGACCTGGCTTGCAGGCATCTGCGTTTCTGGGATGATTAAAATGTATTCCCTTGCCGCTTATGCTGTCTGTTGTGGCTGTTGAAATGTTTCTGGCACAAATGTTGAAGTAGCACTTGAGCTGTGTAAAAGTGTCTGTTGTTGAGGTTGCTGGACTTGACTTGTGTTCTCCTGACCTTCTTTAAATGTTGCTAAGAAGCTTGACAGCCTTGTTTTGAAATGTTTTGAAAGTCTTTCTCTTCTAATCCCTCCACTTTCGACGCCAGATATTTGGAGAAGGCTGTATGTGTGTGATCTCCATGTTGTCTGTGTTGGTGAAGGCTTATGATATGTCATGTGCTGAAGCAGGAAAAGCACTGGCTCCTCGGGTCTGGGGCTTGAAACCTGAAACCTCATCCCCTTGTATCAAATGTGTGACCTCAGGAATCCAAGCTTGTCCTGTATCCAGTTCTGACATTCTGTCATCTCTTTTGTGGCTTGTCCAGACTTGCCATAATGTGTCCTCTGTGACTCAAACCAGGTCTTGCACAAATTGACCGCTTGCAACTGTTGGCGAACCTCTCCCAGAGACACTCCTCCCTTGCTTTATCTTTGAAATGTTTGTTAGTTTTGATGTACAACTCCTCGTGGTCATTTAAAAAATTAACTATTGCCTCCTTGTTGGAGTCCGTAAGATATATGTTGGTCCTGTGAGGCCTTCTTGTAGGGTGACTGTGAAGTTCCTGCCTCTCCTCCAGTCTCTGTTTCTGTGTCAATTTTTTCAGTCCTGGGTCTTTTTTCTGCAACTCCCTCATCTTGTGACTGTCTTTCCTTCATTCTGGCCACCTCCTCCCTCCTGGCCTCCTCCTTCTCCCTCTGTCTCTGGGCCTGTCTCTCCCTTTCTCTTGCCTCCCTCTCCTCCCTTCACCGTTGAACATCTGACGCAGTGTCCCCCAGCTCAAATTCAGGAATAATGTCAGTTGAAACTTCTATCCTCCTCACTCTTCTGCCCTTCTTAGGACTTTGTCAAATAATATTAAGCAGTGTTATCATAAAAATACAAAATCCTAAAATATAAAGTCAGCCAACTTCAACTTAACACTGCCCTAGATAATTGTAAAAACAACAAACTGCTATTCTTGAAACACTGCCAGACGTAGTCTGTGAGATGCCAAATGATGAAGTGTGCAAACTGACTCACCTTATATAGACAGAGATTTCATTAGCAGACAAGTCGTGGGTTGTAAACTTGAAGTTGGCTTGTCCTACACAACTCCCAGCTTGTCAGTTGTGTAATTGGCTTGCCATTTTCTGTTTATGGCTTGTATGTTTCTGTTCCTGGCTTGTCCTGTTGAGATGTTACTGACCCTATGATTTAAGACAGGTCAGTAATGTTTACAACAGGTCGGTTTTCTTTCAAGTTCGGCCAGTTTGTGTTGCAGGCCTGTCTGGAGGTGGACTTCAGAACGGCAGGATGGCAAGTTCTTCCAGACAGGACGGTAAGAGTATAGGGCAAGATGGGAAGTGTAACTGACAAGCCATAGAGATCCATGACAGGACGGTTTCCAGGTGGGTGGATTCAAGGATCAGATACAGACTTGGGGTGTGTCTGTGAAATATCACACATGTTTCATATTTTGCTGATCCACCGTGACAAGCCGGGAAAGTGTAACCGATCCTAACCAACTCTGTAAACATTCCTCCCAACCCTCAAAAAATGCCTAGTAACTGGTCGGTTGGTCCCAGTGGAAACCCCTCATTAGGCTTGTCCTGCTACTTGCTATCATACTTAAAATGACACTTCGTCTCTGGATGGCTACTTGTCCTACCCTTTTTCCAGCAGTATGCTCAACTGTGCTTACAAACACCATGATGTCTTTTGTGATTACTTCAATGTACAATTTTATTACGCTACAATAGTCCTACCTATTGTAACCATATGCTTTACCGGTGGTTGACCATGGGAAGCTTCCAACCGGAGTAAAGTTGAAAACTTTTACCCATGAAATTCAGATAGACAGGGCTATCCGGAGTACTGGTCACGGGGAATGCCAGCGATATAGTACCGGTGCGGGTAAACACGCACATGCTGGCTTGGCCACGTGACCTAGGGAACCTATCAGTATGCTCCCATGAGCACTTCCTTCTTTTTGTTGGAAGCCATCTTGTCAAGTTGGCTTGCTAGTGACTCACTTTTAGTGAATTGTTACAGCTATATAACTGTGGGTAGACAGTTAAATTGTGTTTAAATTGTTTCATAACAGTTTATAGATCATTTTGGTAACATGGTTAAGACACCTCCTTACCAGAAAAGGGGCAAGTGTGGACATTTTATGCCCCAGTGTGATACTCATGGCTCCTGCTTTGGCTGTAGAGCCAAGTGCAAGGGACTGGATCCCTGTACACTAGGAGCTGACACCACACAGTGTTCAGCGTGTGCTTTACTGACAGAAGAGCAGTGGTCCCACCTCAGAGAAAATTTTGCCAAGAGGTCTGCTTACAGGCATAAAACCGGCTCACAGGGTGACTCATTTGAGGAGCTGGAGACAGAAGAACCGGCGCTGACCGGTAAAGATTTCTCGCAAGTGGACGACACTCTTCTGGATCTTGAACCGGAAGACTCTGGTACCAGTGTTCCTCTCACCGGCATCAGCCCTCTCTCTAGCGTACTGGCTTCATTACCCGCACAGAGTGTCCCGGCGACTTCTTTTACTATGGGTCCGGTACAACAGTCTACGACTAATTCTTTAGCCCTTTTCAGGCGCCGCACCCTCTATCTCAGACAGTCACACAGGACATTCCGCCGTCAGGATATCTACCACACACAACTCCTGGCAGGCAATCAGTTGTGGAAAGAATGGCGACTTTGTCATTCCAACAACCACAGAGGGCTGTCTCAATAACAGAGATACCACAGACTCCTAGGACTCAACTCATTAGGAGCCAGCTGGAGCAGCAGAATTTTGAGATGATGAACTCTCTGCAGCAGAAAAACCAGCAACAAATCAAGGGTCTCTCTGCTCAGTTGCAAACAGGACTGCAGACATTCCTTCAACAGTCCATGGAGCAGATGTTTACGCGTTTGGTCCTGGCACAAACTCAACTTCCAGCAGCTACATCTACAGCACCGCCACCTCATATTGTGTCAATCACACCCGTGTCTGCTATACCACCTGCCAAAGCAGAGGAGTCAATGGACTCGGCTCCATCTCAACCTGCCCCTCCTGAGGTAAAGAAAGGTTTCTCAAAGGTTAAGGGCTCCTCCGCTATCGCTCAACAGTCCATCCAAGCGGTGGTCTCTCAAGTGAAGGTACCAACGTTCACCCCCTCTACACACCCACCCTCTTTGCCGATGGCTGCTTCTGCTCCAAGGCTCGCATCTCCTCTTCAAGCCTTGGAACAAGAGGAATATGGTACTGATGCTTCAGCTTCCTCCTTCTCTTCTGCTTCAAAGCCAAAGACCCTATGGAAGTTGGAGAACAGGCGGCCCCCCTAACCTCCCTTTCAGGGAACTGGTCCAAAAGGTTAGGGAGTTCTTGTCCATTCCTGACCCAGCAGCAGAAGAGGACTACAAGCTGGGCTCAGCACTGGGACGTGATCCCCTTCTCCTGCAGCATGAAAAGTTGGATAGACCCCCATCTATCAAGCTCGCAATGGTTGCCGACCTATCTCGCCTTCAGACTGCCCAGGACGACTCAGTCAAACCGAGCACGTCAAATACTCTGGAGATAGGGAAATTACCAGGCATTCCACCACACAAGGGAAGCTGATATGGTGTAGTGGACAATAAATTTGCACAGACACCACAGGTGGTTCCCCAGGCTTTTTCTAACATTGCAAAGCCTGGCTACAGGAGTGGACCCCCAGCTTCAGTCCAACAGAAGGATCTAGTCAAGCTGGAATACATGACTCGAGAGAACATCAGCATTGCTAATTTCCTCTCCACCTTCGGGATGGCCAGCGAGTCGTGTCTCAACAATCTTCGTCTCTCAAGGCACCAAAGGTAGAGATTGTTTGACCAGCACAGTGCAACCACAGACGGGCCCACCGGAGAGCAGATCATGTTGCAGTTGTTCACCATGACCCAACAGGAATCTGCCCAGATGCAGTTTATGCTGGATATAAGTAGGAGTATGTCCAAGGCCTACGCAGACTTGGTATCCAACTTCTTATCCACTCTCACGAACCTGGTGATGATGCCTATCTACACCATGCTCACCCCAACCTGGATGCTTTTAGGGTACGCAATCTTCGCGCCGCCTCAGTCTCAGGTGGAGACCTGTTTGAGAGAAGTCTCATGCAGGAGTATGAGCAACACTTGATAGGACTAGGAGTGAAACCTGGATCCAAGAAGGAGCAACGTTTCCACCCATACAAGAAAAGCAAGAGGGGTAGGGGTGGACGTCAACATGCTCCACAAGGGGTTTACTACCAACCCATGCCGGCTCCACAATATATGGTGCAGCAACCCTTCTTTCAGCCTCCACCCCAAGGTGGTCGCAGAGGCCGCGGCCGCGGAGGCAGCGCAGGTGGTAAAAAGCAGCAGCAACCTCCTCAATGACACTCAATACCAAGTGCTACCTTTACAAAACCCTGGATTAGAACTGACAATGCTTTTAGGAGATCCCTTACACTCCTTACTCCCTTTTCCCTGTTACCCCTCCAGAGGGGGAGAAGACTCTGAGTGTGTTATTCCTACTGGAGAGGGAAAAGACTGTGTACAGTCCCCAAGGGGGGAGGGAGAGACTCCGTGTGTACAGCCCCCACCGGAGGGGGGAAAGACTCCGTGTGTACAGTCCCCACCAGAGGGGGAGAAAACTCTGGTTGTACAGTCTCAGGATACACCCAATCTAGTTCAGTTCAAAAGTGTATTTATTCAAGAAAAAGATCTGCCAGTGGGGGGCAGACTAAGGCAGTTCCTTCCGGAGTGGGAAAAACATGGGTCCCACCGGTTGATCACAGGGCTCATAAGAGACGGATACAAGTTGCTCTTCAGGGAATGCCCACACCTATCCAGGGTACCCTGCATAATCAGCAGTTATGCAGGCTTCGACAAACAAAATGCCTTATGGACCTCTATTCAAGACCTGCTGTAGAAAGGCACAGTCGAAGTCGTTCATACCCCAGAAAGTCTGGGATTTTACAGCCGTCTCTTCCTGGTTCCAAAACCAGGCAACCGCTGGAGGCCAGTCATAGACTTGAGTTCACTAAACAAATTCCTGGCCATCCCAAAGTTCAAGATGGAGACCCCAGAGTCCATACGTGCCTCCCTCAGGAAAGGGGAATGGGTCACATCAATACATCTCACAGACACTTACACGTGCCAATTCACACCCAGTCTCAAAAATACCTCAGGTTTCATTTCAAAGGCATCACTTACCAGTTCACCAGCCTCCCCTTTGGACTAGCAACAGCCCCCCCTCATTTTCACCAGTATAGTCAAAGAAGTAAAACTGATAGCTTTGCAATCAGGAATCAGATTCCACCAATACCTGGATGACTGGTTGATCCGTGCCCCCTCAGAACACCAATGCATGGCCCAAACACAAAAAACTAAAGCTGGTGAAGGATTTGGGCTTTATAGTAAAGCTCAAGAAGTCAGAACTCAAACCATCTCAGAGGTTCGACTTCCTGGGTTACCACTTTTTACTTGATTTGGCTCTTGTGAAGCCCACGCAAACCAGGTGGACCAAACTTCAGGAGATGTTCCATCACCTCTTCTTGAAGTCTGTTATCAGTGCAAGGACTCTTATGTCCACCATTGGATTGCTTGCATCAATGGAGAAGACTGTAAAATTGGGCAGGATGCATATGAGACCTTTTCAGTGGCATCTCAAAACTCATTGGAAATATCCGATGCCTCTGGACACACTGATCCCCTGGAATCAGAAGATGATACAACATGGGGAATGGTGGTTAGACCCTCAAAATGTGCTACAAGGACAACATCTCCACCCCAAGGAACACGAAAAACTGATATTTACAGACGCCTCAAACGCAGGTTCGGGCGCTCACTCAGGTCAAAATTCTACAGGAGGGCTCTGGTCTCTTTCAGAAAAGCACCTTCACATCAACCTATTAGAAATGAAGGCAGTTCTTCTGGCTCTGCAATTCTTCAAGACAGATTGCAGGAACAATCAAGTCCTGATCGCCTCAGACAACACCTCAGTGGTGGCCTATATCAACAAACAGGGTGGCACAAAATCAGCAGAACTGTGTGCCCTAATGTGGAGAATTCTCACTTGGTGTCACCTAAACAATGTCACACACAGAGCAAGACATGTACCGGGCTCACTCAATGTGATAGCGGACAGCCTCTCAAGGAGGAACCAGATCCAATTAACAGAGTGGTCCCTTTCTCCACAGATTTTCAAACAAATTTCCAAACTTTGGGAGAGTCCCCAAGTGGACCTGTTCGCAAACCAGCCTGAACAAAAAACTTCCTACATATGTCTCTTTGATTCCGGATCCTCAGGCATGGGCAGTAGATGCCCTTAACATTCCATGGGAAAACCTGGTTGCTTATGCATTCCCTCCCACCGCCCTGCTGCCCAAGGTTGTACAAAAACTTCAATCACAAACATGCAGGATAATTCTGATAGCCCCAGGCTGGCCGACAAAACCATGGTTTTGGGACCTGGTGGAGTTGTCTCTGGACATTCCAAGACAACTACCACCCACACGCACTCTGCTAAATCAACCACTGAACAACCATTACCATGCCAACCCAACATCCCTGAACCTCCACATCTGGTATCTAGGAGTTCAGCACTCCAAAAACATTGTTTCACTGCAGAAGTGGCAGAAAGAATTGTTGCTCCTCAGAGACTCTCAACAAGATCCATCTACACATCCAAGTGGACCGTTTTCCAACATTGGTGCACAGAAAAACAGGTGGACTTCAGGAGTCCCTCTATAGGAGACATCTGCAACTTCTTCTGGTATCTGTTCAATGACTTAAATAGATGCCCTTCTACTATTGAAGGCTACAGAACAGCCATCGCAAATACCCTTGGGAATACTAAGCAAAACATTAGTACTAACCCTGAGATTGCCAGACTGATAGCCAGTTTTCACAGGGATAAACCCAAGAGTTCCAGGTCTATTCCTAAGTGGAATCTGTCCCTTGTTTTACAGAGACTCACTCAGCCTCCTTTTGAACTACAAAAGGAAGCAGCTCTAAAATTCCTAACATGGAAGACAGTGTTCTTACTAGCCTTAGCCTCCGGGAAAAGGCGGAGTGAGATTCATGCCTGCACACTAGATGGACTTTTATGCCTGGGCGACTGGGATCAGATCCAGCTGTCCCCCTCTCCCTCCTTCATTGCCAAGAATCAGTTAGCAAAGGAAGGACCGCAATCTATCTCACCAGTGGTCGTTCCAGCCTTGAAGTGTAGTCAAGACTCTCCGGACACAGATGTCCTACTCTGCCCTGTCAGGGCCCTTTAGTGTTATCTGGACCAAACTAAGGATTCCAGAGGGGGTAGACAGTTATTGTAACAGTTTATCTCCTATAAATTGGGCCATTCTAAGGATATTCAGTGTTACACTATATTGTCTTGGATTAAAAACACTATAAAATTTTGCTACACCAAGGCAGACAATGCAGACATGGACCTTGTAGGGGTAAAGGCCCATGACGTCAGAGCTTTTGCGGCTTCCAAGGCCTTTTATGGGGGAATTTCCATGGATCAAATTATGCAAGCTTGCCATTGGAAATCACACAACACATTCACCAGATTCTACCTCAGAGATCTTGCCAGACAAGACCAATCAGAGGGCTCCTTCCACTTAGGAGCCTTCATTGCAGCACAGCAGGTGATGCCTCCTTCCGACCAAGTTCCAGGGAAGAAAAAAGAGGGGGACACGATGCCGGGAACCACCTATAAAGGGAGTGTTAGAACCCTCTGACACCGTAGAGCGGGGTCTTTACCCCTTTTAAGGTAACTTGAATTTTGATTTTTACTCTTATTCACTTATTTACCTGCTGTTTTTACAGAAATACCTGCGTCTCATGTAGTTACCAGGAGTTTTTTCTTTCCAATTTTCTTGAGAATGTAATTTAAGTTTAACTTTTTCTGTTTACTTAACCTTACTTTCTTAAGAATTTTCTTATGTCGTATCAAATGTTCCTTGACATCACATTTCATCGTACTTTGTGTACTTTGTTTTTCAGATATTTTTTCTGCTTGGAGTGCCTGCACTGGCGGTGAGAACCAAGACGGGGCCTCTCTTCCCCTTGGTGACACACCTCAACCTCAGAAGAGCTGGAGAATTCCCCTCAGTTCCTGATGTGTACTTCCTGATAACCACATTGGGGGCTTCTTCCTTCACCCTGGTCTCCGGATGCTCACCTGTGATGGTTGCTGCCTTTGCCAGATATAATTGTTTAGCCAGTGTATAGTCTTCCCAGCCATCCAAAATGCTGGGATTCAGCATATGGTTACAATAGGTAGGACTATTGTAGCGTAATAAAATTGGAAATTTTATTTTAAATGTAGCTTTTATAAGCTACAATACCTACCTATTGTAACCATAGTACAGGCCCTCCCTGGTCCTCCCCCTTGTTCCAGACTACACTGGGCAAGGGGTTTGGTTCCAACAAAAAGGAGGAAGTGCTCATGGAAGCAATCTGAAAGGTTCCCTAGGTCACATGACCAAGCCAGCAGGTGCGTGTTTACCCGCACCAGTACTATATCACCGGCATTCCCCGTGACCAGTACTCCGGATAGCCCCGTCTATCTGAATTTCACGGGTAATAGTTTTCAACTTTACTCCGGTTGGAAGCTTCCCGTGGTCAACCACCAGTAAAGCATATGGTTAGGTAGGTATTGTAGCTTATAAAAGCTACATTTAAAATAAAATTTCCAAGTTAATGTCCTTCCTGTCGGTTGCTGTGATAAAGTGCAAGAGTTTGCGAGAGCTACCTGTGAGGCACTGAGCCTATTTAAGGCCCACTTAGTGGCATCACTCCAAGTCAGGCTGCCTTCTTCTACTTTGTGCATGCCAAGGAAATGATGAAGCATCCCTCATGGTGAAAATTATTTGTGTAAGAACTGACCTTAAAATATCATTGTTCTGGTTCTGGATAGCATTGGTCGGCTGACCTGCTACCCATTGTGGAACCAAGAGGTCATCATAGCCAATCTTCTTCTTTGCAGCCCCACCCTCATTGGCCACTTGAACTGCAGTTGTAAAGCACTTGTATCTGTATTATTGTATCTACCAGATCTTTAAATGCTGGCTTACCTTGGATAAGTTCCTGACCATTTCCTTGCTCACAATGTAACAGCAATTGTGTGACAGCGTCATTATCAGTAGACATCCTCCTGAGAGCTTCAAGAGTGGGCATGGTGAGGTGTCTGAAAGTAGAATCTTCATTTGATCTGAAAACAGCATAATTTAAGCGATTATTAGAGGAAACAAACAAATCCATATTTGAAGAACAAACGTGAATAGTCCTGCTAGTGTGATTGCCAGCTTCTGGATTACGCAAAGTATGATGGTTGCCCTTTTGACACCCAGTAGATCCATGAGATGTGGATAAAGACTGGGCTGTTAAGAGATTCCTGGAGTGCACAGGAGCTATGCAAACTGCCTTGTCCCGTTGACTATGAGCGTGGATTGTGTCATCTATTGTGACTAACCAAGCAATGGTAGTAGACGAATGTACAGCCATCGAGTTTACTGTATTCTGCCTCTAAGTCATCCATACCATGCACTATTTGCTTGTTGGAATCATTTAATTTCTGTAGGAAGGCCATGAGAGTATGATTACTGATCTCAGTCAGGTGAGAATTTGATAAAGTTGATGGCATGACAGGGGTTTCAGAATCAACATTAAGCCTCTCTTACATCCCGTCGTACGTGTATAGACACGTAAGTGTGCTGCAAATATTGTTGAAAAATATGACCGTAGCCTGGTAGTGGGGTAGCAGAGATTTACACGTGATAACAAGGTGAATTCTCCCAACAAGAGTGTCATTAGTTAAATATTAATGAATACACTGCGTGCACTCACAGAAAATGTGCATGTCAATTTCCATTGCAGGGTTTGTGCGACCTTGAGATTCTGTTATAAAATCGCAAGTGTGCCTTGAGGGTCCCTTGCAAATCAGCCGTCTCTGTAACCAGGACGTACATGCACGTACGATGGGATGTAAGAGAGGCTTGAGCGTTAGAAAGTAAATTACAAACCATCTTTTGACTTTGTCCCTTTTGCTACCTCTCTGGCAGCCTTCCTAGGTGATCTTGACATGGCAGCAGCAAGAGGTTTCTTCTTGGTGGCTGATACAGGTGTCTTCTTATTCCTCATGTTTCTTGATTCACTTTACTATCACAGAAACTTGTAAAACCTCTAGCTAAAATACTAAAACACCAAAACTTCAATGAAATCTTGTAATATTTTGTGTAAATCACCAATCACTAATTTTATTTTCAAGGTGTTGTTCACTAACGTTCATTTTTATATTGAGCAGTGTACATAGTGATGTGTTAATGCACACAATATAAGTTTAAAAAACTATAGCACAAAATAGATCAAACCCTGTCTGATGTATGAACGATAACTAGAACCAAAATTATTTTTTTCCTAATTGTCCACCTAGTGTCTCGATAAAGTAAGACAATTATCAAAATTAAACTATAGACCAGTGTCAAACCTTAGTTTCATATCAAAATTGTTTTAAAAAGCTGTAGCTGATCAGTTAAATAGTTACATCAATAAAGAGGGGCTCTCCAATCTCAACCAATCTGCCTACAAGAGATTACACTCCACAGAAACAGCACTCCTTAGCAGCATTTGATACCATTGACCACACCATTCTTTTTAACTACCTCAGGGATTGGTTCGGTGTGGATGGCACTGGGCTGATGTGGATCAAATCATACCTCACAAATCGTAGACAAAAGGTTAAATTGGGTAATAGCTTCTCACTTCCTTATGGGGTCCCTCAAGGTTCTGTCTTGGGTCCACTGCTTTTCACCCTTTACACTACCCCCCTCAGCCATATAAGCTCAGCCAGTTTCAATGTTACCCATCATCTTTATGCCAAGGACACCCAAATATACTAGGCACTCTATTCCAGGAACTTTGATTCCAGTATTGCTGAGCTCACTGAGTGTCTTGCTTGCATTCAAAAAGGGATGGATGGTGTCAGATTGAAACTTAATCCAGAGAAGACAGAATTTACCGTCATTGGCAACGGACAGGCGAAGGAGTCAATCTGCAAAAATTTCCCACCCAGTTTCTTGGAAACTCAATCTCCTCCACTAATGAAGTTAAGAATTTAGGTGTTACTTTTGATTCTGGGAACACCTTTGCCAGTCTTATAACCAAGGTTTGTCATGTCTGCTACTACCATCTCCAAGATCTCAGACGCATTCGTAAATTCCTCAGTGTGGAGACTGCAGCCCTGCTGGCCAACTCAATGATCAGTAGTCAAATTGACTACTGCAACTCCCTACTTTATGGTGTGAATAAATACAATGTGGATAAACTCCAAAAGATTCAAAATGCCCTGTGCAGGATTGTTTTCAGAATTGATAAAACAAGCCATGTTACTCCTTATCTGAAAAAAATAACACTGGCTCCCCATTTCATACCATATCCTGTTCAAATATAACCTTATTACATTCAAGGCTATCAAATTCTCCCAACCCTCATACTTATCATCCCTAATCAAATCCAGTAGCCTTACTTGTGGAAATCGGCTTTCTCTTTCTTCAGTTCATCCCAAGAAGGCCATTGGTAGGCAAGGTTTTGCAATGGCTTCTCCCACTGAATGGAACAGACTCCCACAATCGATCCGATCACAGAACACAATTGTAGTGTTTCGAAGCCAGCCAAAGACCTACCTGTTTAGACTTGCAAAACCCCCCACCATAGTATATCTTCCCTTGTGGTGCTAAATCAGGATTTTGACCCAGCATGTCCCTCGAATTTTCCTTTTTTGCTTTAAGCACATTAGAGGATGTTGGGCCAATTTTGAGCTATATAAATTCTTCTATTCTATTTATTACTATTTGTTTTGTTCAGATTTGTAGGTACGATATCAGTGGTTACAGTGGTCCCATTGTTTGGCATTGTGGTGTATCATGAGCCTGGTAGGTAAGGTGAGAGTTGGATGGATTTATATAATTACAAACGCCCCCACCATTCCCTTGACATGATTCTGTCACATTTCTTTGATAAGGAGATTTCTTGGGTACTTTCCGAACTGTGTCTTCCCATTTATAGGTGCAACCTTTGTTTGTGTAGTTCTTGCTTTAAGCACATTAGAGGATGTTGGGCCAATTTTGAGCTATATAAATTCTTCTATTCTATTTATTACTATTTGTTTTGTTCAGATTTGTAGGTACGATATCAGTGGTTACAGTGGTCCCATTGTTTGGCCTGTGGTGTATCATGAGCCTGGTAGGTAAGGTGAGAGTTGGATGGATTTATATAATTACAAACGCCCCCACCATTCCCTTGACATGATTCTGTCACATTTCTTTGATAAGGAGATTTCTTGGGTACTTTCCGAACTGTGTCTTCCCATTTATAGGTGCAACCTTTGTTTGTGTAGTTCTTGCCCAGGTTTCCCTGGCATCAGGGGAGGTGAAGTCTGAGACATTGTCAGGAATTTTTTCTAACCCTTCAAATCTATTCTGCTATGAAAGCAGATTCTCATGTTTTGAAGATTTAATTAGTGGACTTTGTAAATAGACTTGCACACGATCCTTGATGCCAGGGGAAATGTTGCTACAAATTTTCAAACCAACCTTGGAGGGGGTAACAAGTTTTGCATTTGCATTCTTTCATGGAATCGCGACAATGGGAGTACTGTTGTTGCCATCTTGTGGGTGAGAAAGACTTTGAGATATTGGATGTGCAGAGAGAACCTGGGCATACAATCTACCATCACACCTGTTATCAAAAACTTCAAAAGAACGAAACCATGACAAAGCAGTACATTTATTGGCCAATAATTCTTGCTTGGTGTACTTAGAATTTTGATTGGTGACCAAACACGTCTGGGAGGAAAGTAACAGGCTGATGGCATATCTACACCCAAGCTTACTCGGTTTTTGGCTTTTGCTTGTTTCAACAATTAATCTCAGTGTGTTGGAAACTTTTCCCACTTTTTGCGAAACAGAAAGAACACACATGCCTGTACATAATCCCCTTGGTTTTGTTGGGAGCAAGTTTCGGAGTTGTAATACTGGCACACCATAGAATGGTTATTATTTCGTTTTAAAGCATGTTTAATTGTGTCCTGACCCAGTAGAGCTGTTCCTTTGCATATGTGCGTGTTTTATCTCTGATCTCTCCCTGCTCCATACGACAAAGTAGCACTGCATGGCTGGCCTTTGCAGAGCTCCAGGAAATGTTGTTTGCATCGTCCAATAAAGAGATAAGATAGTCTAACATTTAATTTGGTGTACATATTAGTTTGCTTTTTCATTGAGTAAAATTTTAATTTAGAATTTTGATTCGTTTCCGCTCTCATAGCTCAGCAAAAGCCAGTCATCCACTGACCCATAGTAAGCTTGTTGTATGTGACACGTTTTTGTTATTCCCAGCCAAAACATATTCATGGAGCCACTAGGCGTATTCCACAGCCGTGATCTGTAGAATCCAGATTTGACGGATCAACGGATCAGGTCAAAAGAACCTGATCTGACTGATCCGGATCATGATTTGAGTGATCTCATGAAAAGGTGGATTCGAGAGATCAGATCTGTGAGGTATCCCACAATTCTTTATAAACATGGCAGAAAACATGAGGTTTGAAATTTCCATTTCTAATTTTAATTGTTGATAAAAAGTAATTCCAAAGATGAAAAAGTAAAAAGTAATTCCAAAGATAAAAAAGTAATTCCAAAGATGCAAAGCATGCCATTTCAGTGCCCATCTCGGATCATCATTTCTGCAATTTTTGCATTTCACAGATTCTACTGATCTGAAGGATCTCGATCTGGATCACAAAGATCACACAGATCTTAAGTTGTGGAATACGCCTACTTAGTTTTATGTTTAACAAAAACTTCAACACCACCACGTTGAGATTTCAACTTTTGGGACATACCTGTCGAATTTAACTGTTGAAGTTCTGATAATCTTTCCACTACCACCTTCTGTATACTATCATTTTTTTTCAAATGATCAAGTGTGGGTAACGAGACAGTACTGGTTATTGTATGTGTATCTGTGACATTTGTATGCATTCTTGCAGAGTGATTACTTGTGTGTGTACTGTCGGATTGGTTTACGACCTTGTTGTTTTTAGTCCCAGTACTTCTGCTTTTGAATTTATGGGGGCCTAAAGTCTTTTGAACTATCTTTTGGTCAATTTTATTTAACCGTTCACTAATGGCAGTCAATTGCTGCAAGATGGTTTGATTAATGAGAGCTTGTGTATCATAAGTTGTTCTTTTACCAGCAGAAGTACTGGGGCTATCCACTATGACTCTATCAAACAAACGCGGCTTAGTACTCGCATCGTCGCTTTCCAATGTATCCACCGGACCACTACAGTCAAGATCTCTGTTAGAAGAATTTAGATCTGGAGCTTGCTGGGCATGGCCAGAAGAGTTCACCTCCTGCAAGTTCTTCAAGAATTCGTTATCTTCTGACAACTGCAGTTGAATGGAGAACGCAAATTGTATTTGTTCCTCTCCATCTATGCAACTAGTTGATTAAAAAAAGAATTGTAAAATATGCTAAAAATATGAAACATGTGCACAATGGAGATGAAAAATAAAATTTGATTTCCCAGATGTTACCCCTTCCAAGTCTTAAATGCAAATGGAAGAGTGAATGCAAATTCTTTGCCTTGAAATAGAGGCAACCAATGAAATTGCAGTTTACAAAAGGCATGGGCTGCATGCTAAGACCCAAAGCACCAGATTATTAAGGTCCCCTACAGGAATGAACCCGTATGCATTTAGGTGCCTGTCAATACACTCGGTCATCTTTTGGTGCAATACAGCGACATAAGGTGAGTGGAGGTACATGGACGTTTTGCCACTGTGACACAACGTTGCATACAAATCTCGAACCGTAGTTGAATGACAGGGGCATCTCACCAAACACCTATAAACGCCAATAACACAACTTGTAGTGTGAATAACTCGGACAAAATGGGGTAATATTTTTGCAGGTTGTTCCGCCACCAAACAAACACCTGTAACCAGGGGAAATACCACCTGTAGTGTGTGTCTCAACTTATCTATTTTTAACCTTTCAAAACAAAATTAGTAAGTAGTTATTACATATTAGATATTTCTTTAGCAATGCTACTATTACGCTTCCATACAAACTAAACATTATATTTATATTTATCAGGTCCTTTATGTGAGGTACTCATTGCAAAATGGATGGATATGTGATGGTAGTGGCTATAGATTTTGGCACCACCTTCAGTGGCTATGCCTTCTCCTTCAAGAAAAGTCCTGAAGATATAAAGATAAACAACAACTGGGGCAGTGGTGTGGGATTCGGGGCCTTCAAAGCCCCAACCTGTGTACTGGTCAACCCCCAGGGTAATTTCCAGGCATTTGGGTTTGAGGCAGAGGACCAGTATCGCAAAATGGTGGAGGATGCAAATACTGATATCAGCCAATGGGGCTTTTATAAGCATTTCAAGATGATTTTGTATCATAAAAAGGTATTTCACATAGATGGTAGATATGTCACATAGATAAATAATCGTAACCTTAGCTTTAAGGGCAAAGGAAACAAGTACATACTAACAGGTCATGATCCTGCACTGTAAACCAATTTTCCCAGATATGGTCTGGGATTTGAACCCACAGACATCAGCGGTGGAATATTATAAATGGCTTAAGTGGATTTGAATTTAGGTTTTCTATTTTTATCATAATTTTAAGTGTAAATGGATGGTCTTAAACTAACACAAATATTGTCATTTATAACTTGAGTCTGTCATTTTCTAAATTCAAATGTAATTATATATATATATATATATATATATACATACATACTCCTCTGAATGGAGTCTGAATGAAGTACATATTAGTTTGCTTTTTCATTGAGTAAATAGCCTGAACAGGATTGTTTTCAGCAACATTTACACATTTTTGGTTTTACCTTACTATGGCAATTTATTTATTTATTTGGGGTTTTGCGTCACTTTCAACACTGTACAGGTCATATCACGACGGTTAGTTGGAAGGGCAGAGGAAACCAGTACATACAATTTGTTAGGGTTCTGTACTGTAAACTGCCGACCAACGGCAAGCAACTACCAGCTTTCCCACTTAAGGCCGTGCCGGCAATCAAACCCCGGCCTCAGAGGTGGGAGGCAAGAATGTTAAACACTCTGCCACCGTGGCCCCCCTTACTATGGCAAAGTCTTAAAATGGTTTGCCATCATTTCTTCAAAAAGTGCCAAGTGTGGGTCCAGTCAGTTGTGTGATTGTTGAAACTAAAAACGCAAGAGTAATGAACATTTCAAAAATTTTACACAAACAATTTTTTGTCTCAATAATGGAGCAAGATAGAGTGATTATAAGCTAATATTAGTTTGTTGTGGCTTTGTACAGTTTACTGTTCACTGCATCATAAAAATAAAACATTACAATGTTTGTCTTGTTAGGGTCACATTACCCAAAAATTGACTTTGAGCAATTTTGTTTTTGGTCTATCAGTGGTCTGTAAATGTTTCCAGTCTGAGGCAAATATTAACACTCCTAGAGTGGCATGACTCAAAATCTGCTTTAGGAAATGTACATTATTAAATTATGCATTCCAGCTTAACTGGAGAAGCGTTTAATGGTAATGAAAAGACCAAATGAGACATACTCGTTGTAAAATGAATAAGTTAGATGAATGCAAGTTCTTTGATATAATGTGGTAAGGTTGATGTGAAAACCTTGAACCTTTTTGAGGCATAAATATGATATGGACAAAATAGATTTTAAGGAAATACAAATCTAGTGTGTGCAGCATTTTAAACTAGCTCCTGTTGAAGAGACATCATAAATGTGAGGATATGATTGGCCTGGAATTTCAGACAAATGGACATTGTATTTATTATTGTAATAATTAATCTCAGCCTGAGTTGTTCTAAACTGCAAGTTGGACTCTGCATAAACTCCAACCAGTGATATATTATCACAATTCTAATATGACAAATATACATATATATTTTACCTATCGCATTTCTCTCATGTTTCCCTCACAAGAAGCAAGAAACTATTAGGCTATTCCTTCAGTTTAACTAATTGCCCATGATAAATCGTCCAAAAGTAAAACCAAATTGCCCACACACTTTTATTTACTGATATGTGCACGGTTTAAAATGCTACTTTTTAAAGTAGAATATGTGCAATAGTTCCAGTCAACAATTATATACAATTCTGTAATAGCGAAATTTTATACAAAATCTTCTATCCAAACAGTCAATATCACAGATACAAGAGTGTCATAAAAGAATAATATTGATATGAAAGTTTACAGTAACTACCATTTTTGGAATAACGTTTGTTTTTGTCACTGCAGGAACTGACCCACAGCAGCTGTATCAGTTCCACTGGTGGACATATCACACCTGCCATCCAGATATTTGCCATGGCATTGCGCTATTTGAAGGACCATGTTCTGGAGTTACTATCCAAACAAATACCCGGGTGAGTTATGTTATACGGTACTAGTGGCCTAGTGAGTTAGCAAGTATGACATCTAATCACAGGCTGTCACCTCTGTGGGTTAAACTCCCAAAATTGACAATGCTGAGGACCTGCCTCAATATGACTTTGGATGTTAAACATGATGTAAACTTTGATTTTCAGTTATGTCATAAAACAAGTACAGATATCCCCTAACTTTGATCAATTATTTAACTGTTGTACTGTGAAAGAGCATATATACTTGGCACAGTGTATGAAACTGAGATTTTTAGCATATCTGTATATGTATTGTCTAAAAGTATTTTGTTTTAGCAATTTCAGCTGGGGACATTTGATGAAATGAAGTGCTATATACATGAGTGATCCAGTTGGTATAAACTGCCAGTTAAACAGAAATACACAATATCAAGTTTTTTCCAAGTACCCACTTTGAACACCTTTTTGATTGAACAAACAATACTAGATCTTAGAGATTACTGACATGTTTTTCTTTGTGTGAATTCGGTCATGATATTTTTGTTACATCAACATAGTTACAGCTTTAAAGATTTTAATCTATTTTAATGTCTTTTCATTTCTTATGTTTACATATTTAACTTGTTACAATGAAATCATACAAAAGATAATTAGATGAATGGACAAACTCATAAATCTGCAATTGGCAACAGTGGTTTTCAGTCAATCAAAGCAGGTCAAAATATACCAGGAGTAGGCTTATCGACAATCTTTTTTCTAACTATTTACTAACATGAGTTAAAAGGTTAACCTGATATAGTGACCTTATCATCAGGTTACATGAAGGTAAGTCATATCGTGTCATAAGTCTGTGAAAGCTATTTAAACTAATTAAAGGTCACCCTTAATCAATGATCATTTAGAGTTAAACATGTCCATAGCCTCAAAGGGGGAAAAGGGACAAACTTATCACAAGCAATACATATAACCTGTTACCTTGAGGATTGTTTAATAATACCTATGAAATATTGAGATCACTGTTCAAAAGTAAATCAAACATTGAATATTTACCTACATTTTGCAGGTACCTACATTTTGCACTAATTCGTGTATTTATAGCTCTATAGATGCATGCCATATCCGTTGGGTGTTGACTGTTCCTGCAATATGGTCAGATAAGTCAAAAGATTTTATGAGAGAAGCAGCATTTCAGGTAAATAAAAATTCAAATAATTCTTTGTTTAGTAATGAAATAACTCGAAATGTTAACAAATTTTAACAATTGAAAGCAGTCCTATGTTTACAGCAGACCATGTAATGATATCTCAATATTTCACTACTAGTTTTTCATCTGATTCTCCAGTTTTTAAATTAAATTCAACTGCTATTATATGTGTATGTTTGTTCTTTTGTGGTTCTGAACACTTTTTGTAAAAAATTAACTGTTGCCAAAAGTCCATTTTCAAAGGATTGTGGGAAAGAATTGGGTTTTTCTATAGTTATACTTGCATGGAATGTTCTTGTTACTTGCTTTTGAAGATGTCATTTGTGGCTCTTCATTTCTGATTTATTTTACAATGTTCATTTTACAACTTTAACAAACATTAACATTCATATATTTTTAATTGAATCTATTGCCTTGTATTTGTATATGAACACCTTGTTTTTATTTAAAAGAAAGTATATCTTTATTTTTATTAAATGGATTGGGAAAATATTGAAATATTTGTACTAGCACATTTTACAGTTTTTCGTTCCTTTTCTCCCAAACATTTATCCAATATATTGTATTTGTATAATACCCTAACAGAGCTGTATCTACTGAATGTGTTTATTTTTGTATGCTATTTTACTGGAACACTTTTGGCTGTCACAATGGAAAACCGAATTGCAGTCTAAATATGTCAATATTTCAGACAAGGGTTATGGTGATGACCTTAAGCTCATTTCACCTTTTATATTAATCATATGTATTTCTGTATTTTTTTTGTATTTAGGAATTCTGCACTTTCTAAATTTTGAATGTTGATTACCATTATTTTGCGACTTTACAGCATATTTATGAAATTCTAGAAGAGATTAAAATAACTTTTATAATGACAATACTTTCTCTGCATTTTTATTTGTCCCTTTGTCCTCTTGTTAATAGGGGTGTTCCGTTGAGACTGACAAGTTGGTAACTATGCTTTTTGGGGGGTCTGGACCAATGTTTACATAGACTATAACAGTTGGTTGTAGTTTCCAGGCTTGTCGTGAAGAGTTGGTAAAATATCAAACATGATTGATATTTCTACAACTCTTTCTGACTCTTGTAACAGACCCTAATTATATCCACCCAGTAACAGGCATGTCGGTTACATTAAAGGCTTTTCGGTTACATTTCCAGCCTTGTCAGATAATGGAATAGGCCTGTCTGTATCGTGCATGCGGCTTGTCCCAAGAATAGTTTTCCAGGCTGTATGTAACAACAAACCTAATGTACTTGAAAGTAAACAGACTGTACATGAAAACATACTGTACTGTTGGTAACTTTAGCCGACATGTCTGTAAATGTTCCTGACAAGCCTATAACTTTTCTCGGCAAGTCTGGGACTTTTCATATCTGAGTCCTAGAGTTGGAACTTTTTATCCGAGAAGCCTGGAAGTAAAACAGACAACCTTAAACAATAACTGGCATTTTTGTGTCTTACGGCTTGTCTGTTTCAAAATCTGTCGCTATAAAGGCTGAGTTGGCATGTGCACTTCATTCATTTGGGTTTTGGCTCTGATGAGAGAGGAGGTGTGCAGCATTTTACTTTGAGTGTTTTTATTTTATTTCCAAGTAAGCTTAAGTTTTGAGAAAGGTTGGACTGGCTGCGAATGAAACGTGTTCTCTGAGGTTTTGCTTAGTTTGCTTAGTTTTTCTTTTTTAACAAGCTGCCATTGTACATATAATTTGATATCATGCCAAGAGACAGAAGGAGAAAGATTGAAGCATCCACTGATATTTAACCAGAGTTTGAGTTAGGGGACACAGCAGCAGATATTAAGAGGAGAAGAGAGAGGGGGGAGAGAGAAGATAGGGAGTGACAGAAGTGTAAGGAGAGGGAGAAGTTTGAAAAGTTACAGACAGAGAGGACATAGAAGATGGAATGAGAGGAGACTGAGGGGGAAGGACTGACAAAAGAGCTAGAACAGACACAGACGCTGATGTAGAATCAATGTAATCCAGCCAGAAGAAGGGGTAAATGAATTTTATTTTCACGAGTGATTCTGACGAAGAGACCATTGTCGAGTTTGTTAAGCAAAATAAAGAACTGTACGACAAGACTCAAAATCCAAAAACAAGCAGAGGAAGTAATGTCCATTGGGAGAGACTAGCAGGGAATTGATCTGTCAACACTGTTAAGAAATGGTTCGAGACTCAATGTACCAGATATGGAAAGCTAAGCCACACAAAGTCAGGACAAGCTGCAATGAAGAGCACTGAAAGGCAAACCAGGACACATGACAGATTCAACCTCTTACGAGGCCATATTAGAAGGAAGGACTCTCAAAATCTTCCATGTTTAAGTCACCACTGAGACTGTCTGGGGCCACAGCTTCAATTCAAGATACTTCATGAGTGACCAAATCTGAGATGGAAATCAGCGTAGCATCAGATGTCACTCATCAACCATCGACCAAAAGCCCTTTACAATGACCAGCTACTGTCACCACTACCACCACTGCTGAAGATCCATTTCTAGATCCGTTCAAGCAGATGAGGTCAATGATTTTCAGTTTTTTGGGTGCACAAGATAATTCTACTCCAAATCTTTGTCAGTCCTTTTGTAACTATCTCTACTCAGAGATTGAGCACCTGGAAAAGTAAGACTTTCGACATTCAGGAATGAGACAGTGAAGTCTTTTAGTGGAATACAGTACAAGGCCAAAGAACACAAGAGACAGGTCACAACAACTCAACAGACTCAAGTTACAACTTTCCAAGTGCCACAATCACCACAGGACGTGAATACATCCTCACAATTCCAGAGACTCAACAAGTTTCAACACAAGCTGTTCAGGCAAGCCAAGTAGCAGCATCACAACCTCCACCAGTGATTGTGAAACTTCAGCCACAGAGGTCACAGCAGTCATCATCATCATCATCATCATTATCATCATCATCACAGCCAGCATCCTTTGTGGATGACCAGCAGCCTGGACCTTCCAGATAACTAACGTTTGCATTGAGCCCTGCCAAGACATTTAACAGGACATTGGTTGCCTCCATCCAAGTTGAAGAAAATCAGCACAACATCTCTGGATTTTCAAGTCTTTTTGGCAATATTCCATCTTTACTGCAGTGCCAGCAGATCAACACAACTAATCCATTTTCACCATTACAACTTCAACCAGCACCATCACCAGTGCCAACTTCCACCAAGCAAGAACCACCAAGACCTCTCAGCCAGCCCAGCCAACAGAATCAGCCCACATCAACTATACCAGATGTGTAGCTGCGCAGATTAGCCTGCACAAGTCCTTATCAGGACTACTCACATTAAAATGTCCTGATTCTGTTTTTTCTAAAACAAAAATACACTGTCCCACACCTTACACAACCCCCAAACACATAGCAAAATTGAATGAATGAGTGAGTGAATGTCTGATACAAATAAAAAAATTAAAGTGGAATGAATGTGTGGATGGACTGACAAACAGACTGATACACTGACTGACTGACTAACTTGACCAACATACCTGACAGAGTAACTGACTTACAAAGACCAACACATTTATTGATTAACAACAAACGATGATTGACTACTGTAGTGACCGACAGAGACCAAGACACAAAGTGACTGACAGCACAATTACAGACAGCTAGAGTGACTGACATTGTGATGAACTAAGGAATGATAGAGTAACAACAGAATGACTGACTGACGTTTTTCCAAGATGACTGATATTTTATTTTGACTGACTCAGATAATTCCAAAAACTTTTGGGGATTAATTTGCAAATAATTTTCTTTAAATATCTGAGAAATCAAAGTTTTCCTTCAGTAAGAAATTGCTTCTTAATATTAAAAAAAAATCTTTCCATTTGAAGGAAAACCAAAAAGAAGACAACATTTTAAAAATCTAAATAAATAAATAAAATTGGTGTTTGACATTGGGGGACTTGGCTTTAATTTTTGCTGGTCAGTTGTCTTCTGCTGTAGGGATTGACCATCCAAGGCATGAGGGCAAAGGCGCCGTCACCTAACAGGAAGTAGTGTAGATTTGGCCCTCCAGATCTAAGTGGTTCTGGGGGTGGAAGCCCCAAGGTGCCATTCTCAATTTTTCTTTTCAGCTAGCTACGGTTGAATATCTGTGCATCAGATGAAGAACCACTTCACCTCACATCCAGCCACAGGAACACAGGAATTTATATTCTGCATTGACCAGGGCTAGCAGTACCAGGGAGGAGTAATCCTGGTAGTTGAAATATTCACTGCCTGACTTCTTGGACATCTCCATACCAATGTGTTTGTCATCTAGTGCACCAACAGCATGTGGGACATTCCATCTGTTTCTGAAATTCTCCTGCACCCTCCACTCTTCAGGAGCTGTTGGACAGGTCAAATATTCCTCCTGGTATTCTTCAAGGATGGCTTGCACAGCTTGGGGGCAAATTTGCAAATAGTAGTTCTGCCAGCCCTCCAGTGCTACTGCAGTGTAGTGTAAGTTTCTCCTGTGGACAGGTGCCTGAGTGTAACTGCTAGTTTCAATCCAACTTCTAGTTGTTTCTTGAAATTTGTGTGTGACTTCTTGAGGCAGTTGTGAATTCTTCTTCAATGAGGTCAAAAAAGGCAAGTGTCATCCTGATGAAATTCTGGTAACCTGGTATGTCAGTTATTATTAGCTCGTCCAAGAGTGTTCTGTAGCATCATAGCTCTCTCTTCTCTTTGAAGCATCCAGGGTATAACCCACGGGTTCTGTGGCCTCCTCCTTCTTCGTGTGGGGGCTGTGGTTGTGGTGCTGGATGGGTGGGTGTTGGGTTCTGTTGTATTCTTTGTCTAAAAATAATGAAGACAAAATCACAATTGTCAAAAGTCTTGATGTGTAGCTGGCATCTTTGCGGTGATAGATGAGTGGTTTGTCACATGTGCTAGGGGTTTATATAGTGTGATCTGAATCCCAGCTCTGGATCCCTACACCATACATCGTCCCAGCTTGTCTGTTTGTCTTCATGGCTTGTCTGTTTGCGATCCGGCTTGTCTGTTAGGGGTTTACGGCTTGTCCTACTACTTTCCCAACTGTCCATGCATGAAACATCCTGATCTTAGGGCTTGTCTGGATACTGATTACTGTGTGTCTGGAAGTCGATCGTCTTGTCGTGGATTTTTTTACCGACTATGGTTTTCACACCTTTTGTCTATGTTTCTATGAATTTCACAACTGACTCTAGAGTCATAGGCTCGGTTGTTAAGTCGGTCTCAATGGAACATCCCCACTACAAACACATGCAGGGATTTTCACCAAATTTTCAGGACAGGTATTCTTCCTGTTCTATTAAATGTCAGGATGGACAAATTTAGTGTTGAAATTTATTCTGTTGCAAATGTAGCAAAACAAACACAAAATCTAATAATAAGTATTTATTGATAGAGTTTGCATGTAATTAACAGGCAGGCCTCATGACTCCAAAAGACTCCAAACAACTGATGATAGCCTTAGAACCGGAGGCAGCATCGCTGTTCTGTAGACGACTGGATTTGACCCAGTTTCAATGTGATCAGAGTGATATTTCTTTTACACCTGGAACTAAGTATTTGGTGATTGATGCTGGAGGTGAGTTGTGTCTTTATTATCCCATACAAAATTCTAAAACATGGCCAACCAGCATACCACAACCAATAACCTAATCTGTATACTTCATCCAGAAATACCAGACATAGCTGCTGGTGATATCTGATTACTGTAAATTTCACAAATCACACTTGCATTTTTCCAAGTGCTTCAGCCATTGTGCACCAACCATCTGACACTCTTTCCACATAATTACTAGGCCCTCAATTACAACTTCTTCAATTCAAGCTTCCAAGTGGCAAGTTCCATTTCAACACGTGAGCTCCCATATTGTTCCCAAGCCAAAAAATTTTTTTGGGCAATCGTCAACATCTTAGAGGCCTTCCTAAATGATCTGATATCATCTCTGAAGAAGAAGAAGAAAATATATGACAATTATAATAAGATAGTGGAGAAGGATCTACACATCCCCCAACCAGAGCAAGAGAGGACACAAGAGGGGACAAAGGCAGAGGAGGAGGACACAGATGCACCCACAACTCAATTGGAGAGGGATACTATGGTAATTTCTGAGACACAGATGCCACAGATGTCTGAGAGTTTGATCCAAACACCCAACACCCTGGGGATTGCAGTGAGGCCACCATCAAGGAAGAAACCCACTGACTAAAGAAGAAATGAAAGAAAGCTGCTAGCACAAATCTGGCTGTTTCACAAGAGGAACAGGTGGTGAACTGGTTGAAGAGAACTAAGAACTAACTCATGCCTATCACACTCCAGTAAACCTCCCTGGACCCTAGTAAATATAATTATGCCAGCCAACAGAACATGAAACCTGGATAATAGTACTCAATGACTTTGTGACAGCCAAACAATACCAGAGAATGTTCACATGGTAAAGAAACTTAGAAAAACAGAAAAAAACTGTTGTGTACAAAACAATAATAATTAAAAGCCCAATGCCTGCCCACAATTTACCTACCTTTTCACACACCACAACATTTTAGTTATCCAAGAAAAGCTGCTTAGAATATCTAAGAGTTCCCACCTAGAAATGTAAAATAAATTGTGAATGTCCCTAGTGTTCCCCTGATGTTACATTTTACTTTTGGCATTCACTTTCTACAAGACACATAATGTGGCCTACTGTGGTAAGGCTCACATCCCAGCATAGTTGCCCCTGATAGAAATACAGGGTTCAAATCCTAAGCATTCCTCACTGATGTGATCCCATTTAGAATCCTTCACTGCATATGATTGAACCCAGATCCAAACACTGGCTTTGAATGAGCTGCCTTGACATAACTTGACACATGGTTTTCATAATGGATTTGTGCCAACATGTTTAAGCAGAACCTGCAAAATGTAAAGTTGGGTTCCAAAATGTAGTTTAAGGGCAAACTACAAAGTAAAAGTCCAGCAAATTTGTGAAGTGACAGTACGAAAAATGTAATATGGAGAGCATAAAATATGAAAATCCCACCAATAAAGGTTGTCTCAATTCTGCCAAGTAAACAAGTTACCAAATCAAAATTTGCAAACTCTATCACTAATAAGAGATGCCAGGAATTGAAAAATGTAACTAAAATATTTAGGTCAAACATATGGTGGTGGATAATGATACCATTATTATACTGTTTCCTGTTAAGACTATGACAGAAGGTTTAGTAGGAGTAGGTTACATTTTTTAAAATCTATTGAATCACAATATCATACGGGCTTAAAATAGAGTTCTGTGTTCAAATTTTGTAGGTGGTACAGTGGACATCACAGCACATGAGATTCTCTCTGACAGCAAAATCAGGGAACTATTTGCAGCAACTGGAGGTGCCTGGGGAGGCTCAATGGTAGATGAAAAATTTATTGAACTGCTTAAAAAAGTGCTGGGTGTTCATTTTGTGGAAGAATACCAACAGCAATGTCCACAACAATGGGTCAACCTGATGGTGACCTTTGAACAGGCCAAGAGGTTAGTCAGCACAGGAAAGAAAAATTGCTTACTCCTCTCGCTGTCCTGGTCCATTGTAAAGAAATACAGAGAATTTTCTGGAAAGGATATAGAAGCCACACTAATGGCTGCAAATGATTTTGGAGTATCTTGCCAAAATGGTTTCTTGATCATCAACGAATCTGCAGTCAGGGCTATGTTCAAGGCTGCCATTGACGGCATCATTGCACACATTCAGGATTTGATGGGATATGTTACGCTTCATCCGTGCAAGTACTTCTTTCTGGTAGGCGGTTTTAGTGGTTGTGTGTTTCTTCAAGAAGGTATCAAAGATAATTTCTGTGGTCTTGTGGACATTTTGATACCCATTGAGGCCCAGATGTCAGTTGTCAAGGGAGCAGTGTTGTTTGGTCACATGCCCAAAGAAATATCACACAGAATAGCTGCAAAAACTTATGGCTATCGCACTACAAGAACTTTTAATGGCAACATTCATAGTCAAGCCAAGAGGCATGAATACGAATGTGGAGTGAGATGCAATGACATTTTTGAAGTTTTGATGGAAAAAGAGAAAGAGATACCTTTTTGCACAAAACGTTCCATCACATTATCTCCAACAAACACGATGCAAACCAGTGGAATAATTAAATTCTTTTCAATAGATGGACAGGCAAGGGAACCAGTACAATATACAGATGATATAGGAGTAGAACAAATAGCAAGCATTATTGTGGATATGTCTGATACTACTGGAGGACTTAATAGAACTGTCACTTTGAATGTAGTCTTTGGTGGGACAGAAATTGAGGTAGAGGCAATTGATGAAACTACAAAAAATACAGCCAAAACAAGTTTAATATTCATGTCTTACTACTAACTGTTATCATGATCAGTCATCTATTTATGTGTAAAAATACAACCACAAACATTTTAAGATCCGTGCCTGTTATATCAGTTATTTATTTCTTCATAAACGTATCAGAACAATGTTGTACACAAGACTGCTAATACATTTTAAATGTACAAATTCTCACTATTTGTTTGCCAAAAATATATAAAATGGACACAGTACCTAACATTAAATACAAACATGAAGATAAGTTAACACTCCTTGTAATAAAAATGTAAAATAGATAATACAAACCACAAAATGGAAATACATTGCTCCCTGCCATAACCTTGCATAGCTAAATTTGGTTTTCCACATTAACTTAACCTTTTAACCCTGCTTTTTAAAGGGCGATAATTTATTCCCTACTTGAAATCAATAAAAAAACTTTTGGAATTTGCATATGAAAATTCCAAAACATTTTCTATACAATAGGGCTATGTGGGTGGGGAACAATATCTTGGGGCACTTAAATCACTTGCAAGTGATTATTTATCCTCATAGGATCACTTTGTGTAATGATTTTAGTTACACCAAAAGGCCCCATCCAAATACAAAAGATCACTTCCAATCACTTAAATCACCCCACCCAAATAGCCTTTGTCACTATGTGTACCTTATATGGTAAAATACATCCCCAGAAATGTTTGAGTGATACTGATGATTGCATATTGTTTGTTAGTATTGCTTCTTCTGGTTTGTGACAAGTTGAGGCATGTGCTAAGTTATTACACCTGTGCAGAGAACAATATGTGTAAATGATGGCTTTTATAAAACTAACTTTCCACAGTTAATGTAATATTAAAATCTGTTTAAATAGACATTCCTCTGATGGTGTAAGTTCAAAGAATCCAACACTTCATATCATCTATGTAAATTCATAATTCTCTGTTTCCATATTACTAGAATATAACATTTATAGTTTACATAGAAATTTAATAAATATTTTTTTTAGAACTGGCTGTTTCCAAATATATGGTACATATATGATTTTATGAGATTGTGTGGTTGGTTTATCCAAGACTTTACATGTAGTTTTTTGACCTCTGATGTCTGAGAATGTGCATCGTAAATTGACAGAAACTTAACTCTCCACATCATATGTGAAGCCAGACTTGTCCATACAGCAATTTCCTCTTTGTGATATCATATGGAAAAGTATGGTTTTAGATTTTGTTGATATCATTTCAGTTCCACTGGGGACCAGGATGGTGCAACAGTACTATACTAGCCTCTCATTTGTCAGGCCATGAGCTTGAATTTTTTACCCAGGCCTAAAGTAGGAAGGTTGGTGGTCAGCTAAATCATTTATTGGCTTACAATTAAAATCAAATATTGTGAACGGTTTTACTCCACCCTTACACTGTATATTCTGATATGACTTTGAGAATTAATAATCAAAATATGTAGATCAAAATCCCAGTGACTTTTGTGTTATGTAAGGGCTTATTTAGATCTATAATTTACCATATATTGTTTTGGTGTGGTGATGATTGTAGCCATAATGTTGGGCAAAATGATTTTGTCACTGATATCTGCAATTGTGGGATATAAAAAGCCTGTAGCTCGGAATGCAGATGCTAAACTATTTGTAACTCCTCAGGCAAATTACCTCAGATTTTGTTGCTTTGTATTCAGTTTATTTGTTCATTTATGATTTTTACAGTCAGTAAGTCGTTTAATGATCATTAATAATACAAGAAGGTAAAAAATTATTCTTTCTTTGTGATGATTTTATAGCAATAATTTTGTCCACTAAGCACAGTTGTGCCAGTAAATATGAGAGTCCCAGTAAAAATGAGAGTAAATAGTGTGATAACATGTATTTCTGGTATCTGACTTATTACTTGTCTTCAACTTATATCCTAAATTAGTTTAAAGCTGGCTTTTTGGCTACTTACAATATATACTTTCGAAATGTCAGACACTCGCGTGCCATATGTGTGTTGTGTTGGTACTATATGCTGGAATATCTCTATGTTTTGAGTCTAAGAGGATAAATTGGACCAATGATATTTGTTCACAATATTGGGGTAATAAACATGTATTTCAAATTACAATTCTTATTAACAAATTTCAGATTGATATGTAGTTTGTAAAGATCATAAAACTTTATATAGTTTAAGTAATGTAGAACATGTGATCTGTGTTATGCAATGGGTACAAAGTTACTAACTTAAAAGCAGTTTGCTTTTTTTAACAAAAAATCTTTTAGAACTAGATGTATCATCTTGTTAAATTTAAATCTAATATAAAATTTCAACAATCGATTGGCTTTCACTACATTTCATCTGCCATTGCCTCCCCGGATTTTTGCATTTTTGGAAAAATCCTTGGGACTTTGGTAAGCTAAACTGTGAAGGTCACTTTCTTGAGGGTAGGGAATGATATAAATTGTTCAAATTGATCAGAAGTTGAAAAAGAGGCACATCCATGTATGATTTCATTATAAAACTTGTGTCTTAATTTTTAGGAGAGATACATAACAATGAAGTTCATCCTCAACAGTGTTAATAGACCAGATTAAATATAAATATTCTTCAGAACCAAGATATGCTTTGCCTACTACTTTGAATGTTTTACCACAGAACTGTATCTCCCAGATTGGACACATAACACAATGATCTCTTGTTAAAATTTGGCAATAATGACCTCTTGATATTTTGGAAGACAATTTTTTTCATGATGAAATATGAAATCACATTTAACTGTTCCAAACTTTGGTTTAGATTCATACTACTTTAGATTCACTCCAAATAGGTGTGTGGTAGATACTAAAAGAACAGGTGTGACTTTGCCTTGAATGTTTCTACATTTGATCTGTTTGAGAATATTTTAGATTTGGTAACACCAGTTAGTTTCTAAGGAGATAAATAGTCCCTTTGTAATTACTATTTTGTTAACTTAGAATTGTTAATATTGTTAATATTTAGACTTCCCTTCCAAAAATGCATTCTTAAAAATAAGTTTTCTAAATGTTCCCTTAACTTCCCTTACTATGTAAAAGCTGCTCATGTGACAAATTTCACAGGAAGTCGGCTCATAGCTTTTTTCTTTCTTAAATATATTTGGAGAATTTGTCTTAAAATAAAGCCAGTTGGAAATTCCCATTTACATGTGTTACATATACGGGCACTATGCTAGTGCATGGTTTGATTATACATTATACGAATGTATTAACATTAAAGTAATGGCGTTATGGATTTTGTGTTATGTCTATTTATAGACTGGGGAAATCCTTCTAATAACCTCAGTGATCATATTAATAGATTTGGGGAAACCCATTTAAACTGGTTTGTAGAATTTCCTCACTTAATCTGGTAACAGGTGTTGCCATCAAGTTAGTTCTAAGATTGTCTGGAAGTTTCCATACTTGTATGTAAGGAATGTACACCTGACCACAGATGAACATAGTATTTGCTGGCTATAAGGAAAGCTACATGTGTCTTAGAATTAACATCAAGTGGATATAAACTATTAGTGTTGTTGTGAACTTTTACTGGAACGAACTGGATATAGCGTCTGCATAGATTTGCTGTACTTTGGATATTGTGCATTGATATGCCAGAGAGTGGATTCACTGTATGATGGACATTGTTACCTCTATTTATTTATTTGGGGTTTTACGTCGCTTTCAACACTGTACAGGTCATATCACGACGGGTAGTTGGAAGGGCAGAGGAAACCAGTACATAGAGTTCGCTAGGGTTGTGTACTGTAAACTGCCGACCAACGGCAAGCAACTACCAGCTTTTCCACTTAAGGCCGTCACGGGGATCGAACCCCGAAGTGAAAAGACCCAAAGAAATTTCTGTATTGTCCCCAACTTAATCCATACTACTACCACACACACCCCATAGCATTTTGTTAGACAACCCTTATACCAAGGCACACAGCCTGTTACATATATCATCAAATAATACTTATCTAACCAAATGTTTGTAGAGACCTAACTAACACATGAACCACATACGAGAACACATCATACGACCACACATCAACTATGCCCATAATGGTACTGAATTGTCATGTTTCATAAAGATGTCACACCAGTTCCTCGAGTCCAAGTAGACCAAATAGATTACCCTTACAGACAGGGTCAGTTTCAACTGATTAAACTCATATGACCTTGAGGACAAAAACAAAGGTGAAGACAGCATTGCAGTTACAAACTTTATTAAACCATTAATAGTACATTTCTAGACTAGTTGTATTTACAAACCCAGCAATTGTTTAATTAAACATAGGGTCACCTTACCTGAGGCACAGTTTCCGACTACCTTAAAGAAACAATAAGGAGGAAAGTTAAGGTTAAGTTCAAGGTAAGAGTGACAATTTTGAAGATAATAAGAGAGTTCCTTATGGAAGGTGACCCTAACTAGTAATGAATTAAAGTGTACTCCAGCCCTACATGAGGGCATACAAACTAAAATTATGAAAGAGTTCATTTTCACCCAACATATGTCAACATTTATAGAACTTGAGTTTAAAAGTATGACTAGAAGATATAAGATTTTAAACGCACTTGAAAAAGAAAAAGAAAATTTAAAAAAAAAAAAAAAAAAAAATGGAGCTACTGGCTGGATTTCCTGTTACAACTGAGAGATCAAGGAATTACATAATCCAGTAACACTACAAATAATGCTCCAACAATAGATAAAAGAAGTTACATGCAATTAAAAGGTATGACTAGAACATATAAGATTTTAAACGAACTTGTAAAAAAAAAAAAAAAAAATTCCCAAATGTGGAGCTACTGGCTGGATTTCCTGTTACAATTACGCTCAATGGATTACATAATCCAGTAGCCCTATGAATAATGCTCACAGTAATAAAGAAGTTACATGCAAATTAGAGCAAGGAGCAACATAGACCATTACTTCGAATTATCTACTGGGTAAATAAGATTCATTCTTACAATGTCAGCCAGATGCGAGCTGTTAGTTCAGCAATATATAAGAATGGCTGAAACCTGAGTAAAATAAGACTAAAAGCTGTTTAACAGTTGTATTACAAAGTAATGCAATATACATAGTTTACATGCGAAATCTCTTATGTCAACATCAATACTATCATTACCAAGCAAGTGGCAATCAAAATGGTACTCCAGTTACAGTGCAGACCAGTTACTGACAAACTACATTATGAACACTAGTCCCAATCGGGCACTACCTCATTCAACTACACAAAGAGCAGAGATAAGAGGATTACCATCACACATACAACCGACACGCACGGAGACAGCTGTTGGACGCCCTGAACCAGACACATAATATCCTAGTTTGGTTAATGTAAAACTGAGAGAAGTACACTTTAATGCTCACTGTTAGTTACAAATTACCATAGCATTAACACACATAGCCATGTATACATAATTCGATGACAGTCACACTAATTACAATACTATGACCAACACTTGAATGCAAGTCATTCCTACTGCCAGGTTGTATCATCAACTAGTAACATGATTGATTAAAATACTAATACAAGCCACATCAATTACAAGTTATAATCCATAGACAATACATACTCTTGGTTAAGCAAGACCAATTCAATGCTTTAATAATGTTACCAATTGTACTTTGAGACCACTGTACTGTGGAATTTTGATTAAGTCCATTCGAGAAATTGAAATAGCTTATACCTGGGTTAAACCCAACTGCTTCTGCTACCCTTTAGAGCTCCTTCTCAAAGACTCAGAGCTGCCCTAAAGGAACTGAGCAGTACAGCCCCTAGTCCATCTCAACCTTAGACTCAGAGCCAGTAATGGTAGAGCTAATCAACTGACCATTTAAAATGGTAATCATGAGCCAAGCACTGTCTACATTTAAGCTTACAGCTTAAGCACTCAGATGGAATCACAGCCTAACAGCAAGCTTTGCTCAGGTAGCAGCAGCATGGCCTTGCTCCAACCAAGCTGTCCTGCTTGTAGTGTATTTTGACACCTGCAAATACAGTAAATACAACTGAGTACCACATCCAATTTACATACAATATGGGAGTGGATTACAGGGTGGGTTCAAATTTTGATGTGTATTGTTCGAATCCAAGAGTATGGCGCGAAATTCAAATGAAAGCTGGCTTTTATAGTCGAAATCAATGAACCATTAACTACCACAATGCAACATTCTAGACTGGTACCAGAACTGAAGGTTATGGCCAGAAGGTGGTCATATCCCCACAGTTCCTAACTAGTAATGAATGAAAGTGTACTCCAGCCCTACATGAGGGCATACAAACTAAAATTATAAAAGAGTACATTTTCACCCAAACCCCAAAAGTATTAGTAGTTAAGGAGCAGACAACTTAGATCTAAACATAGCTGCAACCTGCTCACCAGCATCTACAGTATCAGTAATGTACCTCCACACACAGTCCGAGGTCCAGGTGCCATGTTTTTGGATATTTTGCAAAGTTACATCATTATTGAAAGCAAATGTTGCACCTGAACGTCGGAATGTGTGGAAGGTAAAACCAGATTGATTTAACTGTAATTTGGCTAAAATCAGGGCAAAATGTCGCCTGACTCTATTGTCAGTTAGGGGAAGCCAGTGGTGAGCTACTTTGAATTGAAACAGTGGAAGATTGGAACCCCTAGGGGTGATATCCAACAAATTCTTGATGGCCACAACAGGACAGATGTTGGAATTGGGTATTCTAGGTACTGTTATGAGCTTAATCTGGTTATTACTCTACATAGTTTTTGACCATTTTAATCTCAAAACCAACTTGTCTGGTCTCAATATTACATCACCCCTAGCTAGATGCTTTAATGGTGAAAACTGCACTACAGTATGAGGTACAAGATTGGATAGACGCAAAAAGGAATAAAAACTAAGTAAATACAAGGCTTTAAAAATCTGGCCCATGTATGTAAAGTCACATTGGTGAGCAATTCTTTTTAATAGAGGTATGTCAATAATACTCTTCAATTTAACATTAAGTGGAGCATGCATTTGTACAGCTTTCTGATAATATCTCAAGCAATCATCTGAGAAAGAAGCAACATCCAGGCCAAAAATTAAAAATTTTGTTTTGATGACAGAAAGATAATTGGCCATTTGTGGCTGTTTGACCCCATTAAATTGTAAACATTCCAAAAAACAGAGCAATCTTAAAGTGGTCACCTGATGAATGTCCCAAGACATGAAAGCCACAAATGCCAGGAAGGTTCTGAAGAGTAGTGCATATGCTTTCTTTGTCGATTCTGATAAGGCATGAGAAAGCCTGGATGTTGCAAGCTGTGATAGGTGACGTTCCATTGGAAGTGTACCTGGAATATAATAATTGACAACCATGCTTCAGATATTCTCATTACAGTACAATAGATCTTCCGTGGTGTGGAACCAAGTTACAGGATGGACCAATGCCTGCAATTTAGACACATTATTGACAGTTCTATGCCATCTGGACAGCAAATCAGCCACTGGATTCATCTTGCCTGGAACATGGACTACCTGAATATCAATGTTAAAGGCACTAGGCCATAGAAACACATTTCTGGCATACTTTGCCATCATTTTATCACATGTTTTACCAGTAGTTAAGACTGAGACAACTGCCTGATTGTCACATTGAATTCTGACTTTAAGGCCAGCCCATTGAATATGCCAAACTTTAAGGGCCACCAAGATGTTAATCATCTCAGTATACACTATATTAACCTCCTGCCAACTTTGAGGGAGAGAAAGGGCATAAACCTGGGTGTCAAAGATGGCCCCAAGTCCAGAAGGACAGGCATCAAGGTACACAGACTTACTGGGAACATAATTGAAGTTGTTGAACCACCTCAGATCACTTCTAAATTCTTCAGTAATTTTGATTCGCCCCTCATGGCCATTTTCTCGCAATAAGGTAATCATTCTGTTGAGAAAATACCTAGCATACTTTATGCACTTTGCCACATACAGAAGTGAACCTAGGAGGGATTGTAACTCCCTCTTAGTACAAAAAGATTTTAGAGCCCAATTTTGACACATGCACTTTATTGTTTGCAATTTTTCGGTAGGTATTGAAACTGACAAATTGTCAGTGTCAACCTGGATACCCAGGCAGGTGACTCTAGTACTAGGAGGGACCAGCTTTTTTACACTAACTGTGAGTCCTAATTCTTGTAACAATTCCTGCAATCTGGTGAAAGTTTGACCTATTTTAGAGGGGAGGGACACACACAAAAAATCATCAATATAGTTCCATATACTGTGGCCCTCCTGGCTCATAATGAAGTGTACTGCATCTGAGAGTCTCTGAAAGATGGAAGATCCATGTTTGAACCCGAAGGGCAGCGATCGATCGAGAAAGTCATCTTCCCAGTGTAAACCCAGCAGATCCAGGTCCCCAGGATCAATTGGGACAGGGCGAAATGCCCTACTTATGTCTATTTTGAAAATTTGGCACCCCTTGCCCAATTTCAAGACTTCATTAGTAATATTGTCAATGGAGGGGTACGTGAGGACAAACTCAGTACCCAAGTAACAATCACTCCCCACCCCCGAGTTAACAGAATGTCCAGGGGGCCAACTGAAGTCAATTATGACCCGCCTGTTAACTGAAGTACTTTTTTCCCGGGTCATAAAGGGGCTGATATGTATATTTTCGATGGGAGGGGTTTGAAACGGGCCCAACATGGCTTTGTGATCAAGTTCTTCCTGTAAATATGCTGTTACATGTTCAGGATATTCAATAGCACTCGTATGATTAATTTTCTCAGAACTAATATCAGAATTGCGATCAAAATCCAAAGGAAAACCATATTTAATCGGGAGAGGCAACTGCCAATCCCAATAAGTAGTTAAGTACTGGGCCCATTTATCATATTTCAAATTCAACATGAGTGGTACTTGTAGACCAATGTAATTATGTCTACCATCTTTCCTCAATTTCTTGTGAAATTCCAAAATATCTCTGCATACCGAGTTACCTCCACTGTCATAGACCTGGCTTTTTAGCCCATAAATAGGTATGAAGCCGAATAATGTATGCATAATTCATTTTCAGGGGCCCCTTTGGCTACCTGGATTTTGGAATTCTTAAGTTTAGTTTGAATTTCCAGTTCATATTTATCATTGTCATGCAAATCGACTACTGTTGTGTCACTGATAGGAGTATAAACAGTACCATTCCCCACCTGACACCCTGTGTGTACTTGAGTGCTAATCTTGTCCGAAACCCCAATTTTTGAAGGACAAGGACTACCTTTGGGTGTGCCAGTAAATGGGTGGCCTATTTTTGAAACAGTAGAGAGTTTGCGAATCACGTTTTTGATACCCTCTACTTTCCCCTACGTTACACGTCATTGATTTCTGTGTGTGATGTCATTTCATAAGGTTTTAACTGCACAAGGTTACGTTTTTTTACATGGGAAATGGCTTTGCCACGTAATCTGTTTCCCTTATGGATTTATTAATTACTGGAGCAATAAAGTGTCTTGTACATGTCAGTACAGAGTTCTTAAGAGACTGTAGATTATTTTTAGCAACTTTGTCAATTTTTGAGAAACCCAAGTGTACAACGACCAGCCTTTTTTCATCCCCTGTCATAAAGTTTTATGTACGTGTGTTTTATAAGCTATTTAACTTGTGGGTTTACTGGTTGTTGAATCAATAAAGTTTGTATTATATATCAGTACCCAGTTCATTCAGTACTGTAGATGAATAAAACCAATGGATTTATCTTTATTGACTTGTATAATTCCCAATTAATTTAAATGAAATGCATGTAAAAATGCTAGTTCAAACGCTGTTCGCAAACAAAACTGTCCCCCTCAGTGGCTTTCTCCCGTATTGATTAATTATGTTGCGTGTTTTTGCAAGGGGCGTTTATGAAACGTTGTTCGCAAACTCTCTAATAAACTGACTTTCCTTACCTTTAGTGAGGTTTCTACCATTTTTCATGAGTACAGACGCTTCATGACATGTTTCACCATCAGATTCACGCACAACATTGTTTACATTGACAGGTTGACAAGTATTGACACTACTGAAATCAATATCAGCTAGAATTTCATAAGGATTATCATCCACAAACTGACTTCTGATCTCGTGTTTTGATTTACTTTTGACAATATTGTTAACATGACGACACATGTGTGACACACATTGACTTTTCAACATTGCACGTTTTGTGACAGGCTTTTTTGGACTTTTAATACTGGAGCTGTGAAACGTTACACTTCTGCCCCCATCAATTTTCCCATATTCTGGAGTTTTATCAAAGCATTTAACAGCTGTTTTGTCACTTTGTTTTCTCCCATCACAATCTTTAGATTTTTTGAGTACATCAGAATACAATACATTAGGTTTTACATATCTACACATTGATTTCAACTTTTGAATATGGTTACTATCTAGTAACTGACTATGTACAAAGCTACTGTTATAGAAATATCTAGGAGCAAACGTTTTGCTACAACTATCCTGATGAGGAGCCACTGCATTACTGCAGTGGCTACTCAGTTTTTTTAACTACTTTTTTTGTACAAGTACGACTGATGTGAGGGCCATCACAGTGCTCGCACACATGCCTATACAACTGCCCTGCAGTTCTATGATGGGAAACAAATCTACAAGTGCCTTCCTGGAAAAATTTGCAAATAACACCATTTTTTGTTGTACTATTTTTAATCTTCTTATTTACAAAACCTTTAGAAACAGTGAACTGGCCTGGTGTTGAATGCCTTTGTGCATGAGCCCTATGGATGCGATCCAGCTTCTCAGTGTCAGACCACTGTAACCTATCAGCTTCCATATTGGTTAAAACCACCGCATGAGAAGCCTTAGCTGACTCCCAGGAGAAGTCCGAGGCATCTTCCATAAGATTTCCCAGGTAATCCAACATGGAAGCCCTGGTTTCCCCTGACTTTTCGTCCTGTATACAGCGCACAAAACCGGATACCCACTGGGTTACTGTTAGATTGTCATAGGTCAGCCTAGACTTCCTATTTCCAGTCAGTATAAAATGTTGGGGCCAGTCCACCACCTTTTTAACCGGAACCTCCCCAGGGCCACCCCTTTGGGATTTCATTCTACCTCTAGTGGCTGCTTCATTGATTTGGGACAATTCTGTTAATCTCTTATCAACGTCCACCTGAATTGAGGTATTATTTCGCAGATAACTCAATGAGGGGACCACACTCTCAATGGTTTCTTCTGTATCGATACCGTGGCTCTCAGAATTTTGAAGAGAAAGGGTATGGGAAGTACTAGCAGTAGAACTTGCCTGTTGAGATCCTTGTCCAAGTGCTGCCTCGGTACGCTGCACCCTCCTGTCCATAGAATCCATCTTTTCACCAAGCCGCTGAAGCTGCAGTAAAATTTTGTTGGAAACCGTGGCCACACCGGCTGGATCCGTAGAGGGGGGTGCAGTGTCCTCCACATCACTGGCCAAGGATTCACCCTCATATTGACATTTCTTCCCAACCGGTCTCGGATGCTGTAAAGTACATTTGGAACAATAAAACACCTTTGGCATATTGCAGAACTGAGCAAATAAATGTTATAAAATGTTATAAAATACTAAAATCGATAAAATTGAATAAATACATTAACAAAATACAAATACAAGCTCAGTTTCAAATTTTGATGTGTATTGTTCGAATCCAAGAGTGTGGCCCGAAATTCAAATGAAAGCTGGCTTTTATAGTCGAAATCAATGAACCATTAACTACCACAATGCAACATTCTAGACTGGTACCAGAACTGAAGGTTATGGCCAGAAGGTGGTCATATCCCCAATGTGTGCTGATGAGTAACAAAAAGACTGATAGATTGTGACTGCCACATCCTTATGAACCTGACTTTAACACCCCAGGTACTCCGCAGTGAAAATGAAAATGAAACATTTACAATGTGATTCTGTCAACGTCATACATGCTATGTCAAGAAATACAAAGTTTATTAATTTCATAATGATCACAATCTTATCATATAGGAAATGTTATTATGCCTCTGATAGTTTGTCTTAAGTTTTACTTACTTCATAATAATGTGTTAATCAATAAATATAGATTCAACGTAATAACTTGGTTCAAGTGTTTAATCATTTTTGCCCAATTTAATAATTTTTAAACTACTTGCACTATTACAAACTACTGCTGTTTACGGTTTAAAGACGTAAGGGGCTAATAATTTCTTCTGGGGTGGCTGGTCAGACTTCAGAGTAGTGTTCAAAATATGTATGTGTTTGTGTGTGTGTGTGAGGGGGCAGATAGGTGGGGTAATACCAGGCAACTGATACTACTAGGAAAACATTTATCACAGCCTTTAGACTTTGGATAATCATGACATTTTGTGAGGTAGCTGTGAAGGATGATGTGAAGGCATGACATGACACATGAGGAGATGTACTTAAAAAAATTAGAAATTTGTAAGTTGTTATTGGCAGATATCATCCTGTCATGTTTACTTGGTTTGGGGTTATTCTGACAATGCATTAAATGTGGGTCAAACTGGTAGAAAATATAGAAAACTTTGTAGTGATAATCTCCCAGAGTTTTTAATGTGCACAATGCAAAACAACGTTTATCAAAAAATGAAACTTCAACCATGTGTGTACCAACTGAACACGCCCACCTCAGGTCCGTGTAATATTGTAAACAAATAACAATATCTATAGAAATGAAGCAAATAGGTCACAGTTAGGAGGCCAGTTATATTATATTTCATAAATATATTAAACTTCTTCATCAGTGACATGTATATTTAAAGCCTAAAAATGATCTTCCTTCAATCATTGCCATTCAATCATCGCCTTCATCTATCCGAACCCCTCAATTATCTGACCTGATTGTCCCCCATACAGTTCGGATAATTGAGGTTCCACTGTATTTGTACACTATAAATATAGTGTCAATTTTTAATAATTTTAGCAGGATTTTGAGGCTGAAAGATTGCGAAAATATACATACTTTCACTGAAATTGCAAGTTTTAGCACCTATGGCGGACGTCTTGAATTTTGATCAATTTAGGCATGTTCCACCCAATGAAATGTTGTAAACTTTTAACACTGGAGGGCTCTCTGATACTTATGAAAGTAGTTTTATTTCTGTTGCAATTTGTTTGAGGTTAGGCCATCTTTTGGCCTGATTTGACTGGACACACATGTTAATGACTGTTGGCTGATGGGAACCCTTGGAATCAACCCACAGAATCCACTCTCTGCGAATTACAGATATATTTCCTATTTGTTCATAACTAATGATGCTTTTGCCCTCATGAGTTGGTTTATAAAGCCCTCACAGATATATGGACAGAGATGAGAAAGGTTTCAGCTACATGTTCCACAAGGAGAGACAAGGTGTTAAGAGATCATTTGGAATACTTGCCGACTGTTTCGGATGTCTGAACAAGGGCAATAACACAAAAGCCAAACATTGTAACAGATCTTGAGTTAACCTTTTGTAATCTCTACAACATTACAAGAAGGAGGTGCTCAAAGATGCATTATGAGAATGACGCAAACCACAGGCTGGTGCCAGGAGAATGGAGTGGTGCCAGTCTACCAGATATGGATAAATACATAGGAGGCAACCAGAGACAAAAAACAAAGAGGTAGAGACCTTATCTAATGGAGGTGTTTCACTGGGGTCGTCTTGTTGGTAACCAGAGATTTTTCAAGGGTCAGGAGCAATGTTTACACAGACGGTTGGGGTCGCTTACAGTTTCCCGGCTCGTCATGGTGTATCTGTAAAACATCAAAGATGTTTCATATATTTCATTGACTCTCCCCCACTCTTAAACCGAACCATGGCTCCATCCATCCTATCGTATGTCTCTATGGCTTGTCGTAGTCACTTCCTGTCTTGTCCAATACTGCAACCATCTTGTCCAATACTGTAACCGTCTTGCAAGCCTATCATAGTCAAGTACTGCTGTAAAATGTCCTTTTCAGGCCAACTGCTTATTCAAAGGTCTTCCGGATCACTCAAATCTTCCCAAAACAATTAATAAGCTACATGATTTTTTAAATAAGAAACATTCCACACCAAACCTCTATAACCCCCCAAAAATCAAATATATATATATATAATGTCATAAAATTTTGGAAAAAGAACTTTGAAAACTTGATAACTCAAAAAAACTTTGGCACACCCCCAATAATTAAAAAACACTTTGACTTTCAAGAAATTTTGACAATTGTGCAATGAATTTGACCTTTGAATCTGACCTTTGACTTTTGAGCTTTGAGAAACGTTTCAAGTTATAAAAAGATTTTGATAATTCATAAAGTTTATAAGTCTTGCAAAAATCTTGCAAATTTGAAGATTTACAAAGCTTGACTTATAATGTGGGACATTCTGAGACAGTTTGTATTAAAGTTACTTACAAGTAGTATCGGATTTGTGATTTCGTTGGAAATTGTTTGGAAACTTGTTGGAAATGTAATGGAGTCTTTTATATTTGTTGTAATTTGGTATGAGAGTAGCTTGAATAAAAGTTCTTGGAATAATTGGGTATTCCTGTAAAGGACTGATAGATGCCAGCTTATGCTTTCCACAGGGTAGTTCACTTATTAGATCCTGTCCTTCTGCCCAGCCAATGCTCCAGTAGCTCTTGCTGATGATTGGCCTCCTTCGAAGGATTTCTGTAGTTGACATCAAGCACATACACCACCTCTTCATTCTGTAGGGCTGCTAAGTTATCTGCTGGGGTGGTTGACCTTTCTGTTCCACCCTGGTGTGTCCTTAGTATATTGTGCAACACAACACATGTCAAAATAATGTCTCTGACACCCTTGGGCCTTTACTCCATTGTGCGTAGTAAGAACCTGAACCTACTTACCAGGATTCCAAACACATTCCTTCCTGCCTCTGGAGATCCTGTAGTTTGCTGTTCTCTCTTCCCTGGTCAGTTGTCTTCTGCTGTTGGGCTGGCATCAAGATGAAGGCGTCGTCACCCAGCAAATAGTGCAAATCTGGCTCTCCTTCCTCCAGCAGTTAAGTTGGTGGAAGCCCCAAGGTGCCATGCTCTATCTTATTACTTAATTTGCTTTGGTTAAAATTCTGTGCACTTGATGAAAATCCACTTGACCCAATATCTACCCAGAGGAATCTGTATTCTGTGTAGACCAGGTCTAGCCAGAGAGAAGAAACCCTTGTAGTTTAAAATCCACTGCCAGTGCCTCAAGAGCGTGGGGGACATTCCACCTGTTTCTGAACTTCTCCTTTTTCTAGTCTTTAGGATAGGTAGGGCAGGTGAGGTACTCTTCAGCAAACATGTCATGGTAGACCTGGGGGAGGGGTAAATTTACATATGGTGGTTCGGACAACCAGCCAGTGATACTATAAGGAAGTGTACATCTCTCCTGTTGCGAGATGTCTCAGGGTTATTGCTAATTTCAAGCCAATGTCTAAGGGATTCATAAAATTGGTGACTGACTTCTTGATGCAGTGGTATATACGTTCTTTAATGAAGTAAAAAAGGCAGGTGGTATTATGACAACTTTAGGTACCCTATCTCAGTCTGTATTAAGTCAGCCTTTCTTTTCTTTGAAGGATCCAGGTCATGGTGGCTTCCTTTTTCTCCTGACGGGTGCTGGGGGCTGTGGTAAAGGTGCTCAAGGTATGGCAAGTGGTGGTACAGGGTTCAGATTGTTCCTTTTTACTGTGCAAATCATGAAGAAAATCAAAATATTAAACTCAATAAAACAAGTACCCTGAGCAATGATGTGCAGTTGACATCTTTGGAGTGACAAATGTTGAATAACAACAGGCAGAGGGGGTTTATACAGTATTGGTTTGCTCCCAACTCACAATCCCGACTCCAGAAATTTATCAGTCCAGTTGGGGTGGGTCGGGACACTGCTCCACTTCAGTTTTTTATATAGTCCTGTCAGTTTGTCACCACGGCATGTTATGGTCTCATACGGCTTGTCAAACCGTAGTAAAATAAGAGACTCATAGAGCATGAATCCAAACAAGAGGGAGGCCGTTTGGGGTAAATTTTGCACTGAGAACAACATGGAGAAGGCTGTCTGTAAGAGATGGTCCCAGATCATCAAAGAGTGCCTTCAAGCCAGCCCATGTAGCAACATTGTCAAGGCCACCCAATGCTGGTTCATCAGCAGAAGAGTCGGATCAATGACAAGGGTTTAGTTGCCAGTTGACTTGGATCGACTGAGGAGCTACTGAGGCTGTCTGTACCAACCCCATCACAAAACCCATCCAGCACCCAACATTGTGTGACCCTCACCATGAGTGAATAAGAGTTCCAGGTGGAGGCCCAGGAATGGAGGAAGAAATTAGAGGCACTTGAAGCCAAGCTGAATTATATAAATTACCAGAAGTCCCAGAATGACCACAGCTGCATATTGTGAGTGGCTGCATTCAGCAGTCTCTCCACATAGTCGTTTGGGGATTTTTAAGTTGAGATTTTTTCACTTATAAGGTCACTGAAATACAAGTACAGACAGCAAAAAGAACAACAACAAAATTTACTTCACCAAGCGATCATCACAGCATTTGGTCCCACAGCCAGCTTCTCACAGCTAATATTGACCCAGTATCCAATGCAGTTCCAGCAGCAGCGTTGACCACTGTGGACATAAAAACTCCAGCCAATGCAACACGTACATCACATCCATCAGCAGATGCTATAACACAGATGCAAATGATCCAGCAGTCCGCTCAAGAGTGGATGCAGCAGCCCCTTCAACAGCAAATACAACAGCACCTTCAACAGCAATGCAGTCTCCAGTTCAACATCCAATACAGTCACTTACACAGCCACATCATGACAGAGCACTACGAACCCAACAAAAAGCTGCTAAATATCACCAAAACAGACAACTGTAACTACCTTTCACAGCCACATGCCATCAACACCACTGGACCCACCCTGAGTAGCCTTCGCAGACACATACCTTGGGTCACTTATGAGAGCTACAGCCAGCTCAACATCCCAAGTCACTCTTGACAGAGACCAGCAGAGATGACCATGGTGACAAACAGCAGTAGTTAGCACCGTGAAAGTGACCAGTAACCAGCAAGCAGCCTTCAGCTTTTAACTGAAAATTGTTTAGGGCCGCCAAATCTTCCAAAACACCTGCTTGTTCAAATAAAATGAATAAAATAGGAAGCACTTCTCAAAACACGGAAAAACATCTCAAACAACTTGTAAAAGCCAATCCAGACACTTAATCCAGACAAAACTTTTTATCCATTCCCCCAAAAAGGGGTTCAAATACTCCCCCATAATACTTAAACAAAGTATTGAGCCACAGTGCCTAGCACTTTATCCTCCCAAAAGTAAGGTTTGAACCCTCCCTATAATACTTACGCCAAAGTGTTGAGCCACAGGGTGCAGCACTTCATTCGCCCCCCCCCCCCCCCAAAAAAAAGATAAATAAATAAATAATAATAATAATAAAATCAATGGTTGAACCACATGGATTAACACTTTATTAAAATGGAGGTTTGAACCCTCCACCATTACAGTTAGAGTGTTGAGCTACAGGGCATTTTATTTCCCACCCCCATCCAAAAAAAATAAGGTTCAAACCCGCCACATTAAAATCAGACAAACTGCTGTGTTCCCTATCCCAGCCAAAGTTCGCAGGTAGAGGGTTCAAACCCTCAAACCCCTCATGCAATTTTCATGACAAAACATGACAACAAGTATATATTACAGAGACTAAACATTATAACTTCTCCGTAAGTAGATATAGCACATTGTAATGCAAATACTGTACATGTAAAAATGGTAATAAACATTTAAAAAAAATGGAAATACATTTACACCTGAGTTCATACAGGAGACAATTATTTGGAATGCTAAGCATATCACTGAAACAATATGGTACATTAAAAAATCTGAAAAAAAAATGATACAGTTCATGTTTGTCCAGTTCCTTTATATTGTTTCATATTCTGCCCACCTGCCAAGGCACAGCTGCTTCATTTCTAAAATAATCAGCCAGAACTTGTTGCTGTGCCTTGGCAGCTTCAGTTATATTTCTTCCCTGATAAGGCAACTGGTTCCCTTACAAAATATTATCCAGGTTCCACTTCAGGCTTTCCACTTGACAATGGCCTCTTCCAGTTCTGCTTCTCAATAGATTGTGGAAGATCACATAGGCCCTGACTATCTGTGTGACCACTCAAGGTTCTTGCAGCATGGTGGATTGCAGGACTCGAAATGTGCTAGCCAAAATCCCAAAAATGTTCTCTACCAGCGGCAGCCAGTAGTTGAATACACATTCATTTAGGAGAAGGGTTCCATCATCCATGTCCTGAGGGGGAAGGCATCATCACCAATGATGAGGTCCTCCATTTGAGGCCCATGGTCCACTAATGAATCTGCCTGAGGCAAGCAAATGGTGTTATCCTTGATCTTTCACCTCAGGGTACTGTAGAGAAAAATCTTGCTGTCAGAACTTGACCCAAGTGCAGCAATGTCACACCAGATGAACTGATTGTCTGCATCAACCAGAGACAGAAGGACCGTGAAGTGGAAGCCCTTGTATTTTTAAGCAAATGCTTCCCTCTTGTCTGCGACACCTGATGAAGATGTGTTTCCCATCTATGTCACCAAGAGAACGGAATAGGTTCTAATTATAATTCTCTCTAAAGCCCTTCTCTTTATCCAACCAGTCCTCAGTGCAGGTAGGGAAAGCAACAACCTCATCATGGGAGTATCTTATTATTGTGTCACACACCTTAGGGATGAAGCAGTTAAATCTCATTTTACTAACCCTGAAGCTGAATTGAAAGGCTGCATGGCTCTCCCCTGCTGCCAGATGTCTCAGTATAATAGCTTACTTGAGGCCTGGGCTGAGCGGCTCTAGCAGGAAGGTGGTTTGCTTCTTGAGGTCTGGTTTTAAGCTGCTCTCAATTTTAGAGAATATCTCAGGAGACATCCACATGAACCCAGTAAACATTTTTGGGGTTTGCAAACGTTTGAAAGGAAACCTTTGGCAAAGGTTAAAAAATGATGGGTACCAAAACCATTTGTAATAGAATCTTTTTAAACGTTTTAGGTATACCTTTTATTAAATGTTTAACCATAAATGTTAGAAAAATGTTATAAATGACCATAATAATGTCTGAATAATACTGGGGTGAGAGGTCAAATTCAATATCTTTGTATATGCTCAAAATTGAAAATGTTATTTCTATGTCTAAAATTGTAAGATAGTGGCTTAGAAATTGTGCCCCTATTCAATTCTTACTTTTAGGGATTACATGTGGGGCAATTTTTGACAAAGTCATCTAAAATCCCCTATTATTGCTCACTGCCATCTTTGTTTGGACATATTTGAAGGTTTAGAAATATAGGTTCAAAAAACGTTTTTGATAGAATGTTTTGAAAACATTTGACAAGCAATGTTGTTTAAACGTTTTATGTGTACTGTTAATCAAACACTTCATGATGAAAGTTTGAAAAACATTTCCAGCTACACCTTCATTTCTTTTTATAAATGTTTTAAAAATGTTTCCAGTCAAACCTAGCTTCTCGAGTTATTTTATAAACATTTAATAAACATTTTCAGTAAAAACATTTGTATAAAGAATGTTTATAAAACGTTTTTTAAACATTACAGGGTAAACGTCTACTTGGAAATGTTTAGAAAACCACAAGATAGGGTCCAATTAGGTTTTTAAAACGTTTTGTAAATGTTTAAACCATTTAAAAACGCTTCTAAATGTTTACTGAGAAGGTGGTGAAAGCAATCTGAACTGCTCGGGGACCAGATTATGGTATTGATCCCTGTCCTAGTATGTCTCCTCAGCTTGTTACCGTCTGACCCAAGTGTCTTGCACCCTCCTTCTTTTCCACCTCTGTGGTAAAACTCTTCCTCTGAACTATATTATCATATCATATAAGTCCATTATCTCCCTGTACAGTTGCAGAAATATAACCAAAATATGCAGTATTTCAGTTATTACTCTATCCATATTGCTCAAAGTCCAAATGGTCAATGAATTTGACTTGTAGTATGAACCCTATATATAGGAGATCAAGCGTGGATGTAATGAATCATTAAAATCACAATGGGGGGATCGGCAAAATGTTATTGAGAAATATTTTCAATCTTTCGCATTGTATATTCAATCTTTTACATTGTAAATCCCATCAGGACTATCATGAACACAATTGTGTCTGTCATATCCTTATCATAGCGATCATATGGCTGCCATATACATATTTTGCCACCCACTGTGCATCTAATTCTAGGAAATTTTCCTGATTCACACATTTTCAGAATCGGAAGAAAAGTTGATGAACATCCCCATATGTAATTTGCTTAATTATGGGATGTGGTTGCTATAACCATATATGGAACTAAGGAACTGTAAGTGCCCACTCATTTGCGGCTATTTGGTAACAGCAATGCGGTGTACAATCATACCATTGAATTCCGTAATTAGTGAGACAAAATTACGAGAAAAACTAGACATACTTGTGTCTTTATGTTATTTCTTTCCAAAGCACAGTTAATGAGTACCCACACAGCCAAGTATTTCCAAGTCTTCCATACATCAATTTCAACCTTCGTATTTTAAAACTTTACTTATCATTGAAATTCAAATATTTATTATCTAAATTGTATATTTAATTATTCAATATCAAATTCGCAGTTACATTTCATAAAGCGTATTTATATTTGGAAGTTTTCATTTAACAGATGAATCAAATAAGTAATATATAAAATATAAAAGAGTGAATAATCTAGGGGACAAATATTTAATTCATGTAAACATAATTTGTGTGATTGAAACATGAACTTTATCACAAAGGATATAAACAATAAAAGATGTCCAGAACTATTTCCAGTGTGTTCATTGTCATTCCAAGGACTACTCAAGATCCTGTTGTCCAACGTCCACACTATTGTTGGATAAGGCCACGAAATGCCACGTCTCTTAGCAAATATAACAGCCAAGTGAACATTAAGACTTTACCAAATCAAGAACTTTATGAACTCAGTCAAGCGAACTTTAAATGTTATGAAAGCAATAAAAATACACGAAATGTCGTCATCCTGTGATCCTTTTGATATCCATCACACAAAATGTCTGTATAGAGATATTCAGAGAGTTTGTACAGTCTGCTCTAAGATATGAACAAAATGCAGTAAATCCAATCTCCGGTAGAATCATACACTGTACATAATAAGTAAATATTATCCAAAGTACAGCAAATCTATCCAGACACTGTAGAAAGTTTACTCCAGCAAAAGTTCACAACAACACAAGCAGTTTATATCCATTTGAATATTATATTTCAAGACACTATAGCCTTCCTTATAGCCAGCGAATACTAAGTTCATCTGTGGTCAGGTGTACCATGCTTATATACAAGCATGGAAACTTCCATATAGTTGCAGAACTAACTTGAATTTAAGACCTGTTACCAGATTTACGAAGGAAGTTCTAGAGACTACTGGTAATTGGGTTAATAGCTCAGACCTGTATAATATATAATATTAATTTGCTATTATCGCATAGTTTATTTAACAGATCTTCAAATTTTTCATTAAACAAGTATACTGAACTCCCTGGAGCCCAATATATGCAGCACACTATCACATTGTTTCTTTACCATGTCTAATTCTACACATGCACATTCAATCTCATCATTAATAGTGTGACATAAATTCTTAACTACTTTGTATTTAACTGAATTGTATATATATATTGAACATCCACCACCTTTCTTATACTCTCTAATTGTATGTATTACCTGGTAACCTTTAATATTAAAACAGTCAACCTCATACCTATCAAGCCAGTTATTTGTAACTGCAATGACATCAAAATTTAAACTTTTAACATTAAGGCTAAATATTGAGAAACCACGATGAGAATGAAATGATCCTTGAACTGCTCATCAGTATAATAGTTACTTCTAAATGCATTGCAGTTCATTTAAGTACAATATCAACATCATCAGTGTTGTTATTAACAGTATTAAGTTCTTGACATTTTGTAAGTAAGCAAGTTTTATGACTGAGCCAGAATTCTCTTTGTTGCTTAAGTTCGTTAATTCATCATTCTGAACACTACAAAATAGAAAAACTGTACAGCAATTATCACAAAGCCAGGTAGTGTTGCCTTCAAAATCCTTTAGATCTCTTTTTCTGAGATTAGCACATTTCAGGTGAACCCAGCATTTACACAAAGTACACACAATAGCATTAGAAACTACATTTTTTATAGCATATACTACATAGAAATGAAAAGTTAGTATTTGACGTATTTACAAAATGTAATTATAAATGTAGAAAGTTATTTACTACAGTAGATTCAAGTCACTGAAATCTTTCATTTCTTTAATCATCTTGACATTTGAGTTACCATTCTCATTGCTTAATCTGATGAAAATTTGACAGTTTCTTGTCCATGTATTTACAATCTTCTGTTCCTTCCTGAGTTTTCTTGCTGTGGCTGCTATTTCCCTATATTTTGCTGTTAAAATACATTTGTATTTAGCCCGTTTCAAGATTCTGTTCTTTACTTTTCTGTGTGTAAGATTGGACCACTTTATTTGGAGTGTCCTTCTTTCCTGGGAGTGTGTGGCATATTGAAACATCTGTGTCTGATAATTTGATCCCCATTTCATCGTCAAGGAAGGTGGTAACTTGCTCGTCCAGTTGATCATATGGTTCATTTTGACAATCAGTTCACTGGTGACTGTGGCTCTGGAATATGACTTGTGTCTTGTGTTAAGACCAGGGCCCGTATTCACAAAGATTGTTAAAATTTTTCTTAGAATTACACTTAAGTCTAAGAAAAATTCTTTGCTAAGAATTTTCTTATTCTCAAAATAAAATCCTATTCACAAAACAATGCTTACCTAAGAATAATTCTAAGACTAGAAGTAAAAGTAAATGTATGGAAATCTTAGTATTTTTTAGGCTTAGTGTAACTCTAAGAAAAATTCTAAGAATACAGATCTTGACCTATGTGAACAAAAACTGGAATTTTTAAAAATAATATAAAGAGACTGCATTTCGTTACAGTACACACAATTGATAACTAATATGTAACACTCTGTTCTGAATGTTGATTTGCAATCAGTTGCTGCACTATAAGCATCAAAGCAACTATTTTTCTTAAGTTAAGCATGATATGTGCTATTCTTAGATTTGAACAAAATTCTTAGAAAATTCTAAAAATAAGAGTTTTGTGAATAGCAACATGTATACATGTAAATGTATAAGAAAAATGACAATTCTAAGAAAAATTCTAAGAATAAGATTAATTCTAAGAATAAGAATCTTTGTGAATACGGGCCCAGATATAATTATGTCATCCTGCCTTGTGTATTGTTCAAGATCTTCAACTCGTTGCTGCAGGTGGGCGCTTTTTCTGTCTTTTGCCTCATTTTGCTCATTCAAACTATTTACAATGGTTTTTAGGTCACCCAATTCACTTTGCCTTTGATTAATTTGAGCCAATTGTCCTCTGATCTCAGCAAACTGGGAAGTAACTGGTGGATCTTTTGTTTGAGAATGTGTGCGAGACCCATCTCGTGTGTTTGACATGCTTTGATCACAATAATACTTAATTTCTTAACTAAATGTCACTTAACTAGACATGGTACCTCAATTAGGCCCTGGCCTCTGAGCTACAGTGGTGCATCGTTTTGGAATTTTTGCTATTTTTTTTAGAATATCTCAGTTTATTTTTGTCCTTTCTGCATTTCTGGCTGTTTATCTTTGGAGTATCTTCTCCCTCACTGTTTAACTTCCTTTGTTTGGGTCAGGTTTGTTATTTGTTTCCTCAATGTCAATTGGGCTTGTTATATATTCCTCTTGCTTTTCTTTCTCTATGTTCTGTCCCGTAAGAAGTAAGTCAAAGTTTGCTATGATTAAGCTATTGTGTACTCTATTGCGTTGTGTACTTATGTTTTTTTCCTTTTTCTGATTTTTCCTCATATGTAATTGAGAGGATATCAGATTTGCCTGTGTTTATGTCTCTATGTGGAGTGATTTCCTTGATGCTTCATTCCACAAGGTTGAGTTGTTCTTTGTGTTGTGATTGCATGTGGTGGATGAGCTCATCCATTTTGTTTAATGATGGTGTTCCACCACATGACTAAGGCTCCCGATTAAGGGTTTGTGAGGGTCGGTTTGAAAAATTTGCTTAGTCCTAGGTATCCTGTAAGGCTCGGTTGTGGTCGGTTCGGGCCATGTAAAAAATCAAACATGTTTGATATTTCTCCCAACCCAAACCGATTTTTTTTCCCGCCATAAACAAAATGTCCAGTCCCAGGCTTCCCCAGGCCTCCTCAGACCACATTTACACAGTCCTATGTTGTCCCAGGCCTCCTGCGACCCTTAGTCCAAGACCCTTAGTGCCTTAGTCCCAGGCCTCCTGCGACCCTTAGTCCCATTGCAAAACAAGAATCGGCCATCTCAGTCTGGGGAAGACTGAGGAGGCCTGAGGATGCCGGGACTTAGTCGTGGGCTAGTCGGGGCTTAGTCCCAGGAGACCTGAGGAGTCCTGGGACCCAGTTGGTATGTCTACAACCAGATCTTGGATTCAACCGACCAGAAAAATGGCTTAGTCGGTTCTCAGTCCAAGACCAGTCGGGGACTCTGCAGGGCAGTCTTGGGCCTCCTCAGGCCCCCTGAGGCCGATCTGACCTCAATCTCAGACTTTGACACCGATCCAGTTTTTCCGCCCATTTTACCTTTTTTTCACCGACTGTCCACGATTAAGGGTCCCAGACAGGATCGGGGCTTAGTCCTTTGGTGGAACAGGGGCATAAGAGTGGGGTTGGGGTCTTCAAGACAGGTGTATGTTGAGCTTAGGGAGTTTTGTATTATTTCTTTCTCTGTGCCTTTGTATGCTGGGGAGGAAGTTATTAAATGGTCATATGTAGGTTGTGGATTTTCTTCTTGTTGGTTCTTCGATTCTTCAAATGTCAAATTGTCTTTGTCCCCCTGCGTGTTTTGATTTTCATTGAGATCTTCTGTTTCTACTGTAAAAGTTTTTCTTGGTTTTGCCGATCCCTTGTTGTCTGGTCCCGATTGGTTATTTTGTTTGGTTGTATTTGTGTCTTTGTTTCTATGTTTTCCACGATTTTAGATTCATCTTCAGTTTTGTGGTTGTATGGACAGTTTCATTTGAGATGATTTCCCTTGCAAACAAAGCACCCCTTCTTGTTTTATATATTTTGTAAGTCCTTTTGGTAGTCTCAAGTTTGTAGGTAAAAATGTATACTGCTTTCTGTATTTGATATGCCTTAATCCATTTTTGATTATTGGATATTGTCTGTAAGTGTCATGTTTAATGTTGATAATATCCACAGTTTTTGCTAAAAGTTCTTGTATTTGGGTGTTCGGATATTCAATAGGGATGCCACTAATAGTTATACAGCCCTCTTGTATGTCTGCATGGCTTGTCTTGTATCTGAATTCTAGACCTGTTGGATTTTTTTTCAAAGTAATCCATCAGTGTGTCTCTTTGGTCTCTAGTACCAAGCATGATAGTATATCTACTTGCGGTATTTTGTTCAAAACCTGTTATGTTAATTTGTTGCATATCGGTTCTTTTTCCACTATATGGATTATTTCTTGTACAACATTCAATTGCTTGATTGGGTTCTCTTTTGAGTTTATCTTAGTTACTAGTTATTTCCAGTTCAAAGGATGTCAGTCTTAAGTACAGAGGCATATTGATTAAATGCCAATTAGCTAAAGTTCATGTTTTTATATATTTTGATGTATCCAGTTTAATTTACAATGAACATGTCACTTGACTATTTTGAAAAATTACAGCACTAGTTCATGGTTGTTATTTTTTTTAATATAGTACTATTGGTCTATTGTTTAAGTTGACTTTGTATTGATATATATTTTTAATATGTCTTAAAATATATATGCATAAAGTGATTTTCTATCCATTCAAGTATCCATTTGTTTATCCTTGATCACTCATTCACATGAAAACTCTTGACAATAGAACTGTTACCCCCCCCCCCCCCATTGATTTACATGCAGTCTGCTTAGTACAAGCCATTTTTAGAATGTTATATTCTGTTGATATAACAGGCCGACAGAACGGGAAACTACCACCAACCCTAACAGAGCTTGTAAACATGGGTTACAACACTCAAAAATAGATAGTAACCAAAAGGTCGGCTCCATTGGAACACCTGCATTAGAGATTGTGGGACAATTTTTGACAAAGTCCACTAAAATCCCCTATTATTACTCCCCAACATCTTTGTTTGGACATGTTTAAAGGTTAAGGTTTAATAAGTCTCAAAAATACGGGTTTAAAAACGTTTTGGACAGAATGTTTTTGATAAATTTGATCAACAATGTTGTTTTAAAATATTTTCACCAAAACCATAATTTCTTCAGCTATTTTAAAAAATGTTTCCAGTCAACCCTGGTATTTTAGGTATTTTATGAACGTTTAATAAATGTTTTTAGTCAAGACATTTCGAATAGTATGTTTATAAAACATTTTGGAATATTGCAGTATAAAAACTTTCTTGGAAATGTTTAGAAAACCACAAGATAGGGTTAAAATTGGCTGTAAAAGTATTGTGAATGTTCAAATCATTTTAAAAGTTTGTAATGTTAAGACCCCAGTTACACATGGCCAGATGTACTGCCGGATTGTGGCAGGTTACCAAATATGGGAAATTATGAGTGATTTATGGATCATATTTTTCATCCGTGAACACATCCATAGCATCCCTAATGCCCTTATGGCATCCGTCACAGATGTGTTGTGTCCGCAAACCCTTTACGGAAAAATCAAACTGCTTGAACTTTCCATAAAAGTTTTGCGGATGCAAGGTGTAATTAATATCTGCAACTGATCCGTATCTAATCCGTAAGTCATCTGTATTGTCCTTACAGCACCCGTAGATCTGTTTGTGGTATCCCGGACATCGTTGACTCATCTGCACCAGTAATGGCTCGGAAATTTTCTACGGATATTCCTGGAGGGTGTTCAGAGGCTGTAAGGATGCCTCCGGAAGTTAAGAGAAATTCCTGGAAACCACAAGGACCAATATGGATGGTCCGTAAAGAAGGTCACAGATATGTAATTAGTTTATGGATGTCATGGTAGTTTCTCATGAAACAAGGGAATCTACGGAAAGACACTTTCTCATGAACGTGGTAAAAAAGTTTGGTGATGAGAAGCCTGATGATCCAAGTCTGGGCTTCTGTGGCTTTCTGAAGGTGGAGATGGTACAACTAACAAGTGACTCATATGACGAATTTCAACAAGAGACGGGGGCCACAGTGGTAACAATCTCGCCTCCCACTTCTGAGGCCAGGGTTTGGTTCCCAGCACGGCCTCAAGTGGGAAAGCTGGTACAGTTGTTGTACAGAGTAGTTGCTTGCTGTTGGTCAGCAGTTTACAGTACATAACCCTAACGAACTGTATGTACTGGTTTCCTCTGCCCTTCCAACTACCCTTCGTGATATGACCTGTACAGAGTTGAAAGCGATGTAAAACGCCAAATAAAAAAATCAACAAGAGATATTCAACCCGTACCAACACGGGATGGGCACGAGCATGCCGCAGACCATTACCTACAGCCAAACCTCAACATCACAGCATTATCCAGTGTCTCACACACAGATGCAGCCACAACATCAGCAGATGCAACAGACTTTTACACATGTAACACAAGGGATGTCATAGCAGCATTCACAGCAGCAGCTACAGCATACACATTATTCACAGCAGAGCTACAGCATTCACAGCATGCACAGCAGCACTATCAACAGACATTTACTCAACCACATGGACTCATTCAGCATCAGCAGCAGATCCACGGACATGCTCCACAGCAAACTATGCAGCCACAACAACACTTGCAGGCGATGCAGCAGCAGCAGCAGGCAATTCAAGCACAGCATTCCATAGAGTCATAGCAGTCAACACAGCAACAGCAGCCACAACATACAATACTAACACATCAGCAAATACAGCAGCAAACATCACAGAGCACAGCTTCCACTACTATGCCAAAAACTAGATGCCAAAGCAGCAACAAGATTCACCTCCAACCAACAACAAATCAAAAAAACATCCTCACATTCAAAAACTTTCAATTCATTGATTGACTCATTTGATTTAACTCAGAAAGTAAACTTCCCCACTCATATTTACAGACACACTCTTGATCTGCTCTTAACCAAATCCAACAATGACAACATTTCTAATGTCCATACTACTGATGCTTTTTTGGACCATTTTTCAATTACTTGTACACTACATCTCCCAACCCCTAGATCCCAAATCAGTGCTACTGTTTCCTTTCATCAATATCATAAAATCAACAAAGAGAAAATGAAAAAAGATCTCATAGCTTCTGATCTAATCAACAACCCGTCCAAGGATGCTGATACTCTCTACGAACAGTATCAGACCACCTTGACCACCCTTATTGACAAACATGCACCACTTCATACCAAACATACCAAGGTGAAGTACATCCCAGGATGGGTTAACGAAGCTGTAATTGCGGCCAAAGAGACCAAGTGTTTATTCAAAAGTGTTTGGCGCAGAAAGAAATCACACTTCAACAGATTTCAATATATGCAAAAAGTCCACCAATATAACAAAATCTGCATGCAGATTATGGCGAGTCCTTGGTGATATGTTACACAGGCTACAAGCCAAGATGCTACCATTGATAAATGCCCCTCGGCTTTTGGCTGACAGATTTGTGGAGTCTTTCACAGAAAAAATTGAAAAAATATGTTCAACTTTTCCTAATTCATTGAAGTCACAACACATGGCCCCTGACTCTCCTCCTCCAGTACTTTCCACTTTCTCTACTGTAACCAAGGATCAAGTTACCAGGATCATTATGAAATCTCCAAGTAAATCATGTTCCCTTGACCCTTGGCCCACTTTTCTGGCTCTTGATTATCTGGATATTCTCATCACTCCCATTACTTCAATAATTAATGCTTCCCTTGAACACGGGAAGTGTACTAATTTCTTCAAGCAGGCCCATGTTACCCCCATCCTCAAAAATCATCCTTAGACAAAGAAATCTTCAAAATCTATAGGCCTGTCTCCAATCTGAACTTCATTTCAAAGATACTTCAAAGGGTAGTGGCAGTCCAGCTACAAACTCACCTTGATGAAGCTGGCCTTATGACTGCCTTCCAATCCGTGTATAGAAAACACCATTCAACCGAAAGTGCTCTCCTTAATTTTTACAACGACATTCTTCTCTATATGGCCAATGGGTCTGTTACAGCCCTTACCCTTTTGGATCTGTCTGCCGCGTTCGATACCATTGACCACACCATTCTCCTGGACAGACTTAATGTTTACTATGGTATCAGTGAAGTAGCTCTTGGCTGGTTCAAATCATACCTGTCAGGAAGGACACACTCGGTCAAGGTAGGTAACACACTTTCTCATCCTTGGTCCAATTCTTTTTTCCCTCTACACTAACCCAATTAGCTCAATTATTCACTCCCACAATAGCATAAAACCCCATTTCTATGCCGATGACACTCAGCTATACATAACACCAACAAATTTCTCTCACTCTATACAAAAACTAAAAAACTGCCTAAACGACATTCAAAAGTTCATGTTTGCAAACAAATTAAAACTCAATCCCAAGAAAACTGAGTTTATTCTGATAGGTTCCAAAAATAACCGTAAAAATCCTTCTTCACTTTCTGATCAATATTCTTGGTAATCAGGTCTCACCAGCACAAAGTGTTAGGAACCTCGGAGTGGTGTTTGACTCCAGTTTTTCATTCTTAGACCATGTGTCACAGGTCATAAAGTCCACCAGAGCTCATACCAGGGACCTCTATAGAATTCGTCTCCTTCTAGACCTTAATGCCTCAGCTCTTTTAGCAAATGCTTTGTTGAGCAGCAGATTGGACTACTGCAATTCCCTATTCTTATCACTTACAGATTTTGAATTAAGAAGATTGCAGTTAGTCTAAAACTCATTTTGTAGGGTTGTCACGTGGTCCTCTGAATACTCTCACTTTACCCCTCAATTGAAAAAACTCCACTGACTCCCTGTCAAACATAGGATAAAATTCAAAATTGGTCTCATTACATACAAAATTCTCAACCAGTGTCAACCAGTTTCCCTAAGAGAATTAATTCATCCCTACACCTCTTCAAGGAATACAAGGCGAAGTACCCCTAAACTCAAGTTCCTTCACACCCCCACTTTCGACTGTAAGGTTCATAAATCAGTCAAACTTTTCTCCAGTTCTTTTAGTCACTACGCCCCGGTTCTTTGGAACTCTTTCCCCTTCCAAATAAGAAATAGCCCCTCTGTCCCATCTTTCAGGACACACCTCAAAACCCATCTCTTTAATTCCAGTTTCCCAACTTAGTTTCCTTCCCTCTTGGTCACACCCACAACCCAGGATTACTGACTTTGAATGCCCCTTCACTTTCCTTATGATAATGATTTTGTTAAGTCAGCGCACTGAGTTCCCCTTTGTGGGGAAGATATTGCGCCTGCAAAGGAGTAGATTAGGTTAGATTAGAAATCCACCCCCAGTTGGTGCAATCAACACCCCTCAGTTCCAGCCAGTAGAAGACAAATCAACCACTCCACCAGACCAACCAGCATCAGGTTACCAGTAGAAAGCCAGCCAGCCAGCAATAGCTGATAAATGTTATAGGCCCTTCTCCGGGACGCCAAATCTTTCAAAAACAATTATTTGAGCTATGTTGTTGTTTTTGCCAAAAACAAAAAAACAAACCAAAAAATGTGTATGTTGAGCTTAGGGAGTTTTGTATTATTTCTTTCTCTGTGCCTTTGTATGCTGGGGAGGAAGTCATTAAATGGTCATATGTAGGTTGTAGATTTTCTTCTTGTTGTTTCTGAGATTCTTCAATTGTCAAATTTTCTTTGTCCCCCTGCATCTTCTGTTTCTACTGTAAATGTTTTTCTTGGTTTTGCCGATCCCTTGTTGTCTGGTCCCGATTGGTTATTTTGTTTGGTTGTATTTGTGTCTTTGTTTCTATGTTTTGGACAATTTTAGATTCATCTTCAGTTTTGTGGTTGTATGGACAGTTTCATTTGAGATGATTTCCCTTGCAAACAAAGCACCCCTTCTTGTTTTATATATTTTGTAAGTCCTTTTGGTAGTCTCAAGTTTGTAGGTAAAAATGTATACTGCTTTCTGTATTTGATATGCCTTAATCCATTTTTGATTATTGGATATTGTCTGTAAGTGTCATGTTTAATGTTGATAATATCCACAGTTTTTGCTAAAAGTTCTTGTATTTGGGTGTTCGGATATTCAATAGGGATACCACTAATAGTTATACGGCCCTCTTGTATGTCTGCATGGCTTGTCTTGTATCTGAATTCTAGACCTGTTGGATTTTTTTCAAAGTAATCCATCAGTGTGTCTCTTTGGTCTCTAGTACCAAGCATGATAGTATATCTACTTGCGGTATTTTGTTCAAAACCTGTTATGTTAATTTGTTGCATATCGGTTCTTTTTCCACTATATGGATTATTTCTTGTACAACATTCAATTGCTTGATTGGGTTCTCTTTTGAGTTTATCTTAGTTACTAGTTATTTCCAGTTCAAAGGATGTCAGTCTTAAGTACAGAGGCATATTGATTAAATGCCAATTAGCTAAAGTTTCATGTTTTTATATATTTTGATGTATCCAGTTTAATTTACAATGAACATGTCACTTGACTATTTTGAAAAATCACAGCACTAGTTCATGGTTGTTATTTTTTGAATATAGTACTATTGGTCTATTGTTTAAGTTGACTTTGCATTGATATATATTTTTAATATGTCTTAACATATATATCCATAAAGTGATTTATTAACCACCGACCCTAACGGAGCTTGTAAACATTGGTCACAACACTCAAAAATAGACAGTAACCAAAAGGTCGGCTACATTGGAACACCTGCATTAGAGATTGCGGGACAATTTTTGACAAAGTCCACTAAAATCCCCTATTATTACTCCCCAACATCTTTGTTTGGACATGTTTAAAGGTTAATGTTTAATAAGTCTCAAAAATACGGGTTTAAAAACGTTTTGGACGGAATGTTTTTGATAAATTTGATCAACAATGTTGTTTTAAAATATTTTCACCAAATCCGTAATTTCTTCAGCTATTTTAAAAAATGTTTCCAGTCAAACCTGGTATTTTAGGTATTTTATGAACGTTTAATAAATGTTTTCAGTCAAGACATTTCGAATAGTATGTTTATAAAACATTTTAGAATATTGCAGTACAAACACTTTCTTGGAAATGTTTAGAAAACCACAAGATAGGGTTAAAATTGGCTGTAAAAGTATTGTGAATGTTCAAATCATTTTAAAAGTTTGTAATGTTAAGACCCCAGTTACACATGGCCAGATGTACTGCCGGATTGTGGCAGGTTACCAAATATGGAAAATTTTGAGTGATTTATGGATCATATTTTTCAATATATTGAACACATCCATAGCATCCCTAATGTCCTTATGGCATCCGTCACAGATGTGTTGTGTCCGCAAACCTTTTACGGAAAAATCAAACTGCTTGAACTTTCCATAAAAGTTTTGCGGATGCAAGGTGTAATTAATATCCGCAACTGATCCGTATCTAATGCGTAAGCCATCTGTATTGTCCTTACAGCACCTGTAGATCTGTTTGTGGTATCCCGGACATCGTTGACTCATCTGCACCAGTAATGGCTCGAAAATTTTCTACGGATATTCCTGGAGGGTGTTCAGAGGCTGTAAGGATGCCTCCGGAAGTTAAGAGAAATTCCCGGAAACCACAAGGACCAATATGGATGGTCCGTAAAGAAGGCCATGGATATGTAATTAGTTTATGGATGTCATGGTAGTTTCCCATGAAACAAGGGAATCTACGGAAAGACACTTTCTCATGAACGTGGTAAAAAAGTTTGGTGATGAGAAGCCTGATGATCCAAGTCTGGGCTTCTGTGACTTTCTGAAGGTGGAGATGGTACAACTAACAAGTGACTCATATGACGAATTTCAACAAGAGACGGGGGCCACAGTGGCAGAGTGGTAACAATCTCGCCTCCCACCTCTGAGGCCAGGGTTTGGTTCCCAGCACACGGCCTCAAGTGGGAAAGCTGGTACAGTTGTTGTACAGTGTAGTTGCTTGCTGTTGGTCAGCAGTTTACAGTACAGTGGGAAAGCTGGTACAGTTGTTGTACAGTGTAGTTGCTTGCTGTTGGTCAGCAGTTTACAGTACATAACCCTAACGAACTGTATGTACTGGTTTCCTCTGCCCTTCCAACTACCCTTCGTGATATGACCTGTACAGAGTTGAAAGCGATGTAAAACGCCAAATAAAAAAATCAACAAGAGATATTCAACCCGTACCAACACGGGATGGGCACGAGCATGCCGCAGACCATTACCTACAGCCAAACCTCAACATCACAGCATTATCCAGTGTCTCACACACAGATGCAGCCACAACATCAGCAGATGCAACAGACTTTTACACATGTAACACAAGGGATGTCATAGCAGCAGCCACAGCATTCACAGCAGCTACAGCATACACATTATTCACAGCAGAGCTACAGCATTCACAGCATGCACAGCAGCACTATCAACAGACATTTACTCAGCCACATGGACTCATTCAGCATTAGCAGCAGATCCACGGACATGCTCCACAGCAAACTATGCAGCCACAACAACACTTGCAGGTGATGCAGCAGCAGCAGCAGGCAATTCAAGCACAAAATTCCATAGAGTCATAGCAGTCAACACAGTCAACACATACAATACTAACACATCAGCAAATACAGCAGCAGCAGCCCACACAGCAACACAGTCAACAAACATCACAGCAGCAACCGTGACAACAGCAAACATCACTGCAGCAAACATCACAGAGCACAGCTTCAACCTCACAGCTGCATCTTACGTCACCACTACTATGCCAAAAACTAGATGCCTTTCGTCAATATCATAAAATCAACAAAGAGAAAATGAAAAAAGATCTCATAGCTTCTGATCTAGTCAACAACCCGTCCAAGGATGCTGATACTCTCTACGAACAGTATCAGACCACCTTGACCACCCTTATTGACAAACATGCACCACTTCATACCAAACATACCAAGGTGAAGTACATCCCAGGATGGGTTAACGAAGCTGTAATTGCGGCCAAAGAGACCAAGTGTTTATTCAAAAGTGTTTGGCGCAGAAAGAAATCACACTTCAACAGATTTCAATATATGCAAAGAGTCCACCAATATAACAAAATCTGCATGCAGATTATGGCGAGTCCTTGGTGATATGTTACACAGGCTACAAGCCAAGATGCTACCATTGATAAATGCCCCTCGGCTTTTGGCTGACAGATTTGTGGAGTCTTTCACAGAAAAAATTGAAAAAATATATTCAACTTTTCCTAATTCATTGAAGTCACAACACATGGCCCCTGACTCTCCTCCTCCAGTACTTTCCACTTTCTCTACTGTAACCAAGGATCAAGTTACCAAGATCATTATGAAATCTCCAAGTAAATCATGTTCCCTTGACCCTTGGCCCACTTTTCTGGATCTTGATTATCTGGATATTCTCATCACTCCCATTACTTCAATAATTAATGCTTCCCTTGAACACGGGAAGTGTACTAATTTCTTCAAGCAGGCCCATGTTACCCCCATCCTCAAAAATCATCCTTAGACAAAGAAATCTTCAAAATCTATAGGCCTGTCTCCAATCTGAACTTCATTTCAAAGATACTTCAAAGGGTAGTGGCAGTCCAGCTACAAACTCACCTTGATGAAGCTGGCCTTATGACTGCCTTCCAATCCGTGTATAGAAAACACCATTCGACCGAAAGTGCTCTCCTTAATTTTTACAACGACATTCTTCTCTATATGGCCAATGGGTCTGTTACAGCCCTTACCCTTTTGGATCTGTCTGCCGCGTTCGATACCATTGACCACACCATTCTCCTGGACAGACTTAATGTTTACTATGGTATCAGTGAAGTAGCTCTTGGCTGGTTCAAATCATACCTGTCAGGAAGGACACACTCGGTCAAGGTAGGTAACACACTTTCTCATCCTTGGTCCAATTCTTTTTTCCCTCTACACTAACCCAATTAGCTCAATTATTCACTCCCACAATAGCATAAAACCCATTTCTATGCCGATGACACTCAGCTATACATAACACCAACAAGTTTCTCTCACTCTATACAAAAACTAAAAAACTGCCTAAACGACATTCAAAAGTTCATGTTTGCAAACAAATTAAAACTCAATCCCAAGAAAACTGAGTTTATTCTGATAGGTTCCAAAAATAACCGTAAAAATCCTTCCTCACTTTCTGATCAATATTCTCGGTAATCAGGTCTCACCAGCACAAAGTGTTAGGAACCTCGGAGTGGTGTTTGACTCCAGTTTTTCATTCTTAGACCATGTGTCACAGGTCATAAAGTCCACGAGAGCTCATACCAGGGACCTCTATAGAATTCGTCTCCTTCTAGACCTTAATGCATCAGCTCTTTTAGCAAATGCTTTGTTGAACAGCAGATTGGACTACTGCAATTCCCTATTCTTATCACTTACAGATTTTGAATTAAGAAGATTGCAGTTAGTCCAAAACTCATTTTGTAGGGTTGTCACGTGGTCCTCTGAATACTCTCACTTTACCCCTCAATTGAAAAAACTCCACTGACTCCCTGTCAAATATAGGATAAAATTCAAAATTGGTCTCATTACATACAAAATTCTCAACCAGTGTCAACAAGTTTCCCTAAGAGAATTAATTCATCCCTACACCTCTTCAAGGAATACAAGGCGAAGTACCCGTAAACTCAAGTTCCTTCACACCCCCACTTTCGACTGTAAGGTTCATAAATCAGTCAAACTTTTCTCCAGTTCTTTTAGTCACTACGCCCCGGTTCTTTGGAACTCTTTCCCCTTCCAAATAAGAAATAGCCCCTCTGTCGCATCTTTCAGGACACACCTCAAAACCCATCTCTTTAATTCCAGTTTCCCAACTTAGTTTCCTTCCCTCTTGGTCACACCCACAACCCAGGATTACTGACTTTGAATGCCCCTTGACTTTCCTTATGATAATGATTTTGTTAAGTCAGCGCACTGAGTTCTCCTTTGTGGGGAAGATATTGCGCCTGCAAAGGAGTAGATTAGGTTAGATTAGAAATCCACCCTCAGTTGGTGCAATCAACACCCCTCAGTTCCAGCCAGTAGAAGACACATCAACCACTCCACCAGACCAACCAGCATCAGGTTACCAGTAGAAAGCCAGCCAGCCAGCAATAGCTGATAAATGTTATAGGCCCTTCTCCGGGACGCCAAATCTTTCAAAAACAATTATTTGAGCTATGTTGTTGTTTTGCCAAAAACAAAAAAACAAACCAAAAAATGCCCCCCACCCCCCCCCCCCTCCCCCCCAAAAAATAACCAAATAATTGCCCACTGTTGACCCCTAGTAAATATCGTTAAATAGAAGTAGTAGTCCATTCATAAATTAAGATTACAACCAAAACACATGTCCCTCCTCACAAATACATCATTCTCAACCACAGTTCTTCCCCGCCTGATCCTATAGTTGAAGACCATCTCCTTCAAGTCCATGCTACAGCGGGAGTAGGGCCTCATTAGCCAGAGCTGGAGGGGGAAGGTGTCATCCCCGAGGCTGAAAAAGTTCACCTTCGGTCCACCAAACCCAAGAGATTCACTGTCAGGGAAGCCAATGCTACCGTCCTCTATTTTGTGGCTCAAGTTGTTGTGCTTTAAATTTGATCCTCTGAAGTTGACCCAGCTGCCATCATGTCCACCCACAGGAACTTGGAATCTCCATCCACCAGGGCCAAGAGTACAATGGAGTGGAAGCCCTTGCAGTTACGGAAAAGGCTGCCTCTCCCTTGTGGACATCTGATTGGAATGTGCCTTCCATCCAGGGCACCCAGGGCATGTGGAAAGTCCCACCTCTGGTGGAAGACAGACTCAACCAGCAACCATTCTTTTGGAAGTGTGGGGCACTGCATCACCTGATCTCCATAGGCCCTGGTGATAGCGTCACAGACCTCAGGCACAAACTTTTTGATGTTTGCACTGGCCACCTTGAAAGCATACTGCAGAGTGGTGTAGCTGTTACCAGTGGCGAGATGTCTGATGGTTACTGCCAACTTGACTCCTGGACTCACTGGATCTCTCATCAAGGTCCTGTCTGTCTAGAACTCACCAGTGATTCTCTGCTCCAGCTCTTTACAGAGCTCTTGCGGCATCTGGATGAAGTTTCTATTGGCTAAGGCCTCTGAACTTATATCTTCTGTCTTCTCTGTCTAATAACCTGCAGACCACCTGGCAGACCCATTTTGCTTTGCAACCAGTTTATCATAGCTGAAATGATGAGTAACTGCCTCTCCATTTCTAACAGTAAGAGTTGAAGTTGTGCTAGATTTGTGTAGTGTCTGTCCATATTGTCATCTACATTGTATCTGGCTAGTGAGCTGGACCTCACCCCCTTTTATAGCCATTGGCATCCAGACATCCAGATATCCAGTGGTCACTACCTCCCATGGAGACACCTGCAATGTTATGCTAATAAAAATTCCATAATCGACAAGCTGGCAACTGCGGGGAAAATATGATCCATAAACCCCATCTGTGAGTCTCCACAAGATCCGTATAGCCATCTGGGGTGTCCTTGTGACGTCCTGATGCATCCCTATATTGTCCTGGTGTATCCTTGGGTGTTTCTGCAGCACTGAGGGTGGTATCCTGAATCCAGTTCTGCCTCTCCTTTGGATACTGGCCAGACTTGGACTGTGTGAGTTTTCCATAGGGAGTGCTTTGGGATTCAAACCAAGTCTTACACACTTTGACAGCCAGCTTGCCGTAGATGGCAAACCTCTCCCACAGGCATTTCTTCCTGGGCTTGTCCTTAAAGTACTCACTGGTCTTGTCTTAGAGCTCCTCATGATCCTTCACAAAGTCCGCAATAGCAATCTCAATAGCCTCCTTAATAGTCATATGCTCCTTCTTGTGCCTGGATTGCAATTCAGATGTGTCTCTCCCCCAGCCTCTGTGTTCATTTAAGTGTCAATCCTGTCAGTTCTTGGACGCTTTTCGGTCATTGCTTCCTTTGTCGTAGCTTCCTCCTTCCTGGCTTTCTCCCTCTCCTCCCTCTGTTGTTTCTGTGCCTCCTCCTCCCTCTCTCTTTGTTCTCTCTCCTCCCTCCTCCTCTGTGTGTCGGCAGCTGTATCCCCCAACACAAACTCTGTACGTGTGTCTGTGGGGACTTCTATCTCTAAACTGCTATAGAAGCAATATAAACAAGACCAAAAGGACTTTGACTTTGTAAATGCGTGAGCTGCAAAGCCATCAGAGAAATGAATTTATGACAGTCTGATTACCCATCCAAGTATTAACATAGCCCATTGCTGCGTAACTTACACAGCACACAGCACACAGCCTGCGACTTATATCCCCAAATCAATCTGTGTGCCTTTTTACTTATGAACCCATCACTTTCTACAAACATCCTACATACATGTACATACATCCCATGTATCCCATGTGCTGACCTTCATCCATGAACATGAATGAGCCACATCATCAGCAAGGTCTTACACCTACTTAAATGACTTATGTCCCCAGATCTTATGGCCATTCTCACTAAACTTAAAGTCACACCCAAGCAATCCATAAACTACAAACAACCAACGCATGACCAACATACAAGACACAACTAACAAATGTGCAACATATGAGATTGTACATCCTAAAACCCATTAATGGCCACTTATGGCACAGAACTGTCACGTTCCATAAAGATGCCACACATGTGTGCTAATGAGTAATGAGAAGCCTGACAAATTGTGATTACCATATCTTATGACACTGAATTTCACACTCAGTAGAAACCCCTGGTACTTCCCCGGGTCCTTCATTCATCATTCAAACTTCTAGCAAGAGCATGGAATATCATTCAAATATTAATTAACATAGTTTGGAAATGAGACTTTTACTTGTAATACATGCAGTCACTCTTATGTTACAACAGCTTGAAATTTCGCCATATCATCAGGGGAAGAAACTGGAGGAAACTTTTGATGAAAAAATTGGCTGGTTAGAATATCACTATTCAGCACAACCACCTTATGGCTGAACTGATGAGGGCGGATCTGGCTTTCTCCACGAAATTTGAGAGAGTTAATCCAGTCCTAGTCATGGAGCTGATAGACAGATTATGGCTCCACATAGCCAAGGCAGCCACATTTGCCAGTCTACCCATCAAAGAGGGATACAGGCTTGCCATCACCTTCAGAAACCTGGCCAAAAAAGGGAATATTTTTGTTCATATCTAATGATGCTTTTGACCTCCCTAGTCGGCTTCTAAGCCTTCAAAGATCTATGAGACACAGATGGGAGGGGATTCAACAACATATTCTTGATTTCTTGCAAATTATTTTTTATGTCGTACCAAGAACTAAATCCATATATGGATGAATACATAGGAGGCAACCAGCAGATAGAGAGAAAAGAGACAGATACTTTATTTTAAGCAAATTACTTCAACCCAAGAAATACAATAGATTCACACACTTTATTATGCATAGCCTCTTTGCTGTCCAACAACTTCAACGTACCACTTCATTACCAAAGCTTATAAAATAAACTGCATGTACGTGGTGTGCTGTCAATCCAATTTCAGTTAATTTTTATTAAGGCAAGCTCTAGCAAAACTCGCGCTTCTAGGAATCCGTTGTTTTGTCTGCAGACTTTCTTGAGAATTGGCATAGTGTGAGGAGTACCCATCTCTTAACTGAAGTTAAAGATCCACTATAGGATATGTCTGAATTGGAATCTTTTTTCTCGCCATGCTTTCACAAGTTTTAGCCCACTGCCCACTTTCCTCTTCAGTGAGTGCTTTGTGCGTGAGATTTCAAATGTAAAATTAACTAGTCCAAGTGTAAATAAATACTAAATCTAAATATTTCCCTTGCACTGTAATTTCTAAAATTAAACTGGTCTTCAGACGCTTTATAATGAATCTACCAAATGTACAGTTCGTCTTCTTAATAAATATGAATCATATTGGCTAAAATGTTTAATTAGGTCCCTTTTTGCTATATCTGTGGTTTTTGTTGCCATGTGAAGAAAGTATAAGTACCCATCCATTTTTGGTTGTTTTAATAAATATGTTTCACGTCCTGATAGCATCGTTTTACACTTAAATGAACCTTAAATTGTTAATTATTCAAGATGCTAGATTTTTTTCTGTTGATCTGATGCTATTGTGATTTATTAATTTGATTTTCTTATCTTGCATGGACAAATTTATGACTGTATATGTATTCATTTCGGTACAATGCAATTAACAGAAATAACAAAAGCAAAAGGGAAAACATTTTCCATTTTAGGGCATACCAAATTGATTTGCACTCAATAACGACAGTTTATAAGCAGTTGTACTTATTTGTTCTTAAGAGATAGCAAGTTTGACCATTTTGTTATGGTTTGTGTGAAATTAACAGCGTTTGTTTGAGTTCCAAAGGCAATTGCTGAAAACTTTAGGGTAAGACTTATTTTCGTTAGCATATATATTTTAATTTTAAATGTTTACACTTTGTTAGATTTCAAGTTTATCCAAGTTTTGAAATATTTTTAATTGGGATTAATATGCAATATACTTTTTGAAAACATATGGTGGTATGATGTATCTGTGATCAGTATGTACACAAGAATTATGTTATATTAAAGCTATTATTTAAATAAAATAGATTTTATTTAATTTTTAGAACATAAACATAAAAATTGTTACTCAGTTTTATCTTTCATTCCTACAACTTTTTAGAATGCCAATTCTACATAATACATATGCTATTTTGTTGTGGATTGCTACTATTAAAGTAATATTGCATATTTATCACAAAATAAGATTCTGTTCAACTCTATTTGTGTATTCTTAAGAATTTCTGAGAAAATACACAGTCTTGGGGATGTGCTAGTCATGGCCCAACCCGTACTGCACAAGTTAATATTTTCAAACGCTGTACCAGTTAAAAAGCTGTCTGAATCAAGTGTCGCAAAATTTTACACAAGTTTATATTTTATGTGTTTTTGTTTTGTTCATGTACAGATTCCGCAGTTAAACCATTGAATGTACACATTCAATGGCTGCTTGCTATTGAATATGTACATTAAATGGCCAAGCCAATGAATCTACACATTCAATGACTAACCCATTGAATGCTTACATTCCATGATTTAACTGTGGAATGTGCATATTTGTGGATAAAACTAGAGCTTGTTATACACCTTTTTAATCATTATGATCAGAAAGGATTGATGGGCAGAAATACATTGAATTTTATGCAAAAGACTTCTTAATTTAAAAACACCCATAGATTTGCATTTGTGAAAGATTTGTGCTTTGTTCTGTGTCTTCACAAACCAGCACCTCATACTTTGCTTAGCTAAGGGAATGCATATGTGCTTAATCAATTTCAAAGTAATAGATTGCACTTCAGAGAATATGCTCAATATGAACATGACTGCTACCATAAAACGCCCTTATTATACATAAAGCAGTATTTCCAGTGGTTATAGACAGTAAGCAAAACAGAGGTGGAATGTTACAATTCCTGTGAAACCCGGATCAAAACCTCAGACTACAGTTTTGATAAATAAGAGTATCAGAATTAGGGAGGAGAATGGTGGTGGTTTAACATGACAAAGACACTGAAAAGTTACAATAAAAGATTGATAAAATACAGCAATATTTACACAAACACATGTTAAAATTGGGATTTATCTCTCGCTGTTATGTGGCGAGCCTACTGTGCTTGTCTTACTTGATCTGTCAGCCGTCTTGATATGATACTCTTCTGAAGTATTTTAAGTCCTGGTTTGGTGGTTCTACTCCTATCTCAGCCACCAATTCCAAGCAATTAAAATTGGGTCAACCTTCTAAGAAACCCACGAGCTGCTGTTTGGAGTACCGCAAGGTTCTGTCCTTGGCCCTCTGCTTTTCTCTCTATACACCGCTTCTTTGAGTAAAGTTATTCGAAGGCACTTTGATATCAAATTCCATTTTTATGCCGATGACACTCAGATGTTTGTTAATTTGTCCTACCTCTACCTCAGCCTTTGATAAATTGAATTCTTGTCTGCAGGATGTTCAGGAATGGATGTTGTCAAGTATGCTTAAGTTAAGCGATAAAAAAACAGAGTTCATCATATGTGCATCTCATGCTCAGCTAAAGAAATTAGATTATTCTTTTTACAAAAAAAGTCAAATGACAATGAACAAAATATTTTTGTTTATTACTTTGCAAAAGTTTTTTTAAACTAAATTACTCAATCTGTTTGCTTGTTTGTTTGTTAACAGTATAACTCAAAAAGTACTTCCAGGATGGTAATAAAATTTTACTGAGTATTAGAACAGTTACAAAGAAAAACTGCTTTACCTTTGGACACCATTGGGTCAATATCCTTGATTATGGAGCAAATTTTAGCAATGTTATCATACAAATCAATGAGATCATTTCTTTAATGCCCTGTCCAATAATTTTGCACTTGGTCCCCCCGAGTGCTCTTGATATTTTATCATTTCAATTTTAGACTTGTGAAATATTATTTCCATGTCACGGAAATAAATAGAATATTCTATTCTACATAAAAATGAAAGTGACTAGATTGACTTTTAGATTAGATTGATTGATAGCGGTTAGATCATACAGAGGCTCAATAAAAGTATGTGCACAAATTCACATGTATGAACCATAACAGCCTATTGTCTTATTTAGCCATCATTACCTCAATTCCAGAATGCAGTAAAGAGATTTTTCATGTTTGTTCTACACTATCATTTATATACATTAACAACATGCATAAAAATTATTTAGGCATTAAGGTGACACTCCTTGTATTAATGAGAGATTCGTACTTGAAAAGTTACATAAGAGGAAGTGTCAGAACACGTACTATTTTTTTTTAATTTGTGAAAAAAATTTGCTAGATGCATATACATAAAATGGATTTGTGAAAGATATGCCCAAAGTTCAGCCAAAAACTTATCACAGTAACACTATATTTTGGGTTACTTAACATTTTCAAATAAACATTTACCCTGTAATGTTTATAAAAATGTTTTATAAACATTGTCTATAAAATCATTTTTTCTCTGAAAGCATTTATAAAACGTTTATAAAATAACTTAAGAAACTAAGTTTTTCTGAAATTTTTTTTTAAGATTTATAAAATAACCGAAGAAATGAAGGTTATGTTTACATTCATCATGAAATGATTGATAAACAGTATGCATAAAATATTTAAACAACATTTTCTTGAGAATCTTTTGAAAATGTTTGCTCTAAAATGTTTTACAAAGATTTAATAGTAACTGGTTTCCTTACCCATCACTTTAAAATGCTTTTGAAATGTTTTCTATCAAACGTTTTTGTACTCATATTTGCAGAAGGTTTGCCTTCAAAATTCAAAAAAAGATGGAAGTGAGCAAAATAATAGGGAATTTTAAAGGACATGGACAAATATTTACTCACATGCAATCCCTAAAAGTAAAAAAATGAGGTCACAATTTATAAGCCACTATCTTACAGTTTTAGAAATAAAATAATAATAATGTTAATATTGCTAAGCAATGCAAAAGTTCATTTGTAACATTTTTCTGACAATTGTCATTAAATTTTTAATGAATGGTATACATAAAATGTCTTACAAACATTCTATTATAAATGGTTTCGAACCCACCATTTTTAATCTTTGCCAAACATTTCCTTTCAAACTTTTGCAAAACTGAAAAAAATGTTCACTGGGAAGGATGTGTTTTAGCCGTACTGCATACCGCATACATAAAAGCACCTCTTATATGTTATATTAAATTGAATATGGCCGTTTACTATATCATGAATGCAGGATAGCAGATGCTGTATGTATGGAAATACTCCCCGAATCTTGTAAAGATTAGGACAATGTGTTTGTAGCTTATACAGTTTAAGAGAAATTTAACAAAAAATCAACACTAAGCTTATTTAAAAATCCTGAGCATTAAAACACATGTTTTATAGCAAAATCACATGTGTTCTGCTACTTTGTTGTTGAATACATCTTGGTCTCTATGCTCATATTTAATTGAAATATGACTAAAAGCGGATAATAAATATTCACACTATCTTACCTCTGGTACATATTACAATAGATATTAAGTAATTAAATAATTTTTCCAATGTTCTACGTAATGTTTTCACAGGAGATGGATGTGAACAAAATAGTTGTAAGTCTGATTGGGATAAATCGTCACAAACGTATAGATGATGAATACTTGGAAGACTTACTGGTGCAGGATTTAGAAGGTGGCTCTATCATCAACATTCACTGGATATCTGACGACAAAGCAATTGTTACCTTGAAGAGCCAGGATGGTAATATTAATTTGAACTTTTCCATTTTAAACTGTTTCATTTTTGAACGATGATTTCCATGTCCAAATACTTGGTAGTTTTATCATGGTTAAAGTCATTTAATAATTATATCATTCTGATCAATTGAAAAACAAGTAAAATAATAACTTTTATCTTTTTTTTCATTTTGTAAACCCAATGAAATAATTTTAACCTTTTCAAACACATTATTTAAACCATGTTCACATACAGATGAACATTTATGCCCCGACTTTCTAAAACAGTAAACAGTACCAGTAGAGGGGTATGGTGAGTAAGAATTAACAGAGAATGAATTTTTTTTACACGTGATTGAGAAATGAGAGTAATACATGATATTATGTGGGGCCAGGATTATCTAGCATGTGCCTGAACCACTGAACTGGGCAAGAGATTTATCCCCAGAACAAGAGTCCATACCAGAAAATGTTGGACAACAGACTGAAGTGTTCTAAACTGCTTTACTGTTATGGAAGCTCTATTTGCATCAATTGCAAAGTCACCCTGGTAAAAGTGTTTTCTTGAACAAAATCGAGAAGGCCACACTGGAGCCAAGTGGTTAAACCTAAAAAAGGTCCTCAGTGGCCTTGTGATTAGTACATTATGTATCTTACCAAATTCTATCTCCTGTGTGTGTCAATTTGTCTTCCACAGTTGACTATGTTGTCTAAGTGTGACCCTGGGTAATGGGTTCTCCTTTTGATTTAAATTAATAATACCTTGTGCACCATAGTCGGTGGGGGGCCTACGTATGACCCACACACCCAAACATTTTAACTTCATCATATTTTTTCTGAATCCTTATCATCCATGGGTAATGAAATAGAGAGTTAACACAACAACCTAGCTGCAGAATTATTAACCCTAAGCGCATGTATATGTGTGATAATCTTTTCAGAGGCTACATTGCTTACTTTAGCAACATTACAACACCAGTATAACAATAAAACAGGACCATACAGCCCTGGCAGACAGTGGCATTGTAAGTTACCGGCCATTCTCAGTTCTCTCTTTTTAAACTCAGGTAACCTTTCTTCATGTTCATGCTCTTTAATTTATTTGAAGAACATAAATTTGGTAATATCCCAGATAGTCTGTTTCCCGTTCCACTCTTTCTCTGTTAAATGGTGTCTGCTATTGGATACCAATTGAGATAATTAGTTGACAGTTAGACTTAGCAAAAAGGGGTAATGTAATATGTTTTAGCTTATATATTACACATTTTCATATTACATGCCTTTTTACTGTTTTAGTTTATAACAAACGTTTGGGTTGGATCAATCTAATCTTGAGCCAAGAACCATTGCATTCATGAGGGGTAAGATCTTTGATGGTTGTTTACAGATGCTAGATCTTAGGGCTAAACCACAGTTATTTTCTTATCAGTATAACCATCTTCATTAGCATTGCAACTACATTAAGCTATAATTGTTTTTACATCATTTGCCTGCACATACCAGCTTGATAATGCCTTCCAATTCCTGTGGCAGTGAATTGACCCTAGCCAGAAGCACATTTGATGTTGTAATGGTAAAAACAAATTGTGTCCCAAACTGCATTGATCTTACTGGATCTGTCGGCTGTGTTCGACACAATTGACCACACTACTCTTCTTAATTGTCTTACGTCATGGTTTGGTGTGTGCAGCATAGCCTTGAAGTGGTTCACATCATATCTCAGCCACCGTTTCCAAGCAATTAAAATTGAGTCAACCCTCTCTGAATTGCATGAGCTGCTGTTTAGAGTGCCATAAGGCTCAGTCCTCTGCTGTTCTCCTTATACACCACTTCTTTGAGTAAGGTTATTGGAATGCATCCTGACATCAAAAACCACTTTTATGCAGATGATTCACAGTTGTTTATTCATATGTCTCACAAAAATGCAGCCCTGGCTTTTGACAAACTGAATTCATGTCTGCTGGATGTTCAGAAATAGATGTCGTCAAGTATGCTTAAATTAAATCCTGACAAAACAGAGTTTATCATCTTTGGATCCCATGCTCAGCTCAAGAAATTAGATCCCTATCTCCCAGTAAAGGATATTTAGTAATTTCATGCATCCGGCAGTTGTTGTAAAGAACCTTGGTGTTTGGTTTGGTGCAAATTTCTCCGGATCATGTCCGCAATATTTTTAAGACATGTTTCATTCAAATTCATGACCTCAGGCGGGTTAGACAGCACTTGACTGATGAGGCTGCAACTCTCTCTTCAGGAGTTTGTCTAGTCTCAACATGCGCAAACTACAGTGTATTCAAAACACACTTGCTAGGATTGTCACAAACTGTAACAAATACTATTCTCAAACGACTCTATTGGCTCCAGTTGAATTTCGCTGTATCTTCAAAACTACAAGTTTCTTCACAGTGGTCATCCCAGTTACTTTGGTCTTCTTTTGTGTACTCTTTTGGAAGATATAGTACAAGATACAACCATCCAGATAAAAGGTTCCTCAATTCTGTTCATCTGTACATAAATCAAAAAAACTCTTTGGCCACAGCTTTGCTTTTGATGTTTCCATGGTTTGGAATCATTTGCCTGATGAGGTCACTTCTGCCCCAACTCTAGCCTGTTTCAGAAAAAGGTTAAAATTGTATCTCTTTAATAAAGCATTCCCAACTTAGCATACACTCTATCCTGCGTCTCCGTGGTACTGGACTTGGCAATGGATATGCATACATAATTGTTTTTAAATGGATTTTGGTGTTGTGCCTTAGAGTCTGCCTAACAGAGATTAAGCGCTATAAAAGTACAGAATAGAATAGAATAGAGGGAACCATAAACCCTTTGTCTAATATTTAATCAGACATCAGGAGTCCCACATGTCAAGGAAGACCCTTACAGCAAAAACAACCACTCCATGATGACCAGGTAGGGTACCCAAATATGTTACTGATTTGAAGAAAAGTAGCAACTGAAACAAAACCTGCTGGAATTCTGCAATTTGCTGTCTAGCCCTTAATCAAGAACTTCGGACATCAAATTTTCACAGGGAATATAATAGGCAAAGACACTAATAGTGACAAAGGTCAAAGTTGGGGTTTTATGTCCGTTCAATAGCCAGGCTCATACTGGGACAAGACCTCAGCTTTGTTATTCGTGGGACTCGAACCCAGACAGAGCTGACAGCCTGTAATTGGATGCCAAACCTACAAACCCATTAGGTCACTGAGGAGCCCACTAGTAGTGACGAATATCTTCCAACTTTAATAAGAGCAAAGTAAAAAAGTAACCAATTTAATTGTATGGGCAAATATTAGGCATTTTGTTGTAATGGCAAAAACAAATTGTGTCCCAAAGCTTGACTGGCTCACTTGGGTATACTTTGGCAGTGAGTTATTTCAATCGTATCAAGATCAGTTTCATTTTTGGATGGCCACATGCTGTCTATGTGTCTATCCATCTGAAAGGGTTTATATAAACCCTTAAGTATTGTGATTTTGTATTGTGAGTGATATGCCCACGTTCTATTGGCAGATTTTAGTGACAATTTACTGTTTGACTATCACTTTGTAGCCAGTCACAAAAATTCAATCTGTCTAATGTTTCTTAATAATCTTAATCAGGAAATTTTTGTCATGGGCCACGGCGCTTTAATTCCTTGAAGATGATACTTTGGCCAGTATTTTGGTCATGCACCTCAGTCGAAAAATTTCATTACCTCGTGATTATAGCTACCTTACATTCTGTATAACTGGATTTATGGGTTATACCAGATACTGTGCACCCCTGGCAGCAGTCTATATAGGAAATGCCATCACATGTTTTTACCTCATGACTAGTCACTTCAAAGTTAGAAGATTTGGCATTATCACCAATAAATGAAACCATATAAAAGGAGCTAAGCATCACAAAACTACAGTTATTTGTTATATACAACAACATTCAACGACATCAAAGGTAAGTCTGTGGACTCTTTTGAAATTATAGAGACTGGTGTGAATTTGGCTCCAGCAACAAATGCTGGTGTTTAGCTGGATTTTGAACTGCTGACCCTAACCTAGACACTGACCTGACCTAGAGACTGTACCTGTGCAGTCGGATGGGTTAAATAGCGCTCTGAGTCCTGTAGTATATGGAGATATTGAGCATGGAGTATGAAAATAAATATACACAAACATATACACTAACAGACAAGCTGTAGCAACCCCTGACAAGCCATACTGACAAACAGACAGGACTGGAGTATTTTCCAGACACACCCAGAGGCCAAACATCAACGAGAACTGAACGACTGCTTCAATCACGTGGGGGCATTGGCTTGGAAGGAGGACAGGATCTGTGATGTGTCAACCAACCATCCTGGGAGCAGAAGCTGGCAGCTATTAGTCTTTTTCAGGACTATTATGAATCATTTTCAGGACTAACCAATTATTCCAAGAACTTTTATTTAAGCTGGTGTTACTAAAACTTCCAACATTTTTTTTTAAAACAAATCCATTTGATTTCCAACGAGTTTCAAAAATACTTCCAATCAAATCACAAGTACCTTTGTTTAAAAGACTCAGCCAAAGTTTTATCAAAATAAAGTCCCCCCCTTAAATTATTTTCGTGCAAACTTGCCAGATATTTAAAATTCAAAATCTGCAAAATCTCAAAAGAGGAAGTCAAAATGTTTCACAAAGGGTCAATGTTCAAAAGATCGAATCCAAATGTCAAAATACTTCACCCATGTCAGACCTTGTTTTAAGTCAAACTTGTTATTGTTTTTAACAATTTTAATGTCTGTGGTGGGCCAAAATGTCATAGTGTTAGGACCGTTTTCTTTTTGGCCATTTTGTTTTTAAATTTATTATCATTTGGGTATTTTTGAAAAGGCATATTTTTTACAATTTATTTTTTCAAGTTTTTTTTCTTTCCATTTGCTTATTTTTTTTGTTTAAATTTCTTTTAATTGTGTAAATTATTTTTAAGCTTCAAATATTTTGAATTGTTTTTTAAAAGTTAGAATTTTTTTAATTTCTAACTGTTCCTCAAACACACTCATTCATTCATTCACTTTTTAATTTGTTTGGGACAAAAGTGTTTTGTGTGGGGCTGTATTATGCTTCTTGTTTGTTTATTTTAAGAACAGCAGCTTATTAATTGTTTTGGCAAGATTCAGACGGACCTGAGAAGGATATTGAACTGGTTTACAACTGGTTTACAGCAGTTGTCCTGCAAAAGATTGTTTGAAGGCTTGGCAGATATTTTTCTGTGGCTGCTGTTTGATGTTGGCAGACTGCGGAGGAGGCGGAAGTTGGACTGCTGATTGCTGATGTTCCTGCTGTAAGGTGGTGGTGGTTGGAAGAGAGATGGCAGGTTCGGGTATGACGACTGGTGAAAACGATTGTTGTGTGTCAATCTGTTGGTAGCTCATCACAGACAGAAGATTTCCAAATAAGCTTTAACATATGATTTGAACAAAGGGTTGAAGTGCTTTTTCTGTGTCAAGGTGAACATAAGTGGTCTTGAAGGTCCAGCCTGTTGGTCGTCAATGATGAGGAAGGCAGTCGGCTTCCCTCTGGATTGCTGCTGCTGACCTTTGCTGGCCACTTGGCTCTGCTGAGTGGGTTGGATAACCTGGGATGGTTAAGATGTTTTGTTGAAGCTGTTGAAGCTACACTTGAGCTAGATGAAAGCATCTGTTGCTGTGGCTGATGGGGCTGATTACCATGTTCTTCTGCTTTACTTTAAATGTTGCTACGGAGCTTGACAGCCTCGTTTCTAAATGTCTGAATGTCTTTCTCCTCTTATCTCTCCACCTCCAATACCAGGTAGTTGCAGAAGGTTATGCATGTTGTTATGTCCTGCTTTTGCCCGAGGAATGATGACAACATGCTTTTCATCTGTGTGAACTGGTCCATGACCTGCTGGTCGACATTAGAGTTCCCTGAAGCTGTGGTGGGGTTCATGACTTGTTGAGGTTGTAACATGGTGTCTGTTGACCGCATGCCTGTTCCCATACAGTCTGTGTCAGTCAAGGCTCTTGAGATATTGTGTGCTGCAGTAGCTGAAGCACTGGCTCCTCAGGCATGCGATTTGAAGGCTGAGGACTTGCTGAGCCCCTTCCATCTGATGTGCAACCTCAGGAATCCTAGCTTCTCCTGTATCCAAGTCTGACTTTCCGCCATCTCCTTCGGGGCCTGACCAGATTTCGACTACATAAGCTTTCCATAATGTGTCATTTGAGAGTCAAACCAGGTCTTACACACCTTGACAGATAGCTTGCGACTCTTGGTAAACTGAACCCAGACACTCTCCTCCCTTGATTTGTCCTTGAAATGTTCACTAGTCTTTTCGTACAACTCCTTGTATTCCTTCACAAAGTCCACAATAGCCTCCTCATCAGAATCAGTAAGATATACATTGGTCATGTGCCCCTGCTTGTAACGTGATGGTCCCTCCTCTCCTCCAGCTGCATCTGTTTCAGTGTCACTTCTTTCTGTCCTGGGGCTTTTTTGGATGTCGCTCTTTTTGCGAGTGCGATTCCTCCACTCTTGCCTCCTCCCTCCTTGCCTCCTCCTCACTCTGTAACTGTTGTTGTGCCTCCTCTCCCTCCTCTGCTGGATATCTGCCACTCTGTCCCCTGGGCTTAAATTCAGGAACACTGTCAGTGGGAACTTCTATCTTCCTCTCTCTTCTGCCTTTCTTAGGACACATTGTCAAAACATGAGCAGCAGTCAGCCAGAAGTCAACCAGCGACAACTCAAAACTGTCCTAGATGATTGTAAAACAGCAAAAAAAAACTCCTATTCTTGAAATGCTGCCAGATGTAATCCATCAGATGCCAGATTCCAAATGATGTACTGTGCAAGCTGACTACACAGTTCCCGGCTTGTCTGTTGTGTAAATGGCTTGTCAGTTTCTGTTTATGGTTTGTCTATAAGTGTTCCCAGCTTGTCCTGCTGAGATGTTACCAGCCCTACGGCTGAAGATTGGGAATCTTCTCATCGCCTGGAGGTGGAGTCCTGGTACTGAACCAGAACAGGATGGGAAGTTTTCCAAGACAAGACAATTACAGTGTAGGACAAGACGTGGAGTGTAACTGACAAGCCGTAGAGACGGTTTCCAGGTGGGTGGAGCCACAGTATGGATGTAGGGTCCTTGAGGGTCGGTGAAATATCAAACATGTTTTATGTTTTACCGATTCTAACTGGCTCCATAAACATTGCTTTCAACCCTTGAGAAATACCTAGTTACCAACAGGTCGGCTCCGGTGGAACACCCCCTTAAATTCACTTGTTCTCAGAATAAAGTACTTTAAGCTTTGGCCAGAAGATGTTTTATATTTTCAAGGCTTGGCCTAGCTCACAAGTAGGTTTTGTACATTAAAGTATTAAACTTCGAAATCACTAATTGATTTTTAAATTCATCAAAAGTTGTGTTGCTATGATCAAACCAATATTGGTAACAATCTTTTACTTATTTCAATGCAGTATATTGTTTATTAATAAATTTGACTATTTTTTTATAATACATGTCTGTGAAAAAATTTCTAAAGAGCAAATATACTTGGCCAGTATGTACATAGTACTGGCTAGGTCTCATTAGTGCTGGCCCTTCCATATGATGTCAGATTTGAAACCATTGCCTGGGTCGACCATAAGGGTCTGCAGGCGGAGGCACCATTGACTTTAAAATGTTGTTCTATCACAATGATCTTTAGTCAGTTTGAGGAAGAAATGGCAACAAAATCATCAATATAGGCAATGTTTTTTGTCCTTGCTTGACCAGTACCAATGAATGGTCATTTCTATAGCTACGTAAAATCTTGCAGTGTCCTACCGGGATACATAGGTTTTGTGTCATTGCATGGACATGGCCCAAAATGTAATTGCACAATTGACTATCTGAAATGCTGCCCTTCTATGGACCCAGCCCTTAAATTTGATGCCTAAAGCGCAGCTTATGTTGATCTTAAAAATTTGTATCACTATTATCACTAATACCATGTTAGACAATGTCATAAATTGAGAGGAAATTTATACTGAAACATCAAGGGAAATAGAAGGATCAAGAATAATATGTCTCTTATCCAAATCGTTTGGCCATGTTAGAAGGCGAGAACAGTGATATTCCTTAACTTCAACATATCATCTGGGTCTAGTATTGCCCCAAGCTGGATTTCTTTGTTCAGATAAATTTCCACAGCTTGTGGATATTACAAAGCTGGTGAATGGTTAGTAACCCCATTGCTGCTAATAGAGGTATTCCTAATAGAGGTACACAAAAATAACGAAACACAACAAGACATGAATCAACCTTTGTTGCTCCAGAAAAATGATATTAACACTACAAGCTATCACACAATGTTCTCTATACTTTGTTAAGTTTATTAATTTTCTTTTCTTTACTGTATATTTTTTCTAGAATTTCTAATTTGGATTTGATTATTTTCAAAAAATCATTTATGAGAACTGTCTTAGATAAACTTTTGTTTTTACTAATATACCATTTTCCCCCCAGATACCTACTGTATTAAAAAGCCTGACTTATTTCACAATAAAAGAAGTGGTGTTCTATTGTATCAATAAGGGTACAGCAGTGGCATTTTGGACTATCTATTATATTCCACTTAAGTAGATTATCTCCACAATTAACAATTCAATGAAGAATTTTACACTGAAAACTCTGGAAATAAGGTTCTCTTAAAATATGGTAGTTCAAAATTGACAGACCACACATATTTTTCCAAAAAAAGAAATAAGTTTTTTTTCCTGTAGCTATCAGAAGTATTTATAAATTTTTTATCCATGGAATGAAGATAAAGTTTTTAATCCTAATGTACTTGAGACAGTTTAGATTCTTGACATAGTCTGACATATTTCACAATAAAAGAAGCAGTGTTCTATTGTATCAATAAGGGTACAACAGTGGCATTTTGGACTATCTATTATATTCCACTTAAGTAGATTATCTCCACAATTAACAATTCAATGAAGGATTTTACACTGAAAACTCTTGAAATAAGGTTCTCTTAAAATATGGTAGTTCAAAAGTGACAGACCACACATATTTTTTCCAAAAAAAGAAATAAGTTTTTTTTTCCCATTGCTATCGGAAGTATTAATAAATTTTCTATCCATGGAACGAAGATAAAGTTTTTAATCCTAATGTACTGGAGACAGTTTAGATTCTAGTTCATTTCCTGATTCAGGGTTGCAACATCTAAAATCTTACCTGTGGTTGAGTCTAACAAATCAATTAGTTTCATATCATAGTTATTAGTATTAGCCAGACCAAATGAGCTTGGTTTCAGTACTTTATTTTCACAGAGAAACAGATTTCAATGGAAAATATATTCATTTAATACCTCTACATCATTAATCAGATTGAAACGGTTTAACTTTACCAAACTCTCCAATATCTGTTCATGAAAACTACTTTTACCCTTTTCAACAAAACTGTAGTTTAATTTATGTTTCAACTCTATAGGATTCAGGTTAAGTAGACTCAGCATAAGACTCTCCCATTTACAATTTAAATTGTTTGATAATTTTTTAATCCACAAAATTTGGCTTGTTTCATTTATTGAATATTTATCTGGCAATTTTAAGCCACCATTTCGTAAGCTACTTACTATAGTACTTCTTTTAATTTTGGCTGTTTCCTATTCCATAAAAAGAAAATATTATTTTATCTATTTTGTGTAGAATTTCCACTTGGGTGTATATAGTACTAAATACGAAGGAAAACTGTGAGACTATTATGGATTTTAAAACTGTAACTTTTCCTTTTATGGACAAGTTTCATGTTGACCATATGTTCGATCTTTTTTATTTTTTCTTCAAAATTTAAACACTTACCTTTTTGTGGGTCATTTGAAAACCATATGCAGAGTGTTTTAAAGGGGCCTATATTGTATTTCATTTTATTTAGCTCATTTGGCAGTTTAATATTTTTGAAGATTGAAATCTTTCGGTATAATTTCAGTTTCTTCTAAATTAACCGTATTCCTGAAATAGTTGTAAAATCATTAAATAGGGAAATACTTTCTAGAGAAAAATTTATAAAAGTTTGTTGATAAGCCATCGCTGCCTGGAGATTTGTCATTTGCCAGATTAGTTAAATTTTTATCTGTTACACTTAATTAGGATATTTCAGGATTGTCCAAAAATGTAATTCTGTACTGGATAGATTCAGATTGTTTTCATTGTTTGAGCTATATAATTTTTTATAATACCATGTTTCTTCATCAATGAGAGCTTTTGGATTGGTTAAAACCATGACAGTATTGCATATTAACTTTTAAATTTTTTAATATTATAATTTCTTTTTTCTAAATTTAGGAAATATTTGCTATTTTTCCCCTTTTTTCCCTCAACCCATTTTGATTTTGATCGGACTGCTACTCTTCAAAATTTTCCTTTTGGTACCCTTGCCATTCTTGCTTGGCTGCGACATATTCATTATATATTTACTGTTGTTCTCTACCAGTGTGTTTTCTAATGACTTAAGTAACATGGCTAATTCATTTTCTTTTCTTTGACATTCTTTCGCCTTAACTATGGAGGAGCTTATCGTTTCATTTTGTATTCTACACTTTACAAAATCCCACAACTGGGCTTTATTTTCCATGACTACAGAATGTTTTATATCTGATATTACGTCTTTAATGATGTTTACATATTTTGAATCTGTCAGTAGGCTATTGTTAAATTTCCAGAATCCTTTCCCTCTTTTTGTGTTTCTATTTGATCTAAAGTGAGTTTAACAAGACTATGGTCTGAACTGTTTCCTGGTTCTATTGAACATTTTATCTGAAATTCCAGTGAAATTGGCCAAAAGTCTAGCCAAGACTGAACTAGCCCTGATCGTGACATTTCCCTTCTGCTATAATGTAGCTTGTCAGGGTTTCTAATTCATCAAATATCAATTAGATTAGTTTCGGTCAAAAGTGATTTTAAACTTTTTGTAAATTGAGATTCATTATCAGCCAGTCCCCCCGTTTTATCAAGGTAAACCTCTCAAATAATGTAATAATAATAACTGTTCTTTAGGTTTGTCTTTTGTAGGGAAACAGACTGACATTACAACCATAGGGTTATCATAAATATTACATTCTTACTCATCCATTTTGATCTGAGGTTTCATTTTTTTCAGAGTAAAAAAGAGCATAGTTTTTCAGGAATGAGTATTGCTACTCCTGTACTGTTGGCTGTGCCATATGAGTAGGATATTTTGACTCCCCATTCTCTTTCCCATTTTGCTGCATCAGTTAAGACTGAGTGAGTTTTTTGTACTAAAGAAATCCCAATGTGTCTCTTGTGTAACCAATTAAATATGTTTTCCTCTTTTTTGTTTGTCTCTTAGACCATGACAGTTAAATGAATTTAAGGTGATACTTTCTTAAGACATTCAGTAATATAAACAACCTATAATTTTAATCTGAGATGTCTAGAAAAAGTACATACAGTAAAGAGCACTTTTTATCAAGTTCATTTTTCCATGTGATATACAAGTGTATAACTTGGCAGACAAGGGATGACAAGACTAACACAGAAACACATAAAACTGATTTAAGTAGTGATGCAGTTCATTTCCAGCATAATGTGAGGTAAAAATATGACCAAAACTATGTCAATAATAACCAAAAACAGTGCAAGTAATCATAATTTTGAAGTTAACAGATAGAAAAGGTCCACATGTATGCTGTAAATAATTAAGAACCTGAAAAAGTGTTTTATTTGGTCACAAAATAATCAAATTCTCACCCTATTTCACAAAGCAATTTCTGGGAAAATAGAGGATCAAGTGTTGACCAATCAACACATCGAAAACTAGGTCAAGGCTGAATATTTGTGGGAATATTATAAGTGGGAAAGCTGGTAGTTGCTTGCCGTTGGTCGGCAGTTTACAGTACAGATCCCTGACGAACTCTATGTACTGGTTTCCTCTGCCCTTCCAATTACCCGTCGTGATATGACCTGTACAGTGTTGAAAGCGACGTAAAACCACAAATAAATAAATAAATTACTCACAGGGACGGAATTTCGAAGTTGGTTTCCCAGAGGTCTGAATTTGGAGTATAAAAGCCAGCAACAAGCAAGGTGGTTGTCATTATCACGTGAGATATTGCCAGAAGCACATCTCCCTTTTGAGCACATTGTTATTAAAGAAACGTTGCAAATTAAAGTGGCTTTTTGTCATAATCTGAACCAGAAATACATTTGTTTTGTAATATTAAAGTAAAAATCTAAAAATATTTAGCCTTGACCTAGTTTTAGATTTTTTGAGTGGTTGACACTTGATCCTCTTTTCCCCCAGAAATTCATCAAAAACTGTAATGGCCATGCCGACTTCAAGTCTGGTCGTGGTGATTCTGTACATTTCTCCAGTCTGGTCTGTTTGTGACTAGGGCTTGTCGTGGGGTGATATGGCTTTTGTGTGCCCCTAGGGCTTGTCCTAGTGTTTTCAAGTTTGATTTTAGAAACCGCCAAACCTAGGTCAAGTCGGGATGTGGATCCAGACAAGCTGGGATGTATTACATCCTGTCATGGAAGTTGAACTAACTTCATTTTTTCCGCCTAAAAATGTTCCCGACCCTGCTTTTTGTATCTGACCCTAGAGTCGTAGAGTCGGTTGTAGGGTCAGCTCCAGTGGAACACCCCCATTAACTTGATATTTTTGAGCAAGCCAAGGGAAATCCGCATTTTATGTATTGAAACAATAGGTGTTTCAGATGATCTTGAAGGTGTTTCACTTGAACTGCCCAATATCAGATATGACATGTGTAATAATGCCTTGATCAGAGCTACAGGCACCCAGGGTGCTTTGATACTACGATAATGACCAAGGAAATCATTGTCTGTGTGGTATGCTTCAACTTCATTATTTATGTGAGCAGTATCCTGAATGTGATTGCACAATAACTTGTTAATGATACCAGTTTATGTAAGGTCATTGGTGGCCTGGTGGTTGTCAAGTTTGACATCTCATCTGTTACGGTCACGGGCAAGCGCGGTAGCAATTACCGGTTGTCTTTAAGTTGTAACAGAAAAAGCAAAAAGTTAAACTTAACAAATTTATTTAATAGTCAACAATAATGATTACAGTCAACTGGTATGCTCTTAACCAAACACACTAATACAATAATAAGATCTAGCTGACCTGACCACAGAGATTATGAGTTAAGATTATCCGCCGTATCCAGCAATCTGTTCCGTAATCCGTCCTGTAGTATATTCTGTGGTCTATCCAATGTCCTGTGGTCTGTCCCGTGATCTGTCCAGCGTTCACTCGCACACAGATGTCTATATTCTGTGACCTGTCCCACACTCAACAATACAAAAGGTGCTTGTCCTGCTATCCTTTATATATCCAGTCACACAGAATGTCTGTCTGAAGATATTTAGAGAGTTAACACAACTGTACTGTCTGCTCCAAGATGTGGACAATGTCCAAAATGCAGTAAATTCACTCTCTGTTATATGAATGTACAATATCCAAAATATCCAAAGCACAATAAATCTGTCCAGATGATGTATCCAGTTCACTCCAGTAAAAGTTCACAGTGATATAAGCATATATTATACTCCAAAACACAATAGCTCTCCTTATAGCAAACGAATACAAAGTTCACTTGTGGTCAGATGTACATTCCTTATATACCCTCACAGATTTCTCTGGAATTGTACAGAACCAACTCAAAAAGGCTTGAGCCATCTAGGCCAAAGGAGGAAGTTCTAGAAACTACTGGCAATTGGGTTTCCCCAAATCTAACATAACCACTGAGGGGGGGATTTCCCCCAGTCTGTGAACAGATCAATAAACACTAAAACACAAAAGTCAATAACTCCCTTACTTTAAATGTCAACACACAAAAAGAACCAACAACACAATTATCTTTTATGACAATGTATAAACATAAAGCTTAAATTAAACAATGCACTAATATAGTGCCTAATATATGTAATATACAATGTACTAATATAGTGTCCAATATATGTAACACATCACAGACTGTTACCTCTGTGTGGGTTCGAGTCCCACAAGTGGGAATGGTGAGAACCTGTCCCAATATGTCCCTGGCTTTGAAACCCCCACTTTGACTGTAATACACGATATGTAATCCTCAGATGAAAGCTTATTATAAATCCTTATCTCACAGACTTTAGTGAACTCATAATACGTATTTGTGGCTCCGAGCTGTAGTGATTTGGTTATTGTTTTATCAAAAGCATAAGAAATAATATCCACGAAAATCAATATGTCAACTTAAAACACACTTTTCATAACAAATTATAGAAAAGTGTGAATTTTTTTCACAGAATCCATACATTTAAGCTTAAGAATTAACACTTTTTAGCTTATGAATCCACACTTTTAGATTACAAATTTACACTTCTTAAATTAATTAAATGGCCCTGATTATAAAGTAAGCAGGTAAACATAGTCTCACAAATTTAATATTCATTTTCTTTAAAGTAGTGTGTTTTATGAGTCATCATTTTAAGGATTCCAATCATATAAACCACAGTAATACAAAAATACATAAAAATAAAACACTTCACTTTATGTTAAAACAATATTGATTGCACAAAAGAAAATACTCGAACTTGACACTGACTCTGAAACAAACAATCTTCATACTTAAAAAAAAAGTCATGTGTAACATTTATAAGTAATTTTACAATCCCTGATGCATTTGGTGATGTGCCACACGTGACAGTTGTACAAGTAACCTGTGAGAAAAATATCCAAATGTAAGTTGGAGGCTTAATATCCTGCTAAAGTCTGTAACTCCACCTGGTTTTTGACTTATTCATAGACCCAGGATGACTGGTCGTGGTGGCGGTGTCAGCTTCTTGAATAAGAAAGAAGTACCCACTAAGGTCATTGATGCTGAATTTCTAGACCAGCTGGATAGTTCCAACCTCGTTCAAAGTATAAACATACAGGACTTTATACTTGATATTCAGCCCAAGTGATTCAAACTTTGCTACCAACGTCACAGTTGGCGACTTAGTCTTGGATCATGCATTGGTAAAGTGTTGTCTCGATTTTGCATGCCCTGCAGTACCAAATGTTGGCAGTGTTTCTTACCGCAGATACCATAAGATTGACACACAAAAATTCTGTGATGATCTTGAAAATACCTTTTTTGTCTTTATCTCCCTTTGTCTCCAGCTAGCACTGTTGCAGATCTATATGACCAGTATGTACATGACCTTGGTTGTTTACTAGACAGACATGCACCATTGAATTCTGGTAAACTCAAGAAAGAACCAGCTGGATGGTTGTCAGATACTTATCGCAGGGCCAAATCAATTAAATGTCAGTTTTTCAGTACATGTGGGGTAAAGACAGGTCTCAGTTAAGCAGAACTAAATTGCGCAGACAACTTGCCCGGTACAACACAATTATCAACAGACACAAGGCTAAATACTACAGCACTTTCATCAGTGACAATAGCTGTGACCCAAACAAGTTATGGCAGGCGCTATGACAAGTTCTTAATAAGGGCCGAGAGATGACTCTTCCTACTCACCAGTCAGACAAATCCTTGGCTAATCAATTTGAGTCCTTCTTTACTCAAAAAATCAAGAGGATCTGTGATACGTTTTCGACATCTACCATACACCATCCATGGATTTACCTCCCAACCTGTCTCACTTCAGTGAAGTCTCAGAGAATGAGATACTAAGGATGACCAAAAATTCCCCGACAAAATTGTGTCTTTTAGACCTGGTCCCCACTTTTCTTCTCAAAGACTGTGTGGATATTTTAATTCCTTGTATTACAAAACTTGTCAATCTGTCTTTGATTGAGGTTGTTTTTCCCCAACATTTTAAGAAAGTGGTCTTCACCCCATAATTAAGGAAGCATCACTTCCCATGTCAGGACTATGTTTTATGTCAAAACTGGTGGAGCGGGTTGTCAAACAGCTGATGCAACACATCAATAGTAACGATCTGGACAATCCCCATGAATCAGCATATAAAACTGGAAAACTGAAACTGCCCTACTGCATATTAAAAATTAGATCCATCTCTCTGTGTCACGTGGCTAGCCTACTGCACTTGTCTTACTTGATCTGTTGGCAACCTTCAATACAATTAACCATGATACTCTTTTGAATTATCTCAAGTCCTGGTTTGTAGTGTGTAGCATGGCACTGAAGTGGTTATCTTTCTATCTCAGCCACCGATTACAAGCAATTAAAATTGGGTCAACCATCTCAGAATTGCATGAGCAGCTGTTTGGAGTGCCACAAGGCTCTGTTCATGGCCCTCTGCTCTTCTCTCTATGCACCACTCCTTTGAGTAAGGTTAAGTGAAGGCATTCCGATATCAATTTCAGTTTCTCTGCCGATGACACTCAGTTGTTTGTTCATTTGTCCCACAAAAATGTCATGCCTTTGATAAATTGAATTCCTGTCTTCAGGATGTTCCGGAATGGATGTTGTTAACTATAAAGTTAGTAAGTAAGTAAGAAACACTTATAAAGTGCCGAATTGATGTAAACATCCTCTAAGGCGCTGATGTGCAAAAAGGGATAGTCCAGTTCCAAAACAAGGTCCGTTACCATATTAGCGTCCGATAGGGGAGATAGGCTTTGGTTGAGGATAGGCTAATCTCAAAAGATGTGTTTTCAACTGTTTTCTGAAACCAGAAATGCTTTCTATGATTCTAATGGCTTGAGGAAGCTTGTTCCACTCTGCGGGAGCCCCTACTGTGAAGCTGCAGAGCCCTGAGCATTTATTTGGTCTGGATGAGGAAATTGGTAGGCAATTGCCCCGTGTGAGATCACTCCACCTAATCAGAGAGGAAAGATATGGAGGTTGGCTAAAATGTATTGCTTTATAAGTAAGGAGATTATAAACTATGCTTAAATTAAACCCTAAAAAAACAGAGATCATTATGTTTTGATCTCATGCTCACCTAAAGAAATTAGATTCTTACCTCCCTGTTAGGATATTTGGTGGTAAACTTTCACATCCATCAGCTGTTGTTAAGAACTTGGGTGTCTGGTTTGATGCTAATTTTCCTTTGGTGATCATGTCCACAATATTTGTAAGACCTGCTTCATTCAAATGTGTGATCTCAGGCGGGTCAGACAGTACCTGACAGTTGAGACTGCTGTCCTGGCGGCTAATGCCCTCCCTGTTGAGCTGTCGCCTGGACTACTGCAATTCTCTTTTCAGAAGTCTGTCCAGTTTCAACATGTGCAAATTGCAGTGTATTCAAAACACACTTGGTAGGACTGCTACAAATTGCAACAGTTACTCAGGGGCTACTCCTATTCTCAAAACTCCATTGGTTGCCAGTTGAATTTCGGTGTCTTTTCAAAACTGCCACTTTGGTTTACAAGTTTCTTCAAAATGGTCATCCAAGATATTTCAGCCCTCATCTGTATATTCATTGTGGAAGATATGGCACAAGATACAACCGCCCAGATAAAAGGTTCCTGGAGGTTCCTCAATACTACCTATCAGTACACAAATGAAAAAAAAAAAACTTTGATCATAGTTTTGCTTTTGATGGGCCCACACTTTGGAATGATTTGCTTGATTATGTCCGTTCTGCTCTAAATCTTGCCTGTTTCTGGAAAAAGTTAAAATCATATCTCTTTAACAAGGCTTTCAAACCTTAACATGAAAACTTCCTGGTGTCTCCGTGGTGTCATCTGGGGGGCTTGGTGGTGTAGCGGTTAGAGTTCTTGCCTCCAGCCTCTGAGGCCGCTGGTTCGAATCTCTGGCCAGTTGTTTCATGTTGGAAAGTTGGTAGTTACTTGCTGATACCCGGTGATTTACATTGCAGTATGCACTTGTTTCCTCCACCTGTAAACTACCCATCGCAATATGACCCTGGCTGTTGAACGCGACGTAAAACAACAAATAAACAAACCGTGGTGTCATCTTTGCTATGTCTATGGAATCATGATTATTGATTATGTACTTGGTGTTGCTCCTTAGAGTCTGCCTTTGCTATAGAAGTTCAGAATAGAATAGAATAGAATCTGAATTGAAATGACATCATGCAAATCCTTAGGAGGAAAATCCTCCATCCAAAGGGAAGCAGTGAATGAATTCAGTTTTCTTTAAAGCAATAATCTGGGCTGGTATTCACAAAAATTCTCAACCTCAGTCTCAAGACTCAAACTTAAATATAATCCCATAATTTAGGGTTTAAGCCCTAAATTTGAGATTATACTCAAACTCAAACTTAAATTTGAACATAAACTCAAATTCAAATATAACACCCATTCTCAAGTAACTACATACTTAACTTCAGGGCCTTAGATATATTTATGGATCATTTAAGTTGGCCTTTAAGGAGTCTTAGGTTCATAAGATTATGGCTGCACTAATTTGGTTGACCATATTTTTAAATTAACTTTCAGCACATATTACTAAGGTAGGATTTCACTTGACCATTAATATGATTGTGAAATTTTCAGTCTATCTTTTCCATGGTGGTTACTTGAGTAACAAGGGCAAAAGGGGTTTCGGTCTACTAGCGCGAGCCTAAAAGCCATCAGAGATAGCATTAGTGCCCTGAAGCTGTCACCCATCCCAATACTAACATAGCCCATTGCTGTTTAAATTCAGTGGAGAGACAGATGCTCATCACACTACGCCACAATCCATGAAAGTCTGGAGAGAAAAAAATGAGAAATAAGTGATTCCAAGAAGCATAAGTCTCGCTAGAGCTCACGCTTAAAAACAGATAAACCCAATACTGGCTATGTAGAATTCGTACCTTTCAATTACACACCATTGTCTACACTTTTATTTAGAAACGATTACTTCATATATTGAGGAATAAAACATTAAATTCTATATTCTTTTTCACAGCTGCCAAAGCCCTAATCAGAAAAGGAATCATAACAACAGATGATGGAAGAATAGAAATTAGGAAGCATGACGTTCATCTCACAAATGATGTATTGGTTGGAAACCTGCCAGAGGGTTATAACGAAAACAAATTAAAGCTGTCCTTAAGAAAGCTCGGCCTAAATGGAAAAATTGTGACCATAAGACCGCTCTGTGGCACAAGCGCTGTTGTGACGTTTGAGAATACAGAAGGTGAGATGAAATTTTGCTCTTTGCATGGACCTTCAGGTTAGCTTATCCGGAATTTATCGGTAGTCATCTAAGCATAAGGGATTGCCATGATCTCCTAGTAATTCTACTTAGCATTTCCGAGATTATCTTATTAATACAGATACTCCTTTGCTCCGAACTTGTATATTTTTAATTTTATTAGAATCTCACTAAATACAAAAAAACCTTAAAAAGGTCAAATGTTCACTTTACAATCAATGTTACAATCTTTCAGAATATGTCCAACTGTTTCACGCATACTGTTAAAACGACTTTTGTTAGAGTCAACATAAATTTACTTCCTTGGCCTGCCATTATTTTTGTTGTTTATATTGAGCATACAATACTTGTATTTTAAAAATCATATAAATATGCTGTTTCAGTTGCTGCAAAAGTTGCTGAAAGCAAAATTTTAAGACTTGGAACTGCTGCTTTGTCGACTCAACTATACATTCCGGAGATTGAGGAGGCCATAGTTTATATAGAAGGAGTTCCCACGGATCTAACAGAAGAATTACTTGAAGAGGTGTTGAGGGAAATTCTGTATGAAGGAGTAATAATTACAGAAATTCAAATGATATCAAAAAGCAGAGCTGCCATGGTGAAATTTGAAAAGCTGGCTGGTATGTTAACATTTAGATTTATGACACAATGTAGGGACACTAATTCAAACAGTCCACATTTTTTCATTGTGATATCAGTCAGTACCATAGTACCATGGTACTGAAGTACCATAGAACCTGATGACACCCCACATATAACCATTCAGTACTCATATAATTAACTAGTAGATGTCTTGCATATCTTACCCAGACACTACATGTGCAATGAAGACTGAATATCTAAAAAATTATCCATGGTTTAAGTCGATACCATATCATGAATTTAAAAAAAGAACTGTTATATCGATCAAATGTTTAACTATCCAGATAATCATCTTAAAATATGATAACATGCATAATATCTTCAGTTATAACAAATATATTGTGTATTGTAAAAAGTCAAAGATAGGAAAATCACTAGGAAAATCAAATAGTTTACCAATTTTAAGTGACCATTAAATATTATGATGACTACTGATCCCCTCCTTAACTTGGCACAGCTTTTTTCATGACTGTTTTATACAGAAAAGTAGATTTATTTGGGATTTTAAGTCGCTTTGAACACTGTACAGGTCATATTACGATGGGTAGTTGGAAGGGCAGAGAAAACCAGTACATACAGTTGGTCAGAGTCCTGTACTGTAAACTGCCGACCAATGGCAAGCAACTACCAGTTTTCCCACTTGAGGTAGGGATGGGCACCAAATCCTGGCCTCAGAGGTGGAAGGCAAGAGTGTTACCACTCTGCCACCGTGGCCCCCTACAGAAAAGTATTTTGATTTATTGATTTAGTATCCAGATGAATCGAGGTACCTAAGTTGATTTATCGACTTAGTGACTTCATTGGATTTAGCTATCTCAATTTATCAACTTAGTAATTCGATCAACTGACTTACTATTGCGATTTATTTATTGACTTAGTAACTCAATAAATCAACTTAGGTATCTCGATTTATCAACTTAGTACCTCGATAAATATAGTTGATTATCTTGATTTATTGACTTACTAACTTAATAAATCTACTTAAGTATCTCAGTTTATCGACTTAGTATCTCGATAAATCGGGATAGTAATCTCAAGTTATCGACTTAGTAACTCAATAAATCAACTTTGGTATCTCAATTTAACATAATAAGGTTGAAGGTGGCGACCAAAGTCAAATGTAAACCCACCAAAAGATCTAGGCCACATGATAATCCATAAGTTTTAAGATTGCAAATCAGACACAGGGCATTATAAGAACGCATAAACAGAAGGCTGGGCAAATTGATCTTTTGCCAAATCAGCCCTCAGCAACTTGACCGACTTAAAACTTGGCATCTGCAAACTCTCCCCAAAGTAAAAAACAAGAAAAAGTGATGGAATGAGAATACTTTTATGGTGCCTTATCTCTATCAGATGACAGATTCTAGGGCAAGTACACTGGGCAATCCTGTATCAGGTTAGCATCCCCTAATTGTAACCTTGTTCCCCTGAATTGCAAATAATTCTGAATGATTTCTATGATGATGTTTTGTTTGTTTCAAAAGTGTGACAAAGTTTGACACACATCAAAGATATTTGGATGTTGTTATGAATTCTTTTAGCCCATTTCATTGAGGCACTTGTTTAGACACTTATTCATATCAATTTACTTCTTGAGTGATAATTAACAACAGGGGAGATTACATTTAAAATAATATTAGATTACATTTTAGGCCAACGTCATGGCTTCTGTTCACTAGCGCATAACTTGTGTGAATTTTATTTATCATATTCTCTTTGAGAGTACAAAACTTTTCTTGTGGCCAATTTGACTAGGGTTTTTTATCTTGGGGGCAATGTAATGGGGCTTATTTGGTAAAGCCAATTGACCTTGAGTTAAGAGATTCAAGGTGAAACAACAATGTAACATTGAAATACATAAGTCGATTTATCGCCTTAGTAACTTGATCGAGTTACTATGTCGATAAACTGAGATAACTAACTCAATTTATCAAGTTACTATGTAGATAAGTCGAGAAACCTAAGTCGATTTATTGAGTTAGTAAGTAGATAAATCAAATAGTTAAGTCAGTCTATTGAATTACTAAGTCGATAAACAATTTGTCATGTTGGCCCTTCTACTCTTCCATAACAACCACTTGTTGATTAGGTTTTTTCATTGCGTTTTTTCCAAAATGAGATATATACCAAGTTACAGTACCAAGCAGTGTGTTATGAAAACCCAAAGTTTCTACTTAATTTTGTGTGCCAATTTTGTGTTCACGATGATGAATAGCACAAAGGTGGTGTTGTTGGCACCACACTGAACTGTGACAGGTTTAAATCTAAGCTTTGTGTTTAAGTTGTGTTCAGTTATTTACAGTACAGACTCTTGACCAACAAGTGTAAACTACTCCCCCTCTTCCGTTACCTGTGATATTACTGTATACAGCTTTATATACTGCTTGTAATTTCTTTGTTCAGACTCCAAGAAGCTACTTCAATTAAAATTCTCTAAGATGGAGCACTATGACTTAAACCTGCATTTTTCTGCCAAAGCTCCATCTACCTTAAGTCCCAGACCTCAAGAGGGCAAAACTAAGATCCTTATGAGCTCCCTGCCCATACATATAGACGGAGAACACATTGAAATGTTCTTTCAAAATGAAAAATACTGGACAGGAGGAAATGTGTTGGATGTGGATTATTTTCAAGACAAAAACCAAGCCATGGTTACTTTTGAAGAGAGCTCAGGTAATTTTTAATTTAGTTTATGTATAGTATTACTTTATTGTGCCTAATGATAGACAAAGTGTGATATATGAAAAAAGTACATTATAATGTATATATAATATAAATTATCCATATAATGTGAAAGTTGTCCAGGTTTTGGACCACCAAGCTTAGTTCAGTTTTGGGCTGTACAATTAAATATTGAAACATTTGTTGTTGTCCGAAATTTGTGATACATTATATGGCCTAACTATTTTGCTTAAAAGTAATCCTGGAGCAAAAGTCTGGAAAACGCAAACATCCTCATTGCCCTCACTTTCCAAAAGGGGAACAGGGAAGGATGTTGTAATCATGCTGGTTTATCTGTCCACTCCCATAATTCGAAAACAATACATTGGGTTGAGGTTATATCTTCACAGAGAGTGTTTCTACCCATGGCTCGGTCCTCCTCCAAAGAATAGCAGGATCCAGATTGAAACTTCAGAATTGTTTATAAGATTTTTTGGTCAATACCCACATTATGATTAAAAAAAGTCATCAGATTTTAGTAATATCTTCACATTGTAAGTTGGTCATCTCAAAGTTGATCACAATCAATGCTCCCAAACTGGATCAAACACCGGATGTTTTTTTTTTTTTGCAATAACAGCGGGCCTAATTTTGTCTGTTCTCAGTCAGCTGTTTGTAAAACGTGTATATTTTGTCCTGATGAGAAGATACATCATGCAATCTCCACAAACGGAAGATGTAAATACAACGATTGTACATACAATGTATAGTCATACTGAGAGCAATATCTTTATTACTACTGGATTCTGAACGCTATATTACTCATTCAACTGCACAAGTACTGCCCAATCAATACTGACTGGCATTCCCTAAGTGCAAAACAAAGCTCTGATGTTACCATTTATCAATATCCCTGAGGTTTTCTACCTACCACTGGGGACACAAGACAGAGACCTTTTCGGTGGTCATCTTAGCCACTGTGTATCTCCTTGCACCTGAGATCGAACCCAGATCCCTTATTGTTCTTAGCAAGTGTACCCAACAGTTCAAGATCACTCCTTATACTGACATGTGATCCAAATTTAGTTGTATCCATGCTATGACTAACAAGACAACACAAAGATAGGTCTCAGGATTACCGCTCTGACACAATCCAGATTCTTCGTCTATTCCTAAGTAGTTTATTTCTATTACTTGTTTGTAAATTTACAACACTCTGCACAGCTGAATCCACCACAGCTCTTGCTATCAAACAAATATGCTGATGCCACTGCCTTCACTGATACGTCTTGATGCTGAACCCACAGCCTTTCTGTATCACTTCCAAACGAAACAATATGCGTTCAAAACACCAGTAGAGCATAAGCTTCTAAAACACAACCAATCGCATCTGACCATTTCTAAAATTCAACTAACAAAAATGCATTTCTCCATTTCCCATCTCATCTATATAAACAAATTACACTGTCATGTGTACAACATAAATTGGGACAATTGGGAAATATAATTCTATTTATAGACCATATACTTCAAGAAGAAAAAAAACTTGACTCAAGATAATCAATGCTGCTGCATCAGCACATGAGCACAAGTGTAAGCAATTAGTGACACCTCGACAAGTTAGACACAATCCTCCAGGACATTGCCAAGTTGACGCGATATGCCAGAGCTGGAGGCTCATAATTACAATAATGTAAATACAGATGGAGCTTTTCATGGAACATGGACCCAGGATAGTAAAACCTGGATTATGCTCCAAGAAAGGTGGGAGCATGTTCACTGTCATGCACTACCATGGAGATGTGGGGTGCTCAGTCAAGTAACAACTTCATCTGGATTACCCCAATAATTTTTCAGTAGTAAGTGAGAAGTATTAGATTCTAATAAGTATTAGATTCTTAATCTCCTTATACAAGAGGATTCTAAGGCGCAACAAAACCAGAAGAGCAGTAGACCAAATTCAGTATCCAGAGACAGAAGGGGGGTCAAACACCACCTAGACCACCAGGGGATAATCCAGACTATGGTGGATATGATTTGGTGTACAGGTAGGTTTTAAGCTGCTTTCTGAAAGAGGCCAAGGTTGGAGAGGCACGAATCTCATCTGAAAGAGCATTCCAAACAGTGGGAGCATCAAAAGCAAAACTATTTACAAACAGAAGGGTAGAACTTTGAAATGACAAGGAAATTGCCACCACTTTGGCTGTGCCTGGTGCTGTAAGAACTGCTGTAGGAAGAAAGATATGGAGCAAAATACCTAGGAAAACCTGTATGAAGAAACTTGTAAACAAGTGTGACTGTCTTAAACACCATACACTGTTCAACAGGAAGTCAATGCAGTTTCTTAAGCACAGGAGTTATACTGGTGTATCGACCAGTGTTAGATACAATTCTGGCTGCACTATTTTGGATGTACTATAATTTGTGTATACTGAACTTGGAGAGGCTCTTGAAAAGTGTGTTGCAGTAATCTAACCGACTACTAACAAGAGCAGAAAGTACTGATGTACAGAAACATCATGAGTTAAGAAACTGCCTGACATGTCTGAAATCACAGAGTTTGACAAAACAACTTTTGCAGACATTCTGAACATGCTTGGACAAGGAAAAATCTGAATTGAACCACACACCCAAATTCCTGACTGAGTCAACAGGGCAAAGTGGACTGCCCAAGATATCGATTGGAAAACAAGCTTTCTACTTGTCCCTCTGTCTCTTCGAACCAAAGATGATAAACTCAGTCTTCTCAGGATTCAGTTTGAGCTTGCTAGTAGACATCCACTCTTTAATATCATTTTCAATGACGAGATCAATGAGATCAATGATTACGAGAAAAAATACATTTTTCTGAAGGACACTGTATGTTGGTCTAAAGTAGGTATAACCATTGATGTATCTGACTACTGGTGAGACTTACAGTACAGTGTTACGATGAGCAAGTAAACCATAATCAAGTTTATCCCATAATTTTGTGAACCCATCTTGAAACACACTTTCAGTGACAAACAATAGAAAAAGTGTGAATCATTTTTCAATAAAGCACCGTAGTAAAATACATAAAAATGAAGATCTTCATTTTGTTTTGCAAAACCTAGAAACAGTAACCCTCACCTTACAGAAGAAAATATTTGAAACTTTTCACTGACTTAGAAACAGTTTTTCACATAAATGAGTAATTTTACAATGTATTTGGTTATGGGTTATCAGTTACACAAGTTCCTGTGACAAAATATCCAAAGGTAAGATGGAGCATTCCAAAGTCTCAAAGGTGAAGAAAGCTATAAGGGCATGATGTATGAGGCACAGTCTTTCTTTAACCTATTCCAAAATAAGCAAACTTTTTCACAACAATCAAATGTATTTTGTAAACAAACACAATCTGTGACCCACATTATTTTGAAATCCTTCCAACACGTGCAGGTAAGGCTCAATTGAAATGATGTCATTCAGATCTACAGCAGCAAAAGCCCCCATCCAAAGTGAAGCTGTGAAAGAAATCATCTTTCTTCGCAATATCTTCAGACTTGGATAGCTTTTCTACCCAGTCTAGCAAGACTTGAAACAGTTTTAGAAAGAAAAACATTATTTATTTTTTATTCTAAAACAGTTTTGGAAACAAAATAAGTCAACTTTTCTTTTCTTGACGAAATTAATGCAGAATTATTTTATATCTATTTGAAGATATAATAAAAGGTCAAGAATATAATAAAGTGCAATAAAACTAGTAAAAGTGAAACATAATTTCCCTTTTCTCATCACTCTGCACTATGCATTGTTGTGTTTTTTACAATCCCTTCACCTATCACTTTTACTGTAATATGTATTTTGAAAAAAATACTATTCTATTCAATTCTGGGTTTTTGGGGGGTTTATCTCTACCTAGGCACACTCTGAGGTGCAACACCAGGAATCAATTTAAAAATCATTATTCCATGGACATAACCAGTTTGACACCATGGAGACACCGGGTACTTTATACGCTAAGATGGGAAAGCATTTTTGAAGGGATAAGATTTTAGTTTTTTTTCCTGAAACAATCAAGAGTGAGAACAGAAGGAACATCTTCATATAAAACATTCCACACTGTGGGAGCATCAAAAGCAAAGTTGTCGCCAAAGTTTTGTTTAATTTATGTACAAATGAATAGAATTGAGGATCGTCCAAGAACCTTTTGTCTGGATGGTTGTATTTTGTGCTATAACGAATGCACAAAAAGATAACTGAAATAATTTGGTTGACCACTGTGAAGAAATTTATAAACCAAAGTGGCCATTTTGAAATTGCAGCAAAATTTGATTGACAACCTATGGAATCTTTTGAGAATAGGGGATGCCTGTGTGCGCTTTTACAGTTTGTGAGAATCCAAGCAACTGTATTCTGGATGCACTACAGTTTGTACATGTTGAAACCATACAGACTTCTGAAGAGATCAACAAAACTACTCAGGCAAACATTTCCCACCAGGATAGCAGTTTCATCTTTCAGATATTATCTAACTCTCCTAGCTGAGATACTGTATTTGAATGAAATTTACAGATAGTGCGAACGTGATCAATGAAGGAATATTTCATCAAACCAGACACCAAAGTTCTTTACAACAACTGCTGGATCCATGAAATTATCAAATATCCTTACCGGGAGGTAGGAATATCTACCCATTAAACAATTTTGTGTTTTGCAAATGTCTGAAAGGAAACGTTTTGCGAAGGTTAAAAAAGTTATGGGTTTTTTAAATAATGTTTTTAAAAATATTTTATGTATACCATTTATAAAACGTTTGATGATAAATGTTAGAAAAATGTTACAAATGAACATACTAATTTCTGAATAATAATGGGGTCAGAGGTCAAATTCAATATCTTTTTTAAGTTGCTCACAAATGAAAATATTTTTTCTATGTCTAAAATTAAAAGAAAGTAGCTTAGAAATTGTGCCCCCATTGAATTCTTACTTGCAGGGATTGCATGTGGGGCTATTTTTGATAAAGTCCTCTAAAATCCCCTATTATTGCTCACTGTCATCTTTGTTTGAACATGTTTGAAGGTGAAGTTTTAAAAAGCATTCTGAAAAATAGGGTTTAAAACATTTTTGATACAATGTTTTTTTAAAACATTTGATAAACAATGTTGTTTAAATATCCCATGTGTACTGTTTATCAAACATTTCATGACGGATGTTTGAAAAATATTTCCAGCATAACCTTCATAATTTCAGCTATTCTATAAATGTTTAAAATATATTTCCAGTCAAACCTAGCTTCTTGAGTTATTTTATAAATGCTTAATAAATGTTTTAGTTAAAAAAAAACGTTTTAAACATTACGGCATAAACATTTTCTTGGAAATGTTTAGAAAAATAGGATTTAAATAGGTTTTAAAAACTTTTTGTAAACGTTTAAATGATTTTAAAAAGTTTCTAATGTTTACTGGGTAATTTCTTGTGCTGAGCATGAGACGTGAAAATAAAGAACTCTGTTTTATGAGGGTTTAGTTTTAAACATACATAGGTTATCCATTTTTGAGCATCCTGAAGACAAGAATTTTTTTTCAAAAGCTAAAGCTGAGACATGTGAACAAATAACTGAGCGTCGTTTGCATATAAGTACAATTTGATGTCAGGGTGACTTCCAATATCCTTAATCAAAGGAGTGGTGTGTAGAGAGAACAACAGTGGCCAAGAAATGACCTTTGTGGAACATCAAAAATGAGCTCACGCAAGTCAAAGAGGTATAGCTCAATTTTAAGCCAGCTGAAAGATCAAGTGCAGTAGACTCACCGCAGTGACAGAGAGATCTCATTTTTCATATATAGTAAGGCAACTTCAGTGGATTCACCCATTTTATATGTGATTGCTGAGGACTCTCAAGATTATTGCTGTTGATATGTGGCATAAGTTGTTTGACAACTACCCATTCCAATAACTTACACATGAAACATAGACCTGATACTGGATAACAATCCTTCAAATCTTTCATACAAATCTTTCATACTTCATAGAAATGCTTTCTGTATGAATGAGTGACAACAGCCTTCTTGAATTCTGAGGGAAAATACCCTAACCCAAACAAATTCACTAGTTTTGCGACTGATGGAAGTAAAATATCCACACAATCTTTAAAAATGACATTAGGCACTGGATCTAAAATACAGGATTTGTTTCATGGAATTTTTGATGATCTTAAGTATCTCATCCTCTGAGATTTCACTAAATTGAGAGAGCTAGGAGGTGAATGTGTTGCTTTCATAACTGTTGAGGAAGATGCTGGAAACATATCACAGATGCTTTATTTTTTATTGAAGAAAGAAGCAAAATTGATTGGCAAAATATTTATAAGATTTATCTGGATGAACTAACATCCTGAGAGTCCTTACCAAGTGCTTATTAATGACTTGTCAATGTGCCTACCAGACCTTTTTTGGCTATTGACATTAAAGATAGTGCTGCAGCATTCAGCCTTGTATCTATTGATGATTGTATTGCACAAGGCAATCTGTCAGCAGAGTCTATTTCTGATTTAACGGGACCCATTTTTACGCCAAATACAATCAAATTGATGCCTGATTTGGCCCTGCAATAAGAATCTGACATTTCAGTTGCCCCGAGTCTATGAATTCAACCTCAAGAGCAGATGAAGGTCAAGCTGACGACCTTGTATGCGGAAACAGGGTTATGGGTAAGATGAGCAAAGTCAGTAAAAGGCGGTTGAGGAATTTTATTTTACAGATTAGTTAAAATTCACAGTACATAGTCCCAAAATGGAGGTTTTAAAATATGAGTTGGCAGATTTTAAAGCACCAACCAATAAAATGTACCAGAATAAGTAATACCACAAGGGTTAAACAAAAGTTACTATAAGTACAAACAGGAAAAGAGTAAATGATGTAATACACAATGCAAGTATTTGTATAGAATGTATGTTGGTATCGTTAGTAACTGGTCACAAGTTGGTCATAGTGGTCAACATAGTCATGTTCCAGAGGGGGACACCAGAGTCAGTCTGGCCTTGCCTAAAAAAATCTACCTACAGAAAGCTGTGGTGAGTCGAAAATCTTAATCCAAAGTCACTCAGAGCCATGTCAATCCAAGTGGAGACCTCCCCTGGTTGGATCGGTCCCAGGGGGTCCAGCTCTAAGGTCGAAATTATAAGACCCAATAAACTCCCTTGAGAAGGCTCAAGGTTTCAAGGGGGAAAATCTTAGTCTAATAGAGAGGGGGACCCAGAGTCGATCTGGCCTGCCTAATCCTAATCACAAAGAGCTGTGTCAGTCCGATAAGTTTCCTTGAGTGGATCAAGTTCAAGATCAGCTCAATGGTCGAAAGTGATCTAATTCGCTCAGACCCATATCGATCCGAAAAGAACTCCTCTTAGTTTTTCCACAAATCAACAGTCTGTGCCTGTCCACCCACAAGCTCATGAATGTATTGAACATATAGATCAGCAGCAGTGCTAGCAGGATACGTAACAAAGGACATATAAGAAAGACCATCACAAAAATCTATTCATGTTTATTTTATGATACCTGCAGTAAGAAATGCGGTCTACTTTAAGAGTCAGAGGACATGCAAAAATCAAATGATACTTTACTAATGCATGATCAAAAACTCCAGCAATTTCCCAGCTATCCCCCCAAAAAAACAGTAAGATACATGTTGGGTTTAAAATTCTTTTATTATAATTTATCTTCAAATATATATTTTAACAACATCACAGTATCTGTAATATGGCGGAAATTATAATGAAATCTGTCACCCAGACATATAACATTCAATACCCATAATTAAGTTCTAAATTGAAAAAAAAACCCTTTATAGGCCAAACTCGGGGCAGTAATAAAGTTACTGTCCTGAGAAGGCCATAACTATTAACCCAAGCAAAGCCAGGGTAGTAAAGAATTTACTAGTCCCAAAATGCAACACTTATTAAAAATTTTGAGATATTATAAGCAAAACCCAAGAAATATAAATAGAGGGTGACAGAAAAGCCATTTGCAACAAAACAGCTGAGAAAATTCAAAATGTACTAGTATACAATATAATACAGAAGTTGCATGGCTTATAATGAAGTAAAATATTGTAAAGTACAATACATAATGATAGAAATAGAGCATAAGTATCCACCAAACCCCAAGCTAAAGCCAAAGATGTTGTTGAAAGGTGCGAGAGACCTGGGAAGACACAGAAGGGACTGAATATATGTATCTCCACACTGCAGAAAACGACCAAGTACCATGTTGCATGATCTCTTGCAAAGGAACCCCTTTTTGAAATGCCCAGGTCATAGAAGATTTCTGAAACATGTGAAAGGTCAATGGGGGTGAGATAGATAACAGTGAGGAGACTTGCTTAAGATGCTTTCTAGCCACTGAATCTTTAAGTGTGATGAGGCCACCTTTTTAATTATAGAAAATAGTGGTGCATATTTGTCAGCTGGCAAGTCATGACACATACCGGTCAAAGCTTTGATAGGACATAATGATGAATCTCCTAGATATGGAATGGTTATTGTTGTCATTTGCTTTCTGTTTTGTTTGTAATGTTTTGGACCATTTGACAATGACTGTGCAAAATTTATGTGAAAAAATGATATCACCTCTTGTCAAATGTCTTGTGAGATCAAATTGTTGTACAAAATGTGGGTGTATGTTAGAAAGTCTCAGAAAAGAGAAGAAGGTAAACAAGTAAAGGGTCTTAAAGATCAGTGAATTTTTCAATGTTTTCCAATAATTTGGTGCAACAGATCTATTGTAATGATCTTTTGACCTTTGAGAGACAATGGTGCATTAATTTTGAGTAACTTGATAAACAAAGGAAGCCTTTCATCTTTGAAGGGAGATGTATTCAATCCATAAACTATGAACTTGGCGCAAATTGCTGCCCTGTGATTAGAGATATTTGGTTGAGAGACCTTTTTGGTTTAAATATTCCATAAAAGCCAATACAATAACTGTAGTCACCTGACAAGGGGAAATCTGTGGTTTCTCAAGAAACTAAAGAAAATCTCGGAACATTCTGGTATACTGATTCATTGTTGCTGGTCTGAAACCAAACTTAAGCTTCTGCACTGCAAATAAAGAAACATTGTTTATATATGTTCATTTAATTTTGTTAAGTCTATGTGTACAGGAATTCAGATATGATCTGGCATAATATTTTGTAGTTTATTAAAATCTGCCATTATACCCTGCCATCTAGATAACAAGTCAGCCGCAACATTATGACAACCAGGATTATGGTTAACAACTAGTTCAACATTAAACATGGCAGATAGTAACCATATATCAAAAGTCCCCCAAACCTTGCAAACAGGCATCCCAAAATATGTTGCATGTATAGTTTGGTTATCATAAGAGGTAATGCCATTGTACTGGACCAGAAATGTGTTAAACTAGTTAAGATCCCAATAAAAGTTTGTATCCAGAGATGTAGAAGTCGTATCAGGACTATCCCTTAGCAGTTGAAGCATTCTATTTAAGAAAAATCTAGCTGGTTTAACACACTTGGTTATATCAAGAAGAGAGTTCAATAAGGATTGAAATTGGTTCTTAGTGACTTTCTTCTTAGAAACACATGCTGAGCATATTTGTTGAATTTCTCTCAATTTATCATCTGGTATTCTTAAGGTCCTGTTAACCAAATTAATTTTGATGACAAGACATATAGCAGTGTCAGAGGGTTCTATAAGTTTAGAAGAACTTATTTCCAGGCCTAATTCTTGCAATAATGCCATTAAAGTGTGATATGATTGGTAAATATCCCCTGGCAGACCTGTATACACCAGATCATCAATATAGTTGTATAAGTTTGGATAAATGAATTAATTTTGCATGATGTACCGTACAGTGTCGAAACAGCACTGAAAGAACACGGAACTGTACCGGAACCTGAATGGCAGTGTTCTGTTAATGTAATACTGATCATGTTTAAGTCCTAATAGATCTATATCCCCAAGATCTATCCTAAGATGCCTGAAAGCATGGCTGATGTTTATTTTATATAATAGAGCATCAGTCCCAAGTTGCTTAAGACTATCAACAATATCATCTACAGATGGGTACTTTAGCTCAAAATAAGACCGTAAGTACTTGTCTTAAGTACTCCATCATTGACAGATTGACCAGAAGGCAAGCTTAAATCAAGAACAACTCTCCTTTTATCCGAATTTGGTTTATCTCTAGTGAGAAAAGGAAATATGTGACATTTAAAGGGGGATTAGCAAAAGGGCCATACATAGCACCATATTGCATTTCAGTCTGAATATATGCAAACACATGTTCTGAATATTTAACAGATGAACTATGATTCACACAAGTGGATTGCAAGTTAACATTCCTATCAAAATCTAAGGGAAATCCGAATTGGATAAGATCTATTAGTTGCTTATTCCAATATGAATCTAAGTACTTTTTCCAGGCTTCATCATTAAGTTGGTTTTGAACCTGAATTCTAATTTGCATGAAGTTTGGCATGGCAGAATGTTATAAGTGCTATCACTAGCGTCTGGCCTGTGTACATTCTTAGGTGGAAGAGGTTTATGTTCAGCAATAAACAGCAGTGTATTATCTTCCACAGTGTCTTTTGTACTGGAGCTGACTAACTGTTTACAAGTTTTGTATTTCTATAAGACATGCTGCCCATTTTTTGCCCTTTTCCATTTTTATTGCCCCTGAATATTAAAAAAGCATGTTCTTGATTCTGTGGGACATTTTTGAAATTGTAATGAGTACTTTTATGGTGATGCATACGCATGGAACTACCCAATGTTTGCCCTATTTTGTTTTAATTGCCCTTGAAAGAAGTAGCTAAAGAGTCCATGCTATCCAACACTTTACCACCATATTGCAATGCTGTACCTAATATTTGTCCTTTCTCATTTTTAATGCCCTTTAAATTGAAAGCAGCATTGCTGGACCCACAGTCGGATTGTGAACTACTCTCACTGTCTTCTAACTGTGCAGGTACTTGAAAGCGATTGTCTAAAGACAATGGTTAATCATTTGCCATATCTCTCTGGCTGCAAGAGGTAGTGAAATTACGTTTTTGTATGCCAGATAACCTTACTAACAACTTGTTTAGTTTTTCATCTGGTTTGAGCAAATTTTTTAGTCAATTTGTTAACAAAACCATTGCCTCTGGCATCAGCGTACTTGGTTAGAACAAGAGGCTTTCCGTGTTACACTACAGTGGCATAAGAACGAGTAGGGTTTGCATTTTTAAAAGCATTGGCTCTACATAACCAAGCTTTCCACCCTTGGCGAGTTGGCTGGAGTTGACTTGTTATCTTATCTACAGTGATACTTTTATTGAAAAAAAACATCTAGAATCATTGATGGACCTCAGTTTGTGTCCATCCATGATTAATCGTTTTTTGAAAACTGCATTCCATTTCCGTATGTGAGAATGTACGACCATTTGTTGCAAAACATGAAGCACAAATGTGCTTATACAAGACCCCACTTGTCTCATGAGATTTGGTTTGTAAACAGGAACCTTGGTTATAATAAGTGCAAGGCATTGATTTTGTAACTTTTGAATACTTTTTGTTACTATTTGACTGTCACGACATGACAGTCTGGGCATTTGGCATATGTTTTTGTGCATTTGCATGCCGGATCGGATCAATAGCCAAAGTATCCATATAATCTTTCACTTCACCTTGTTCCATATGACACAGTAGAACTGCATGACCGGACTTGGCAGAAGTTCATGAGAAGTCATTTGCATCATCCATAATAAATATAAGATACTCGAGCATATGTTTTCTCAAAACCGGATCCGATTCATCCCTCATGGTTCTGCCAAACCCAGCCACCCACTGTGTCAGATTCAACTGGTCATATGTGACTCTTTCTTTATTTAAACCTGCTAACACACACTCATGTGGCCATTTAACTCTGTTTTTGATCAGAACCTCTACGTTGCCATCTCTCTGAGATATAAATTTAGACTTGGTACCTGCTTTAGCCAGATATACCAATTCCTGAAGCTTTTGATGGACTTTCAGTTGCAACAACGTTTCATCAGTTAACACACCAAGATTTGAACCCATGTGTTCACTAGGTTTGACTGGTGGCTGTGTGACTTTACTACTTTTCTTTGATTTTACATCCTTAAGTTTTGAACTTTTAACTTTAGATTTATCAACAGTCTTTTTGCATTCTTTGTTTTGAATTTTGTCCAACCGTTTGCTTATCTTTTCAAGTTATTCCAAAAGATGAGCAGCAATAATGGCTTGCACATCTGGATCCGATTTGTAAACATTTGCATTTGACTGTTTCTGTTGTGAAGAACCAGCAACATCTTGCATTGTTTGTGAAGCATATGTGTTTTCTTCATTATCCAAATCTTTAATAATGGCACTACGATCAAGATCACTAACAGATCCCTCAGAAGCTGAGTCCAACATATTTATTTTTGCTCTGAATTAACACAACTCTGATATAATATTTGTTGTAGACATTGATTATCATCCGACAGTTGTATTTTAACAGGCAATGGTACATACTTTGCTGCACTGTAATTAGAAACAATATTATAAAGTTTACATGTTCAAAACACACGGAAAGTTGCATAAAACACATAAAATACTTGGTTACAATATTAAAGTAAAATGTATATATTAAAAGTCACGTGTCCTGTGCAGAAGTACCATACAAAGAAAACTTGATGTTTCTCTTCTTGTGTCTAACATGAAAACAGCAGAATTAAGGGTTAAAATCAGAGAGGTTCCATGCTTGACCAGCTGACAAATTAGTATGCAAATAAGGTGTAGCAATATTTCTTCTATTCTGTAATGTTTTTGACCACTTAACTATAATACATGCACCTGTATAAGAAAACATATTTTTTTCCCTGCAAGGATGCCTGAAATTATCACAAGCAGATACAGAATGGGTCAAAATGTTGGATAACGTAAAAAACAAAAACAATAAAAACAAAGCCTTGAACATGATTTGGAATGGGAAATAATCACAGGCCGTAATTATTCTAAATAATAATGTGATCAATTGCCTGACACATAACTTGATCCAGAGTCCTATGAATTGTAATAGCCTTGACAAATAACTGGATCCTGTTATCCCTGAAAGCGGCAGTATGATGCAAACTGAATGCAGAGCTACAATATAGTTAGTGATATCTGAGAAATCGGCTGTCACCCAGTAATCCATCAATGAAAGGACAGTACTTACAGAAACATGGTTCACTGAAGCATGCACAAAGTAAAGGAAAGCTAAAAATGTTTGAACATATATATGTAAGGAACAATGATTGAAGGCCTAAAACCCTAGCAAAGCATGAGATTAGCAGCAGAAGCCAAATGATGTCGAGCCCTGAGTATCTGAAACAAGAATCACAGACTAAATATCATGGTATTACTTTAAGAGGTCAGGATGTGTGGACATCTATGAAGGGTTTGGAACCAAAGTGCATAACCTTTGGTAATACTGGGGCATATAACGCCACCTGGAAGGTAAATCAGCTGCATTATTATCTGCAACATGAACATGAAATGAATATTGTCAATGGCTGTCAAAAGGCAAATGTTTCTGGCACGCAAAGCCAAAAAAACCTTCCCTGGCATAACTAGACTGTAAGATGTCAACAATAGCCATATTATCACAACTAATTTGTATCTTATAATCGACATTTAATATTTCTAGATGCACAATATTATATTGGTTATAAGATGTAGGTAACCAATTAAGGTATTTATGAAGTTTGTCGTGAATGTTAATATACCTACTATCATTATTATCTCACAATAACTGAAGCATCGTATCAAGAAAGAAACAGAATGAACACAGAAATATAATGTAAAGAGCCCAATAATGACTGTAATTCTGTTTTTGTATGTTTACTTTCTCCAACCCATGATTGGGATGTCAAAAGGTTTGACATCTAAAGGACCTAGCATTGCCTGAAATCCGACTTCTTCTTGAATATATCTATCTACATGATCCGGATATAACCTAGCAGAAGCATGGTTTACCAATGTGCTCTGAAGGTCTCTGGATCTATCAAAATCCAGAGGAAAGCCAAATTCAATCAGATCCGGAAGCTGTTGATCAAAATAGTCCACTAGATGGCGCCTCCAACTGTTAACATTTAAATTGGTGCTAACTGGTATCCTAAGACCCCAAAAATTGGGAAGTCCTGACTCTCTAATAAGTTTATGAGCAGTTAAAACATCTGGGATACAATCCCAGTGTCTTATGGGACCTCTGTAAACATGTATGGGGGCCAGGGGAACGCAGCCAAACTTGGTTCCAATTTGTTCTTTGCATTTATGATATTCCGGAACCGATGTAGGATCCGGTGTCAAATCCGGATCCGGTTGTGCAACCCCTCGTGGTGAACTTAAACCAGTTTGTACCTGTGTATGGTAAACCTGACTGTGAACCCTGTGAGGTTCACTCTCATCTGGAGTGCTGGTTGAACCATCTTCTATGTTATTCAGTAGTTGGAACCTATTACTTGTAACTATGGAGTAACAGTCACTTACTGGTATGGTACTATCCAGTGGTTGTGTATGTGCAGAGTTCGAACCCCTGTCGCTACTTACTGCCTTGGTATCATTCTCAGTATGAATCTGACCACCTTTTCTGTGACTTTGTTTACTGGTGTTAACAATACTTTGCTTGACCTTATAAGTATTGAAACCAGTATTGACCATCAGCTGTTTGAGTGCATTTGGGTCACTGTGTTGGGGTGTGTTGTGACCTATCAAGTGACCCCTATGCCCTTTATGGGCATTCTGATGTTTGGCAAGTAAAGCTTGGGCATAAGTTCTGTGGTCTCTGACTTTAAAAATTGCCATGGCAGATTCAAAGTTTCGCCTTATTTCGTCTTTGGACCAACCTGAAAGTGACCACAGATCTTTGTGAGAATGTTGAGAATAAACTACAGTCCTAGCCTTATGGACATGACTCGAACCCGGGGTCATGCCCAGGTTTACTCGTTTTTTGCACTCTTACGACATTCAGTTTGTGGATGAGGGAATGACTTACCTTCCTTAGCCCAACACGCCATACAAACATGCTTATACCAAACCCCTTTTGTTTCATGAGTCTGCTTGTGAGTACAACTACCTTTATTGTAAAAGACACATGTGGTGACCTTGCCAGCAGAGGACTTGTCTTGACCTTTTTGAGCAATATTTTGCACAGTACCATGTCTTTGGGCATGGGCCCTGTAAACTCTATCTATTTTTTCAGTTTCTGACCAACTTTTCATCTCGCCTTGCTCCATACGGCACAATAACACCGCATGGCTGGCCTTTGCCGAAGCCCAGGATAAGTCAGTGGCATCATCTAACAAATCAATAACATAATCTAGCATATGCTCTTTAATAGCCATATCTGACTCCTCCCTGATTGTACGGCAGAAGCCAGCCATCCACTGGATTGGGGAGAGCTGATTATAGGTGACCCTATCCTTATTTTGACCTGACAATACGAATTCATGTGGCCATCTGACCTTATGGTTGACAAAAACATCCACAAGCCCACCCCTTTGAGACTTCAATTTAGTCATACCTGGTTTGACGTTATCTGCCAAATGTCTGAGCCTAGTTTGGACCTCTTCTTGTATTCTAGCCTCATCCCTCAACCGATTGGGTGGGGGAATATAACAAGGGATGGGAGCCGAAGAGGGAGCCGCCCCAACCTCCTGGGAAGACTGTACGCCATTGACCCTAGCTTTACTTTTTGACTTCTTAATTTTTGAAGCATCATTTGTCTTTTTCACCGGCTTTTTTATGGAATTTTCCATGCTATCTAATCTGGCCCCTAGGGCACTGAGCTGGGACAAAATCTGACTGTTAATATATTGTTGGTCTGTGAGAGCAACATTCAAACCTGAGGCTTGTGTAGCCTCACCTTGCCTAGCTTTTTGAACACCATGGCCAGAAATAACAGGACTAGAGGACAAATTTTGATCAGAATGTTCAACCAATGCAGATATGTCAATATCGGATCCGGAGTCAGATAAATCAGTAACCACTTGCCCGGACTGTGAAGAGTCAGCTCCCTCTCCTGACGCCATCAAGAAGTCCACATCTGACGCCAACTGGAGTTGAATAGGAATACGACTCTCTCCTCTGTTCCTCAAATTGTATCTAGCATCATTCTTGTTGACATATAATAGGAAAACGTCCCGAATGACATATACAGAAAAAATATATCACGAATGAAGATAACAATATTATACGAGTGCGTAGCACGAGTATTATATTGTTAATCTTCATGAGTGATATATTTTTTCTGCATATGTCTGATGAGTGAGGTTTTACTTTTATTATCCACCATTTTGTGCGATTTATGGGTCAAATGATATGAATATTTAATGAGAAAACGTGAAACAGACCGTCAAAAAGCATGAGCAACACTGAATAGAAAACTTCAATCTTTACCTTGCTATATCTCAGTCATTTCTGCATGGATTTTTATGCAACATACATGAGCAGAAGCGCTGGAATAACACCTTTCTAATGATATATTATACATATTTGTAAGTTACATACTTTCCGAGATATTGTTTAAAAATCGGAAGCTAATCAAACTCAATATCCATAGTACCGGGGCGCCGGTGTATACAAAAAAAATACATCCCGGTCTGTATTTCCCCGTATTTAGGGCAAATACGTCGCGTGGTGGATAATAAAAAATAGTAAGAACTCTTAAAAGAGGTAAAAAAAATATATCACAGCAAGATAGAAGGGAACAAAAATTTATGTGTTCACAGGTCACCTTCTAAATTCAAAGTGACCAATTGACCAGCTATTGGGAAGGTCACGCTTCACTGACCAATCACAGAGGTGGTAACAATACACATGGGAACAAGAACCTACAATAAAAATCAGCATTAAGGTGGGACCAGGACTGAGCCCCGAGACACCCCAATGTCTCCTAGCACACTCTCAATCTTAGAGGACAATTCACAATAGCATAAATCATCTATATAATTCAGCAAGTGACTATGACCTTTGTTTTTCATAATATAACAAATGGAGTCGGTTATTTTCTGAAAAAAATAAACCAAGATGAAACTTGAACAATAACGACTAATCAATGAAAATTGGACCTTGATGTCTTAACCCGAGTAAGTCCACATCACCAGGATCAACCCTGAGATGACGAAATGCATGACTTATATGAATTTTGAAGATATTAAAAGCAGGAACTAACTGTACAAGTTCTCTTAACAAAAACATTAATAGATCCAAGTAAACATTAGAAACGTTTTAAAATGGTTTAAACATTTACAAAACGTTTTTAAAACCTATTAAAAACCATATCTTATGGTTGTCTAAACGTTTCCAAGTAAATGTTTATGCTGTAATGTTTAAAAATGTTTTTTAAACATTCCATATACAAACCTTTTTAATAAAAACATTTATTAAACGTTTATAAAGAACTCAAGAAGCTAGGTTTGACTAGAAATGTATTTTAAACACTTATAAAATAGCTAAAGAAATAGAAATTATGCTGTTTTTTTAAATGTTTTTCAAACATTCATCATGAAGTGGTTTATAAACAGTACATATAAAATGTTTAAAAAACATTGTTCATCAAATGTTTTAAAACATTCTACCAAAAACGTTTTTTAAACCCATATTTTCAGAAAAGTTATTAAACCTTCACCTCCACACATGTTCAAACAAAGATGGCGGTGAGCAATAATAGGGAATTTTAGAGGATTTGTCAAATATTGCCCCACATGCAATCCATGCAAGTAAGAATTGAATGGGGGACACAATTTTAAGCCACTATCTTACAATTTTAAACATAACAATAATATTTTCATCAGTGAGCAACCTTAAAAAGATATTGCATTTGACCTCTGACCTCATTATTATTCAGACATCATTATGTTCATTTGTAACGTTTTTCTAACATTTATCATTAAACGTTTAATAACAGGTATACATAAAACGTTTTTAAAACATTCTTTTTTTCATGGTTTTCATACCCATCATTTTTTAACCTTTGCTAAACGTTTGCAATACCCAAAAATGTTTACTGGGATGGATAATGCAAATATAAATCAGCTGATATATATTTATAACTGTCCATCCCGTCATTCATAGAAAAAAATTTTAGGAGATCTATAATGCCCCTCCTAGTGCTAGAACCAGCTTTCAGCTTTTTCCCCAAGTTAAAAAGGGGGAAATATGTAAATTAAAAGGAGGGGAAACAAAATGACCCATCATAGCATTGACGGCAAATTCTTCTTGAATGTAAGTGCTAATATCATTAGCGTATTGAATAGCAGAGGGGTGATTATCTTGAGTATTACCAAGAATGCAGGTTTCTATTTAAGTCTAGAGGAAATCTAAACTGTACCTGGTCTGGAAGCTGCTGGTCAAAATAATCAGCGAGATAATACCACCATCTATAGACATTCAACTGAGTTTGAACTAGTATTCTAAGTTGTGACTTCTGAGCATTGAAACACCACAGGCTTTTGAGAGGAATAAGATTGTGACGACAAAGTAAGACCAGGTGAAAGGTGAAAACAATACCTGCAGAATGCTTCTTTGACTCAGAACGCACTACTTTCTCAACTACAGAAAGAAGGACCCCACTTGCTATATCCTTGTCTACAGCAGTAGTCCCACCTGTCACCCACCTAATTAGTAAATGCAAGTCCTTTCAGAAAATGTTCCTTGGCCTCACATCTTAAAATGTTCATTATTGCATTAACATCAAATGGTTTGAAACTTTGATTGACAAAAACAAAGCTAGTCCTAGGGGCATGCCCTTTACCATGAAATACCATACCCTGGCTTACTCATTTTATGGCCAAGTGACTACAGTCTACCTGTGAATAACCATATGCCTTGTTATCTGCTGCCCAACATGCCGAGCAGATATGCCTATATAAGACACCTTTAGCCTCTTTGGTATTGTACTGAACACAAGCATTCTCGCTATGATAAACACATGGAACAAAATTTTGCAGGAGCAAATTGACTCTTTTCTTGATTCTTTGGATTCGAACCCATGTGCTGACAATCATTTTTCTGGGCATGGGCCCCCCATCCAATCCTATCAATTGTCGCAACATCATCCCAATCTCTGACCTACCCTTGCTCCATTCCACATAATAAAACTGCATGGATTACCTTTGCAGCAGCCCATGAGAAATCAGTATCATCGTCTAACAAATTCTTAACGTTATCTAACGTAACATCTCCAGTTTCAACATTCAATTCCACTCTCATGGCTCTGCAAAAACCAGCCATCCACTATATAGGCATTAACTGATTGTAAGAAATTCACCCCTTTCTGTGCCCAGATAAAACGAATTCATGTGTCCATTTGATCATTTTTCCTACAACCCAGATCTCTGTGATTTTATTTTTTCATAAACTTTCTCTGAATAATCTACTAATTTTTGTAATTTAAGTTGCACCTCCTGCTGAATTTTTGCATCTTATCGCAAGTTAGAAGGGGAAGGAATCATACAACCGGAAGTACCGGTCACCCTAAGGGTACTATACTGTGCACAAAAGTCACAGCAAACTTAGTCTTGTTTTTAAACTATTTATTTTCGACAGTTCGAAAGTTTTTCTTGACTCAAGTGTCTCCAATATTGGTTGATCTATCACCTAAATGCATGACTGTATTTTGCAGCAGGTCTTGAGAAATCCTTATCATCTTCTGACAAGTTATTGTATTTGTATTGTATTTGAATTTATACTCAGCAGAATAGCTCCATGTACTACAGGACTCAAAGGGCTATATGATCCATTTGACTGTATAAGTACAGTCCAACTCTCAAATTACTGCCATTCCCCTAACTAAAGACAGAGGCTCAAGGATAACCATTTATCAACATTCTTGAGTTTCTTTAACCTGCCACGGGGGACAGGACCCAATGACAGAAGACAGCCATTTTAAGTGGTCATCCGAGCCACTGTATATCTGCCTATACCTGCGATGGAACCAAATTCCGCTGTATTCCTAGGAGAGTGTGTTACCCACTAGGCCACAGTGGCAGTTAGTAATGTAATCTAACATAAAATTTCTAGTTTCAACATTCAATTCCACTCTCGTGGTTCTGCAAAAAAAAAGAGCCATCCACTATATAGGCTGGTTGTAACAAATTCAATCCTTAGTTTGACCAGATAAAACAAATTGATGTAGCCATTTGATCCTTTTCAATACCTTTTCCTGCATAAAATCTGCTAATTTTTGCAATCTAAATTGCACCTAACGCTGAATTTTTGCATCTTGTTGCAAGTTAGAACCCTATGCATACTATACGGTGTGCCGAATCCCTGCCAGTGGCAGCAACCTTAGCCTTGTTTTTTTTTACTTTTTATTTTTGACCGTTCAGAAGTTTTTTGACTTGAGTCTGTTCAATATTGGTTAACCTTAAACATGCAATTATGTCAACATGTAAGTGTGACACCTGGTCGCCAATTGGATCTGACCACCCAGATAGGTGGCCAGGACAAGCACACCTAGCCTGTTTAAAATGAACCTCCCCATAGGAACAGGGAGAGTTTTGATCCAAATCACCAAAAAGGCCACTGAAATCTACCTCAGACTCACTAGTGCAGGATACCATGTTCTTTCCTTCTTCCCGACTTCAGGTTGTATTTACTTTCTGCCATGAACACAACAAACAGATAAACTCTACATATAAATAATCTAAAACTATGAAAAGAATTTTTTATGCTGACTGATTGAAATGAAAATAATAATGGCAACTCGGTCTACAAATTATCAGGCCATGTGGGTGAGAAAATCAGCATTCACCCTTCTGTCAGTTAAGAATGTTCAGATACTGTACAAATGATACTAAATGTCGAAATACTTTTTAAGCTTGTCCCTAGGACTGAGCCCCTTTGCACCCACAAACACAGAAACACCGGTAGGAAAGACCAGATGGACTCAGCAATTCCTGGAAATGTAGGTGATATAAATTTCTGTCCAACATTATCATAACAAATACAAATTATTTGTGTGCATACAGATGCCAAGAATCTGGTCGAGAAGGGTACACTGGATGTGAAGGGAGCAGTTGTAGAAATAGAGTGGTATGGTGTTAAACCAGATAAAGCAAGGACTATCAATGTATCGAACTTGCCCCCTGGAATGGATAACGATATGATTCGACTGTACTTTGAAAGCAGTAGATTGAAAGGTGGGCCAGTTGACCATGTAGAACACAGTGAAGAATCCAGAGCAGCTAATGTGTGCTTTCGGGATGCAGAAGGTAACACATTTCCTAATTAAATAACTCATTATCCGAAAATTAATTCAATATTTTAAGATAAAGACATTCAGATTGTGTTACACCAGAATAGCTTTTCGCTCAGACATCCATAAAGTGTATGAGAAGTTTTCATGGTTTTAACTTATTTGACAGCAAGGAAAGTGTGACAATAACAGTATGCTGAGACAAGTTTGTGGGACACTGTGCACATGATTATGTTAGGCTTGAGTTTCTCACTTAAAAATCATATTAATAATTGAGATTTTGTAAAATTAGCAGACTTTTGTAGATTTAAGCATAATCTTTCCAGAGGGCCAGACGCACAGCTGTGAAATAATCCTATTTTGTTTAAACATTATGTAGTATTTATGGTTTATGGTTCATAAACAGTTGCTCAGAGAATGGCTGACAATGGCACAATGGTATGGAGAGAAAAACAGATGACCATCAAAATGTGTGAATCTGAAGATGAAGATGATGCCAGTGTTGACAGAAGAATAATGGTATATGGTGTGCCTCAAACTGCAGATGAGGATTTGACTAAGATATTCTTTGAAAACTCTAAGAATGGAGGACCTGTGGAAAAGGTGTACTTTAATGAATCAGGACAGATTGTAATCACTTTTAAAGAGAGGTCTGGTAAGTTGATCTTTAATAGATTTCATCAAGCTTGATATCGTTTTAATACATGGTTATATCATAACTGTCGAGAGACATAGTGGTATGGAGGGTGCGTCCCACCCCTTAGGTTGAGGGTTCAAATTCGGGCTCTAGGCTTAAGTTTGAAATAAAGAGTGACTCACCAATACCCAGAGCTTTGCATTGCAGAATGTTGACCCAATCCCTTCAATTAGGCAACTAAAAACTAATAAACTATATTATATCAATTCATACATCTGCCTTTGTACATTTCACCAAACATTTAATTATTATTTGGTACACTTTATCTGGGGAGAAGAAGATTAACTACTAACCAACTTGGGAATCAAGGCTCTAGACAGTGGTGACAGTGATGTAGTGGCAGTATTACCATTGTAATGGCATTGAACCAGGCACGAATACTGCTTTAACATTCTACATTATCCATTGGTAATCGTTTTGCAACTAGTGATAGTAATTCATAGTAGTTATGATAACAAACAGCGGCTAAAAAGAACAACAGTTTTATCAAGAGGGAGAAAAGCCATGCAATATATTTGCTATCTTTAGAAAAAAAAATTTAAATAAAATCGTGTAAAATAATTAATGTTTTCAATTGAAAAACATTTAAAAATTTAAATATAATTTAAATCTAGCCCTAATACATTTCAACAATACGGTACAGCACTATGTTTTTTTCATTGACAAAAAAGAACTACTTTCATGTGGCATAGTATATATTGTAAATCAGCAAAAATGTACATAAAGCCAATAAAATCACTCGTTTTAATAGTACTCTCGGTTACATTGTAATAATGCACACTGTAAGTGACCAAAATCACACTCTTTTAGAGATCACTACTCATCACAACACATTATTTTAATTGAGCCTGATCCTGAGTATGTTTGAAAGGGTAGCTGCTCTTGCAATTAAAAACATGGTTGGTTATTGTAAAGTCATATTGTAAAGAAAATACAAAGACTTAAAATGTCCAGCTTCATAAATTAAATTCCTTGTTTATTATGTGTCAGAAAGTATATTTTCCAGGTAGTATTTCATGCAGAATTCAAAAAACATTACAAATGTACCAACTGAACTAATTAATATAAAAAGTTGTGAAAACAGTTTAACATTGAATGCATTGTGCAGGGGATGACTGAGAAACACCTTTTTGTTCTTGGCAGACTATTTACTGAACTTAGCCACATTTCACTTTTAAAAAATAATTTAGTGTTAGCTCTACATTATGCAAAAAATAATAGAAAGGTCACAATATGAGGGTTACTGGTCTGGGTTTTATAAATGAATATTTTTTTTTTTGCAATTGAGAGACATACAGTCTTATCAGATTCATAAGGTAGGGATAACTGCTGAACATCGAGCAAATGTAAAGAGCTTGATGTGGAAGTCATGAAGCACTGTTTCCAGTCATGTAAAACAAGACACAACAAATCAAAACATGGCCTTTCACAGTTGACAAAAGAGAGATTAAGTTTAAAAACAATATTGTCCTTTAAAAATGATTTTATTGATGGTTTTAATTGATTTTTTCAAGTGACAAAAATATCAGCACTCTTATTTCATATTGGTTCCATATTAAAAATATTAAATTCGTGGATTGGGACAGAATTAATAAAATTTGATTGACTGCGAAACAATCCTGACTGAACTCGTCCCTTTGCATTTTAAACACAACCTAAACCATTTCAATGAGACTTCGTATGGTAAGATAAAATGTAATATGCTATGACGAGATAGGATATGTGGATCCAGATCCCAGATTTTGAAGTACTTCTCAGATCTGTAACCAATTATAATGAGGATCGGGAGTGCTATGGCATGCAATTATGATCAGACCATACAAAAACGATTTTTCACATCAAGGACATTCATCTTTATCCACAATGCTGCATTTGATAGCCATGATATTTAAGAGACTATTTTATTTAGAAATGTGTCTCCAATTCTCAGTATATCTAAGCAAAAACAAGCACTCAATCAAGAAGATCAGGCTCAGACTGAGCAGAACAGGAGAAACTCTCAGAAATTTCTCAAACATCCTGTTCATACCCATTATTCATCCCATGGAAACCCTGAGAAGGCAATAACCCAAGAAAATATCTTTTTCAACTGGGTATGGTCTTGTATTCAAAGGAGAGACTTCCATGAATGCTACACTACATCACTTCAACTTGAATTCCCCCAAGATGGTGCCAAACTTTTCAATAAAATTAAAGATAATTACACTCCTTATAAAAACAAGGCCAAAAGGTGTTTTGGTAACCTTGCGCGAGCCCAAAGCCATCAGAGACACAAGTAGTGCACTGAAATTTATGAAAGTGTCGTGAACAGAATGAAATTCCAACTTAACTTCAGTGAGCAGACAAATAATCAAAACTCTGTGCCACGGATCATGAAAGTCTGGAGACTAAAGGACATATGTATAGAGGAAAAGCCACATGAACATGTGTCCTTTTAGCTATTGGAGAATTGGAGAGCAAGAGAGGCAAATACAGAATCCACAGTTGTTGTCAATTTCATAAAAGTCCGGAGACAAAAAAAGTGATCTGTGGAAGTGCGAGCCTTGCTGTTGAAATTCTGAAAGCCCTTGGATGTTGGGCTGAAATTTGTAACCACTTTGAGGTATTTGGCAAGTGCAGAATATTTTACTTCCCTGTCCTGTTAATTTGCAGTTGGGAAATCAGTCATCACGAAGTTTCTCTTCATGGTGTACTTGGCCATCCTAAGGGAATATCATGAATGAAAACCTTTATAGATTATGTGTCTATGCTTTGATGTGACGTGCAGTGGGTTCTTCGAGTTCCAGTCAAATTTGTTTATTGATGACCGTGATAAGACACAAAGGTCAACCAAACATTGTATACTAATGCCAGGATAAGATTAACTTGTTGGATTCTTTAAACATTTACTAATGAATTTAAATTCTAAAAGGGTACTTTATCACCCAACGCCGACGTATAAGTAGTCAAACAGAAGAAAGTTTATGTTTAAATATATTTGCCAACAGCTCACTAGCATCTGTGGTGTCAGTGATGTACCCCCAGACACAACTGGATGTCTAGGTGCAATGCCTCTGAATAAATTTGTAAGGTTACATTGTTATTTAAGGTGGAAAGAGTGGAATATACATCCAGCATCAGCCAGTCCCAGCCTGCCCAAGATTAAATTAAAATGTTTCTTAATTTAAATGGCTGTAAAAATAACCCATTCCTGACCCATTTTATATTGAAAAAGAGAGAGATTAGCACGTTAAGGGATTAAAGCACATTGGAAAGAGCTTCCAGTGGACAGATGGGAGACTTTTCTTGGCTCATGACTTCATTTAATCTCATTAATACTTTTACAACAAAAAAACTTAATGTGGTCTAAAATTGAAATCACCCCTGGCTAAATGTCTGAGGGATGAGAAGTTCTGTAGTCGGGTACTATATCTGATATTTGTAGAGACAAGTAGAAGCTTATGCCCCTTTCACACTACAGGCGGTACGTCCCACAGTGACCAGTAATCCAGTGACTCCCAGGTTGACCCATTGTTCCAATGGTGCCACTGCCCTTGAACTAAAATGTCATGGTGGTCTACGTGGTCTATTCATGGTGACATGGGTTTTGCACAAGCTTTGTCACTGTTTTCAATGGTCTTCGAAGGCGAGGCACTGTCTTGGTACTGATGTCCAATGTTTTCCTACGTCCGGTCTTTGATAACACGTGCCACCCTCACAGTTACATAAGGTGATGCAAGGTTTCCAAAAGTTGTCTGTCTGTAATGTACATTTGTAGTACTCTCCCTCCACTGTTACTAACAGTCACCTGTTGGCCCCCAAATGCCTATCAAACCGTGAATCACAGTTGAACACTTTCATTTCTTTTCGTGACTTGCAGAGAGCAACACCTCTATGAATATTCAGCCAGCTGATAGATAAAAACTGCTTGGTGCTATACCTCAGAATGATAGACTTATGAAAAAGTTTGCAGTTCACATTCAAAGTAACTCCAATCTAATTTGAGACTATTCCGATAGTCTCAAATTTTGAATAATTTTTGCACTGTTGCATTCCCACTCATAGAATTAACCTACTTACATTCTCTTGCTGTGTGGTAACATTGATGTGAAAAATATTTTCAAATATCATTGTTTTGAGAACACATCCCAGGTTACAAACTGGAGAGACCACTGAAAAATTTCAGGTTCTTTGGAATAAAAGTTAAACCAGTATTCTAAAACTTGCCTGTAGAATGTATTACACCATACTGGAAAAATTAGGTCTTGAAAATCTTGTTTATGAAGTAATAACTTCTTGTTCCAGACTCCAATCATTTCTGAGGCAATATTTGGCCATTTGTTGTTTGAATTTTTGGATTCACAAAGTAGCCTTTGAACCCATACTATTTTCAAGGATTTGATAGTATTCCTAAAATCAACCATTTTGAGACTACCTAAACAAATATCATTTGTTATAACACTTCTTTTGACTTTTGGCCTTTTGCCTGCACCCCAAAGAAAAGTAAATAGAAGCTGGTCAACTTTTTATGAAGTCTGTAGGCACATATATCATATAACAGATATCAACAATTTTACCAATGACAAGACTTTTTATTATGGTAATTTTACTGTTTAAACTCAGTGATTGGCCTGACCATATGTTTAGGACCTGTTTTATGTGCGATAGTTATCCCTAAAATTTAAATTGAACATTTCTTCATTCTTATTCGTGAACCACACACCAAGAGTTTTGAAGGGTCCCTTATGCTATGACACATGTAGGTTTTTATCCTTTTTGAAATTTTCATTCAGTACAATTAATTCTGTCTTTGATTTATTTAGCTTGAGTCCAGAGCAAATCCCAAAACCGTTCAATTTGATCAAAAGCATGTTTTAGAGATACTTGAGCCTTAATAAACAGAGTTGTGTCATCTGCTAGCTGTGATATTTTGTAAGTTGTATTATCTACAATAATCCCTTTAATATTTTTATTTTCTCTTATCGATGTAGCTAACAGCTCTACTAAAATTATAACAGTAGTGCACTTAAGCAGCATCCTTGACGAATACCGCGATGTAATATGAAAAAGACTGATAACCTCCCATTGTTTGTTATACAACTTTCAATATCTGGGTACATCATTTTAACAATATTTATAAACTTATCACCAAACTTAAATGCACTTAAACCTTTTCTTAAGAATGACCACCTTATTGTATCAAAAGCCTTTTGAAAATCAATTAAAGCGATAAGTCCTGGAATTTTAAAGAATTGAGTATAATCAATAACATCTTTAATTGTTCTAATATTTTCCCCTATAAATCTACCCTTGAGATATCTGACATGATCAGGATTAATTATGTCCCCTAATATAACCTGTAAACGCATAGCATGAAGTTTAGTTAAAATTTTATAGTCAGTGTTTAGAACACTGATTGATCTCCAGTTAATTAGGTGACAGACATCTTTTACCTTCTTTGGTACCAGAGTTATTACTCCTCTTTTTGGTCAATTGATAGGGTTTTGTTTTCTCTAGACCAATTGAGGGGCCATGATGGCAAAGTTGTAACACTCTCGCCTCCCACCTCTGAAGTGGTGGTCGATCCCCGTCATGGCCTCAAGTGGGAAAGATGGTAGTTGCTTGCTGTTGGTCGGCAGCTTACAGTACAGAACCCTAGCGAACTGTATGTACTGGTTTCCTCTGCCCTTCTAACTACCCGTCGTGATATGACCTGTACATTGTTAAAGGGACGTAAAACCCCAAATATATAAATAAATCTATAGACTATTTGAAACTGTCAAAAACAAAGAATTTCAAAATTCCCCAGAAAAATTTGTAAAACTCAGTGGGTGACCATCGCAACCTGGTATTTTGTTATAGCTTAACATTTGTAAAGCTTTACCACACTCTTCTTTAGTTATTTCAGAGTCACAAAATAATTTTGATCATCAGATAATTTTTTTCACTTCAGTAGAATGCAAAAATTTGATTTCTATTTCCAGAAGTTCATCATGTGTAATGTTAGGACTGTAATCAGTGTAGAGATTTTCATAAAACTTTTTCTGCTCTAGTAGAATTTGCTTTTCAGCTGAAATATTTCCTTTTTCTGTAATTAGCATTTTGATACTTTTTTGATTATAGTTTTATTTTTCCAAATTTAAGAAGTACTTTGTACCCTTTTCATTTTCACTGATACATTGCACTCCAGACCTTATCATTGAGCCTGTGGTTTTGTCCATGTCTAATGCTTCAAGTGCAGATTTGGCATCATAATAGCTATCTATAATGTCAGACATTGGAGTTTCGCTTATCTTATCCTCAAGTTCAGTTAGTTGAGATTTCAGAAGCATTTCTTTTTGTTTAGATTGCTTTGCCTTATAAGATGAATAAGACATTGAAAATCCTCTTGTTTCACATTTAACATAGTCCAAAAAAAGGGCTTTATTTATGAAATCTTTACTTTCTTTATAGAGATCAGATAATTTGGCATTCATTTTTTCTACATATTCTATGTCTTCCAAGAGTTTAATGTTTAATTTATAAAATCCTCTACCTGTAGACCATTGTTTGATATTATTAAAACTTATGTGAACTAAACAATGATCTGACTTAATACTAGGGTATATCTGAGATTTTATATTATGGTAGTGTAGGTCCTCAGAGTGTCTAATCTTGACTGGACACAGCCTCCTCTTCCTTTGTTACACCATGTAAAACATCTTAATTCGGGATGCTGTATGCGATAAATATCACATAAATTTAGTTCGGTCATTAGACTTTTTAACATATCTGAGTATATACTCGGTGTTTCTATATTACCCCCTTTTTTATCCCAAACTTGATCCATATAGGTGTTGAAATCACCATCAGAAATTATTTGTTTCCCAATAAACTGCATTAGATTTCTTGTGATGTAGGAGATAAACTGTTGCTGTTGTTCTTAGAAATGTTTTGTTGGAGTATATATATTTACAATGACCAACTCACTGTAATTTATTGACAAATGTAATTATAAAAATCTACCATTTTCATCTCTAGTTATTCCAATAAGTTTGAAATCATATTTTTGGGGATAATAGTACAAACACCTCTTGCACTTCCAGTGCCATGGCTAAAATATGATAATCTTTCAAATCTTTTCCCCAAGTCTTTTCACAATCTTCAGTTGAATGCACCTCTTGTAATAGGCAAGACATAGAATACCGAAGGGATTATCAGTTAAATACAGAATCTGGTAATATTTTCTTCAATTCAAAAAAAATTTTAAGTTGTTTTGTCTACTTACATTACTTTAAGATTGAAAACATGAATGTCTCAGAAATTAATTTTTAAACTTTTTAAGGAACATATTACAATAAACTGATCTTTAAAACTTTTAAAACATTTTCATCACCTCAAAAAATGAAAAGAAAAAGGGTTATTTAAAACAAATGGCTTGACAACATTTTAGAACAGGCAGTGTGGAACAAACAGTTGCTTTTGAAGAAAGATTTTTTTAATATCTTCCTTTCCAAAAATGAAAACTGTCATATATTCTTGTTTCAAAATGGTTTTTAGTGGAGTGAAACTGTTTCCGAGAATAAGGACTTCATTAGAGATTTTACCATATGTTATGTACATATCCTAATATCACTTTGATATCACTTTGTACAGGAAATTTTATCATACATTATGCATACATTTTCATATCACCTACAACACCTTATGCACCAGTGATGAAAACTGTTTGCAAGAACAAAGACTTCATTAGAAATTTTATCGTATGTTATGCATTCATTATTATATCACTTTAATCACTTTATATAGAAAATTTTATCATACATACATTTTGTATACGTTATGCATTTTCACTTCATGAAAAAGACACTTTATATAAAGAAACTATCCCAGTAAACACTTTTAGGTTTTGCAAACGTTTGATAGGAACGTTTGGTAATGGTTAAAAAATGATGGGTATGAAAACCATTTATAATTAAATGTTTTTAAAACGTTTTATGTATAATGTTTATAAAACTTTCAGTGACAAATGTTAGAAAAACGTTGCAAATGAACATAATAATGTCTGAATAATAATGGGGTCAGAGGTCAAATTTAATATCTTTTTAAGGTTGCTCACTAATAAAAATATTATTTTTATGACTAAAATTGTAAGATAGTGGCTTAAAAATTGTGCCCCCCATTCAATCCTTACTTTTAGGGATTGCATGTGGGGCAAGTTTTGACTCTAAAATCTAAAAGTCCTCTAAAATCCCCTATTAGTGCTCACCGCCATCTTTGTTTGGACATGTTTGAAGATGAAGGTTTAAAAATATGGGTTTAAAAAACGTTTTTGATAGAATGTTTTTAAAACATTTGACAAGCAATGCTGTTTAAACATTTCCTGTGTACTGTTTATCAAACATTTTTTGATGAATGTTTGAAAAACATTTCCAGCAAAACCTTCATTTCTTCAGCTATTTTATAAATGATTTAAAAACATTTCCTGTCAAGCCTAGCTTCTTGAGTTATTTTATAAACGTTCAATAAACGTTTTCAGCAAAAATGTTTGTATAGAGAATGTTTATAAAACATTACTGCATAAAGGTTTACTTGAAAACGTTTAGAAAACCATAAGATAGGTCTTAAATAGGTTTTAAAAACATTTTGTAAACGTTTAAACCATTCAAAAACGTTTCTAATGTTCACTGGGTATAGATCTTAAAAAATAGTCCATACAATTCCAATTCCAATTCCAATTCAACTTTTATAGCGCTTAATCTCTGCCAAAGTAACAGACTCTAAGGCACAACATCATAAGGATAGTTACGCAAAATCATTGTCCTTATCCATAGCAATGGTCGACATCACGGAGAACGCCATATGAGGTGGAAAATACTAAGGAGGATAAGCTTGGCAGAATAGGTATGCCTTAAGTTTTTTTCTGAAGGAAGCAATAGAAGTGGCAGATCGTACATCATCAGGGAGTTCATTCCATATTTTGGGAGCATCATATGCAAAGCTTAGACCAAACTGCTTTGTGGATTTGTAAATCGATGGTTGGTATTGACAACCAAGACTTTTGTGAAGAGAACAATGTGAAAATGACACTATATATAGTGGAGCTAATATTGGATTTAAAAAGAAAGTTTGCAGTAATACAACTGTTTGCAAAAAACAAAAACTTCACAAGAAATTTTATCATACGTTATGAATACATTTTCATATTAATGGTAATAGTTTATATTTATACATCATGAAAACATCATACGTTATGCATACATTTTCATACCAATAGAAATACTTTATATATTTATACATAATGAAATAGACACTTTATATAAAGGTGTTATAGATCAGTATTTATCATACGTATGTACACATATTCTTATCACTAAGAATACTTAACACATTTTGTATCATGGAACAGACAGTTTTTATAAAAGAGCTGTAGGTCAGTTTTTGTTTATCATTACATTACATTACAATAATCTAAACAACATCGAATAAACCATGCCTATACTATTATTGATAACAGCTAGATTAAATATTCACTGAACACCATACATATTTGTTGATATATATTGATGTTCAACATTCATGGATGTCTCATTAATAAAAATACCCATGCAATATATAAAATGCAGCATAAAACTCACAATTATATGCATTATAGTAAAAGCTTAAGGAATTGTATGCATCTTTAAAGAATTAAATGTTTTGTACTGGTAATAAACATGCACATAGTTCTACTAAAATAAATTCTTTGAAATAAAGTCATTGACCTCTAGAGCACTTCCTGTTGTTTTGACCTGCAGCTCCCAACCCTACTAATATGGAAATAAAATTAATCTTTTACCTATAAGTCCTCTGACCTTTGAGCTCGAGGTCACTTCCTATGCCCAAGACCTTCAGGTCACTTCTTATGGTATCAGCTTAAGAAACTAGTTCAATTACGAAACCCACAGTCTACAACTCAAGAGAAACACATTCTTCTCTGTAAGCTGTAGAATGATTCCCTCAGAGTTACTCCATTCCAGTGGAATTATTTTTATAAAAATCAATGTAATTTGGTGTACACTTTCTGATAGATACGTAATTGTAGCACAGTAATTATTCATTGGTTCTGCTGGGTCTCGATCTTGCAGCCTTTGGAATAGACACAGGAACAAGGCTACTGCAGCAGCGGCAGTTATCTCCCGCCTTAGGATCAGTAATAATGGAGAACTAAAGGAGATATAAGGCCTTTGTAGCAAGATAACCCCACTTGACATTGAAGAAGGAGTTAGAGGCAAAAGTTAGCAATTGGAAAAGAATCTCAGCCCACGACTTCCTAAAAGTTTTTTTGTCACATTTGGAACCCCTAGTAGCAATGATAAAGGAGATATAAGGCCTTTTTATCAGGATAATCCCATTGACATAAAACATGTTATATGATGGCCATTCTGTTTTCGAAACTAGGCCAAAGTACTATCAGGCTAACTATAACAGCTATATATCTTTTGTTGAAAGTTGATGAACCTAGCTGCGATTTTAAAGTTTTAGAGCATCTTAATGATTTTGAAATAATTTCCTGTGGCAGCAATTTTGTTTTTCAAAATCAGGCCTAAATTGTTCTCAGGCAAAACATTTACAAGCCAGAACTTTTCGTGATCTGTCTACATTCTGAGGCCATAGCACCAATAATAAGGGAGAAATAAGGATGTTTTGGTGTGATGACCCCATTTACCCTGGGGTCACAGGTCAGATTCAACGCCTGGAAAAGATTCCCAGGCAATGACTTCCTACAAGTTGTTTTCATATTCTAAACCTCTAGCAACAATATTAGGGGGGATATAAGGGCTTTTCAACAGATTAACACCGTTTGACATTAAACGTGATATGGCGGCAATTTTGTTTTTTAGAATTGGCCCAAAAGTACTATCAGGCTAGCTTTTTTAGCCATATATCTTTTGAGCAATTTGATGAAGCTAGCTGAAATATTTCAAGATTTAGAGCACCTTTATGATATTCAAACAATTGACTATGGCGGCAATTTTGTTTTTCAAAATGAGGCAAAACTTTGCAAAGACAGGTTTTCATAGCAATAAGCATTCCCTGGCAAATTTGGTGAAGATATCTTTAAGATGAATGAGATATTAAGGTTTATGTAAAGAACACGACTAACAGACACATATGAAAGACATTTTATAATTTCCCGACCACAGCCTTCGGCCACTTGCGGGAGATAATAAATACAATTTTAACTCATTAAGCAGCCAAGCTAAAGGAGAATCCCCAGAAGCCCACATATTAAAAGAACTGATGCACTTGAGGATATTACACACCAACCCCCCAACGAAAGACCTGTCTACAGGTGGTAAATGACAACATTACTATACTTCAAATCACTTGGCTGTGAGAGGGAGGCATTCACCGTGTACTGGATGGTGAGGGGAAATTATTGATTGGATCTGGTGGGTCTCTATCTCACAACGTTTGGATTACCTAAAGAAATAAACACAAATCTAGCTCTTTAACCAGTGGATCTAAACAGGAATTGCCAGAAGCCCAGGTATTGATAGAACTGATATACATTAGGATATTACAGTCTGTAAATGTATGTAAATGAAAGGACAAATAATTTTGCAGTGTTTAGATCTTCAATTTATTATACAGTAAATTTTATATTGACTTTAGTCATTTTGTTGCAGTTGCTGAAACAATGGTGAGAAAAGGAAAAATTAAGATGGGAAAATCTATTCTTTGCTTGAAGTGGTGCAAAGCTGATGAGAGTGTGGATAAGAGAAAAGTTGTTGTTAGCGACTTGCCATCTGGTGTCTCCAAAGATTCCATCCAGTTATATTTTGAAAGTAAAAATAACAATGGTGGACCAGTTGAAGAAGTGGAATATGAAATTGGAGATGAAACGGCTTTGGTTACATTTCAAGAATCTGAAGGTTACTATTTATTACTGTTGAACCATTACATCACTGAAAAGAGATTTTTAGTATTACAATTGAGACATTTTATACACAACACTCATATTTTTATAACTTTGGATTCAAATAAAGCTTCAGGTGCAATGCTTGAAGGATGTGGCCTGAATATGCCATGACATATGTAACTCTGTAGGTGACTCATTAACATCAATGCCAGGGCATTTTTGGTGACTGTATATGAAAGATATAAGACTGTGCACATGGCATATTGTAATATAAAATCAACTGGTAATTTGAAGGATGTGAACCATTTTAGGTCTGAAGGATTGTCATTGAAAAAGTCTGTTGCATAACACTAAAATATGTTTTATAACGTTAGTAGTACTTACAATAATTATTCTAGATGCAAAGACTATTGTGGCCAAACACGAAATGGAGATGAAAAGAAAATTGGTCAAAGTGACATGGTACAAGGAAAAACCAAGGCATGGTGCGACAAGATGTACTGAGAAAAGGACAAAAGACAGTTCAGCTGAAATCTTACTGGAGGTCACCAACATACCCCAAAATTGTGCAAAAGAACACGTTAAGCTGAAACTATTATCCTCAGTGGCAGAGAAAGAAGAGTCCATAGAAGATATGCGTTATAATGTCAGTGCAGGAAGGGCTATTGTGAGGTTTACTAACGAAACATGTAAGTGTATTGCAAAATAAGTAAAATGTTTGATATAACACAACTATTTCCATTTGATCATTACTAATCAAGTTAAAGTTGTGATAAAAAGAGGGTGATGATATAACATAAGTATATGTTTGGCTGTGGTATGTTACCAAACAAGAGTTTTCTGCTACTCCAGCAAGCCCCTTTTGTTACCAAGTTGAGTTGGCTGCAAAACTCTCATATGATGTTCATACACCTACATCCCCACTGAGTGAAAGGTACGACCCAAGCAATGTACACCAACTGACAGTGAACTAAATTGGTGAGTAAGGGTCAACTGCCTTGCTCTTTGCAGTCTTGATATGTATCTGTTTTGCTGTAACCACTCAGAGAATAATTCAGATACCAATTTCCTCCCCAGTGCTGTGGAGTGCAGTCTGTGGACTCAATTATCCATACCGAAAAGCTGTGTATAACTTTGAATTTGGGCTGATTGTGCCTGTAGCAGGCACTTAGCGGTCTATAGACCTTGACATAAGAAAGGCTTTCAGTAGATGTTGGAAGATGAGTGATAACAGGTGGTTGTTGAAGCTAACATTTTGACTAAGGTCCCAAAAAGTTATTGTTCCTCAAATTAATCAGTTTCTGTAATTTTTCTCTTTTAGTGGCCAACAAAGTCTGGGAGAATCACCAGAAGGAACCACTGTTTCTGCAGGATCAAAAATTGGAAATCAAACTGATTGATAGTCAGTCTCTTGAAGGTCATGCCCAGTATGCTAGCAGTTGTGCACTACGCATAACTAGTAAGTTCAACATTTTAGTTGTAAAACTGTCATAAGCAAGTAAAAGTTCATTAAGTATGTAACAAGGTCAACTGCCACATAGTTGATAAATATATACAATTAGTAACACTGTTGTGTGTACCAGGACAAGTTACAACTAACTAATAAGCATCTGTGATTGTAAGGATTTACAAAGGATTTTGATGTAAAATGAGTGATATGTAATACCTCAGCATCAATTTGGGTTTGTGTATTCCTGCAGATGGCACCTGTAAATATGTTACATGTAAATTTTTAGTTACAGCATGAAGGCTTTCCCTTTTAACATACAACTTTCAGAGTCATATTCAGGAATCACTAAAATGCAAATGTGTGTTGAATAGGGCATGTATTTTGAACAAAGCTGAGAATTAGGGACTGCACAGTTGAATGGAGACATGTAATAAATATAACTGTGTATCTATATATAGGTATCAAATGAAAAATAATAAATTTCGAAAAAAAATCATATTCCTCACATTTGCATCAGTAAAATTTATTAATCTTTATTCTTTATTCTGGATGTTATTAATCAGTATTTAGATCTCTCTGGCATTGGCACAATTGGCCATAATACCGCAGTTTTATTTCTAAATTTATTATAAGAAATCCCTTATTTTATGCATCAAAACATGAAATTAAACCCGAGTAACAGGATAATTATTACAATGCAATAGAAAAGTCATACCAACTGCCCTGGACTTTTGGGACTCGTCAAGATAGGATATAACACCCTTCGATAAAACTTGGATACTCTACTTAAAAGAAGAGTGTGCAGGATTAGTTGTAGCAGACAAGAGATAACATGCCATAACATGTTTTGGAAATAGGACTTATGAACAAGATAACTTACACACATATGCCTGTTCTATGCATGAGTAAAAGTGGATCCAACACTTGTTTCAGTCTAAATCCCATGAGAGTTATATGTAAAAATCTGGGATAAGCCCAAATCATATGTTTCCAAAAGATTTAAGAATTGACTTAACATTTTCTTAACTAGATCTACCAGAATGTAAGAAAAAAGAAGAGATTCAAGAAGATTTAGAGCTGGTGTTTGACAATTCTCAAAACACAGGAAATGAAGGAATGGAAGGTCTCTATATATCTAAGGATATGACCATGGCAGTTGTTACTTACAAGAATCCAGAAGGTAGAGAGAAAAAAACCCATCTTTTATGCTCACCTTTCAAAGAGATTTGGCATTCTTCAACTTTTGGTTCCCCTGTTATCCTGTTATAAAAATGTTATTTTTAATGTTTTCTATATTGTTTTGATGACTGTCAGTCACAAATCCCAAATTGGTAAAATCAGTATGTTTATTTGTGGTATACTTCTGTATTAAAGAAACGTATATGAACAAGAAAAGGGGAAGAATTTTACAATGGATTTAGATTTACATTTATTTTTGTTTTACGTTGTGTTCAACAGCCAGGGTTATATTGCAATGGGTAGTTTATAGGTAGTGGAACCAGTGCATACTAGTTGGCCAAGATTCTGCACTGTAAACTATCAGCAAGTGACTACCAACTTTCCAAGATGAAGAGCTTGGGCCGAGATTTGAACTGGCGACCTCAGAGGTTGAAAGTTAGCATTCTCATTGCTACACCACCGAGCCCTCTGAATTGAATAATGGAGAGTCTTTTTTATTTTGGAACTGACTTTTGGTTTATCATCAGCTATACTGGGGGAATATAGGGATCCTTTCGTCATCTGGTGTCATCGTTGTGTCCATCATCTTTATCATACTTGCTTTCTGCACAGTGTCTTAAAAATGGTTTGATGGATTAAATTTAAATCTTTATATGTAACTGGAAATTTCACATTAACTGCAATAGATTTAATTTTATATTTTTATCTTGTTAATTATATCTTTACAAAAATTAACAGTTTTGTTGCATCAAATAATTCAAAAGTCATTACAGTGACTAAAGAGCAAGAAAAGAAAAAAGTCAGCAAACCCTTAACAAATAGTGTATTCATAGTTTTTTTAACAATGCCCTTGATAAAAAGTAAACATTAAACATATTACAGTTTTCTTTTCAAAGGAGTCAAGACTTTTTGAAATGTTTTTATCAGAAATTCTGAATCATTGTTTGGTGTTATTAAATATAATTCAGTTTATAAGTTCTTATTTAAGAATCGCTTAAATGCTATTTCTGATATGTTGTATTTCCTGTATTTTGTCAAAACGATGAACTGCTTTGACAGTAAAATTAATAGATTTACACGCAACAAATAATAGATCACGCACTTAATATATTTCTTTTCAGAAGGAATTCCTAACATTACCTCCAGTACTGTAAAGCTATAACTTCGATTTAAAGTACAATTGCTCATGTGTTTAAACTTTTCCAAACGAATGGAGATTCCATGCAGTAATAAAAATAATGTTCAATGGTATCTATGTTACTGTAATATGGATAAATAGGATCATCTGCAATATTCCAAATATTAAGATTAAAATTACATGCAAAATATCTATGAACTATTTGATATTGCAATCTGATATTTTTGGTAACCATGGAAAGCAAAGAATAAACAGATTCCAGTCTAGCACTTCAAGTATAGGGTAATATTCTACCCATTTCCTCATAAAAATTATAAACCTTTAGGGCAGCAGTTTTGGAGCATCTGCTTGGTCCAATGTATGACTCACCAGGGTGAAAGTGTGAAGTTGTTGTCTGCAAACTGTCAAGGATTACGTAATTACCAAAAAAGAACAGATGTCCTTCAATATTTTAAAGAAATAAATGCATCTATAGTGTGTTTACATGACACACATTTGCTCAAGTCTGACATAGCTTCTGTGAGGCAAATTTGGAATTATTGTTATCTACATGGGACAAAGACTAATTCACGAGGTGTTGCTATTCTATTAAACAATAACTTTGAACATGAAGTAATTGAACATAATGAAGATAAAGATGGCAACTACCTACAGTTAATTTTTAGATGCAGCTCAATCAAAATCAATTTGATTAATATATATGCCCCAAATCATGATGAACCACAATTTTTTAGCAAAATAAGAGATTTATCTGAGAAAGAATCTGACTATGTTATCATATGTGGTGACTTCAACCTGGTGCTCAATCCAGCACAAGATAGCGATAATTATACCAGTCCCAAGTTAAAGCCACTAGCTTTGACCAAGTAAAGTCTCTATTATAAGTCAAGGCGAATATAAAGATCTTTTTTCAAATAAAAGCAAATGTATAATCACATACTTTTTGGGTTGTTTTATTAATCTTATTAGTACATTGTTTAGCATTGTTAACACTAATTTTATTATATCTAACATCCATCTTTACAACACTGAAAGTCCCATAGCCATATTATTGTAGAACTTTAGAGGCTATATTATGAAGGGACTATTATTTACAAGCCCATAAGATTCTAAGCAAATATTTTCTTTTACTGTTAATCTGTAGGACTAAAAGACTAAAAGATGATCAGTCAAGGATAATCTTCTTGACTAACTACTATAAAAGTTAACATTTATAAAATACCATAAAATAGAAAGCCCAACCCAAAGAGTAGTGTAGAAGTAGAGCTAGGAAAGAAATTTTTGAAAGGCTGAGGTCACAGCAGATGAAGTACAGAATGTGGTAGGCAGATACGACCATACCGCCTCACTATGCCAGTGTCCATGGATTTTTATTTTTTCAAGAGGCACCCCCTTTGAAAAAGCCCAAGACGCCCCACTACGCCTAAAGGTATGAAAACCAAAATCGTTCAAATCCATTTTCATCACTAAACTTTTCAAAACTTTCCTAGCCACATGAGCTGTCAAGTGCTGTTTCCCTGTTGAAATTTTTATCATAAAAAGGGGGTCAGATTGTGACAAGCCCATTCGTTTGATCATAGTTTGAACTGCCACTACTGGGCATAGCTGAGCATTTGACAAACGTGGCAACTGAACCAATCTATACTCAGATGCAGACTGCATATTTTTGGCTGTTTTTTGGATGCATTGCATACCCGGAGGAGCCCAGATGATATCCTTAACCAAGGGGTAATGTGTCGGGTCAAAGGTTGACAGTGAAGGGGGGGCCAAGGAAGCCAATCTAAAAAATCCATAGAATGCAAACAAAAATAAAGCTTTAAATGTTTCAGCATTTGCGAGGTCAGAGGTCAAATGAACCAATCTTTCTAACATATCTACTGTAAAAATACCTTTCACTTTAGGCTTTAATGGCAGATTATTTTTTGCTGATTTACACATTAATACTACTTTCCTTGAAGACAAGTTAGCCACATTCCATGAATACAATGCAAAATAATGTTGCAGTACTGACAATGCATTGTGCAAAGACACAGCTGACAGGCCATTCTGAATCAAAAACTCTAAGTATAACACTATTGTAGTCTCTGTTGTACAGTCTTGAATTTTACAAAAAATTACAAAAGCCAGGAACATTTTAAAAGTTCTTTCATAGGCAGCCGCAGTCCTTGGATGCAACGCTCCTGAAATCCTGGAAGCCGCACTGGAAGCCAACTTTCTCAATAGTCCTTCATCCGCATCTGAAACAAAGAGGCAAGGCAGTACTGATGCTTATAAAAGGGGCACCATGTGCCCTATATGTTAAAGTCGGGAACCATACTATTAAGTTTTCAAGATTCTGACTGGCAATGTATTTTGATTATTATAGTGACTCCATCTTGACAAAATGTCTGCATAAACATTGCTCACACCTTTTATATGTTTAACCTTAAGGTCAATATTATAAACTGCTGCTAATAACCATACGTTACGTACACAAGCCATTAATATAGAATCTCTAATCTTAAAATTAGTAAATATATTGACCACTGCACTATTATCACACCAAAAAACAACTTTATGATTAGCTAAATACTTTGCCCAACATTTTAGTGCCACCAATATATTTAAAGCTTCAAAATGAACAATAGTACATACATGTTTCAGTGCACCTAATATTGGAATTGCATATACCATATTATCCAATTTTGCTCCTAACCCTTGAAGAGATGCATCCACATAAATTTCATATGTATAAGAATCCTTTAAATGCATTTCCACTGAACCATTAAATTGTTCCATGAAACTTAAAAACCAGTTCAAATCTTTCCGAAATCCCTGGGATATTGTAATGTAACCCTTAATTGGACATTGTCTTAACAATTGCAGCATTCGATTGGAGAATAGCCTGGCTGGCTTTATACATCTATTAATGTACAACAATTTACCCAATAATTTCTGTAGTTGATTCCTCGTTGTAACATCTTTACCTACCCATTTGACACACAATTTTCTAATTTCACTCAATTTTTTAGGGGGGATAGGGGGGATTTTGCATCCACATCTATCCCTAAACATGTGAGCTTTGAAACTGGGGCCACAACCTTGCTCTTGTTAAGAGGTAACCCTAAATTTTGCAATAGTTGGACCAGCATCAGAAAAGCATCGTCAGCCCTGTCAGGAAACGACGCTCCTATGACGTCATCCAGGTACGACATGACCCAGTGGCGTTGTGACGCCATAAGATATGTGATTGCGTCTGTAGAAAACTGGCATCCCAACGCCCCTTGTTTTAGTCCAAACGGAATTGCTACGTCATAATACATTGCGTCACGCCACTTCAAACCCAACAAAGGGTAATCACGGGGATCCACCCTTAAGTTACGGTATGCTCTTTGCAGATCCACCTTATATAACTGAGCAGAAGGGCCCAATATTGATATTTTTTCTACTAAGTTATCTATAGTTGGGTACTTTAATTTTGCACACAAGCCTGTCATCTGGGATGGCTGAATTTACACTATTGTTAATGGGCCAAGACAAATCTACTATTACCCTAACGCCTCCATCTGGCTTGTTCCTAGTCATAAGGGGAGAGTAATGAGTACGTTTGAATGGTGAAGCATGTAATGGACCCACCATAGCCTTATGTGTAATTTCTGTTGCAAAATACTTATCAACCCCTACTGGGCTTCGACATGCAGAACTGTGGTTATTTATATCTGTATTAAATGTAAATTTATTCTGGTCAATATTTAATGGAAACCCAAAGGCCAGGTATTCACACAAAATTTTATATTTATAATCTTTAAGATAACGCCTCCAATTGTATATGTTTAACCCAGAAGGTATAAGCAATCTACTATGCACATAATTGGGAACCCCTGATTTTTGAACCGCCTTATGGGCTTCCACCATCCAAGTGTACATGTCTGCAGCCATTAACTGTCTTGCCCCTGAATTAATATCTATGAAAGGTTGATCATAAACCATGACCCCAAATTCTTGTTGAAACGAAAAATTGTGTACTGGTTTAAGGATAAATGACAGTTCTTTTTGGACATTGTCCCTACTATTAAACTTATCATTTTTGTAACTACTAAAATAACCAGGAAAATACTTATCTACTCCTGGTGTATGTAATTGCACGCTGTTATTCTTAACTACCATAAGGCGTGACTGTGATAGATTGTGAACTACACTGGACGTGCTTCTTAAACTGTAACTGTCGTACATAGCCCTGTCAACCGTTTTACTTTCAATTACACTATATGTTTTTTCAGTAATTTTTTCAAACATAAGGGTGGCCAACCGATTCTCAAGATCAGTGTCCTGGACCATGTTTAATACTGTACAATCAAGCTCTAACATATAATTTCTGGGGCCACATGCTAAACTCTCCATGGGGGCGGGACCTTTCCTCGTACCTTGTCCTGAATCGGCCCTATTCCTCATGGAGGCCTCAGTGGCCCCTTCAGTGCAAAACTTTTTATTACATACACTCCTTGATTTTTTGTGGCCACCCCTCGTTACTCCTGTAATATTACTACTTCTTTCCCCATCCTTAAACACTACAGTTTTCATTTTTGCTGGACCACCTTGACCCACATGTACATAGCTGCAGTGTTTGCCCCCACCATTGTTGGCCATCTCCCAACCACAATCCCCAACATACGCTTGACCTGCATTATCGGCTGCCACCGTATGTTGGTACTTGTACTGACCAGGGGCAAAGACTGCAGCAAAGACATTACCCCAGGGTAAAGATTTCTGACCCGGGATAAAAGAAAATGCATCTATATTGAAGAGAATGCGTCCGTTGTTGCAGTGATATTTAACACCAGGCAATTTACTAGTTGAAATTGGTAATTTATTGAAAGTTTTTGGTTTAACAGCCTGGCCTACATTATGTAAACAATAAGCATAATCATGACCATTGTGAGAACATGTACGGACTTCGTAACAATTGTTAAGCACATCCTTAATATCACTTTTAAATATGCTGGACATTTTCATCCGGTTTACCTTCTCGCTTCAATCTCAAGCATTGGGTTCGAGGGTGTTCGAATTTCTTGCCACAAACCGAAAAGCAATGACTACAAAAGTGTTGATAATTAATACCTTTCTCCAAATGTTCAGTTTTCTCAATTCTACAAGTACCCTTGTACAATTTGCAGATAAAATTCTTATCTACGACCTCTGGGGTTTGCTTGACATTACCTACTGGGGAAGCAAATCTTTGAGTGTTTCAACTACGAATCTTCTCTACTAAATCGAAATCCTTCCAAGTACAAACACCTTTCTCAATCTCCTGTAATAGGATTCCATGTGCTCGCCTAGCCGTGGGGTAAGACACCTCTATTGCGTCTTGTGCTATACTAATGAAATATTTTAGCATGTTTTCCCTTACTATAGGGTCTTTTTTCTCAAGGGCTGTGGCAACAATACCCTGGGACCACTGCATGGGACTTAACTCGTCGTACGTTGGTTGTTTCCCCCCAGCCAGAATCGTACAAAAATCTTGAGGCCAGCTAATTATATGACGGACCTTATGAGAACCAGTACGAAATCTACCCGACTTCAAAGCATCAGTAAGCCTACCTCTATGTTCGAGTCGTGATGTGTAGTCGTACTCATGTAGTCGTTTCCTTATCTCTGCCTGGATGCGTGAATCGCCCTTCAACTCTTGAAAGGATGGCAGTGAACCCTTGTCTTCTTCTCCCACCACTGAACTGTGTGCCGATGGAACTGGAGACATGGACTTCTCTTCTTGCTTGTGAAGGCGTTCGTTGAACCCCACCATCATCTCCATCATCTTGTCCATCTTGTCTTCTAATAATTTAAAACGTGTCTCTTCTTGATCAGTAACTTGTACTGGGGTAGACGGCGTTGCCTTCTTTCTACCCATGCCTCCTGACAGCTTTAGCTTGAGTAACTGGCCACTACGTGTATATTATGACAAGGTACAGCTCAGCACTCAACAAAAACCTGCCAGCACGCCCAGTGCAATTTCACAATCTAAAAACTCTGGTGAATTCACCAGAATTTAAACTTGATTTTTAACTAACTCCAAACCAGCTGGCAGGATTAACTATTTTACTATTTTTATACAGACTTGATTGACAGGTCACCTGAATATTTTTCCCCAGTTCACCCAGTTTCTAAAACTCATCAACGTCCTTGCCCCTAGGCCAAATAACAGTTCACCCAGTTTCTGAGTTCAAACATTCACCCAATTTAAATATTCACCCAAATTCACTAGTCCAAAAACCAGTACACACCATAATATATATTGCCCTAGCCACTACTTTATTTTCGCCTGCAAATACTGTTGAATCTTGTGACTGAAATTCTGCGCTACTTTTTCGTACTTGCAGATACAAAGTATTAACAACCCTAGGGCTAGATCATATGTTCTTGAAATTATTAGCAAGATTGATTTGGTTGATACCTTTCGTTTCTTACACCCAAATGTAAAGCACTACACCTGGTGAAGAAAAAACCCTCGTAAACAGGCTCATCTCGATTATTTTTTAAATGGAAATATGACTGATATTATCAGCAAATGTGACATATTACCAAGTTATAGATCTGTTCATTCCATACTAGAGATGGATATACTGATAAACAATTTTAAAGTAGGCAAAGGCATTTGGAAGTTCAATAACAGTCTTTTGTATAATAAAGAATATTTGAATCTAATCAACCAAGCTATAGAAGATGAAAAAATTAAATATGCAATTCCTGTTTATAGTTTTGACTTTATCAAAGATAATGATAACATTCAACTAACGATAGATCATGACACCTTTCTAGAAATGATACTATTAAGAATAAGGGGAGAAACAATAAAATTTAGCTCTTTTGAAAAGAAAATGCGTAATGAAAAAGAAAAGAATCTTATTGATGATACTAAACATTGAGAAAAAAATAATGATAAATTTACATTGAATGGTGACTTATTGGAAGATAAAAAATTAGGGCTAGAAAAATTAAGAAAAGAAAAAATAAAAGGTCAAATGATAAGAGCCCGGTTACAATGGCTTAATGATGGCGAAAAATCATCAAATTTCTTTTGCAAGCTAGAAAATAAACACTCTGTAGAAAAAACCATGAAAAGGCTGCAAATGCCAAATGGTGATAATATAACCAATCAACAGGACATTCTAACAAAAATTAGTGAATTTTATGCTAATTTATTCCAAAATAAAGACCAAGAGTTAACTAAGAAAGATATGGAGCAATTTTTAACCAATAAAAACTATCAGAGAATTCAGCGATCAGATTTAGGTCACCCTTTAACTGTAAAAGAAATTGGAAATGTTCTGAAAAAAATGAAAAATGATAAGTCTCCCGGCATAGATGGTATAACAGCTGAATTTCTGAAGGTTTTTTGGAGAAAATTAAAGGTCAAGGTAACAAATGCAATTAATTGTTGTTTTGAAAAAGGGCAACTTTCAACTTCTCTTAGACAAAGTATTCCAAAAGGTAATAAGGACAGGAAATTCATAAAAAATTGGCGCCCTATATCACTGCTCTGTGTGACATATAAGCTGGCCTTGGCAGCAATGGCTGAAAGAATAAAACCATTTCTTGATAAAATAATTTCTAGAAACCAAACAGGGTTTATAACCGGAAGATATATTGGTGAAAGCACCAGACTTATCTATGATTTAATGCACCACACTCAAGCTAATAAAATACCAGGCCTTTTAATGACAATAGACTTTGAAAAGGCCTTTGATTCTGTTTCATGGTCATTTTTGTATAAAACCTTAGAATTCTTTGGCTTTGATCAAAACTTAATAAGATGGATTAAGTTATTTAATAATAATATTTTCGGTTATATACTGCAGTGCGAATTTTTATCAAAACCATTTCCAATAAGACGTGGATGCAGACAAGGTGATCCTATTTCAGGTGCTGAAATATTAAATATTTTGATAAAAAATGAAACAAATATTAAAGGTATAACAATTGGAGGAATTTCTTTCAAAATTACACAGTTTGCAGACAACACTACACTCATACTTGATGGTAGTAGGTGCTCCCTACAGGCAGCTCTAAATGTCTTAGAAATATTTGGATCTTTTTCAGGGTTAAGAATGAATAGTGACAAAACTAAAGTAATATGGATTGGTTGCAAGAAACACTCAAAGGACAAATTAGATGTTACAGCAAGGTTGGAATGGGGTGTATCCAATTTTACATTACTTGGTATGGAATTTTCTACTGACCTGGAAAAATACCAGAAATGAATTATGATAAAACACTTATCCAAGCTAGTAAAATAATAAAATCATGGCAATATTTCCCATTCTTACCCCTATTGGTAAAATAACTGTGATAAAAACCCTAATCTTATCCAAATTTAATCACCTTTTCATTTCAGTACCAGTATCAGACAAGTTTTTGAAAAAAAATTAATGATTTAATTTATGGTTACCTATGGGAAGGAAAGCCTGATAAAATTTCAAGAAAAACCATTTGTGCAAATTATTGGGATGGTGGGTTAAAAATGGTCAACATTTTTAATTTTGAAAAGTCTCTAAAACTGAGTTGGATCAAACGTATGGCAAAGCAAGATAAGGCAGATTGGTATAAACTGTTGCAAATATCAATAAAGAAACTAAAAAATATATTTGCTCTTGGTGGTGAGTTTTGTACCACTTTTATTCAAAATGTTAACCCCTTTTGGAAAATTGTCTTTCAATACTGGAAACTATACTGTCACACCATAAAAGCCTCCTGCAACCAAGCCGTGTTATCAAGTGTTTTATGGTACAACAGTCAAATATCTAAAACTAATTTATTTTATCCAGACTGGTTTAACAGTGGCATTCATACAATTGCTGATGTAGTAGATTCAGATGGTGTTATACATGATTACAAAAATTTAAAATTAAATTATAATTTAAATATTAATATCTTAAATTACTACACAGTAAAGGGTTTGGTTAAAAAATTTATTGACTGCTACAGAAGGGGCGATGACTTTAGAACTAAAAGACCGTATATACCATTTCATATCAACATTCTTTTTGGTGTTAGTAAAGAAAGCTGTAGTAGAAAATTTTATTTAGAGCTTCATAAAACAGAATCTGATGTACCCCTTTGCGAAATTAAGTGGAACAATAAGTTTGACTACCTTTTACAGATACATCATTGGAAAGTATTCTACAAAATTTGTTTTCAGCCGTTAACTGACAACTCATTTGTATGGTTTCAGTACCACATTTTCTACATGATTTTAGGTACTAATGAATACCTGAATAAATTAAAAATTTCTGATTCAAACCTATGTGGTCTCTGTGGTAACCAAAGTGAGGGTATAATGCATCTATTTTCAGATTGTATAGAATCTAATGAATTATGGATTAATGTTAAAAACTGGATAAAAAATTCAATTTCATATGCATTAGACCTTAACAGAATAGCAAAAAATTTGGGATATATCACATATGACGAAAACTTTTGGCCTCTTAATTTCTTGTTGTTAATTGTGAGAAATTACATATTTACTTACTCTAGACATAAGAGGCATTTGAACATCTATAACCTTCAAATGATTGTAAAAGATAAATACTTGGAGCAAGAATCACTTTCAAAATTAAATTCTCAACATGAAAAATTTGAAAAAAGATGGACAGTGTGGAAAAATATTTTTTGTAACATAAACCAATCTTAAGAAAATGGAAAATCTGGGTTAAAATTTCCTAACTGTTAAAAAAATCTTAAAATATGCAACCATTATATTTAGCAGTGGCAAATGAGATATACAGCTTTGTGATAACAAAACATTGATGTTCTTTCTTATTCTGTTACTAATCTTATGATCAAGGTATATTGAAGTATTGAAACATATTGAAAATACTCAGTTTACCATATTGATAAATTGAACAAATTATTTATGATGTTAATTTTTTTTAATAATGTGCCTTATTTTTACTTTCCCTGTGTTAACAATGAGGTAACTATTTTGTTCATAATATATATTTAATGTATTAGAATATGGAATAAAAAAAAATATTCTACCGATTTCATTTCTGCTGATGGAGCATTGTGTTTACATGTAAGACTTTCAAAAGTTATTTTATTTTTTCAGTTTTTATATTTATGATAAGACAACTGATTTCTGCATTTGTTAAAATTGAGTCTTTATCTCCTATTCAACTTTCTTTTCAATTTGGCTGGAAATTATATAATAACCGAATTATAGTGCAAAATTGATAAATTACAGTCATATTTTGCTTCAAGCTCTTCTTTAGTTTTGAATCTAGAGGAGATTTATAAATCACTAATTCTGGTTGTTTTTGTCTTCACAAGAAATCTGAAGTTACAGTCACTTACTTTATCTCCAATTAAAATGCATTTATTCGGTGCTATTTTTTCTCTCAAAATTTCTTGCACCATTGTTGGCTGTGCTGAAAAAAGTAAACCATGATTCTAACATTTGTTTTTAAAATAGTGCAATGTCATGATTTATCAAAGTAGGTAGCAAAAAGTAGCTTGTGACAGGTTAGATTCAGGATTCAGTCTTACAGATGACTTACTTAGCTTCCGAGGATTCACAGCCTCTTGTAGGTATGATCCATTCTGAAAGGTTCCATTTTTCTTAGCTTTTCTGGTGGATATCCTGGCACGAACCGATGCTGTAACCTTTTTTCTCCAGATGATAGGGGTTTTCTTGACATTTGAAAGCATTTTGCATTAATAACTGTACATATGAAATTGCAAAATAACTAAAACTCTACAATCACTTAAAATGAACAAATATTGAATAAGATCCATTTTACAAATTCAAACTGTTTTTATTCTATTAATGACACTTTCAATATTACCAGGTTGCACAATACTGTTTGCCAAATGCAGAATGCCTTCAATTATATGCATCCATCTATTTATTAAGCTGTGATGTAGACTTCAGAAAAAGCCTTTTTACCACACACAGCACATTAGAAATCCACACATTAGACCATCAGTTGAATTTACACTTATGCATCACTGTTCCACTTCCGTGCACTCAGCCATTTAAATGTACCAGTTTTATCAGATTTTAATTCATTAATGTTACTTTTCCTTAATTCGAAGCTATTTTTAACTGTTCGAAATTTATTAGTCCATATGTCACAATTCCTTATAAAATTTATAATAATTTCCCCCTTCGTCCTTTGAACACACACTTCACATACCATTACACATACACAAAACTTTTGGGTTTATTTATTTTTAGTCAGTATTTCAAAAATGACGAATTGAATTTATCATATAGCTGTAACTGGTCCTCAGGATGTGCCCTATTTTAAAGCAACCTCATAACAGATTCATTTTTCTGGCATGTAGATATAACCGGTTCTCGAGATGTGCCCTATTTTAAGGTAACCTCAAAAATAAATCAACAGTTTTAATTTGGCATGTAGATAGAATTGGTTCTCAAGATGTGCCCTATTTTAAGATAACCTTAAACTTCTATGTATAAAGGAATCATATTGAATATAAGATTTTCTGTGCTTTCACAGATTATATACGTAACTGCAGTTAGGTAAGCACCCTACATAAAGGTGAAAATTTAAAAAAAGAAACTGCCATTAGTAATAGAATTAAAATGTATTGTATTTTATACTCAGTGCAGTATCCCCATGTACTACAGAACTCAAAGTGCTATATGACCCAACTGACTCCACAAGTACAGCCCAAGCTCTCAAGTTACTGATATTCCGCTAACTGAAAGACAGAGGCTCAAGGATGACCATTTATTAATGTCCTTGAGGTTTTTTAGCCTACAACTGGGATAGAACCCAGTGACAGAAGATTGCCATTTCTTAGTGATCATCCGAGACATTAAGTATCCACCTGTATCTGGGTTTGAACCCACGTCCTCTGTGTTCCTAAATGAGTGTGTTAGCCACTAGGCCTCAGTGGCAAATAAATGTTCATTAAGTTTTGCTTTTTCGGACAAACTCTCAAAGATTGCAATTGATTCTTGGCACATTTTGTTGTGAATGTAACAAACCTCGAACAGAACTTGCATGACAAGATTACTCTAAACTCCCTTACCTTTGCAAACTAGCAACGAGTTTAAGGTTAGGACAATGTTTTGTGTTTGGAAAATATTTTGCGGCAGAGTATTAAGGTCATGTCACAAAAATTTACTTCAGCGACAGAGTATCTCATTTTTGAGATTTTAAATAAAAAGTATTCTTTTAGATACAAGTCATTACTTCCGCCAAGGGTTCTGTTTTTGCCTGGGTTTGTTTGTGAGTTTGTTTGTGCTTTTGTGAACACGATAACTCAAAAACTTATGGATGGATTTTGATGAAATTTTTAGGATATGTCTGAAAAGGTAAAAGCAAGAAATAATTAAATTTTGGGAGTGATCTGGATCACTATCTGGATCTTCTGGATCTATGACATGTAATATTTTAAGACAGATAACTCAAAAAGTTATAGATGGATTTTGATGAAATTTTTAGGACATGTCCTAAATGGAACAAGGAACAAGTGATTAGATTTTGGGAGTGATCTGGATCACTGTCTGGATCCACGAAAAATAAATTGGGAGTGATCCGGACCACTATCGGCAAATATTTGAAATAGAGGGGGTGGATGAAATATCAGCGCTAATGGTAGCTTTTGAAAGTCCAGGAATTAAGCTCCCTTTGGCGGAGATCTGCACTCTCCGAGTGCTCTTGTTTTTTGTAAGGTTACCATAAACTGCTGATAGCTTATGAGTTGAAGATAACACTATTTTTGTGGTATCAGTAGCTATGATGATGGCATATATGGTCAGTATTGTCATCAGATTTCTTTTCAGGGCAGTGTCCAATGGATTATATTCGAATCAGGCATGAAGAGCTGTCAGAGATGTGTCCTACTTTAAGGTGGCCTTGAACTCACGCTTATAACACAAATATATTAAGCTAATTTAATTTCTTCGTTTTCAGAGATTAGTGATATATTTGATTTCTATCTGGCATATACATGAACGGGTCTTAGGGAGGTGCCCTACATTAAGGTGACCTTAAGTTCCCAAGAAAACAGAATTTTATTTACTTTAAATTTGCGAATTTTGCACATTATCTCTAATTTTGTGCAATGTATTCTGAGCATATTTCAGATCTGGATATATATCCAACTTCGGACAGAGCCCGCATGGTAAGGTGACATTAAACTTTCCCCAGTCTGTGGGAGTTCAGGTTACCTTGGAAACTAGTGATTATGTTGATCGGCAACATTTGGTTATAACTATTGCCTTTGCGACACTAATTGAATTTTCACTAAAAATTTCGTGGGTGCTTTGCATTCAAAACCTGTGCACACTGTAAAATATGTTTCTTTTCCCTAATGGAACTGGAGCTGATTACCTTTTTTTTGAATTGGCAACTAATTTTTTCTGGGCCTAGGACTTGTAATTGTATGAATGCTTGGATGGATGCCCCTGCACAGATCGGAGGTGACTAACTTTCAACAATATGTGAAAACAAATATTTGTCATGGAAACACTTTTTCCTGTATTTTCCTTGCATTTATGTTTATAAAATATTCTGAAAAAGACCTGTAGTGTAGGGTGACCATACACTCCTGGGCATGTTTCACAGAAGGACTTAGTCCAAGACTCACAATTACATTTTTTTTTTATTTATTTTTAAAACAAAAAAAAGACAGTAGCAATACATTGTTATGTTATACAATACAGAATGATATAATGTTTAAAGCACATTTGCTTGTACAAACTTTTTAAAAAGACAATCTATTGGAACAGAGTGTTAATAGTTAAACAATTAAGTTAAACAAAACACATACCACATTTGGGAGTGGGATATCTTTTCAATACTGATTTTCCAGATTTTAAATAAATTTATATAACAAACCAAATCTTTCAGCAAAAACCTCCGTTTTGCCTTTTTGCTTAAATACTTTTTTGTCGGTAGCTAGCTTCATTTTCAAGATATGTAAGAATTTCAAGATAAACAAATCTTCATTTTGTTTCTTAATTGTGAATATAAAATATTTAGCAGTCAGAATCACATAATTGAGTAAATAGTAATACTTTGGATCGGCATTTACTATGCCGAACAGGACATCCAATACGGTGAGATGCAGAGTGACAGGGATGATTGACTGTATCCAGTTTTCTACTTGTTTCCAAAAGAACCTTGTATTTGTACAGTAGTAGAAATAGTGTTCTAAATTGTCTACTTCTTCACAAATATAACATTGTGGCGAGTCATTTATTTTCCATACAAACAATTTGTAATTACAAGCAAATACCCTGTGCAAAATCTTATATTAAAGACAAATTAGGTAAGTATCTAAGACTATTTTGGAAGGTAATGTATATATATTTTTCCAATCAATAGCTTCCAAGAATGGCTAATACTCAGTCCATTTATCTTGATTAATTGGAATTGAATATGTTGTAGTAATGTAATGTTTATATACTTGGCAGTTTTTGATTTTACTTATATCTACAAGACATTGCATAGGAATATTTGCACCTTGTGAATTGTAGCTTTTTCTTTTGATTTTGGATACTTTATGCAATTTATCTGTAACAGCACTAACAATTTGGTTATATTTCATATCAGATATTTTAATTTTATATTCTTGTTGCAAACATAGTTTTGTCTTAAAAGTTTTTAAGTCTTTATTTAAAATATCCGATACCAAGGAAAATCCAGAAGAAACCAATCTTTATGTTCTATCATTATGGGCTTTTTGTCAACCATGATTAGAGGATTATCAAATAACTTCTCCTTTAAGAGATCATGTACTGATGTAATATTAGAAATGAGAAAGTTAAACCATATTAATAATAAATTATAATAAAATTTTGACTTGATGTGATGCTATACATTCTGAATACTTTGTTGTTTAAAAATATTTATCTTTTTCATTCCCATTAATTCTTCTGCGAGTACTTTCCATTTTGCAGGGATACTATTACCAAATCATTTAAACCACATAATTTTTGCAGGTAAAACAACATGTTTCACTGACACCATTTTTAAGCCACCATATTCTGGCCATTGTATTAAAGTATTTTTAGACACAAGTGGTTTTCTATTATTCCAAATAAAGTTTTGGAGCAACTTATCCAGCTTTGATATTAATTTGTCACTAAATGATACAACTGATGCTAACTGCAAAATATGAGGTATAATTAAGGACTTTATAACTGTGATTTTGCCTATTAATGTAAGACATCTGGGCTGCCATAGCTTTAAAATATTTTGGATAACTTTTAGTTTTTCGGTTATGTTTAAAGCTTGTGTTTCAGTAGAATTTGTAGCAAACCATATACCTAAAGTCTTAAATGGATTTTTAGTCCAAACTATGCCAATGCTAGTATCTGGATTAATTTTTGTATCATTTTCAATAATGAAGGCCAGTGTCTTACTTTTGTTTAATTTCAATCCCGCATATCTATAAAATTCTTCAAATATACAAATGGCGTATTTAACTGAAATAGTGTCTTTTAAGAATAGCAATTTAATACAAGTTTGCTTAACATATAAACCTTTAACATTTTTAGCTTCACGTAATACAATTGCCACTACTTCTGCTACTAATAAGAACAATAATGCACTGACAGGACAACCCTGTCTTATTCCTCTCCCAAGTTTGAAGTATGGGGATAAGTAACCATTGTTAGTGACACAACTTTCTGTTTGGTTATACAAGACTGAAATCCACCTTTGAAAATTGCTTCCAAAACCATATTTGTGTAATAATTTTTTTATAAAACTCCATTTAACTGTGTCAAATGCTTTTTCAACGTCTGCTAGCAAAATAATACAGGAAGCATTTTTACACTTACAGTAGTCAATAACATCGGCTATTAGATTGACATTTTCTCCACAATACCTGTTTTGCATGTAACCTATTTGATCTGGATTTATTATGTCCATTAACCCAGTTTTCAATCTCTTACTAAGCACTTTGGCTATTATTTTATAGTCCGTATTCAGTATCGAGAGTGGGCGCCAAGATTTCAGATTTGTCAAGTCTTTGTCCTTTTTTGGAATAAGGTTTATTACTCCTTTACGCTGGCTGTCAGAGAGTTCACCCTTATCAAATGCTTGGATGAAGCTGCCATATACATATTCTCCAATTTGATTCCAAAATTTTTTATAGAATTCGACAGGAATTCCATCCATACCAGGTGATTTATTGTTAGCTAAAGCATCAACCGCTTTGCATACTTCATCAAAGTCAATAGTTTTGTCACAAATTTGTTGGCTTTCTTCAGAAATTTTGGGTATATTTATGTTATTTAGGTATGTATCTAAATAGACATCTGTGTTAGAGTTAACATCAGATTCAGAGTAAAGCCTTTCAAAATATTTTTTTTCAAGTTCGAGTATTTCATCTGAACATGAAATTTTGTGACCATCATTCACTAATGTTCGAATATGCTTAACATTCTGTTTTGTCTTTTCTAAATTCAAGAAGTATTTAGTAGGCCTTTCATATTCTTCCAACATTTGACATCTGGACCTAATAATGGCACCAAATGCTTTTTCTTTGTATATTTCTTCGATTTGTTTTTTAATTAAATCATATTCATCAACATCATCTGTGGTGGGTGTACTGCTGACTATTTCTTCCAAAACAGAAAGTCTATCAGATAATTGTTTCAGCATGTTTTTATCTCTTTTACTTCTATTGATTGAGTATGTAATTGACTCTGTACGTATCATACATTTTATATAATCCCATGTTTGAAAGGAATTTTGTAAATGCTTAGAGTCTTCTATAGCTTTTAAAATTGTGGACTTCATATGAGATATATAATTGTCATCTAGGAGCAAACTAGTATTTAGTTTCCAAATACCTCTGACTCTTTTTTCTTCTTCTTCAAGCTTTAGCGTTAATTTTAGTAAGCTATGGTCAGACCTTATGCTTGGAAGAATATTAACATGCTGTGTAAAATATTGCAAGTGACAAGAGATAAAAAAATAGTCAATCCTGGATGGAGTAAAGCCATATCTAGTTTTTTCTCTCCAAGTATAGCATGTCTGGATGTTTTAGCCTCCATATGTCTATAACGTCAAACATATGCATAAACTGAGACAAGGATTTGTTATAATTTAAATTTTTGCTCAAGGTAGGGTTTTTGCTAAATACATCCAAGTCTATGTTTAGATCACCGCCAATTATAAGATTTTCACCTGTGTAGCATTCAAGCTCCTTAATAAGGAATTCACTGAATACTGTTTGCTCATTTTTTTGTCAACAGTGGGTGCATAAATGTTAACAAAAATGAACCTCTTATCGGCTATATTGCAATCTATTAAGAGAAATCTACCACTACTGTCTCTTTGAATGTTGGAAATAGATGTGATAATATTTTTGGAAAAGAGGATTGCCACACCCCTACTATTTGATAAACCATGAGAAAACATAATTTGACCATCCCATTGTTTTTTCCAATCTGTTTCAGTTTTTACAGTTGAATGTGTTTCTTGTAACATGAAAATGCCTGTTCCTTTTTCTTGGAGCCAAAGAAAAACTGCTTTCAGCTTTTTAATATCTCCTATACCTCTAGTATTCAAGCAAAATATGTTCAAAGAATCTCCCATTAATTAAGGTTAGCTGCAATCCAACTCATATTCCCAACTGTGCCTGATATATCGAATAAATAATAAATGAAAATATCATTTAAAGGAGTCTTTAGTTTCATTCTATATGCATTTTGTAAACTCACCCAATCTATAAACTTGTGTCCTGCATTGCAAAGGATAGAAAGTTTATATGTACATATGACTATGCTATTGTCTTCAAACAAATATGTACAGGTTAGAAAGTAACAAAATAAGAACAGCATGATATGCCAGGAAAAATACGCCAACTGAAAGTGTATTCAATACTGTGGAGTTATGAGGATTTAAAGTAAGTTAATCATAAATTCAGAGAAAAATAAACATTATAATATGATGCTACTGAATTAAATAATACTATTATAGGAGAAAAATTTACAACCTTGGATGAAACTATTTATACAAGATTTAGTGTAATTTACAAAAAGTTGATGTATTTTGAAAATCCAGTAATCAAAATATATACAATATGTACAATATATGTACAATACAACATAATAAACAACATTTTATTATTAATAAGTATTATTTACCAGTATGTATTCACACACTCCTTCATTAAACATTCTTTTTATCAAGTTAATAATTGTAGGAAAACTGAAAATTTCTATCTTTTGGATAAATACAGGACTTGATAAACAAAGCCTCATCACTAAATAGTATTAACTATTGTGGCATATGTGATACTGTTACTACACACTTGGTCACTTTTAATCAAAAGAACTTAATCTTTCTTGCTTAATAAAGACACTGTGCAAAAATCATCTAATTAGTTCAGCTTTATAAAGTCACTTGACAAAAATAATGAAGTTCATGCAGCTATTAAGGAGGTTGCATTTAAGAATTTATTTGACTGTCCCATTGTCCAGTAGATAAAACTCAGCATCTTCTGTTTTGATGTGCACGTGTGGAAAGAGTTGTGTTGAAAATTACAAACTGTCCCTCAGCTCTGTTAACATCTTTCCCAACATATTTAGGCCCTTCCATTTTGCAGGAGTCCATATGTTATTGTCGCTGAGTGAAAGACCACAGCCCCAATATGTGTCTTTTGGGTTGGCTTCAATGAGCATGTTCTTCTGTGTATCCTTCAATGCAGAGGCAAGAGATGGATTCTGTGTAAATTTAGCTCAGATGCCATTACGCATATATTCATCACACACTTTTTTCCAATCTTCTAGCTTAAAATGCTTCACCTTTCTCCCTAGGGCTTTCGTTATAGCAGGATCATCGGTTTTCATAATCTCCTTTGCTATGCTGTCATCACCAAAATGCTTAGCCTTTTGAAACATTAAAAACTGTTCCACTGAACTAAACTGAAGACCATCATGTTCAAACAAGCATGGAAAGTGATTTGAAAACTTGGAGTCACACGTGAAGAAAGCCACCATGTGACCATTTTGAACAGTGCTCAGGTTGCATGGTCTAAGCTCTTCAGGAATGTCATCAAGGTCGTCTGTAGAATACAGCTTGTTGTTGAGTAGGAGTTTATCAATGAGAAGTCGTGCTTTAAACTTCTGTGGATTTTTGTGGGCAGGAATTAACCTTCTTCGTCTATTTACAACTTCAGCAGGAAAATCTTCAACTACAATGACACCTGCAGTCCTGAATGTTACTCGCTGTTGGAAAATTTTTTGTCTAGCTTTGAAGTGGTTGAACTTGACAATCATTGGGCGATCTTTATTTGTAGTAGGACCAACTCTATATATCCTTTCAATGTCTTGTTCACCAATATTTATCCCAAGCTGATTACACAAGTCTATAAAAATCTGCTCACAGTCTTCCCTCTCATAGCTTGTAGTATCTGTGTCTTTCACATTCAGCAACTTTAAATTGTTTCTGCCAGATGATGTTTCTAAAGATATCAATTTTTCTTCTAGACTCTTGCATTTCTGTTCAGCTTTCAGTAACCTATTCTGTACTTGTGTATGTTCCTTTTCCAGAGTAACAACCTTGTCATTCAGAGGTAACATATTAACAATATACTCACAATTAAATTTAAGACTTATGCCTTTAATTCAGACAACATCTGTGGTCTTAGCCTTAGAGGGTTTCACAAGGCTTCTAAGCCTAAGTTTTTGGCTACGTCTCTTTGGAATGTAAAGAAAGACAATCGTTACTAAATACTTTTAACACTAAGAATTTCACCAAATTTTAAAAATAAGTTCATCAAGATGTTATATTTCCAATACAGTGAAAAATAGGGGGTCACCATTGAATGTTTTTTATTGAAACTAGAAGTTGTCCAATAATTTTTCAGATTCAGTATGATTTACATAGATGATTGAATAAAGCTGTTTTCATAATTTTTTTTAATTCAGTATTTCATTAATTTTTTTAAACTGACTTACTTTACAAAAATAAGCAAAATAATTAAAGAACTGTATATGTAAAGATAGTTTTAACTTAAGGAAAGCTAGGACACAGCTTTCCTAATTGGACTAAATATCTGACTAAAATTTACTGAACTGGAGATAAAAATGTCACTTGTGAAAATGCTAACATTTAAAATTTCATAATATTTCATGAAAGCAATGTAAGTATAATATCACTCAAAATTAATTAATAAAAAGTTGGTGTCACCACACAAAGTATTCAGAAAACTACGAAGTATTGTCCATGTTGTGGAACTAATAAATGCTGAGTCAGCAAATTTTCAATTTCAAGTTGGAATCTCTATTGCTAATTTACATAGAGTTGAATAATTTGGGAAATGGTTGATGGCCTTTACAGAACTAATTTTGGTTATTAATTTCATTTATATTGAATAAATCAGTCACTACTACATCTTTCATTAATGTGTTGTTGACCACAACACAGTCCTTTTATGGCCATTGTAAAAATATCATTTTTATCAACAAAATTTAACAACAAGTTACAATGTAAACAAATTTAAAAGGTTTCCATACACAGCCAATCGGATCAATAATGTTCTGATATCATACCTGGTTCTGTTTTTCAGATATTTACTCTTCAAATATTTGTGAAATTGTTGATGTTTTAATCCATATAAATATTTTTCATAGTTGAGAAAAAGAATTCAATAAAAATCTCACACAGATAGACTTAATAAAACTCAAAGTAAATGAATTTTCCAATTTTTTTTATTAAAAAAGTTATGCCTGAACACACAGCACATACATACAAGACAAAGTAGCCACGGATTTTACTGAATGAATTACCTTTTTATTTCATCTTATTACCTTATTACCTTAATATTATCTGCAAATACAGAGCCACATATACAAGTCCTTTTAAAAAGCACACAGAACCATACATAACCGCAGCTAGAGAAAGAACATCAGACGGCTTTATTAAATAAAACCGTTTTGTCCTCAAATATGGCCACCACAAATGTTTCTCACTTCAAAATTTGAAATGCCTAAAACTAAAGAATAAATACACAGGATGCCCAATTAAATTAGATTGCAAGGTTGTCCTATTGAAAAACAACATTTTACCAATGCAGAAATGTATAATAAAGGATATATGTCACCAGTAAATAAATGACCAAAAAATGACCAGAAATAAAGAGTCACATGACAGAGAAAATCACTGTGGTTATAGAATCTTGGTCTTAACTGAGTCACCCTTTTTGAAATCAATTTAAGTTCCAGACATATCTAAGACAAACGGCTCTGATTTAAGTCCATGACTTAGCTTAAATCCAGGATTAGTCTGAGACCTTTTGCAAAACCAGCCAACAGGGTGGGATCCAGCCTCCTCAAAGATGGTCTGAATCTGCAAAAATATTACCAATCAACTGACTACATCATTCAAGCACAGAGTGCATGCTTTTGAATTTCATCCATTTTAATCTATAACCAAAGCTGGTGACACAGTGCAATTCTACTGAATTCTTGTTTAAGTAATTGTAATGCCTCCATCACATCAAAGCCTTGTCATGCAACGTATCACTGAAACCCCCTCCCCCAACAGGAAGAAAATTAAAAATATTACACATTTCAAAAACTTTCTCTTTCTGTGCTCATGTTTCATTTATACATTTCCCAGACTGTTTCAAATTTGGCCTCAAGTGACTAGCTGTTTCCTCTCATGATTTCCTCCATTTTCCCCTAATTTTGCCCATTTTTGTGGCATAAGTCAACGAATCTCTGATGTGATGCTATCACAACAATGATATGAATATTCAGTTGGTTAAAAACATTTGAATTGTAAATTTTGTCCACAGGAGCAGAATATGTCATGTGCAGGCATATGCAGAAACCGTTTGAAATTGACGGACAAAAGGTCCACATTGAGATTATTCCAGCTCTTGATGTCCATCCGAATGTGGAGCAAGTCTGTGAAGAAAATATTCTTTTTGTGAAGGTATATAACACCAAGGCTTTATTAAAATGCTACTGATGCATTAAGATAACATCAACATTTCATTATTACTTTATCAAAATGCTCTTATTATAGGGATTTGCTCGCCAGAAATATGTCCTGGTACCAGTGTCACACAATAATGACATCATGTAAATGTTACGTACTAAAAATAAAAAAAAAACATGGTTCCATCTTTTGGAAACTTGCTAAGTGTCTTAAAATACAATTTATACTCTCAGTAAATAAAATAATTTAGACTATTCAAATTAAGTTTAAGTAAACATTCAATGTGGCATCTGTTTAAAATGATAGTGAAAGGATTTTCCATGGAAAGGGAAAATGTTCAGATCAAAAATGATTTCATTGATAAACCAGAAACTACATTGGCCTGATTTTTCCAGACCTAACCTGACTTATTTAAATTCAATTTATTCTGAATATAATGCAACATAACAGGATACCACAGAACTTAGATTGACGGTCAATGATATAGGATCTGATGGGCCAAGATCCCCGACCAGATAAAGAATAGGCAGCAAAAAGTCTCGATTGGGACTGCTTTGTGAATCATTTATTTATTATGCTACACATCCTTATAACCAGAGTTGAAGACCTGAGATGAACAGGCATACATAAATTTCCTCAGGCTGACATCCGAACTTTACAACAAAATCAAGGACAGAAGTGAATGCTATATCAAACAGATGTCATATAGTTAAGAAAGTCTTTTAGAAGTTGAGCTCCAGCTTGCAGCCACCTTGAGAAATATGCTATTAAATGTTACGGCTCTCTCTTTGCTGCTTATTCTGGGTTGGTACATACAGCATCACCAAGTTTGTACCATCTGTGTGCAAGGCCATCATATCTGAATTTCAAAATGAATACATCTGTTGAACCAACACCCTTGGAGACTGGTAGAAACTGAATGAGGTTTTCAGGACAAAATGGAACATCCTGCATGATGATGTTGGGTCCATGATGGGAAACATGTAGCTATCAAGTAACAACCTCGTGAAGTAAGTGAGTACTTAAACTACAAAGAATTGCATCCATTGTGTTGATGGCCCTGGTGACTACAACTTTATTTGGGTTGACCTAAACTACAGTGGATTCATGCTCGGTTGAACAAATTTTCAAAGCTGGGAAATAGATAACAAGAGCTAAAAATATGAGCTGCAGCTTGAAGGTGGGAGAGACATGAATTACTTCCAACTAGGGGATAATGAATTTTCCCTAAAGCCATAGCTTCATGAAGACTTTCTCCAGGATGGCCCTCAACAAAAGAAGGGATTTGTAATGACAGAATATCTAGGGGCAGAAAGGTGGTGGTAAACATTTTTTATATAATGTATTCATATTTTTTCCAAATGATTACCCAAATAAGAAACCGATTACTAATTTGTAGATTGTTCAGAATAAAATGAAAGTCCATCCATGTGTATATTGCAGGGTTTACCAACGGATATCACATCAGAAGACATACACAGGTTTTTAGAACCTTTCTGCGGTCGGAATGTGTGCAACATTGTTTGCAGTCATGATATGTCCAGTGCCTTGATTCAGTTTCACCATCCACCAGGTAGTTTGTTTAAGGCTAATTTCACAAACTAAATGTACTCTTTTATGGCTTAGTTTCATATTTTAATGAGCCAATAAAAATAAATACTTAATCTTGTCCCAGTGCTACTAGTGACCAAAGTCTTCCTCTGATGTATTGACATGTTTGTAGATTTTGAGCAATTATTTGAAAAGTTCTGTTTGAAACCTCTGGAGGGTAAGATGGTGACACCAAGTAGGGTGGAGCAGTCAAGGATTATTGAAGTAAGTCAATTCTCATTATATTATCCAAAGTACTTAAGTACATAAAAGCAATTTGGGGCTTTCCTTAAACAACCATTTCCCCCAATATTGGTTAACATTAATTATACATTAGACTTTCGACATTGCTACATGTGGGAGTTGAACCAACACAGATGCATCAGTCTTTGATCATATGCCAAATTTCAAACTCCAAGGCCACTTATTATCAATTTATGTTTTCATTGTTTGCTTTGTTTTTTATTTTTATCGATCATTACTTAGTTTTTAACATAGTTTTGACATTCTGATTTAACCTACTGTAGCAGCTATAGAATCAAGTTATTTTCTTCTTTTCTTTTTACAATACACAGATTAGACACGTGGACTCTTTAATTGACCATAAATTCTTTATCTCTCTTTCCTAATGGGCTACAGTGTAAATGAATATATTCACTCCCCCCAAAACCCAAAGATAGACAATTGGGATTTAAAATTTTATTAATCTTTACAATATAGCAAGCACAATTACAACGATAATTATAAAACTGAGGTAAATGTAAAATATGATAGACTAAATAGTTACATAAATGTTATGATAGAGTATGCATTCAAACTTCAGCTACATACGTCACGATAATAACAATTACGCTACAATCAAGCTTCAAACTATAAATTCAGGCTACTTAGTCTAACTGGTTTGAAGCTGTAATTATAATTAGTAAATGTGACGCTTTAATTACAAGCAATAATTCAAGCTTCGACATGATTTCCAGATATGCAATTAATAGACAATTAAACTACAATGAAGCTTCAAACTATAAATTCAAATTACTATGTCTAACTCGTTCGAAGCAGTAATTACAATTACCCAGGCTAAAGCATCATTACAAGCAATGATTCAAACTTCAGCATAATTGCCAGATATGCAATTAATGGAGTACTTTATCAACCTTTGACCTCTGGGGGAGGGGAGCTCGAACAAGAAATAAGAGCAATCTGAGGTAGCAGGTCAAAAAGGTCAAACCCTCAGATGAGAAACACAGGTACAATGTAAAAGATGACCTGACTAAAAGGGGGGAGACCCTGAACACATCCCCCAGTTTTGAAGGAAAATAAAGGCACAACTTGTACGAGCCCACCTGACCTTGATACGGAGTAAATGTCAAGAGAGCACAACTTTTGGGTACATAGTTAATGAAAAGCGGTACAATCTATGATCTGTGACTCCCAAGGGCCAAACTGAAACATGAAGGTGTTTGCTAAAGGTTTGAGCAACAGGGGAGTTAGAAGAAGGAAGCGCCCTGAGGTATGACCAGATCGCGTTGGATTGTCATGTGCCGTGAGCCTGAATGTAGTAGTAGTAAGAAACACTTATATAGCGCCGAATTTGATGTAAACATCCTCTAAGGCGCTGATGTGCAAAAAGGGATAGTCCAGTTCCAGAAAGATGTCCGTTTCCATATTAGCGTCAGGTAGGGGAGATAGGCTATGGTAGAGGATAAGCCAATCTAAAAAGGTATGTTTTCAACTGTTTCCTGAAACCAGAAATGCTTTCTATGGTTCTGATGGCTTGAGGAAGCTAGTTCCACTCTGTAGGAGCCCCTGCTATGAAACTGCGTAGCCCTGAGCGTTTATTTGGTTTAGATGAGGAAATTGATAGGCGATTGCCCCGTGTGAGATCACTCCGCCTAATTAGAGCGGAGAGATATGGAGGTTGACTCAAATGTATTGCTTTATAAATGAGGAAATTATATTTGAACAGTATACGGTAATGAATGGGGAGCCAGTGTAGTTTGTGCAGGAAGGGTGTAACATGACAGTATTTATTTAGCTTGCACACCGTCTGACATAAGGCATTTTGAACTCTCTGTAGTCTGCTAGTATATGCCTTTTTTGTGTTGTAAAGCAGTGAATTACAGTAATCCAGACGACTGCTTACCAAGGCATTTGCCACCTTTACAGCTGTTTCATGATTTAAGTACCTGCGGACCCTTCGTAGTTCCCGGAGATGGTAGTAACTTATGCGACATAGATTAGCCACGTGTCTTTGCATTGAATTTTCAGCATCCAGGATGACACCAAGGTTTTTTACCGATTCAGCTGGTTCCATGGTGTTGCCAAGCAAACTCACTGGGAAAGATGACTTCAGGGAACTTCTAATTTGATCATCACCAATCACTATGAATTCTGTCTTGTCAGGATTTAATTTAAGCTTATTATTTCCCATCCAAGCCTGGACCACCTCAAGGCAATTTGTTAATTCAGTGATACTGGAATCGAAGTTCCTAGAGTCGAGTTCCAAGTAAATTTGTGTGTCATCTGCATATAAGTGGTGGGTGACATTGAATTTAGATATGACTGAACTGAGAGGGGTTGTGTATAGGGTAAAAAGGAGTGGCCCCAGAACTGAGCCCTGGGGAACCCCGCAAGGGAGTTGAAAAGCATCTGAAAGATGTCCATCTATTTTGATGCGCTGCTTGCGTGAGTTGAGGTATGACTGGACCCACTTAAGCACTACCCCATCAATGCCATACCAGTGCTGAAGGCAGTTTAATAGGATCGAGTGGTCTATTGTATCGAAAGCTGCAGATAAGTCCAAAAGGACTAATCCAACAGCTGCACCCTTGTCCATTGATGTGGCAATGTCATTTTGTATTTTGAGCAACGCCGTTTCAGTTGAGTGAAAAGCTCTATATGCGGACTGGTTTTCGTTAGATATACCCTCGTGAGCAATATGCTCATTTATCTGCTTAGCCACAGCTTTCTCTATGAGTTTGGAGATGTAGCTGAGGTTGGACACTGGTCGATAATTCTTGAGAATATTCTTGTCAAGACCAGCTTTTTTCAACAAGGGTGTAACATGTGCAGTCTTAAAGCAGGATGGGAAACTGCCCTCCTGTAGAGAGTAGTTCACAATATTTGTAATAGGAGTCAGGAGCACACTGATACATTGAAGGACCAATGATGTTGGGATGGGATCCAAGTCACATGATTTATTTGGTGTGAACTTTATGATTTTAAGAACTTCTTCCTCTGACATGGTCCGGAAAGAAACAAACTTGTTTTTGTAGGAACCTGAGACAGGGGGATCGGCATCAGTAGACAGTAATCCAGATCTTAATTTAGCAATTTTGTCTGCAAAATACCTGCCGAAAGTGTTGACTAGACTGTTCATGGTGGTATAATCTGGAAGTACCATTTTTGGTGATCTATGGAGGACTTTCTTTATGGAATTCCACAAGGCCTTGGGGTTATCCTCATTTTCCCTAACCATATCACTGTAGTGTTTGGTTTTTGCACATTCCACGAGACGGTTGAAATGGTTCACAGCGGCTCTATACCTACTGCGGTTTATGGCAGAGTTGTCCTTTCGCCACTCCCTTTCGAGTTTGCGCTTACGTCTCTTTGCTGCCAAAATCTCACTATTGATGAACCCTTTGTTGACATGTTGTGGGGTTTTACATTCATGTTCAGGTGCATGCTTGTCAAGTATGTTCCTAAGGGTATGAAAGTATTGGTGTGAAAGTAAGCTAGCTGTTTTGTAAGGAGCCTGGATAAGCTCAGAATTTTCAATGTCAGACATGAATTCAGTTTTATTTATCTTGCGAAGTTTCCTGATTTTCAACCGTTTTACTCTGCAGGAATTTTTGACAGGGATTGTAGTGTAAAAAGACAGCTAGGTGGTCTGATATGCCGTCCTTTACATGATGGTGAACTGAGGAAGTTAGGGATTTACTAGTGCAGAGTACATCAAGGATATGTGTAGGTGTTGACACATGTTGAATAAAATCAAAATCCAATAGAACTGTGTTGAAATTTTCTGTCCAGCAATTTTGACTGTCAAGCTGGATATTGACATCTCCCAGGATAATATTTTCATGTGGTGACAAAGCAGCTGCTTCCATGAACCTGTTGAATTCCTCGATAAATCTGCTTTTGCTGGTACTTGGAGGTCGGTAAATTACATGTACCAGGAGCTGGCTTGACTGTCGATCTGACAGTTTGACGGTAATGTGTTCAAACATTTCCGCCGATCAATTTGACAACGCACGCTATCAATGTCATTCCCAACAAGGACAGCAACTCCACCTCCTTTCTTGTTCTCGCGTGGGACCTGGTGAAGCTGGAAACCTGCAGGGGTTATCTCATCCATTAGGTCTTGTGTGTCCGACGGTCTTAGCCATGTCTCAGTGACACCAACGATGTCGAGATCATTTGACAAAACAAAATCACTGAATGCTGATGTTTTGTTACGCAATGAACGGACATTCAGATGACAGGCTTTGATATTTCTGGCTGATGGACCTGGGTTCAAACTAATGTCGCCAGAAAGAATCAGGATGATGGACCACCAAGGGTTGACATTTCTGAAACAGTGCGTCACTTGACGACAGTGGGCCTGCAGGGCGACAAAAGCAATGTTGCAACTGTCCAAAGAGGAGAGTAAACTTGGGTGAATAATTTTTGGTGATGGCAAACTATTTTCCTTGGTGGGGGTTGTTGACCGAACAGTCAAGAGGATGGAAAAACAGAACCAAAAAGTGCAATGCATGACCAATGAAAGCCAAAAATTAAAATTTAGAAATAGGTGCACCTACCTTTCCTACGTACAAACCTTTCTAATTACAGCATCACAGTACCAAAATCAAAAGATGGTAGGTTAGGAAGGAGTAGATTAGTGCATATGATAGATAGTTGTGTGGGATTAGAATATAACAAACAGTGGACAGGGATAATTAATTGGTACACAATATTTTATGATATATATCTATTTTATCATTCATGAACCAGAATCCGGTCCATTCCACTTTCCGGTCTAAATGGTTTTAAAATCAGACTTGTGCATGTTTTGGTTCCAATATATAAACAGAAGTTATATATTCTTAAAATAGAATTGTTTTTGGGTATACACACGATTTTTGTGGAACAAGAAAAGTGCGGTAAAATGTTTCAAATGTTACAGTGAAAAAAGCCTGCACAATTCTGTTAATAGACTGGAAATAGGTGCAACAATCATACATGTAATACACTTGATGTGCTTTGTGTGTGGAAACAATGAAGGTGTTACCGCGGGAATTATCGAGCGGGCGATAATACCCGTTTAATGACAAACAGCACTGTTAACTGATATCTGGGTATGGTGACAGTCAGTAATCTATTTGTTTACAATTATTTGCTAAAATACATATAGTTACAGTAAAATATATCAAATACCGACCAGTTCTATGGAGAAAGTAAAATATTTTAAACGAAAATGTAAAAACCACGTCTCCCCTGGCGAACGCTAAAATCCAATGGAACCCCGTGCTGAAACGCCCATGTGCAGGCGGCTCTGCGGAATGCATTAAATGTCAGTGGTGGTTGTCTATCCAACACACCGGAAACTTTCTTCAGGTGTTTGCGAGCAATGGAATCGGTCAATACTACAGGGGAACCCTTTTTTAATATCATGAACAAGGGATCATTATCGGAACCTGGAACATGCGAGAACATGGTTTTTAGAGGCACAATAGGGCATATGTCTGAGTGTCCTAGACATATATTGAATGGTACGGGTGTGTTTCCTATCCTGGATTGTTTTTGACCACTTAATGATCACAATGGCACCAGAATGTGAAAAAATGACGTCCCCCTTGCCATTTGTCTGGTATAATCATATTGTTTGCTGGTGTGGGGCAACAAATTGGAAAGGCATGAAAAGAAAAGAAGATGAAGGAGTACAATGCTGTAAATGTGACATTGTGTTCGAGACCAGTGGAAATTGCAATGACTTGATGCAATCGTTCAATTGAAGGCCCTGAGTAATTTTTGGAGCAAGGGGCCTATTAATTGTGATGGACTTTAGGAGGAGAGGAATACGTCGATCTTGAAAGGCATCCATGGAGAGGCCATGCATTATGTGGAAAGCTCGCAATGCGGCAAGGTTATTTGAAATATTGGATTCTGACAGACTGGCGTTAATAAGATTTGGAATATAGGCTAGTCAAACCAGCGGAGTCACCTGATGCAACGACAACCCAGCAGCCACCTGGAATGCAAGGAAATCCCGCCACATCCTACTATACTGTGTGAAGGTGGAAGGACGGAAGCCATTCTTTAAGCTTCGAGTAGCCAGAGAAGCCAGCTGGGCCGCCGCTGCAGGTAAGTCTGAAAAGAGAATAAATTTAAATAGTATAATTCAGCAATGTTAGGTCAATATGTGAATTAACCCAAGTATGATCAGGACAGAGTTGTTGGAGCTTATTCCAGTCATTATGACTATTCCCCCATCTGGAAAGCAGGTCAGCAATAGTATTTTGGACACCTGCAATGTGTGAAAATGTGAAATGAGTGTTATACAATGCAGAGAGAAGCCAGATGTTTCTTGCACAGGTAGCCAGTGTGTCACCTCCAGTTCTGCCGGATATATTTGGATTTTTTTGTTCTCCCAGTGGGACGCCCAGATTTTGCATGCCACTAATATGCTCAATATCTCTAAGTGGATGATACTATAGTCACGGTAACCACTTGGTATGGTCAGTGCATAGACTAGGGAGCCATATATGCCACCAAGGCCTGTAAGAGAGGCATCCAAGTGGACCTGGGCATCTTGTTCCGTGACCTTATAATATGTGGTGCCATTATATGTGTCTAAAAAGGTTAGGAGCCAATTGAGATCAGCAAAAAAGCTTGGGTAAGGAGGATTTTTCGGTGATCGACATTCTGTCTAAGCAAGGACAACATACGGTTTAAGAAGAACCGGGCCAGTTTAATGCACTTAGTAATGTAGAGCAAAGAGCCTAGAAGTGACTGTAAATCATGCTTGCTACAGTATGTCTTGGTGGACCAAGAGGAGCAAATACCTTTTTTCTGGCAAAGTTTATCGCTAGGAATTGAGATTGTTTGTGCAACTGTGTCCACCAATATTCCTAAGCAAGTTATTTGAGTTGTAGGAGAAACCAGCTTACTGGAACTGACTTCTAAGCCTAGATCTCGCAATAAATGTTGGAGGAATTTGAAAGACTGATCAATTTCGTGAGGCAACCCAACCTAAATCAAATCGTCAATATAATTGAACCTTGTGGGAAAACCTTGGTTTTTCATAATGTAGCGGATGGCATCCAAGCACTTTTGGAAGAAAACGCGGAAGTAGTTTCCCAAAGTTCCTATATGCACTAACGAAACAACATATAAGCAATAGGTAAATTACCTATATGCATTAACGGTAGTTCATAACATGTAATAAATCATATTTCTATATGCACTAACGTTAAATCAATACACATAGAAAAACCAACACTAAATATTCTATGTGCGCTAACGGAACATCATTACATATAGAATTTTGATAATACAAACATATGTGTGTTAACGGTATATCAAATACACAATAAGAAACTAAAATATATAAAAGATCATATTAAAAACAAAGTATAAAATAAATTCATAAAACCACAGTCCAGTTTTTGACAAGAAGGCAAGATGTCTGCTATTTTCAATGTGACCCCACTGGCAGGTGAAGTTTGAATGACAAGTTAGGTGAAGGATTGTAGGGGCACTGAACTGTGACCAATGAATTTAGAAGAAAGTAGGACAGAAGGCTTGTTAAAACTCGGATGGGGTTTGGAGGAGTGAACTCGCCCACACCTAGATGTGGACCCACATACGCTTGATAATCACTTAAACTTTACTCCCATCAAAGTATAAAAGGAACAATGAGACGGTAAATCAATCAATTAATCAATCTTTATGCTGCAGTTGTTAGCAAATAGCTTACAAGTTCTCATTCTTGACATATCATCTCAAGATTGAGTGTATACAAGTAAATATTATGATTCTGTAACTTGAAGTTTGAATGAGTAGCAGTTTTCTATGAAACTGAAAATACAAAATTAAGAGTGAGAAAAACTGTTTTTTCCATCAATCACGATCCTTGCTTCAGTGTTAAAATCCGTCACACTCATATTTAAGGCACACTCATGAAAGATGTGCAAGATACACATGCAAGGTTCATCTGTAACTCATGCACATTAACATAATAAGTACAGTGCTATAACATTCTTACAGGTTTATGGTGTCTGTAAACCCAAGAACATCTGCAAAGAGAAAGTGGGTCTGTACTTTGAGAGCAGAAAGTCAGGAGGGGGCAAAGTGGAGACTGTTACAATACACAGTGATGAGGACTGTGCCCTTGTGGAGTTTAAAAATGTGCAAGGTCAGTTGTTTCAAACACCCCCCTCACCGCCACCCCCACCCCCAGCCCCAATGCTTTTCTCCGGGTACTACTTCATCATTTGACAAAACAACTATGTATTGACTCTACTTTTTCAACAATCCTGTGTTATTTAAAAAGAAACCAATAATATTTAGTATGTTCATGCAAAGGTAAAATGAATAAATAATAATTTTAAACCTTTGTCATGGCATCCTGTTATCATTCCATGAGTTAGTGTGACTCTTTACACTGATCATAACTTTGTGGTTGTTTTCAGATGCTGTAAATGTTTTGAAACAACCCACTCACACACTTGAACAGCAGACATTGAAGGTTAAGTTACACCACAAGTGTATTGGATTGCAGTCCGACACAATACCCAGGTTGACAGGTTGAGGACAATTATTTATTTTTATCTACGTACATGTATATTGCATCAGAAAGGGAGGCCTTAAGTTAATATTTTACCAACCCAGAGTTGAACGTTAGCTGCAGGAAATTACTAGGGTTACTTGAAGTCACTGCAAGAAGGTTATAAGAAATGAAATTTGTTCCATAAGGAAACCTTACACATGAACTAAAGGTAACCTCAAATTACTAATATTAGAGAAACATAATAAATATAAGTCAACTCAAAACTTAGTTTTACACTGTATTTACCATTTATGGGTGTTAATATGTAGTTAGAATTCCGATTAAAATAATGGTATACTGTGACCTGCTGGAGCCATCTTGTTGGTTACCAAGGTGTTTTCAAGGGTCGATTGCATTTGTGTGCAGTCTTATGGAGGGTGGGTTATGAATTCCCGGCTTCACTTGGTTGACTGGCTAAATATCAAACATGTTTGAAATATCACAGATTCACCCTGGGTTTTCATCCTGACACTTGTTCCACCTACTAGGCAAGTGGTTTGTCCTTGTCTCTTCATGTCTTGTCATGGCCAACTATCATACACAGCATTTGCCGTCGAATTGGTTTGATAGGCATTGCTTCCCGACAAGCCAGAGAACAATACCAACACTAGAAAAGAAACTGTCTGACAAGACATGGTGGCGTCTCCACATCAAGACGGGAAGCCTCTCAAGCACCTATCTAATTACACATCTTTTGTTAGATTTCCCACAGATTTTACAAGTCATATCATAACTACTGTAAGTTCCTGAAATGTAAGCACGCAGATAACTAATGCCCCTGTTCCACCAAAGGATTAAGCCCCGATCCTGTCGGCGACCCTTAATCGTGCACAGTCGGTTGAAAAAAGACAAAAATGGGCGGGAATACTGGGTCGGTTTCAAAGTCTGGGATTAAGAACAGATCGTCCCCAGGACGCCTCAGGACACCTCAGGACGCCTCAGGCAGCCGCAGACAGTCCCCGACTGGTCTGGGACTAAGAACCGACTAAGCCAGTTTTCGGGTCGGTTTCAACCACGATCCTGTGGGACACAAACCGACCGGGTCCCAGGACGCCTCAGGCCTCCTGGGACTAAGAGCCGACTAACACACGATTAACTACCGGCGTCCTCAGGCATCCTCAGGCCTCCTCAGGCCTCCCCAGACCAGGATCCCCGATTATTGTTTTGCAAAGTTGCTGGATTTTCTGTATATATATATATAAAATTTGCGATCTAATCATCATTGCTTTTCTAGGAACACACCAGGATGCCACCTTTTAATGGAAGACAGATTCAACAACAACTTAGGGCTTTTTTGGTTTTTATTCACTTACAAATAATCATGTATTTCCATTTTTTACGTCAAGCACAGCAACCACCACCACCACCACCAGCACCACCAGCACCCATACAGAGACCCAGAAGAAGGCACAACATGTGGGTCAGGCCATGGCTACTGCAGAGAGAGGAGAGGGGGGCCTACCACAACATTATGGCTGATCTTTATGCCACAGATATTCCAGGATTCACCAACTACATGAGGATGACCCCAGAATTCTTTGAAATGATGAAGACCAGACTGGAACCACGTCTAGCCAGGCAGGCCACCAACTACAGAGCTCCTATCAGTGTTGGGGAGAAGTTAGCCCTCACCATCAGATATCTGGCCACTGGAGAGTCATACACATCATTATCCTGTCAGTTCAGGGTTGGAAGATCCACCATTTCCAAGTTTCTACCAGAGGTCTGCAGGGCCATCCAGGATGAGTTCACCAGAGAGTACCTCAAATGTCCTACTACCCCAGATGAGTGGAAAGAACTGGAGAGGGAATTCAGGATCAGGTGGAATGTTCCACATGCCCCGGGAGCCCTGGATGGAAAGCATGTGGCCCTGAAGAAACCAAAGAACTCTGGAGCCCTCTACCACAACTACAAGGGGTTCTTTTCCATTGTCATGTTGGCCTTGGTAGATGGGCAGTACAAATTCAGATGGGTGGATGTGGGTACAGAAGGGTCTTGCTCAGATGCCCAGATATTTAATGCCTCTCAGCTGAAGAGGAGGATTGAAGATGGCAGGATAGGCTTCCCTGACCCAGCTCCTATAACACAGGGTGGTACAGATGTCCCCTACTTCATTTTGGCAGATGATGCCTTTGCCCTGAAGACCTGGCTCATGAAACCCTATGGCAGAAGGCTGTTAACAAGGGAGGAAAGGATTGCCAACTACAGAATATCAAGGGGCAGGAGAGTTGTGGAGAACGCTTTTGGCATCCTTGTGTCAAGATTTAGAGTCATGAGGACCACCATTGAACTACCCCCAGAAACAGTTAGAGAAGTGGTCATGACCTGTGTGGTTCTGCACAATATACTCAGAAGCCAGTATCAAGGTCAACCTGCTGGTCAGCAGCCTGGGGGGGATGATGATGATGATGATGATGTGCCTGGTGATTGTGGATTGATTGGTGGTGCTGCTGGTGGTGGCCAAGACAGAAACCCTGCTAGAGAGGCCAAAAGACAGAGGGATTACCTGAAGGACTACTTCAATAATGAGGGAGCGGTGGCCTGGCAAGATGGCAGAATATAGGTCCTGTTGCAGTAAACAGTCCTTTTCAGGACTAACTATAACAGTCCTTTTCAGGACTACCAAATATTCCCAAAACAATTAATCAGCTATGTGGACAAACAGACAAACCCCATGCCAAACATAACTTGTTGAGACGGACAAACAGACAAACCCCATGCCAAACATAACTTCTTGAGACGGACAAACAGACAAACCCCATGCCAAGCATAACTTGTTGAGACGGACAAACAGACAAACCCCATGCCAAACATAACTTGTTGAGACGGACAAACAGACAAACCCCATGCCAAGCATAACTTCTTGAGACGGACAAACAGACAAACACAACTTACTCACCCAACAAACAGACAAACCCACTCTTAAACAAAAGCCAAACACAAAGTCACACATAATATCCTAAATTGAATTATTATTTTATATATTTTCAAATCCACATCCTAATTTAAACATTTTTCTTTTTTCATGGCTGGGAAACTTATTTGTAGCAGAAATTTTTTTATGGAAATATTAAATTTTAAATATTCATTTCTAATCACAAAAATTTGGAAAATATAACCATGGAACTAGTTTTGCTTTCAATAATGGGGGATTGTGTTTGCTAAATACTTTGTCAGTTCGTTGGCATGGGTTCTATTTACTTTTGGGTTTGTGTGTTTGTTGGTTACTGGGGTTGGGTTTTTTGGGGTAGTTGGGTATTAGGTTTGGTACTGGGTTTGTTATTTGGGGGTTATGTTTGGTATTGGGTTTGTCTGTTTGTGGGTTGGTAAGTATGTAATTATGCCTTTTAACTCTAGGGAAGGTGTAAGTGTTGGACTTTTCAATTACAGATTTTAAACTATCCCATGGATTTTAATCTAAAAATGGGCTGAGTAATGGCCATATTGGGAGTTATTTTTAATTTTTTTTTTATGTGGCCTTTTTTGTTATGTGTAGTACCATGGGTTATTTGTTTCATGTTTGGGGTGGTGTAAGTGTTGGACTTTAATTTTTTTTTTCTTGTGATAAGTATTTGTACTGAACTTTTTTGTTTTGGGAGGGGAATTGGAAGAACACGTAGCTGAATAATTGTTTTTGGATGATTTGGTGGCCCTGAAAAGGGCCTGGCAGGTCAAAGACCCGCCCTGACTGGATGGCTACTGAGGAGGCTGCTGCTGCTGTTGAGGCAGTGCTGAAGTGGTGATAGTAAAGAGCTGCTGCTGCGGTTGTTGCTGCTGCTGCTGCTGCTGAGGCTGCTTGACGATCTGTGTTGATGTCAGATCTGGTAGCTGGCTTAAGATTCCACTCAGATTGTGTCTGCTCCCTTCGTCCTGTACAGTTAGGACAGATGTCGGGTTGCTGAAGCCAATGGGGCTTGGTGTATAGTACACAAAACTGCTGCTAGCTGCTGCTTGAGTGGAACTTGACGCCTGTGGAGTGGTTGTTGGCAGTAGGCCGACCCTCTGGGACTCCGTGGTAACAGTGGCTGATCTTCTGGGCAATGGCTGACGTCTGCGGTTACTCTTAATATTTTCGATATCTCTGAATATCTTGCCCTTTAATTCTTCAAATTCTTCTTGAGTCATCTTTTCGGCCTCTGATGCCACGTAGTCAAAGAAAGGCTGCCTGTCTGACTTCTGATGCATAAAACCTGAGATAAGTGTCCTCATCTGCTCAAAGTGTTCGAGAATCTTGGAGTCTGTAGTTGAAACGGGTGTTGATGTAATGATGGACTGACTCCTCTCCCTCAGGACACTTGACTCGAGGTGTTCTGTGTCAGTAGTTGACCCACGTGATTCGTCCTGCTTGCTGGTATTTGGACTGGCCTCAAAACCTGAACTTCTATTGGCCCCCTTTCTTCTGATGTGGGTTTTAAGAAAACCCATCTGTTGGTAGACCCAGGACTGTCTCTTGGTCATCTCCCTCGGGGCTTGGCCAGATTGGAGCTTAGACAGCTTTCCATAACGGGTTCGCTGGGACTCAAACCACCTTCTCACATCAAAGGGCTGGAGCTTAAGTTCTGCAGATATTTCTGCCCAGAGAGCCTCTCTTCTGTTCCTGTCGTGGAAACGTGAATGTTCCTTGTCATACAGTTCAGGGTGCAGCTTGACGAATTCTACAATGGAAACTTCATCACTGTCTGTAAAAGTGGCACACACCCTGGCTCTCTTGGCTGAAGAATGGCACTCCGGATCTTCCTCACACCTCTCTTCTTCTTCTGCCACAGCTTCCCCAATAGCTGGATCTTCCTGAATCTCCTCCTCCTCTCTCCTCTCACTTCCTTCTTCTGTAAAAACTTCACTCCTCTCCTCTACTTGACTTTCCTTCTCCCTCTCATCCATCTTTTTCCTTCCTCTCTTCCCTCCTTTCTCTTTTCTCATGATCCAGTCGACAAAATAATAAAAAAATAGTAAAATGTGTCTCCTAACTGTGAAATTTGCCTTAAGCTCAAGTATATAAAATGTAAAATAAAAATTGAAAACCCCTACAAATCAGTGACACACGTCTCTCAGTAGCCAAACAGTCAGTAACAATGACAAAGTGTGCGCGGTCGCTTATATAGTCCCAGACCTGCTCATTGCCTCGTTTTAATTTCAAACGCGCGGAAAACAGTCGGTTCTTAATCGGTTGTTAGTCCCAGGCCGCCTGAGGCGTCCTCAGGCCGCCGCAGACTGAAAATGCGTGGTCCCAGGCGTCCTGGGGAGGCCGGTTTGGATCGGTTAGGGTCGGTTACCCTTAGTCGGTTCTTAGTCCCAGACCTTGATTTTTGGGTTGCAGGACACCGCAGACGGTCTGAGGCTTCCGGGGACTAATGCAACCGACTCACTTTCAGACGCATGAAATTCATACGCATCATATTTGAGTCTGGGATTAAGAACCGGCCTCCTGGGACTAAGCTACGGAGGTCTGGGACTAAGGGTCGCAGGACGCCTGGGACAACAACCGACTCTGTAAATTTGGGTCTGAGGAGGCCTGAGGACGCCTGGGACTGGACATTTTGTTGACGGCGGGAAATAGGAATCGGTTGTAGTCGTGTGAAATATCAAACATGTTTGATTTTTCACACGGCCCCAACCGACCACAACCGACCCTTACAGAAGGTCTGGGACTAAGCAAATATTTCAAACCGACCCCCAAAAACCCTTAATCGGGAGCCTTAGTCGTGTGGTGGAACACCCACATAATTAAGATTATTCACCATAAAACGACACACACACATCAGCATGTAACTGCTCTCTTTATCTGAAATAGCATGGCCAAAATTTGAACTCTGAGGTCAGGCGTCAGTAGACCAAAGAATGATTTTCCTAAATTTTAATATAATAGAAGTCGTCAAAGCACAAGTATACATATAATTTACAATTTACTCTATTTTGAAGTTTGTGTTACATGAATACTGGATAGCTGTATCACACAATTTTGCCTGTTGAAAATCAATGTTGCAAGCAGCCTCTATTCTTCAATGACTCTAGAGTAAGAAATCTAAAATTCGCCAGGAATCTAAAATTCGCCACCTCTAAAACCTTAGTTAATTTTATGAAGAAAATGATGTTTTTGTCTAAAAATTGGTATTTTTCAGTTCAAAAAGCCTTAATTTACTATACAGTCAACAAATCTCACCACAATTTATTTATTTTATTAGTATTTTCACATGTGGCGAATTTCAGATATGTGGCGAATTTTAGATTTCTTACTCTACACGATAATATTTTAGATACCACTGTGAAAGTGTCAGACCAACAATCAAAACCATAACCTAGGCCAGTGAGTCTGATGATGATGATGATGATGATGATGATGAAGGGCTAAATTATGGACAACATCCAAAGGGGTCATTTATTGAGGGATGAAATGCAAGGGTTTCCAAATGTAACTGAATGATATTTTTTCTGAGAGCAGTCTTTTGTATTTTTGTCATATAGCTGGAAAATACACACTGGTGTATCATGCAGTTTTGTATTTCTGTTGTTATTTTATTGAGTATTTGATAATTTTATACAGCAAGTTGATTAGATATCATGTGATAACTCTGTATTTTATTGGTGTATAAGTTTATTTTTTTACTTTGTTCTTTTGGCAAGAAGCTGTGAATATATTTGATGACTTTATGACATCAAAGTAAAAGAAACGCAAATATTTTACATGTAGACGTTTTTATAAGTGTAAGTATAGTTACTAGTTAGTTATAAACTGGCTGTTGATTTGGACTACAAAAGCTTACATTGATCTTTTGATTTGGGTTTACAATATGAATAAAACATGAATATTACATGGTAGCATACTGTATTTATCCCAGTTTGTGTAATTTTGTACTTGTTTATATTACATTTATTTCCAAGGTATTACCTGTGTTGTATCTTCTTTAAATATATGCAAACTATTGCTTTCTATGTTTAAATATAGAGAAATAGCTATGAATATCAATCAATAAGAGAGTACATGAAGTGCATTGGCTTACTACAGGTACTGTATATGTATTAAACAGAAATCACTGTCAAAGTTTGCTTTTTAAATTTACATGATAGGTCAAAGAGAATGTGAACAATCACACAAATTAATAGTAATGTTAAGCAAGTAAAAATGCACATTTTAAAAGAATATTTCTCACTTTTAATAGTTACATGTTTGGCCCAGTAAACATTTCAAATGTCTGTAAATAATTGAAATTAAAATTCTTGTAAAAATTAAAAAATGATGGATATGGAAACATGTATTTATAACATTTATTGAACGTTTAATGACAGATATTAGAAAAACATAACAAATGAATATTACAACGTCTCAGAAACATTACTTCAGCATTGGCTGCCAATATTAACCTTAATTGGTGTCAGATGTCAAAGTAAACCTGTTTTTAGGCTGCTCATCAAAAAACAATATGTCTAAAAATGTAAGAAAGTGGCTTAAAAATTCTGCGCCCATTCATCTCTCACTGATAGGCATTGCATGTGGGGTAATTTTTGACACAGTTCTCTAAAATCCCTAATTATTACTGAGTGCTATCTTTGTTTGCAAATGTTAAAAGTAAATCTTTAATAAGCATACTGAATGTATGTATACAAAAGCATGTGTGATAGAACTTTTCCAAAACATTTGATAGAAAACATTTGAAAAACATGTTATAATGATGGATATGAAAAGCCAGTTTTTATGGAATGTTGGTGAACCCTTTTCAGTTAAACTATTTACAAAACATTGTCAACAAATGATGTTTAAATATTTTACGTACGGTATTTATCACATATTTAATTATGAATGTTTGAAAAAATTTCCAGCTTATCCTTCAATTTTTAGCTATTTTACAAATGAAAGAAATTGTATAGAGAATGTGTATCAAATGTTTTGTAAACATTAGCATGTAAACTAAAACCTTAAAACAGTTTATTGACCTAAATTTTGGGTTTGAAAACGTTCTGTAAATGTTTCAAACTTTAAGAAAAATCTAATGCTTAGTCGGAACTGAAGCATCAAATAAACTTATCTATCAGTAAATGTGTATTACAACAAAATATTCCTTTCAATTTCTAATTTTGTTACAGTTTAGGCCTTTGTATGAGAATTATAAAATGAAAACAGAAAACAACTGAATTAAAATATGAATAGTTTTAAAGGTTAAGCAGGTGAAACTAGCTCTTGATGAGTATTTTGTTTGGGGTTTTGCAAAGTTATGGTAAAGAGCAGTAATGTTTGTTTGTATCTAGAAATACTTTTATCTACTTAGATTTATAGGGCTCTTCCACTGTCGTGATCAACCTCTCCGATTGGATTATGATCCTGGAAATTTGTCATTCAAGGAGGAAAGTAGAATATTTTGGACCTTATTGGAATATTCGTAGGTCATATGGTATCATCTCCTGGCCAAGACTTTGAATCAGGAAACAATCTGAATGTTTGGGAATTGTTCTCCATCATATTAAATGATTTAATATTCTTGCTTGTAAATAATATTGTTATATTATTATTATAAATACTATCGCAAACTTTGCAGGACAGTATCAGAAGAACTAATGATGCAATTGCAATTGCAAATAAGAAAGCTATTGGTAAAATGTCAAAAAGCCATCCTAAATACATATCTATTTGTTCGGTATTATATTTGCCAATCCAGAGGCAGTTTCACAATAAGCTGGCCATAATGTAATGGCCCTATTACAGTAGTGAGCCAGTAAAAGCTAAACACATAGGTATTTCAGACATTACTTCTTTCATCCAAAACAGATGATATCAAGGGACAATAAATCACACAGAAGTATGCGATATTTAAATACTTCTTCACTTTATATAAACATTTGGCCCAAACGATGAAATTCACGAAGTGTTTAGCCGAATCTTAGGCTAAAGGGGGCTATATTTGAATACAAAAGTCAAGTGAAAGACCTTTTTTGGATACACTGACAGATCCATTTTTTATGAGACCATGGCTCCACAAACACAGGTCTGCACAATCTGTTATTTCTCCTTTTTGTATAAAATGTTTCTGGTATATTTTTAACACATAAACAGATTTCATGTAAATGTAAAATGAGGTATATATAAATAGTATCAGTATCTTAATTGTATTAAAACTGGTGGTTTAAGGGTGATTTTTTTATAATTAAGTTTTTTATTGGTTTGGCTCTTATACATTTTATATAAAAAAATTGTTTAATTGGCATTTGTTGATTTTTTGTCAAAGTTATTCAAATGTTGCTACATTTAGTACTTTAACAATTTACTAGTGTAATCCAAAAAGAGGTGAATTTGTTTTATGATCATAATGAAATCAATATAAAGTAATACAATCTATTACAGTGTTTTTTTTGTGATCAATCATTATTTATGCCGTGGTACTGAAGCATACTTAGCCATTAGGTTTGAATAATTTCACAGCTCAAATGATATTCATGCTACCCACATCGATTATTATATATACAACTGAGAAGAAAGAAGACTGCAATGAAAGAAGAAATTCATACTCCAGGTTATCAGATAAAATAAACACGCTTTACTATGAAGTGTGGTTACTGAACGTATTCTCCAAAAACGAAAGGATGGTTGACAAAACAGGTTATAAAGAAAGTCAGGAAAACTTAGGCTCATTCACGGTGACAAACAACGGTCAGAGTATACCAGAAATGGAAGACATGGGGATAGTTCAGACTGCCATTATCCCAATTATACATCTGGACGATTTCATGAAAGGGCTTAAGCCTGGTTTAGAGTCAATTTTGAGACTTTGGGGTTAAACATTTGTTATGTCCCATTCATCTTAACATTAGATGCCAAATTTTCTAACCCATAGATCAGGGAGGACCTCTATATTTCCAGGCACAGACTGAACCTCAAGTGATTTCACAAAGAAACTGAACTTGTGATTTGGCTGATTGGTGGGTTCAGCTTTGAAACTAACAAGAAGATGGCTCAATGTTTCTGCTAAGATTCTGAAATATTTTCCGTCAATCATCTGTGACTATATAAACCTTAGTCTAAACTATATGTGATGAAAAGAAACTGAATAATCAGAATCAATTCAATTTTATAACTGAGACTTTTGGGTAAGACCAGTATCAGCTTGGTCAGCTTAAATGAAATGGATTTGAGCCCAAAACTCATCCGAGTGGCTGAGCATTAAACATTGCTAATTCTAAGTGCTTGCTTGAAATCAGGTATTGGAAATCATGAATTAAATGGCTTGTAAGTGATGTATAGTGTTGGCTATTATTTCACGAATGTGATAACAAATCCTGATAGAAAGACTGTTACAAATTTAAATTTTAAACGCTTTGGGGCCATATTCACGAAAGGTCTTAAACTTAGTCTTATCTTAGGCTAAGCCCAATCATAAATCTAAGATTTTTGTCCCAGCTTAGATTTGTCATACATAGGCATTCACAAAGCAAGTCTTAGCCAAGACAAATGCCTTAAACTTAAGACCAACTTAAGACTGATATATCATATGACCACAGTGGTTTTCTGTGTCATATGACTTCATTTAGTACACTTTATGTAGTTACATGGTAAATACAATTCTGCTGGCATGTCAGACAGCAAATTTGGGGATACCAAAAATAACAATATAATTGAGCATGAATTTTGACACAGCTGTGTACATAATAACAAGGTAAATTCAAATCAGTTACTCACAAATTATCTTGCATCCTGACAGGTACAAAATATATATGGGAAGCACTACAGGCATCACGAGTGCAATAAGAGAGCATTATCTAACACATCTTTTTATTAACTGTCAAGCAGTTGTGTTGGGAAGTCTAGAATATATATAGTTAATTAATACATTAATTATATATAACATGCCGTGATATCACAACATATGTCAGACTGAAAACATATAAATTCAAATAAACAATGTATGCATATTAATATTCACAGATAAGGATATCGAAATTATTCAAATTGTAGTAACCGTAATTGTTTTGTTTTTTTTCGTGTTTTATTATGAAACTGTAGAAAATTACTAAATTGTTTTTATTGACACATTATGATTACAAACTTCTCCATTTTATAATTACAGTAGATGACTGAGAGCACCTTAATGTAATCAGTCATGCATTAAATCAATTACAACAAGAAATGGATATGTGTTAAATATTTGTTACATACAGCAATCTTGTTTTATGTATTTAACTGAATATGTGTTGATGTACACTGTTAAACTTTTCCACTTACTGTTAATACATAAATCAGAAAGGGATCAGTTTTTGGAATTGGAAACCTTCTAACCACTTTAAAATATGAAATAAAATACTTTGCAAAGATATGTTAAGTATTTTAAACTTAATTTTAGCCATATAAAGTTTTTAGGACTGGTCTTAAATATTTAAGACCACCCCCACTCAGTCTTAGAGTTATGGCCAGAGATAAGACTAAGAGAAGGCTAAAACCTTTTGTGAATTGTTTTAAGACTGAGACAAATGTCGTAACAAGTTTTTGTCCAAAGGTATGACAAAAGTCTTAGATTTAAGACAAAGTTTAAGATAAGACATTTCGTGAATACAGACCCAGGTTTTTAAACGACCATAAGTAAGGCATCCTCTCTATCTGTATAATGAAGTCAAATGTCTTTCACAAAAGTCACAACTGGAGGATCTTAGGTGACTCAGACAGCATCTTCAACAGACAGCAGTCGGCTAGATTATTGTAATACCTTGTTCAAGAGTCTTTCAGGATTTAATGTTAGGAAGCTCCAAAGTGTGCAGAACAGATCAGCTAGGATTGTCACCAACACAACCAGATATTCACATATAACTCGAGTACTTAAGAGTTTGTGTATTTGTGCCTGTTTAACAATGGTCAGTACTCAAAACAGCTACAATAGTCCATAAGTTCCTTCAGAGTGGTTAACTACTTCAGAGCATTTTTGAATCCCAGGAAAAGCTTTACAATACAAGGAGTAGCCGTATGGAGGGTGAAACTTTTGGTGTGGCACAGTTTATTCTATATGTTTATAAGTCATCTAAGTAATTTGGTTTAAGCTAATCAGCTCTGTGGTGCTGATCCCTTCTGTGTCTCTGGACTATGAATTCTTTGCTCATGTTTTTTTTTGTTGTTTCTCCTAAGAGTCTGTCTTTTGCTATAAAAGTACTATTAGAGTTATAAAAGTTTCATAAGTAAAACCTCTCGTTTGTGTTCAAGCAGTGTACATGGTGATGTGTTGATGCACACAATATAGGTCTAAAAGATATAGTACAAAATAGATCAAACCTTGTCTGGTGAATGAAAGATAAGTAGGACCAAAATTATTTTTTCAAAATATTTTTTTCTCTAATTGTCCACCTAGTATCTCCATAAAGTAAGATAATTGCCTTGATTTAACAACTTTGGGACGTGATAATTATCTCCAATTATTGAGATATTAATTTGAAAATTGGGAAAAAACTCTATAACTTGGCCCTATTACTCTTCCGTACTTATGACATTGTGAATTTATGTTACAGAAACTCAAAAAAATTTTCTGCAGTCATTGGCAAAGTGATCAATACATTTTGAGTTTCATATAGAGTGTTATGCTTCATAAACGCTTCAGATACGTGTGTCAGTCACTAGAGAATACTATTATGTTTGGATCTATTTAGTATTACTGTGAGTAACAAATCATTTCGTGCCTAAATAAGAGAGATTTGTAACCATTTATGGCCTGATCTGTTACAGCCTAGTAGTGAAACCTACAGAATGTAGTGTAAATTACAGTCTATGATAAATTACGTTTATTCTGCATTTTTAACTGTGACGTATCTACAAATTTGTAAGTGGTACATTTACTTGTACTAATCTAACCTAATGTGGACTTTTATAGCGCTTAATCTCCATCACTGATGGACTCTAAGGCGCAACTGAACACAAAGCAAGGTGGTTAACATTAATCCGAGGATATAGCCAGGTCATGTCAAGAAGACACAGGGTGACAGGAGAGGCTGTGGGGGATATGCTTTTGCAAACAGGTAAGTTTTAAGTTTATTTCTGAAGGAGACAACTGATGCTGAACTGGGCATATCATGAGGGAGTTCATTCCAGATCTAGCTAACATATATGGATTAATCGATTAATACGTCATACATTAAATCATGCCAGATATGTTAACATAACCACAACGTAAGTATAGTCCACTGACATAATCCATTGAATCTGGATTCCACAAATTAATGGATTCACTTGTGATGTGACCAGAATCCTAATCCGGATTATGAATCTGTTGATCTACCTCTTGAGGTGGGGTGGATTCATGGATTTAGGTTTTAGACGATCCATTATGCTTTGCAAAATAATGGCTACAAATGGTAGCAGTAATTTTTTAAAAATTCAGTAATTTTTGTGATATTATTACGGCTATAAAATCTTTAATTTGTTAAGATAACCTTTCAGGGCCCAAAAATGTAGTATTTTACTGATTGTGGTTAACTGGTGCTAACATATATAGCTGTCCCATATTTAGTACAGTTGTATCCTTGAGAAGTTGTGCAATAACTGCATCCTTGATTAAGGTCAATGTTGTGGCCTTCCCATCTGAATGCAAAACAAGGTTAACACAAACTGTCATGGATTGATCCTTGGACCTGTCAAATGTTTTAACCTCCATACAAGGACAGACAAGGCTGTATCCTTGAGTGCTGATCTTTATAATTTTTGTAACCTTCAGAATCGTTATAAAAGTCACTGGTGAAATATATTTTTCCTTGGTAAAAATAGTCTGTCATGATTGGATCAACACATATTGCTAAAATGTAAGGATTACTTGAAATACTTGTTAATATTTTGCCTTGTGGTTGGCTGAAATAAGTGAATACTTGTATTCAACATTGGATTATATTGCTGATGTGTGAATATAATGATAGAAAGTTATATGCCTCTTTTGACTGGAATACATCTGGTCCCTAACTATTGAGAATTCCGATCCTGGAGTAATTAGTCTTATTAGGGCTCACAAAGCAGAGGAAAAATATTTCCCTAATAATATTTATAGTGGTTTATATTATTTTTCCACTTTGGATTCTTGTTTAAGGAAATTGTATTTCACGAATGTAGCTAAACCAAAGAATACAAATCTAAATCTGGATTACATAGGTTATGCTTGTGAAATACGCCTAATAGCAAATAGGCTGTGCACTTTGTATTGTTGTCCTGTAACTTAAATATGCAGTTAATTTGGTTAACCTTTACATTACAGGAGATATTTAATGTTGTGCACTACAAGAGTAGCATAGAAGACTTCGTAAAGATTTAGGCCGAAGGTAATTAAATATATCCTTCATACATATTAAAATCCTGATAAGCCTGTCAAAATAAAACATACATTTGTCCTAAAATGACATGAATACATTCTTTCAATTTATAAAATTCAAGCTAACATAAAAATTGTTTTCGAAAAAAAAACTTATGTTCTTATATAACAGTGATTTACATATGCTGGGCATTTTATATTGGATGGATAGATGGTTGTTATAAATGATTAGGTTTAAAATATTAGGTTTCCATGCTAAAGTGTAAAATTGTGCAAGATTTTCCCTATTTTCCCAAACCAGGAAGTGTTTCTAAATAAAGAAAATGCCCAAGAAAATATTTGTCACAACAATACACTTATGTTTCTATCGTAACATTTAATTTTCGCAACATATCCCACCATTTACAGCTATAATTAAGTCTATGTAATGTTTTTTTTCGATTTTAACATATCATTTCCCGCCATTTTTGCCATTTGTTTGTCAGGCAGTGTCAACTAAAGTACTGAAATATTGCAAGTGGGCAGAGCCTATGGAACGGTCTATTCTGACTGACTAGTCGAAGAACAATCCCCACTCCCCAAGACAGTAAGACACTCAGTTGCGGGTACTAGGTACTTTATTCATAATATATACATAACTATACTAAGAATTATTTACAAGTCGATAAAAAGTACACATAAGATCCTTTAAAGTAAATACAACTTAAGTTTCTAGTCAGTAAATTACAGTTCTGTAAAGTTCATAAGCAATGACTAGAATGCAAGAAGTAAATCTATATATACTACAACTCCAGTCTCAAATTAGAGTCTATTACAGTTCAAAAACATGCAAATACTGGAGTTTAAGAATTACTGTAAGACATAAAAACAATAAAATATAATGTAAAATAAGCCCCTGGAGGAAAGCTAAGGTGAGGCAGTGTAAACCAAAGACCCCCCCGAAATTTTGAATAGTAGCCCCCAAGGGGTTTGAACCCCAGGCCTGTCAGGCTTAAGTTGATGAAAACAACAGGTGGGGGAGGGGACTGCCACACAAGAGGAAACCCCCAGGTTTACAATAGAGGAAATAGTGGTGTAGAATTTAGTGTTCTAAAGCATATGAAAGCCAAGGTGTAAAGAGATCCATGTGAATACACAGGGAGGGAGGGAGGGAGGGAGCGAAAGTAAATTTTTTTCCCATGTCTCTCGCTCAAAGTCAAATTTGAAACTGAGGAACAAAGCCAAGGACCCCAACAACTGAGAGGTGGGAAACCAATTACATTATTTGTTTACAGATTGCCCAGTAACCAGGCCTAAATACACAGGTAACCATGTAAAGTACACAGGAATTCCTTGTGATGTCATATACTGACCATTAGACTGGTCACCAGATGACCTCTCAAGGTATATCAAACATAATTGACTGCCTTGGGGCAGGACTGACACCTGAGGCGCCTGAACGCCCCAGAAGACAGTCCCCACTCCCCAAGACAGTAAGACACTCAGTTGCGGGTACTAGGTACTTTATTCATAATATATACATAACTATACTAAGAATTATTTACAAGTCGATAAAAAGTACACATAAGATCCTTTAAAGTAAATACAAATTAAGTTTCTAGTCAGTAAATTACAGTTCTGTAAAGTTCATAAGCAATGACTAGAATGCAAGAAGTAAATCTATATATACTACAACTCCAATCTCAAATTAGAGTCTATTACAGTTCAAAAACATGCAAATACTGGAGTTTAAGAATTACTGTAAGACATAAAAACAATAAAATATAATGTAAAATAAGCCCCTGGAGGAAAGCTAAGGTGAGGCAGTGTAAACCAAAGACCCCCCTGAAATTTTGAACAGTAGCCCCCAAGGGGTTTGAACCCCAGGCCTGTCAGGCTTAAGTTGATGAAAACAACAGGTGGAGGAGGGGACTGCCACACAAGAGGAAACCCCCAGGTTTACAATAGAGAAAATAGTGGTGTAGAATTTAGTGTTCTAAAGCATATGAAAGCCACCAAGCCCAACCCTAGGGAAGGTAGCAACATTATGGGCATTTATTATCAATATTACAAGCTAGGGACTTAGCCAGCTTCTCCCCAGAAGCATGGTCACTTTGGATATAGGTCCAGACACATTCAGAGCTCCAGGTCCCGTGTCTCTTGATATCCTGAATGGGGACATGGGCTTTAAAGGCAAAGGTCGCACCTGAGCGACGTAAACTGTGAAAAGTGAAATGGTGTGGGTTCAAACCCAGAGCCACATTCAAGGCAGTTAGTGATTTCCTTACTATGGAGTCAACTAAGGGGACCCACCCTGAAGAAGTGTGAATTTGGAATAAGGAAGTAGCAGATGACATGTGATAACATCTAAATAAGGATTTCAATGCAGTTCTAGGACAAATAAGTTTGTCTTTCAATCTAGGAAGGGTTATGACATGGGCCTTGTCCCTGGTTTGCAATGTTTTCGACCACTTTAGCAGTATTTTGACATAATCCTGAGTAAAAAATACGTCTGAACCAGTTAAATGATGGGAAGGGTCAAATGAACTTCTAGAATGAGGGGCCAGGTTGGAAAGTCGGAGGAAGCCAAAGAAGCCTGTCAATACTATGGCTTTCATGACCCTACAATGCTTGAGATTCGCTGTTTTGATAATCAATGCTCGCAACATAGCAAGATCCATGACATTATGTGGTTTCAGACACAGAGGTCTGGATATCTTGGCAGATTTTATGAAATATTTTATTTTTACACTATCACATACATTATATTTCAAATCATACATGATACATTGAGCTTTTATTGCTGACAAATAATTACATAATACTACAACTGACACATCATTAGCTAGCAGACACTCCAGGAAGGCCAGCAGAATCTCCACAGACAGATGACGCAGGGAGACTCCCATGAGGACACAGAAGGCCACAAACACTTTGAACATTGCACAGTAGGCTCTGCTTGTCTTGGGCCTGAAGGCTTGATGTAGCCTTGAGGAAGCCTTCCCAGCCAATGAACTATATCTCTGTGTGCCTACAACAAAGTATAGTATCTTTTAAGCTTTTAACCATAACCATGACAGCCCCTGCACTGGGAATATGAACAATTACAAAAACCTGACAAAAATAAATTTTTATTGCAACTGGCCCTGTAGGGGCACCATACTACTACACAAGTTAATTGATGACAAATACACTTTGAATACAAAATGACACGCAAATTCATGAATGAACAATAGGTGGACAGGGGGAGGGAGAGTCAACACCTATAAATCAGGATGGAAGGACAACATGTCCTCGTTCACACTTACCCACCAAGGGTGGGGGACCCACTGTAACAAAGTACCCCAATCCTGAGTGTTTCCTTTCCATCTTGAAAGCAAATCTGCTATCTTATTATCTGAGCCTCTGATATGGGTAAAACTGACATCTATGTCATGGGTGGCAGCACAATACCAGATGTTCCTAGCACAGGCAGCCAGGAAAGGGTCTCTGGTTTTCCCAGATCTGGGTACAGTAACCACAGCATAGTTATCACACCTAACCAAAATCTTTTTGGTATACCAAAGGCGCCAAAAAAGCCTCATGGCCAAGAGAATGTTAACCATTTCCAATTGGACAATACCACAGTTCTTGTAGCCTTTTTCCAAGGGGAGATGATACACAAATCTCACCACACAACCACCTAGGCCAGTGAGACATGCATCCAGCTCAATGACGTGGTCAACACTTCTATGGTCATAATAGTTGACGCCATTGTAAGATGGCAAGAATTTTGCAAACCATTGAAGGTCGCGTCGAAAATCTGACGTGAGGGTAATAAAACTACTACCATGGGCACTTCCGAGAAGTTCAAGCATGCGATTCAGAAAAACTCGAGCGGGCTTGATGCATTTGTGGATGTACAACAGCAGTCCAAGCAGGGATTAAAGTTGATGCCTAGTACAAGAACGCTTAGTAAGCCATTGCTGAACTGTTTCATTTATTTGAGCTAGCTTTTCAGAAGGTATAGAAATAGTACCTGCGTCAGTGTCAATAAGTACTCCCAGACAAGTAGCACGAGTACTTGGAGGAACCAGTTTCTTCTGGCTGACAGATAGACCTAGGCGTTCCATTAAATTCAAGAGGAAGTGATATGATGCATGCGCGACGCTCGGGACGCCCACGCCAACGTAGTCATCAATGTAATCAATGATGCAAAAGCCTTTCTGACGCATCATGTAACGCACTGCGTTGCTTATACGTTGAAAAATCTGGCTTCCGTGACATGTCTCGAACGGAAGACACGTATCCATGTACGTTCCGTTCCATTGCAGGCCCAGAAGGTCATAATCAGCGGGATCCACCTTGACGTGATGGAACGCACGGCTGACGTCCACTTTATAAAGCAAAGCACCCCTGCCAATACGTTTGGCTTCCTCAGTGATATGATCAACTGAAGGGAAGTTCAAGTCAAATTGGCTTCCCAAATACATTCCCAGCTCAAGTCGACGATAACTCGACGCCTGTCAGAATTTGGCTTACTTCTGGTCATAAAAGGTGAGCAGTGGCCCCCAGGTATAGGATTTTTGGGAAAAGGGCCTAGTATTGCTTGATAATCAGATTCTTCTTTGATGTAGGCTTCCACATCATTTGGATACTCAGTAGCTGAACTATGATTTTTGTTGTCACACCTTAGAGGACAATTTCTGTTGAAATCCAGGGGGAAGCCAAATTCCAAAAGCTGGAGTAACTGCTGATCCCAATATTCAGTTAATAATGACTTCCAAGTCTCCACATTTAGCTGAGAAGGGACAGGGAGCCTAGCCTCCATGTAATTAGGTTTTCCAGTGGCTTTTACGAGAGCATGGGCACTAAAAGGAGAGAAGCCACTTGAGCGGTTAACTACATTGGTAGTGGGCATGACCTGTTCATCAATGGGAATGTAGCCAAATGGGAAGTCAGACTGGGCTTGCCACTTTCTGAAAAGGGCTGAATTATGTTCCATGGGGGTATTGGCTTTCTTTGTACTTTCATTCAGTATTGAACTAATGAACTTGTCTTCAATGCCAACGTGATTTGAATCATAATCAATTTTTTGTGTGATTTTTGGTAGTACTGGGGGTTGTGTGAAAGCAACATTCTCAGTAACACAAAACGACACCATTTCTGACTGACTCTCGCCCCCCCCCCCCCCCCCCCCCCCCCCCCCCCCCGACCAAGCATGGGGTGATGTTCAGGGTTGTTGCCCCAATTGTCACAAACAGACCCACCATTTGACTTGGTAGGGTTACTATCCGTAGTGTGGGTATTTTTAACATCATTACTTTGACTTTCTTTACATTGTTGTTGCAAGACCGTGTCTGACCCAGCAGAGTTGCCACCTCTAAAAAATCATTGATTTCACCACCCTTTTGTCCACCAATTTTTTATTCTTTCTACCTCTGTTAGCCAAAATGGCTTCAATATCTCCTGGTTTAACATTTGCGTTGTAAAACAACCTTGTTTTGTAGGCAGAAGCATTATGGGCTACTCTGCCAGGCCCTTCACATGAAACAACAGAATTGCTATTGTTACAATATCTTTCACTACCATGTCCGGCAACATTTTTAAACTCAATATTTTCAACTTGAGGAACATTTGTACTTGATTCTCTGACAATCTGATCAGACAATTTTTTGTGGCTGACCAGCCCTAGTGACTGGCAGCCCCCCCCCCCCCCCCCCCCCCCCCCCGTCGTTTTTTGACGCATTTTTCTTGTGGGCACAATCCTTCTCAGCATGACCTAGCTGTTTGCCTGTTGACAGACAATATGCACAGATATGCCTGTGGAGTTTACCATTCAATTCGTGATCTTTTTGAAAACCACAAATGCCAGATTGAAAATTTTTACAAAACCAGGGTTTTCTACCGGTTTCATTCGATTTAACCCAATTTTGCTTGCCAGGTACCACATGTTTTTGTGCATACGCTCTGCGGATATGGTCGATACGGTCCTGATCACCCCAATCTACCTTCCCTCTCTCCATCTCGCAAAGTAAGACGGCATGAGCTGCCTTAGCCCCTTGACAGCTAAAATCTGAGGCATCCTCCATGAGATCCCCCATGTAGGACACCATAGCATCTCTGCGACTAACAGAAGGTTCATCTAGAATGTTTTTGCAAAAACCATGGACCCATTGGGTCAGGGATAATTGGTCATAGTTAATGCGCTGTCTACTCGCCCCCTCCCCCCCCCCCCCCCCAGAATGGTCTCATGTGGCCAGGCTACCTTGGTTTTTACCGCAACATCTACATTTCCCCCCCTTTTTGACTTTAACTTTCCACATGCATCCATACCTGAGCAGTGTGAACTATGTGTTAACTCCCTAATTCGTCTATCAACACGCTTTTGAAGTTGGGGAGACCTCAATACATCAAGACTAGGTGTGTCACTATCAGAGGACGAATCAGTATATACACATGACTTTCTTTTACTTTTTACTTTTTTGACAGAAGAAGTAACACTGGAGGTACTTAACTTAGATGTACTCAGCTTCTGAGGCGACTCTGGCGATGTTGTGGTCATCCTGCCTTCTACCTTGTCCAACCTTTTGGTTACTCTCTCCAGTAGCTGCAGAATCTGTAGCTGGACCTGCTGTCCGTTGTAGGCCACTCCATCAGCCTCATTGGATACGGCAGCATCTCTATACAGTTCATTCACAGTCACATTGTCCTCTTCTGATTCCTCCACTGCAATTTTACAGTTCCTCCCAACAGGTGGTACGTGTTTTGTGTCACATTTTTTGCAATACTTTTTGTTAGGCATTTTCTAGCCCGAATTTTAAGTCAAAGTTCACTGAAAATATACAAGGAACTCAGAATTTTTAGTGGTCTGCAAGTCAGGAAATAGGCTTCAATTTCAGCTAAATGGCTACTAGCATGCGCAAAATAATATGCAGAATATAGGTTAGACCATCCCTGTTAGTCTGAAACACAAAGCCTGTTTGAAGACTTGATGACCACAAAATTCTGACAGTTTAAGTTCAGCCTCAAACACAGTCCCGTGCAACTAACAGTTTGTAACGCCATACAGTCACTTTCCTCCAATTATATAAAACTTGTTGCACACTAAAGGACCGTCCATGTATTTACATATTTACAGATTAAAAGCCTAAGATATCATAAAAACACTAAAAGAAAAAATTGTAAAAGTAAAATTTTTTCCCATGTCTCTCGCTCAAAGTCAAATTTGAAACTGAGGAACAAAGCCAAGGACTCCAACAACTGAGAGGTGGGAAACCAATTACATAATTTGTTTACTGTAACCAGGCCTAAATACACAGGTAACCATGTAAAGTACACAGGAATTCCTTGTGATGTCATATACTGACCATTAGACTGGTCACCAGATGACCTCTCAAGGTAGATCAAACATAATTGACTGCCTTGGGGCAGGACTGACACCTGAGGCGCCTGAACGCCCCAGAAGAAAATTTCACCATTAGATCAGCTCTCTGGTACCTGTAAAACACATTTAATTTCATGCTGGATATTAACCTTGTCTTTTTTGTGCATGTTTTGATATTATCATATTCTTTATTGTTTCCAGTTATTCTTTATGTTACTTTTATTTTGAAATCAGGGGGACTGATTATTAACACCTAAATGAGACTTCCCGTGGTCCCTCAGTCCCGCAGTCCGTTTCTTTTTAATTTAGGCCCACTAGAGTATTTTTATTTATTCCATGCTCAGAAATATAAGCTTTATGCTGTCTGATCTGTCCATGACAAATACATTGTCTGATGCAACATGGACAATGCCAACTACTACAGCAATCTTGTTGATGAAAATGGCCATGACTCAAAGAAACTCTGGCAGGTCTTACATTCCTGAAACAGTATTTGTTTCCCATGACTAATAGAAAATGTCCTGCTAATCACTTTGTGTAATTTTTTTCCGACCAAATATCAAATACAAGAGATTATGTCTCAGGTACTGACTCTCTTAAGATTCCTGTTCCTACAAACCCACCTAAATTAGACTTTTTAAAGACTGTATCTAAAGACGAAATCATCAAAAAGCCAATCACCAAATCTACCACAAAATTTGGAGCCTTGTTTTATTTGAAACCTTGACCCACTTTTTTGGTTAAAGAGTGCTTGGACATTCTTCTGCCCTCATTAATTAGGCTTTTTAACCGTTCCCTGTTGAACATATTGTTCCAGAAAACAGCTATCGTTACTTCATTGATAAAAAAGCCCCTACTACCGCATGATGAACTCAAAAACTATTACAATTTGTCTGGGTTGTGTTCACCTTAAAACCTGTTGAGTATGTGGATACATCATTTCTAATGATCTTGAGAATACCAACCAGCTTACAAACTTGGCAATTCGAAGTAAGCTGCATTATTGTTGATTTAATGTTGTTGTGCTTCAACACAATTGCCCATCATACGCTCCTAGATGGTCTGAGTTCTAGGTTCGGAGTAGGTGACTGGTTCTAACCTTATTTATTGCTCTCGGTGCATCAGAGTTGTGTCTATTCTGTCTGAGGCCTAGACGATCATGAATGATATTCCCCAAGCTTCTGTCCTTGACCTAACATTATTCCCATAATATATTATCCCCTTCAGCAAAGTTATTCAAAAGCATCCTGGCATACAATTTCACTTCTATTCAGGTGACACACAGCTATATGTTCATCTTCAACACAAAAATGTGGCCCAAGTCTTTAACAGGTCGCAAAAACTGCCTAAATGATGTCAAAAAGTGGTTTTCTGCAAATAAGTTGATGAACAATAACGATAAGACTGAGTTTTGTTTTAATTTGGATCAAAGATTCAATGTGAAAACTTACTTGGCAATTGCCTCTCTCTTTCTGATGTTGTCAGGGACCTTGGTGTATGCTTTGATTGTGATTTTCAAAGCATATTCAGAGCAACTTTAAGGTTTGCTTTGTTCAAATTAGGGATCTCAAGTGACTCAGATGGTATCTTAAGCGAGATACTGCTCTTATGGCTGCTACTGCTTTGGTTGGCAACTCACTCAGCTACTGCAATTCAATGTTTAGGAGTCTCTCTGCCCTTGATCTTTGCCGCAAGAGTCAAGAACAGTCTTGCTAAATTTGTTTCCAATGCTCTCACATAGTTTCTGTTAGAAAGACTTTCCATTGGTTGCTTATTGAGCATCACTCTGTGTTTAAGACTGGTGTCACTGGTGTACCAGTTCTTAAATATTTTCAACCTTTTTTAAACCTGGACAGAATGCGTGCAATACTAATAAAAGAGAAGCATGGTCTCGTGCTTGAGGGGCCACACTTTGCCTTACCAGAAAAAAGTCTTCTAAGCATTTCGGTATCAGCTTTACATATGATGTGCCAATGAATTGGGGGGATCTGGTGGTGTATGTCAAGCCACTTCTTGTTCCTTGTTCAGAAAGACGTTGAAAACTCTGCAAAAGCTTACCCACTCTAGTTTTTGTTGTTGCCTGGTGTTTTCTCTGTGGTGCAGACCTCCCCATGTCTGGTTAAATGATTATTATAACTGTATGCTGCCCCTCTTACATTTTGCTCGATTGTATGTTGACGATACAAGGTACTGTGTCATATATATGATACAGTAAGTTTTATACATAATATATTACAACTTACATTCATAACTGCAACGTCGAAGGTTCTTCAAGGTGAAGTTGTAGATGGCTGTTGGTTTAGTAGGTTGCTACAAAGTCTGAGGGTGGCAAGATGTCATTGATATTGAAGTCATTCCTTGGAGATAAAAAGGACCTGGATATTGTCAGGTTGGGTCCCCACTGTAGGAAGTTTAGCTAGGGTCACAATTTGATCCATTACCCGGACTCTCTGCAAGATATAACTGGAGCAAAAACGTTTGTGGCAGCTTCTGCTGCTACAGCTTTTGCTGCCAGAGCATTGTTGTTGTTGCTGCTAGTCTTCTTGTCAACTGCAAGTCTTCTTGGTGTTATCTGTGTTCCGAATCCTTGTCCCCATTGTCCAGCCTGATTTTTCTCAGTGCAGCTTGCATTATCTTAGATGCCTGGAATAAAAAGTGCAGCAAGACATCCGGATGGATGTTGGAAATCTAACTCATTATCCAGTGGCCCAAGGCAATCTGGTTATATGTCTGACCCTTCATGTTCAAAAGGCTTCTGTGAAGTTACTGTAACATGCTGCTGGCTGCTTCCTTTCTCATACTCATCTTATTGATGCTAGAGAAGTCATAGTTAGGTTGCATTTGCACTACCTCTGGAGAAGGCTCTTGGTGGACGTCTCCAATGTTACAGTGCTGGGCCTGGATGTCCTACCCCCTGTGTATCATTCTTTCTGCTGTGCCTTGGCTCCAATTTCTTCAGCTTCTGGATCCGGAGCTGGATGGCATCAATCCAGATGGTCTATAGGCTGAAGCACATATGATAAGACATGACAACTACTTATTTTTGTTATAGGTTTGTCACATAATTTGTACATCATTTATACATGGAATTACAAACAAGTTGTTCATCAATCAAAATTCTTATGCTAAAACAGATTCCTAGCCCACATGCATCCACTTACTTTCAAAATTTATCATAAAGTTGTCCATCACTAATGCCCCATTTCACTACAGGCGGTGGTATTCTGTGGCAGAACTGCCACTAAGGATGCCTCATACTTACGAGATTTGGTGTATCATTCACACCTCAGGTGGTGTAATTTGCAGCTTTTGGCATTGGGTGAAACGCCCCTGTCCTTCACAACTTTCTGAGATTTGTGTGTAATCTTGTGACACAATGGCAAAACGTCCATGTACCTCCACTTATGTCACCATATTAAACAAAAGATGACCGAGTCAAAACCTTAAATACACTGTGGACCACACCTTCAGTTACCATAACAAGAAATTCATCTGTGCATGCTCACATTCATTTGCACATGCCCATATTACCAAATTCTGAGATTTTAGAATTTCCATAGGATGCACAAGGCAATGGATGCTTCTCCACTGACTTGCAAGTTTGCACACAGACATCAGGTGGTGATTCAAAGACAGGGAAATTTTACTGAATGCGGCCTACCTGCGGGGACACTACTTGTAGTGTGAATGAGGTATTACATGGAAATATTAAAATATACACCTAAAGTCTCACTGTTACTAAATAATCAGGTGTCATGTGTAACCAGTACTTTGAAATCGCTTTAATTTTATTCTACTGCATCAAGTTTGTAAAAGATCAGTATGAGTATTAATACTGGCATCCATGTCATTTTAGTTCTTGGCATCATGCCCTAACTCTATGAGCGTCATCTTGCAGCTTCGCATATTTCTAAACCACACCTTCTATTAAGGAGGTGGAATGTCTATCCCTTTTCCTTTGTTCTAAGAAGATGTGAGCCCATCATCACCACCCTGAGTAACACATCAAAGATCTTCAAAGGGATTGTCAATAATTACTATGGCTGATATAAAATCAAAGTACAGTTGGCGTTGTACATTACATTCAACAGCAAGGGTTGTATTGGGATAGGTCCACAACAATTGCCACTTGAGGGAGTCGAATCTACAGAGGTGACAGCCTATGATTAGATGCCAAACTTGCTAGCAATTAGGCCTTTGGGGATCTCAAACACCTGATACAAAGTCTAAATTTGACATCAATACGGTAAAACTACATGCTTAATGGGGTTACAATATAAAGAAAAACCATACAATGAATAATGTAGATAAAACAGTTGATGACTGATCACAAAATTTTCAAACAGTTCACCATGACCTATGCAAATGACGAGGATTTCAAAGTTTCCAACAGTTACACCTTCAATTTTTTTTTGCAGGTGCATTAAATGTAAAATGGAAGGAAGGGCAGTTGTAATTGCTGTCAGTATTGTAATAACAGAAACCGAATATGCTTTCTCATTGTTCAGTACGCCAAGAGATATCAAAATAAATAAAAGCTGGGTTTCACGTGTGGGGTGTCGAACATCTGTAGTACCAACTTCAGTTTTGATCAACCCACAGGAACAGTTTGAAGCCTTTAGGTATGATGCAGAAGAAAAGTATCATGTGTTTAAGGCGTCTGAAGAGGCAGCAAAGGAACCCTGGGATTTATATAAAAACATGAACATGCAACTGAAGAAGACTAAGGTAAAGGAGCATTAGTTCAACATGATAAATTACATTAAATACTACAGAAACTTATAATTAACCCCCAAAAAGGAGATTTGTGGAATGGGCGTTTGCTTGTCTGTTAGCATAATGGTACTTGGCACACTATGGACAGAATACCTTTATTTGTGGTTATTACCTGTTTATCGTGGATTTCTATCGATAAAAATATGTATTGACACTAGAGCAAACACATAGGTACTTTAACAAAAAATCTAAACAATGATTGTTTTCCAAAGCTTTTTATGGGGCGATGATATAATTTTTAGAAAATCTCAGTGCTCAAACTTGGCAAAATTTGCATACGGAAAGTACCGAAGGAATTTAATTTATTGATTGTCGTCATTACTATTTCCTTATTTGGTAAGCAAAAATGCACGAGTTTGACCGATGACAATCAATGTTAATAAGTATATCATCTTCTATTTTGTTCCATGTTAAGGTTTGTGCTATGATATGGCGCGAAGCAGTAATGATGTAGTTGTTGATCAACCTCTCTTGTGATTTGTTTACAGCATAACTCCATAACTACTGCAAGGATGGTAATGACATTTTATGAAGCACCAGAACTTATATCAGAAAGAACTTAATCAAATTTGGGCATGATCGGGTCAATATCCTTGATTCTGGAGTAATGCCCTGCTCCAATCATGAGCAAACATTTTGCAAATTCTGTAACCAGACTAAAAATGGAAAAGCAGAGACAAAGTTAGATTTTGTAATCTTTGAATGGGTTCACAGTTATCAAGAGTTGGATTCGAACACATAGCCACAAGAGGAGGAACAGAGTGGTCTTGAAATGACAAATGATAGACTAATCTAATATCACAACACGTCTAATGCCCACTCTCTTGTGGAGAATAGAACTTGCAGCATTGACATTGTAATCTAGACTTTCATCAAGTCCTTTTGTCTTTTGTGAAATATATGAGTACTGTTTGACTTTTGAAGAAACAGTTTTTTCAGAGACTATCCCCCTAACTCCAGAATGCTAGTGGTATAATGAACTCCTGTAAGTTTCCAATTTAAATTTAACTATTCAGGTTACTGATGGATACAAAGACTTGGAGCGAGTATAATTGTAATCATGTGTGTGTTTCAGATTTTAACAAAAAGTACTAGCATTAGTTCAACCAGGGGTCATATACGTCAATTGATTGACATCTACACTATATCTCTGGAATACATGAAGTCATATGCAATGAATCACATCAACAAACTAATGTCTGGGTAGGAAATTTATGTTATGTATTTGACCTTTGATTGGGTATCACTTTAGTTATACGCAACTCATTGCCTCAGTTATTTTTAAAACAGTTATTCTTGTTTCTGTGTAATTCAATTTCATTGGGTGACCTCTGACCTAGGGTCAGTTCTTTCCCGCTAAAAACCAGTTTGGCATCACTTTTGCAGTGGAAGTCAAACAAGGCAGTCGCCATTTTACTGAAGTTAAAAAAATATTTTTAAACCTGTATTTTAACTTTAGTAATTTTATCTGGTACTTTGCTGGTTACAGTCTGTGGTCGCTTTGCTGGTCTGTGTTGGTGCCTGGAATACGTTTGCTTGTATGCACGGGTAGGACCTGTAACTTAAGGTGAGTTGGCGGGTTACTTTTATTACTTGTAATAGTAATTTTTATCATTTTAACTAAACGTTTTAATCTGTCCCGCTAACTCCACCTTGATGTGTACATAAATAGTGTAAATAGTTTTCTTTTAAATCCTGTGCATGATATCAAGTCAATAACGTAGCAATGCCCAAGAACTTTCATTGTTCTGGCTGTGGTGGCCAACACAAAGGACCAGTAGGTGTGAAATGCCAGTTCAAAGATGATATAAATGTTGAAAGTAGTAGTTCGAATAGTATGAATTCGAACATTAATACTGATACAAACACCACTGACAGTGTAAATCATGATATTATATCTGCGTTAACCAGTGTCAGTTCCAGGTTGTCTGCAATCGAGCAGCGTATACAAAAAACAGAGGAACAACTGCAACAAGGGGCTGCATCACCGTTTGACGGTGTCAACTCTCCCACAAGTCTGAGTTCACACAGACCCTCACTGGTTGACAGTGATGTGGATGAGGAGGCAGTAACCCCTACCCCTGCTTTCCTCAAAAGTTCCAGAGGCATCCAAGATGCTGTGGACAGGCGACTTCAAGAACTCGCTTCTCTTAACGAAAGAGGTATGTTCAAATCCCAACGTGGAGGTAACGAACAAGTAACAGTAAAAAATAAAATACCTTGGCCCCAAAATCATATTCTCGCAGGTACCTCCAAGAGTAGAGTTACTTATGATAGTTTAAGTACCTTCCAGTGGGTCTCGGGATTTTGTGCAATTATTAAAGATGAGAAAAATGTAAACACCAAAAATCAAATGTTGGACTATATGTCCGAGTTGATGGACGATGCCCAGGATTTTGGGTGGCCTTCGGCCAAAGGTGCCTATACAGTCCTCCTGTGTCCGATGGAGGAGTGCAAAGTTAACTGGAGTATGACAGAAAAAATTGATAGGATTAGGAGGGCACATGCCCAAAAAGTGATCAATCTAGCCCCAAAAAAGGTCAATACTGAATCCCAGGGTGTCCCCTGTAAATTTTTTCAGTCACAGAAATGTCCCCATAAGACTGACCACCACACTGGGGGACAATTTTACAGGCATATATGTAGCTTTTGCAATACACTGGGAAAACGCTTTCCCCACCCTGTCAAAGAATGTAGAAATTCAAAACGTGTCAATACGGATTCAAAAAACGAATCAGGCACTGCATAACTGCAATGCAAAAATCCAAAGTTTCGAATCGACCGAATATCACCATTGCCAGTGGTAACCATGTCAGAACACGTGTAGTGAGTAGTAATGTATGGGGCAATGGGGAAAGTGTGAATTGGAAATCAGATTATCAAAGATATAAAGGTTTCACATATGCACAAGTGCTTCAAAGAGGCACTAAAGCTTTTATTGCCAAAAAACATCTGGGTTCGAACCAAGGTATGAATCTTACTAAGGTGCACACTCTTCTGGTGGATCCTGGTAAAGGTAAGGTAATAAGTCAGGCAAAAAGTAACAATGACGTCAAGGTAATCAGCAGCAAAAGCAGAAAGCCAAGTAAGTACTGTAGTACAGACCCAGTGACATGCTATAACAGATATGCTGTGTTTCACAAAAGCGACGGGCTCGTGTCGAAAAGTTATGATACTGAAAAATTTCCTCCAAATGTTGAAAATGATCCCGAAAATGTGACAGAAAAAGGCAACCATATGGTTGACTCCCACAGTACTCCCAAACATGCGTCAGAAAATGACGCTAATCACGAACTTAACCAAAAACCCTGTGTGATGGTTGAATCCCCTAATAGACAGGGGGATGTTCTTCACAGTGAGTCAGATACCAGTAGTACTAGTAAATATGAACTCCTACTTTGATTGAAAAATCAAAAAGTCGATTATAACCAAGTTATGGCCTCATGCCCTACCCTCCAGTTGTGGGATAAACAAAACTCCCTCAAGGTAGGATTTATACCAATGGGTGACTTACAGGTGCCGACTGCAGTAGTCCAATCAGTATCCAAGGCAGATCCCTTGACCCTTCACCAAATAATCAAGGCCTCTGGGGAATATAACTTTAAAAAGTGTCAGATTTACATCAAATCTCAACTCAATCCAGATGCTTGGGATGAACTGTTAAAGGGTTATTGGGATACCCAACTTCCTCTCTTAATCAGGTTTGGTTTCCCCCTGGATTTTGACAGAAAAACACCCCTGGAAAGTCACCTGGAAAATCACAACTCAGCCAAAGATTTCCCTCAAGATGTAAGGGCCTATCTGGAGGAGGAAAGAACTTATGACGCCATACTAGGACCTTTTGATGCCCCACCATTGCCTAATTTACATACCTCCCCCTTCATGACCCGTGATAAGCCTCACTCAAATAACAGGAGGGTCATAGTAGACCTGAGCTTTCCCCAGGGTAGGTCTGTAAATGCTGGTAGTGCCCAAAATGTTTATCTTAACACCCCCTTCCTGCTCAAACTGCCCACAATTGATCATGTAGTGAAACGTGTCAGGCTGTTGGGTAAGGGTTGCAAAATCTATAAGATAGACATCAAACGCGCCTTCAGGCATGTAAAATTGGACCCTTTGGAGTATGATCTGTTGGGCTTGCATCACAATGCCTGGTTTCTGGACACCTGCCTACCCTTTGGATTCAGGCACGGGAGCGCTCTGTTCCAGCGTTTAAGCGACGCTGTGCGTCACATGATGCATCAACGCGACTTTGACGTCATAAATTATATTGATGACATCCTTGGAATTGAACTTCCAAGTCGTGTTGACGCCTCATTTGACGCTTTAAGTGCCCTTCTTAACCACCTAGGCTTTGAAATTTCATATAACAAGCTGGTCAAGCCAGCTACTTGCGTCAACTGTCTGGGAATACTAGTGAATACTGAGAACTTCACATTGTCCATCCCAGATGACAAATTGCATGAAATACAGAACAAATGCACCTCATGGTGTGGCAGGACTCGCTGTACAAAGCGTGAGTTACAATCCCTGCTTGGTAGTTTACTGTATGTTAGCAAGTGCGTGCGTTCGTCGAGGTTCTTCCTCAATCGTCTCCTGGACGTTTTGCGCAGTGTGCATGAGAAGGATCAAGTACAATTGTCAACTGAAGCTCAGAAAGATATAAACTGGTTTTCAAAGTTCCTCACCACCTTTAACGGCATAACCATTTTTGACCATAGGACCATTGCCTTCCATATTGAGCTGGATGCATGTTTACAGGGTCTTGGGGCCAGATGTGGCAACCAAGTTTATGCTCTCCCAATACCCTTGGGCTACATGGACCTGAATATCGTGCACCTTGAAATGCTCAACATTCTGGTGGCTCTCAGGGTTTGGAACAGTACTTGGGCTAAATCTAAAGTATGTATTGCATGTGATAATGAGGCTGTAGTACATGTACTAAACTCAGGCAAGACCAGGGACTTGACCTTAGCTGCAATTGCCAGAAAAATACAACTCCAGGTGGCTACCTGGGATATCAACCTTCAGGTTAACCACATAGCAGGTAAGGATAACCATATTGCTGACTTGCTCTCACATTGGTCTCTTATGGGAGATCCCCAGGTAAACCTAAATAGGTTACTTCCCCAACACCAATGGGTGGAGATCCAACAAACTCACTTACATCTCGATTGGTGTATTTGACAGGCTTGCCGCCTAGATTGGCTCCCTTGGCCAAAGAAGCAGCCAAGAAGACCAAATTGGCATTTAGACCTGGTACCACAAGCAGTTACCAAAGTATGTTTAGGCTATTCATAGCCTTCACAGTATTTATGCAAGTCTCACTTTTTTCACTGCAACCTATGACAATAGTAGCCTACCTTCAATTTCTAGCTTCCAATGGCTTGTCAAGCCCCACCCTAGCAAACCATTTGGCGGCTATTAAAGCAAACTTGTCATTGTATGGAATCCCCACCCTCATTTTTCAAGACCCCAGAATCAAATATTTTCAACGAGCTGTCACACTTCGATCATCTTTCAAACCCTCACTTAAAAGTGTGATTGATATTGATACCCTTCAACTACTGGTTAGAGCCTGTGACTCTACTTATATGGGACAAGTGTTTAAAGCTGTTTATACTCTGGCATTTTTCTCATTTTTAAGATTATCTAACTTGGTCCCTCATTCAATAAAAACTTTTTCCCCCCTCTATCACCTAGCCAGAGGTGACATCTTATTTGCAAACCCAGGCCTTCAGATAATAGTCAAATGGAGTAAAACTATACAGGATAGGAAATCTGTCAAAATTTTAAAAATTCCTGATCTGGGTTCTAACCCCATTTGTCCAGTTATGGCCATAAAAAATTTACTTAAAATCACCCCTGGATCCAACAACTCACCCCTGTTTCAATATAAGACTTCCACTAAGTGGCTTCCCCTCACAGACAACCACGTCAGGCGACATTTTAAAAATCTATTGTCAAAACTGAATCTCCAAAATTCCAATCTCACATTCCACGCATTCCGTCGTTCAGGTGCCTCTTTCACCTTTAATTCGAATGTTCCACTTCAACATATCCAGAGCCATGGCACCTGGACGTCGGAATGCGTCTGGAGATACATCACCCTTGATCATAATTCCTCTCATGAGGTGGCCAAAAACTTTCAAAAGCATCTCTACCTTTCCCCTACTCACTAGTTGGGGCTTGGGGCTTTCAACTCAAACCTCTACTTCTCCCCTTTTCTTTATATTCCAAAATTAAATTCAAATTACTAACCAAATTCTAGACATAAGTAATTTACCTGTGACCAAATTTAAAACATCAAGCTTAAACCTAAATCTTAACTTAAACTCACAGGTTATATGTAAGCTCTTAACTTTGAGGTCACCCTAAACGTCAGTACCTCTGTCAGTACCTCAAATTATAGTAGTCATACCTAAACTTTAGGTTGACCTTAACTCTGGCCAAGCCTGGAGCTAAGGCCACCCTAACTTATTCATAACTTTTGGATTCAAAAAATTAAAACTCAAACTCGGCTTAGGGTCACCTCAAACTGCTGCCTAGCTAGGCTACTGTAATAATAATTAATCATACCTGCTAGACTTTAACAGCCATTGACATGATATGTGTCAAAAATGTAAATATATGGTCAATGGCTAGATGTCAATGTCAATGTAATCTTAGTAGATATGTTATGATTGTAAATAAATGATAGAGTAGTAACTGTTAATGAATAAAAATAGTATTCCCCACACTGGGGTTTTATTCATGTGTTGACCTAACTGGAGGCAATGTGGTACTGTTTGCCATAAATTATTTTAATAACTCTCGTTGTTCTTATAAGGATGTAAACTGCTGTAAACCGGAATTTAAATCCCTAATGAATAAAAACGACTCAATTTTGGTGAATCTAATTGAATTTGTGGTTAGAATTTGAACCTAGCACTTTGTAGTTGGGAACCATGTTTGTAAACATTATGTAGGGTCCTGAGTTTTCGCCCATAATTTACACAATTTTGGCCACTTTAGAAATGAATTGCCTCAGGGCAGGGTCAATGAAAGGCAGTTACAAGTAATTTACTGCAATTCTTGTATTTTATTCAAAATAAAGAAGAAACTGTTCACCATCATACCAAAGGTCTTCTCTCTGAATAACCTATTGTGTGCAGGCGACTTTGAAAAATTTTATCATACAAGTAAGTACGAGAAATGGATGAACAGCAATTAGAGGTGTCTGTTATCATGTGGAAGAAGGCTTAAGTAGACATTTCCTAAGCCAGCAAAAGCTAATTCTCTGTTTGAGAACATATGCCTTAAAGATCTGAGCGTCTGAAATGACCCATTGTTTCAAAAATACTGCATCATCACTACATCCAGTCATATAATAATTTGAATCGAAGTTTCTACAGTTGAAGGTGATCATGATTATCAGGGGGAGTATCCATGATAAAAGTTCTGCTCTTTTCTGTGAACCGTCTGCTTACAGCCATTCATAGGGCATGTTTGGCAGAAAAATGTATAACTTTAGCGGTACAGACATCTTTGCGAGTAACATTTTAGTTGGCCACCTAAATATGAATATCAATATGTAAAAGCTAGCCCCTCAGGCCAGATGCCTAATGGTAATAGCAAGTCTACACACTTCACCTGATGGGCATCTGACGCCCTTCTCTGCTATTTATGGCACCACCCAAATGAGTAGCTCCTCAAATAGTTGTAGATCCATTCTGGCTTAATAGTTTCCAAGGATGTGATATCTTGCTTCCAAGATGAGATGATTGTTAATTTTGGATAAGCCAGGAACGAATGAAGCTTGTAATATAATAGACGAAATAATATGCCAGTATATCTGTCCTCAAGTCCGCCGTCAGCTAATTGTGGTGGTGACACGTAGTTGTGCAGTATTTCAATCCATGAGGTGGTGCAAATGGGACACAATACCTCTGATTGCCTCCACTTTTGATTTTAATGCAGTTAAGGTATTTCGTGCAAATTGGGGTCACCAGTTGCCAGTGACTGTCCTCCTGTTATAAATTGCTCAAATATATTTAGAATTCGTGTAGTTTGGTGCCTTTTTCTGTCACCTGGGGATCTATATAAACCCACGTTTTCTTCACACCATGTTGAAGTATTCAATTCGGTTAGCTATTGACTTTGCTGTTCAGTAAGACGACCTCTAAGTTTGGAACCATACTCAGATAGGTTGGAAGATCTGAATTACAAATATACATCTCCTCTACATACCGTAGCCACAAACTAATATCAGTAAATTTAGTAGAGTAGTTTGGGTTTGTAGATCTCAAGACTTTGTAACTCCATACTTAAGATTTGTTGTATTACTTAAATTTTGCCTGGGTATAATCTGTCACACACAGCAGAAAGAGAGCTAAAACCGTACAACGAGAACAATTACTTTTAATACATCTGAAGACATGTGTACATGTACAAGGATTTAATGCCTGTTAAATATCTGAACAGAATATATGTGCAACAACGAAACACTAATGTTTTCGTTTCTTCACACAAAGTACTCTTGGTGACAAACTTTATGGATGGGTCCTCATTGAACCTCCAGTAGGTATGACAAGATGTACTTAGTTCATGCTGGAAGCTGCTGTCCAGGTATTTTCAATATTTATTAAAATAATGAGCTTATAGTGGCTCCCAGCATTGATGGTCCGGAATACAGAACATAATTCTGTTTACCTTAACCTCATCCCTTGCAGCATTGTGTCATGTAACTGTACGTTGTAGCTATTTTTGTTTACAGGCTTATTTTGATCACAAAGATATACTATCTGCATGTTATTTTAAGACCCTTTTATACAGCTAGAAATGTCAAAGTATCATTTGGTACTAACCGTAAAGATACATGATCTGGTGATGGGGAAGAGCAAACAATCTTTAATTTTATCGTGTTTAATGGTTCTATGAAGTTTATTATACAATATTTTGCATAAACAGAGCTCCCTAAAAGGGATACCTTATTTTATCTTATTTTTTCCCATTTTATAATTGTAATTCTACATATAAACTGTAACTGCTGAGGTATTTTGCAAAAGCCAGCGCAAGCTGCTTTCATAAAATGTATTTAATTCTTAGGCTGGTCTGGCAATATCTGCAGAATCTAAACAGCTTATCATATGCTCAGAAGCAGCGTCATACTATTGTTTGCATCAGATGAACCATGACATTGAAAGAAATCCTGTTCTGCAGTGTGGCAGCCATTACCTACTAGTAAATGCAAAATGTAAGCTATGCACTTTTTATGAAAAATAAATGCTTGTAGATGACCCTTACAGCAGATAATTTAACATATTTAATCTTCTTAAAGAGTATTTTAAACACTGTAGCTTCAGACTTTTCACAAAAGGAAACATGTTATTGATTTGTCTACTGTGGTGACAAAATGTGAGAAATATGCGACAAGGGTTAATTTCCTTATTTTCTCATCTGCAGACGAGTCAGCAGATCTCAGTGTGTGGAAGATATTAGCACATAATAGTTTGAAAGAAGTAACCCAAGGCACTGTTGGGCTAGGAAGCAATGACATACAGAAAAACTTTATGAAACTCTTACAAAACATCCTGGGTGCTGATGTTATAGCTAGGATGAAGCAGGATATATCAGAAATCTGGTACAATTTCATGGACGAAATTAAAAGGCACTTGTTGAATGGATGTAAAACCTTTTTTGGCATACAAATACCTTTTGGAATTCAAAGAAAGTTTAATGAAATCCAAGAGAAGCATATGCCAGACGTTTTCAATGATTTAAAACATCTTGAAATCTCATTTATCAATGGCCATCTTGTGATAGGATCATCGGTGATGGAGTCATTATTCAAACCTGTCACAGAGGATATTGTATCCGAGATTCACCATTTTTTTTATTTCTCCTGTGTGCCCCCCATGCCAACATATTGCTATAGTTGGCATCTTTGGAGAATATGCCGTGTTGCAGGAAGCATTGAAAAACAAATTTGCTGGGCGGTGTAATGTTTTTATTCCAGAAGACGGCAGACTTTCTGTGATTAAAGGAGCTACTCTCCTTGGTCACAATCCTGACATAATTGCCAAACAGCCACGTTTGATGTGATATGACACCTTGGATTATAAAAAATGTTATCGTTCATGTTTAACATGTCAAGATTGTACAATCTGTCACCACAACTTCAGTTTGTATTTTAATGTTGCCTGAATATCATTAGAATTAATAAGTGTGATAAGTTCTGAAATAACTTCGATCCATTTGTAAAACTAACTGTAGAAATAATTGTTATACCTGTTGTACAACAATGTGAATGCCACAACTGGCAATGTTAAACCCCTGTATAAATATAATTAAATGTCAATTGTGAAAATAACATTTTCTGAAAAAATCTTTTGTTTCTCTTTTACCATATGCCTCAGTTCTATTATCTTTTACAGTAAAAAAGGTTGTGTGCAGTATTGATGAAACAGGTTTACTGTAAATAATATCACTGTAACACTTTTACATATCATGTTTATTATTCAAAAAGTGGTACTATATGTAGCAAAACTGTTTTATCAATACAACAACTCAAGAACGAAGTTTCCTGATTTTGTACCAAAAGTTTGTTACTTTGGCACTGGGACTTTAATGGCTTATTATACAAAGATTTACCAATAATGAATGGGCTAACATGATAAGTGAGTTATATAGATTCTAATTAGCTTCAGTGAATTCAGTTGAAGCATTTGTGTACAGGTATTTTGATTTCTCTTAATGTAACTGGTTAGACGACTCGCCATTGTCCTTAAAGGTTTTTTTTTCAGTTTTCCGGAAAACTGTTTCAGGATAAAGAGAATAAAACCACCAAAATTTACAGATTAAGGTCTGCTACATACCATACCAATCTGACATGATCTAATGTGATATATTCAGATACCAACTCTCTTTAAACTGAAGATAATTGTGGAAAAATTCAAATCCTGGTTAATACCATGAATCTGATAAAATTTGGAGAATTTTTCAAACTGAAAAAATAATGATTTGGATAAAATAATATCATATCAGTTTTGGTCCATTCAGTCCTTCCGAATGGTAACTAGAGTTTACACTTACCCAGTCAGGGGCTCTTGTGTATTGTCGGTTTAAATTGGTCTTATCCTTCTGTCTCCCTATACAAGCTGTTTCCGAATCGGTATTAAATATAGCAATAGTGATAATAAAGAAACAAGGCCGAAAGGGGTTTCGGTCTACTAGTGCGGCCGCAAAGCCATCAGAGACACAAGTAGTGCACTGAAGTGGTCACCCATCCCAGTTTTCTAACGTAGCTCATTGCCACTTAACTTCAGTCACCGGACAGATACTGGTTACCCTACGCCACAATTCATAAAAGTCTGGAGACAAAAAAAAATGAAAAAAAAGTGATCTCTACAGTTCTAAGCCTCGCCGGAGCTCTCTCTTAAAAATTCACTATTTCTGGATCATAGATCTGACATCTGATCATCTGATCTGGCAAGATCTTTATTGCTGAGATAACAAGAAGGGAAGGGCTCCGATCTAACTTATAAATACTGAAGTTTTCATCTGTATGTTGTCTTGAATGCTTTAATTATTGTCCAATAGTTTGTTAGCTTGGGAGAGGAGGGACAGGCAGATTTTCTATGACAGGTTTTTGTCTGCACTTGTGTTTGCCTGTTAGTAACTTTTCTTTTTATTTTGTTTTTTCCATCAAATAAAAGAATTAAGGTAATTTATAGGGTTCCATAACAATGGCTCCTAAGATAAAATATTTTATGCAGAAATTCTCTCAAAAATTGTGGGCACTGTTTCATCCAAAAGCACAAAAGACATTTCATGCAGATGATTTTAAATACTGCATACTTTATCAAAGGGAAACACGTCACAAATTAACCATAATTGGACTTGAAATCTATTCATATTACGCAACATAGTCAATCATACGCAGATGACTCAATATGCAATCAGTTCACATCACTACCAAACCACAAAAGTATTTACAATACGTTGCTGTCTGTGTGCCAATTTGAAAAGTTAGTGTTGATTCTGTTTCTCCTGGTTCCTCTTGCGACCCCTGCTATGTTTCATTTTAATGATTATAGTTTTCTGCCTTTTTTGTTTGGTCCGCCTAGAGTCTGTCTTTAGATGGAGATTAAGCGTTATAAAATACTATTATAATTACCATAAAACCCTTGCCCCACCCACACATAAAAACCCAAACTTTTGAATGGGACTTAAATGAACTCACAAAATGAACAGTTATATAATAATTAGAAATCTATGTTGATTTACACACAAAATACTCTCAAATAAACGTTTAATGTTCAAGCTGGTGAGGATTGTTAAGTCAGTTAAGTATAAATGTGAATTATGGTGTTTCATATATTCATGCTATTTCTTTCGTTCAGCCTGGTATATATATATATACACTTTTCAATTCTTGTCATATGGTTAAAGTGTTTACAGTACTTCTGCATAAGTATTATCAAATAACCTCTAGTCGACCACAGTATAAGAGGTAACCTTGTGGTATTGATTTTTCCTGATATTATCTGTATCAGGCTCAGAACTAAAACGAAAGTGAAAATACTGGCTGTATTATAGTAGAAACACAACTAAAAGACCGCAGTGTTAAACCAGTATGGACAACGACGAGAATGGAATATATGGTTGTTAAGATCATTCCAGTGTTTTATTAATTTTCTGCCACATAAACAATATTTCTCTTAACCTTGACATGAAAGTTTCAATGATATCGTTGAATATATTTGCCGGGTACTTGTAGACGAAATTACCAGTCATTCATCAAAGCACACTTTGTACAACAGGAAAAAAAACCAGAACAGGACACACTGGAAAGGACTTCAGAAAGGCAGAAGTAAAATAATATACTTGTTAGCAGCAATAGAGGAGAAACTCTGTCCTAAGATAATCAACAAGTACAGAATTATATTATTCTCAAGGACATTAAGAAGCTACAGGATTATTAGTTCATATGTATCTACTTATTACTTCCTTATAAGTACAAGATCTTTAAAAATAAAAGTGATACAGAGGAATATTTATTTAAGGAAACACAATTTCCATTAAAATGCAGCAGAAATTGGTGAGGGAAATACCGGATAGAAGTACAAAGGATTATATTATTGTTGTTGCCATTGATTTTGGAACCACATACAGTGGCTATGCCTTCTCCTTTAAGAGCTCCAAGGATGATATTAAGATGAACAAGAATTGGGGCAGCAATGTAGGCTTCCAGTCCTACAAAACCCCGACCTGTGTCCTGGTTGGTCCCAATGGAGAATTTGACTCGTTCGGATATGATGCCGAAAGGAAATATGGAGAACTGGTAGAAGGTCAAGGAGACAAGAATAAGTGGGACCTGTACAGACATTTCAAGATGGCCTTGCATAATAAGGTAAACTGGTCCTTTTGTTTTTAATTGACATCAGAATTAAAGGTCTCAAGGTGCGATCCCGGGCTTGTGTCATGGCGAATATGATAATGTATTCTCGCACAAGGTACTTTACATAAATTGGATAAAAACTGGTATCAACAATAGTAATTAGGTGAAGCGGCAATGGACTTGCCTCATTTTCATTAATGAAAAGAAACTCGCTTCATACCACAGAACTAACATATTAGCACACTTTAAATTTTACCCCCACTTTTCAGTTAGATTTATTTTAATTAACACATAGAATGAGAGAAAAAGATCAATTAACTAAATTAAAATTATGAGGAAGCCAAACACCTAAAAGACCCAGAATCCTGTCCAACTAAGTTTAAGAGAGAAACCTACATATTGTGTATTTATTTATTTGGGTTTTAAGATAAGATAATTAAAATTTGAGTGTAAAACACCAATGTGTTATACTGCACTATAAATACATTAACTACTATGAATACATTAACTAATATTCGCAAACATGTACATACAAATAATTAAAAAACTGGCCAAAAATACCAACCAAAAAAAACAGATTATACGAAATGACTAGAATAAACAAAGTAAAAAAGAGCAGTCAACAATACATAAACAACAAACAAAATAAAATGTAAAAATACAAGCAGATACAAAATATAGATTGATGTCACAGTACAACACTAAGCAAGATTAGATTTTACAGAATAAATGAACATGTAGGACAAAATACAAAATAAATTAATTAAAACCTTTTAACCTTTTTAACCTTCCTTCCTTCTGGAGGGAAATGCTCTCATAGAATCATAGTGCACTAAGGAAGGACGTTGTACAAGGTCTAGGTGTAGGTCAAGGTTTTGTACTCTGAACTGTCGACCATCGGTAAGCAACAACCAACTTTCCCACATAGTATACACATTGTGTTGAACACCATATATTTAAATTACACCTGTTTTTTTGTTTTTTTTTGTTAAAAGTGTCTAACATCTTTCACTAATGGGCAGTTGTTCTTCTCTGTACTTTTCACTATATATATATAAGAAGCCCTTTTAAATACATTTTCAAAGGAACCCTTTCACATTTATTTCAACTAAAATGATCATTAACACCCAAAGGACTGAAAGCCAGGATGATAACATCTTTAAAATGACAAGCTTTTTGGTTCAGACATGAAAATCTTCGAAAATTTCACTTTCGTTTCATTTAGACATGCTATCCACCACATTAAACTGGCTGAAAAACACACAAATCAATTGCCAGTTTTAAAATGGTAGTTCCCACGTTCCGGTGGTCGTTTTCAGTGAGTACTGATTGTTACTGCGCATGTGGGCGGAGCTTATTTTATTTACCGCAAATTTTCCCACGCGAATGACCCTAATCACTCCCTATAGCACACAGAGTGTGAAATATATGTATTGTTGCCCACCACACAACATATTTGAACATGATTCTACAAATAGGGTACATTTATATGTCCCTCGGCTTCTCTTACCAAAAATAATTAGCGTTGTAAATGTTTAAACAATAATATTTCATTAATTATGGTCGATGTAGAATTGGAGGAGTTGTGCCTGTAACTATGTATATAATTCACAGCTATGTGTGTATTCTTTTTTGTAAATATGTACTTATGTAAGTATATTTGGTATAAATATATATATATATATACCATTTGTATATCATTTATCTATACATACACATATGCCAATCTCGTCATCTTCATTCGTAATTTGTTCCCCCCCCCCCATGAAGATGAACAAAATATAATGTCCGTGCACGTCATCTTCATTCGTAATTTGCCCCCCCCCCCCCCCCCCCCATATATTATGCAGGAAGTTTTCCTATTTTATAAAAATGACTCAATGAAGTTTTTTAACAATTTTTTCAAAACGTAAATATTCAGTAGCTATTAGTTTATCAGATAGCTCTTGAGAACAACCACAATATTCTACAGAGCCTATATATACCTAATAAATAAAATACTGCTTTCAGTTTCAGTTTAGACATACTTGTATTGTGCTTGAAATTGTGATCAGATGGAAAGTTCTGCGGAACAAAATCCATTCAGCAGAAATGGCGAAATACTAAATTTCTTATGTAGCTGTTCCACTGTCAGGATAAGTCAGGAACACCTTCGATTTTGGCTGTCTTGGACTTTCCCTGAAGTTCACAACAGGCTAACTTGTATGATTCTGTATCTGATTCCAGAATTATCTGGCGTGTTTTGGGGCCAACATGTGTGAAAAAATGGTGGTGGAGAAGATCCTGAACATGTAAAGAAAATGCCCTGATCATGATGAAATGCCACCTGCTGCTTACAGTCTGGGGTAACCTCCGGTCACCCTGGATGTCAGTATGAGTGACCTTTGTTCACCCCAAATCATTCAGGGCAAACATCGAAATGGGACCCCCTTTGATTAGCCAAAGTATCTTCCAACTGTTATGACTAGCATGTCGGCTACCAAAGATGGGCTACTTGGTAACATGGGTGTATTCGCAGCTTTTCAGCAGAGTTGAAGATCACCCAGACTAGATAACAGATGACAACGGGTGAACACAAATATCCGGTGTAGTTTGTATGGGTATAAATAGAGGGGCTCTGTTTTTCTTTGCCTCATTCCGTTTTCACTTTTTGATTGATACACTTTAGTCAAGGACAATATCGATTTTATGCGGCCACATATCATCCACCAGAGCATCAGAAGGACAGCCATATTGAAGAAGATGGAGAGGATAATGACTTTATTTATTGGTGGCGCAACCCCATCCACGGCTGGGAAACTATGCTCTGTCGTGACAGTTTTCATTAAGTACATGCAGACATAGGCAGGGAGTTTAGAGGAGCCATACCAAACTGAATTCAAGACAAAGACTCTTACACTTTTAAAAAAAGACCGTATCAGATCTGTATCTTTTGTTTCCGGGCATTTAAAGGAAAAAATATTTGACATATCTTTACCAAATTTGGTATGAGCAATATTTAGGTCAATAGCTTGCTTGGGATTGCTTTTAGTGATAATAGCTATATAGCCGACTGAGTAATATCTACTTAGCTACTTTGCCAAAAATGGCAAAACACAAATTAGCTTCTATCTCCTTAACAAAATTTTGACCCACAGGGTATCTCAGCAATGTACCCTTTGCAATTTTCAAAAAATATTCCCCTCCCCAAAAATGGCTAAACACAAATTTCCTTCTATCTCCTTAACCGTGCCAGATAGAGCGATTTCGTGGAGATTTTCTACCCACAGGGTATCTTAGCGTAATGTACTCTAAGCAATGTACTCTTTGCAATTTTCAAAAAATTTTCCCCTCCCCAAAAATGGCAGCCATTTTGAATTTTCAAATTTTCTATCTCCTTAACCATGAGAGATAGAGCGATTTCCTCAAAATTTTCAACCCACAGAGTATCTGAGCAATGTACTCTTTGCAATTTTCAAAAAATTTTCCCCTCCCCAAAAATGGCGGCCATTTTTGAATTTTTGTCAAAAATGGAAAAATCCAAATTTGCTTCTATCTCCTTAACCATGCGAGATAGAGCGATTGCGTCAAAATTTTTGACCCACAGGGTATCTGGGCAATGTACTCTTGGCAATGTACTCTTGGCCATTTTGAATTTTCGAATTTTTGCCAAAAATGGCAAAACACAAATGTGCTTCTATCTCCTTAACCGTGTGAGATAGAACAATTTCGTCGAAATTTTCGACCCAACCAATGCAAAAAGGCATGAAGCTGAAATAATTGACATGTATACTAATAAATGTTTACGCATCATTGATATATTTTACGAATGAAACAGGGTCTTGTAAGACTACTGTACAATTTTTGCAAAAGGTTCATGGGGTGGACATTACACATGATAATGTGTGTTCTTCTATGCTATCCTGTTTCTAGTCATATGTCGCAGCTACTATCAACAGGGCGTCCTATTTCTAGTTTTAAAATGTGTTAAAGAGTTTGAACAAATATCTCCAAATTTCACATTTTCAGTGTGAAGTTGGAATCTCCATCGCTTTTTTTACACACAGAAGTAAGTTGGTTGGAAATTTTTTGATGACCCTTTCAGAATCAATTGTGGTAATTATTTTCATTTATATTTGATAAAATTGCAAAATTGCAAAAATTGAGACGTAATATGTTATGAGCGATTTCCACTGATGTCTCATTTATAGCAACACTGTTTCCGTGAACTCATAAATGCAGCTTACAAACTTGTCTGCTTGTCTAGTTATATTTTAAAAATAACATTTTTCTAAAAAGTTTTTATATATTCTAATATAATTATCCCTTAGGAGGGCCGAGAAAAAGGGATCACTAAAAATCAAACAGAGCTACGCTTAATGAAAAACAGTGGAAATGCATTTGAATTTGTTTTTTTCGCCATCGTCACACACAACACATACTTAAAAAGCGAAGACAGGTATGAAGTTTTACTGAATCAATTGCCTTTCATTTCATCCATACAACCCACTCTTACAGAGCAACACATACAAGTCATTTTTATGCACCCTGAACCAAAAATAAACACAAAGAGAAATTTACTCGTACATCTATATTAAATACAACGTTTTCGATGTGCAATAAATATGCGCACCGACAAAAGCCCCGATTGCCCTTAAGATTTGTGAGTTGGAGGTGAAACAACTGCTGAAGACATCCACCCAGAGGAAGGAGTAGTTGACATCTACAAGGGTCGTTAATACCATAGAGAAAAGCTCCTTGTAGTTGAAATACTGACGTCCAATCAGTCTGGAATATCTGATGGCCATGTACTTGCCATCAAGCACATTCAAGTGTTAGGCACATTCTTCCTGCTGCGGGAAATGCCTTCTATCTCTCTCCAGTCAACCACACCTGTTGGTAGTTGTCTATAATTGCAAGGAACACTTCATGAATCATTTTGTTGACACTGAACTACCTGAAACTGAAGTCAAAGGCCAAGCGGTTGGTCAAAATTCCTTTGGCCAGAAACCTCAATACCACAGCCTGCTTTAGTCCATCTTGCAAGGGGGCAGGGTACCACGTCCTGCTCCTCTGCAACCTACACAGCAAAGTCCCGTCATACCATGAAACATTTTTGGGTCCATACAGGTATAGTTTCGGAAGTCCTGTAGAACACTGGCGGCCAGGTCTGGAAGTGAGCCTGCATAGTGACTGTATCTCTCCCTTGAACCCAGGAAGGGGGCTCGGTGGTGTAGCGGTTAGAGTGTTCGCCTCCAACCTCTGAGGCTGCTGGTTCGAATCTCGGGCGATTCATGCTGGAAAGTTGGTAGTTACTTGCCGATGCCTGGTGGTTTACAGTGCAGAATCTTGACCAACTAGTATGCACTGGTTCCTCCACCCGTATACTACCCGTCGCAATATGACCCTGGCTGTTGAACGCGACGTAAAACAACAGATAAATCTAAATCTTGAACCAAGGTCCTCTCCCATACAAGTGGAGCCTGATGTCTTCAGATACCTGCACCAGCTGTAGGTCTGACCCTGCACCAAGCATGATCCCTGCCCTCTGCCCCTGCTTCCCTGTTCATGTGACGCATGCTGAAAGCCATGAAAGAAATTGCCCAAGAAATGAAGCTTATGCTGGAAAAAGTTTTCAAACATTAAGAATTGAATGATATTACAACTTTTTAGGTCACTGTCTTGCAATTTTAGACTCAAAAATAATATTTTCATTATTATTATTATTTCTTTATTTCTCGTATTTGGTACAAATACATATTAAAGATTACAGGAGAAAAACAAGAGAGTATAGACTCAGAACATGGAAACAAAAGAAAAGAGCTGTAGCACTAGATTAAATATATACAACTCAAAACACATATGGTATTACTCACACCCTGTACAGAAATAGTCAAGCATAATAATGCAATTCTTCATTTGTAAGCATACATCCCACTCCACTTTTAATAACGCTGTCTCTGTGGAACAATAATGTCTTTATGTTTTCAGCATATAAATAATCTAACTCCATGTAAGAAGTAGTAAAGAGTACTGACTGATAGTATCACACATGCATTTTACATCATACAACATGTTCCAATGTACATTATATTTTGAAAGTATACTACGAATACTTTGGCTAACACTAGATCTGCTGCCTTCCTTAATCAGATTGCCACACCTAGATAAGATAGGGTTTTGACTGGTTAAAATACTATTCAGGAACTTTACTATTCTTCTATGTATCTGGCCTTCAATGTTTAAATCCTCAACAACCAAGTACAACAGATTTGAATGAGTTCTAGCATTTACCTTTATCAGTTTACGAACACATCTCCTCCATGAAGAACAAAAAGCATTTACTTTTGGGTCAGTGACGTCCCATAGTACAGCACCATATAATGCCATACAGTAACTTGTCATTAGTTTATACTTTACATCATGATTACAATTTCCGAAATTTGACATTATAAAGTTGACTCGTATAATAAAATCATTCTGTATATCTTCTATCGTTTTGTGTCTCACCTTAGGTCCAATAAGATTACCAAGATGTTTAGTGTATGGCACAGCTTTTATCTCACTGCCATTGAATATCACATTAATGTTTTCTGTTTTGTTTTTACCATAAATCAAAAATTGACTCTTTGAAGGATTAAAAGTCACATTATAATCTTCACCAAATTTCTGAACAACACTTAACATACACTTCAAACTCGACAATCTTGGGGCTAGCAATGTAACATCATCGGCATATCCCAAGGCCCCCAAAAACATATCACCAATATGACATCCGTAGCTACTGGCTTTAAGCCTATGCAGAAGCTCATCAATATATATACAAAATAAAATAGGAGACAGTACTCCACCCTGCTTTACGCCATTTGAAACAGAAAATTCAGGTGATAATTCATTTCCCCATTTAATTCTTAATTTTTGACATGTGTACATTTTAATAAGAAATCTAATAATAATTGGACATAAACCTTTTTTCTGTAATAGCTTGAACAGCTTGATATATTGCACATTATCAAAAGCTTTAGATGCATCTAGCAAGATACAGTATACTTCACTTTTTTGGTTCAAATAGTACTGTATGGTTTCGTTGAGTACAAAAGTGCACTGAGTAGTTGAACAATTGTTTTTGAACCCAAATTGAAGATTCGATGAACTTAATATATGTTTGTTACTTTCAAGTCGGATATTGTCAAGAATCTTACCAAATATGCTATGTCCGAGTCATTTATTGACTTGCGTTTATTTTTTGGTAAGGGTATAATAGTTCCAATCAGCATCTCATTTGGAACAACACAGTGTACTAGTAAACTTGTGTATACCATGGAGAGAATAGTTTTAAATTTTAATGTAGTATGGATAAAAAAATTTGACATTTTAGTGATATAACCATCACCTTTATCTTTCTTAAGTTTTTTTATAGCGTTAGTTACTTCATGTACAGTAACAGCATGAGATGAGTAACATCTTTCATGCACACAGCCACAGGATACAGCAGATTTGACTTCATGCTCAAGGTCAATCATTTCATGACATTTATAAGACACAGAGTTATACAAAGTTTTGTATTTTTCACTAAAAATCTCACATATTTTCTGTTCACCAAGTACACCATCAATGAAGCTAGGTAACTTTATTCTATTACATTTTTTCTTTCTGAATTCTTTCCAGAAATTAACATTCCTTTCTTGTAAAAGTCCCTTAGCCATTTTATCAGCAATTATATCATCTTTTTGCTTTTTGGTGAGCAACCTAAAACAAATTGAACATGACCTCTGACCGCAATTAGGTGAATATTGGTAAGCATTGTTGTAGTAATATTTCTGAGACATATGATGTTCATTTTAAACGTTTTTTCTATCATTTGTCATCAAATCTTTAATAAATGGCAAACATATTATATGTTAATAACCTTCAACTTTTAATGGGTTTGCAACTATCATTTTACCCAAAAGCCTTTAGGGTTCCTTCTTTAAGGTCAAACGAGGATAGCCAAATTAAAAAGTGCTTGTAACTTGCTTATTATTGGTCCTAGACGTTTGCAATGTGAAACCAAATTATAGGAAATCATGGGCTGGGAATCTTCTGATGTGTTCGGATTGGACCTCAGGTAACTCTTTTAAGGTCAAACGAGGATAAGCAAATTTAAAAATGCTTTTATCTCACTTATTATTGGTCCTAGAGGTTTGCACTATGAAACCAACCTACAGGAAACCTTGAGCTAGGATCTCCAAATGTGGTCAGATGTCACCTTGGGCCCTCTTTCAAGGGCAAATGAGGATAGCCATTCTTAAAGGTGCTTATAACTCACTTATTATTGGTCCTAGAGGTTTGCGATGTGAAACCAAACTATAGGTAATCATGGGCTAGGAATCTTCTGATGTTTTCAGATTTGACATTGGGTCCCTGCTTCAAGGTCAAACGAGGGTAGCCAAACATAAAAATACTTGCAAACACATGTTAGTTGTCCTTTTCCAGTGGATACATCTTGCATCTGGCTACAGATGCATCTTTGATCTAGTTTAGTATGAAAGCTGGTTTTACTAGTAACGTTTACAAACATTTTTAATGAAAAATATTACATTCAGACATACCGTAATATGATCTTGCCAAATCGGTACTAAAATGATCAGCAAACAAATTATTTGAATTTTTATTTTTGCATCTGATTCAGTAACTTCAAATGGTTGTATAACTTGTATTTATATTTATTATCATAATGTAATTATTGAATATGCCGAAAGTTAAGGCTTACAAAAAGTATATCCTGTGAAAAAAAGAACACAAGTTGAAAAATATTTACAGAATCTCAAATCCACTACACCAGTTCCATCCATTGACGGAAGACTGCGTCCAGCTATGGAGATTTTTGTAATGTCCCTGAGGTATCTGAAAGACCACCTGCTGAAAGCATTGAGTCAGCAAGTTTCAAGGTGAGAATTGCAACAAAATAATATACTTTACCTAAATATGACCATTTTGTTAAATTTTGTATGATTGTTTTTTATTTCACCAGATGTGAATCTGGGACCAATTTCACGAAAGTTTGAAAAAAAGGCTTAAATCTACGCCTTTTGTCTTGACAATTTTTGTAAAATTTTTATTGATCCTGTAGGCTCAGACTTGAGGGATTTCATCAGTGGTCTCAGTCTTAGCATTAGCTGAGCCATAGGCTCAACCAGTAAACAGTTTTGGGTTTTGCAAACATTTGAAAGGAAACCTTTTGTGGAGGTTAAAAAATGATGGGTATGAAAACCATTTATAATAGAATGTTTTAAAACGTTTTATTTATACTGTTCATTAAATTTTTAATGAAAAACATTACAAATGAACATATTATTACAAATGAACGTAATAATGTCTGAATAATAATGTGGTCAGAGGTCAAATTCAATATCTTTTCAAGGTTGCTCACTGATGAAAATGTTATTTTTATGTCAAAAATTGTGTAATAGTGGCTTAGAAATTGTGCCCCAATTCAATTCTTATTTTTTGTTATTAGATGTGGGGGAATTTTTGACAAAGTCCTCTTAAATCCTCTATTATTGCTCACCGCCAATGTTTGAAGGTGAAGGTTTAATAAGCATTCTAAAAATTTGGGTTTAAAAAGTGTTTTTGATAGAATGTTTTTAAAACATCTTGTCAACAATGTTGTTTAAACATTTTATGTGTTGTGTTTATCCAACTTTTGATGATGAATGTTGCTATTTGAAAAACATTTCCAGCAAAACCTTCATTTCTTCAGCTATTTTGTAAATGTTTAAAAAACGTTTCAAATCAAGCCTAGTTTCTTCAATTATTTTATAAATGTTTAATAAATGTTTTCAGTAAAAACATTTCTATACAGAATGTTTAGAAAACGTTTTTTAAACATTAAATCATAAACCTTTACTTGGAAATCTTGGTAAGATAGGGTTTAAATAGGTTTTGAAATGTTTAAACCATTTAAAAACATTTCTAATGTTTACTAGGCAACTGCTAGATAAGTAATGGACTTGAGTATAAACCATTTTAAAACGTTTATAATGTTTACTGGGCAACTGCTAAGTAGTGGGCTTGAGTTTTGTAAACAAAGGCTCAAATATGGCCACTATAATGCTATCAAACTCCCAATAATAAAGTGCTGAACCTAAAAAACTCAGATGTGAGCCAATTTCTCAGCTTGAGACCAGGCTAAGTCTCAGACTTTTCATGACTTTGGCTCCAGAATTTCACCATTTATTGCATCTGGGTCGTATCATCATAGGTGATTAGATGGATGGCATGATCCTTCAAACATTGGGGAGGAACTGCTAATTTATTCACTTGGCTCCAATTTAGACTAGAGCCAGATTCCAACACATGATATGAGAGGTAAACATGTGATGCTTAGTGACACAGCATGAAACATGGTAGCAGGGCTCATACTCACTAACATTGACTTATTCTTAAAAACTCTTATTCTAAGGATTTTTCTTTGAAAAATTGTCAAGAATAAGAATTTTGCAGCCTTGCATAAAAAAATTGAATTTTCAAAAGTTTCAGTAGCCACATACTAGAACTCGTTAAGAGCAATGCTAATGCTCCTTGGTTTGCCCACTTCAATTGTTCCCTATTTGTCAATATTATCATAGTAACACTAAAAATTCTCGAGAATACAGAAATTCCTATTAAAATTTTTTGGAAATTTCTATGAGAATTAAAACATTGGTGAATATGGAACCAAACCTGTACTAGAACCAGATATTACTTTGGGTAAAAGTGATATTAAGGAGTTTCACTGTATTATATATTATACACTGCTTAAAATGGTGAATGTTCCAGACAATTGGGTGATGACTCTGCACATGAAGTCATACTATGAAAAGGAAAAACCTGTGTAGTCTGTATCCTGGTACCAAAACAACCTTTTATATTGGAAATGTTGCCATTGTCACAAGTTTGCTCTGACTGCCTTATTTTTGCTTAACCTATATTTATACATTTGCGTGAATATCTTGCCAACTATGTTGTCTACTCCTTTCACCACATGGCTAATTTTCTCATAAAATTGGAGTCATGTGATTTTGTTTCATTAGAAAATAATTTCTTCTAGTCTCCCAAGTAATTCTGCCTGCTTCACAAGAGTGAGCACGACTTGGTCTTATAATAAGTGATCTTTTTGAATTAGGACAGTTGGAAGAGGTAGTAAGGCCCTTCTGTTCTTGCTGGTAACTTGTTCCAAACTTTTTCTGACATAATCAGTAATACGATTAAAGTGGACTATCTCTGGACAATATTACTGGGTGTGAATACAATGTGTGTGTGAATACAATGGATTCAAATTCATCTTCAGTGGTACTTTAATACTGACAAACACGAGGTGGGTTAGCTATTATCTGCTAATTTACGTAAATTTCATGATGGTCAAGTTGTAACTATGTAGTGATACCTTCCATCACGTTGCAACCAAGATATATTTTTGAATGATGTAAGCATTTAAAAACCTATGACAGATCAATCGTTATCCATTTGGTGTTCCCCCCCCCCCCCCCCCCCCCCCCCCCCCCTGCAACTCCAGACCTTTCAAGGATGTCTTGGTTCATCTAAGAGAGTTGTGAAAGCACTGTAATTTTACCTTGATACCTTGTTCACACTTTTCCATGAAAAGGTGTATAGCTGAAAAATGATGTCATCTTCTTTCAACATTTTAGGTTATGCATAAGGTGGAAGATGGGTGATGTATCTTTTACCCACCTGTTGCCAAGTAGTTAGTGGATTTAAATATCAAACCTTACAGTAATGCCCAAAGTTGAGGTATAAAACGTCTTCCTATTCAGTGCCAATTTTTTTTTCATTTTCAGTGATCCAGATGCCAGACTGATCAGATGGGTAATCACTGTACCTGCTATTTGGAATGAAGAGTCCAAACAATTTATGCGGGAAGCAGCCCTACAGGTAATAATAATGCTGATCCATGCTTGTGTTTATAAAAAGAGTAGTTGGAACATCCTTTTTCTCCAGTTGTTGCAATGTTTTTTATAAAAGCTTTTACTAAAAAATTTTTGATAAAAACACTTTCTGTGGACTGACTAAAATTGTAATACCCCTTTCACACTATAGGCGGAATGACCTGTGGTTATAGGTTAAAATACTTCAGTCCTTCAACTACCATCTGATGTCCGTATGCTAGCTTGTGACACTGTGGCAAAACGTCCAATTCCTTTCACATCCAATGGAAATTTTAAAATGTTTAAAGTTTCCACCTCTGATTTCTGTACCATGGACATGCACAGATGATTTTTTGCTACGGTAACTGATGGAGACATCCACAGTATAGATAAGGTTGTGATTTGGCCATATTTCTGTCGCACATGTTCATCCATGGCTATCGAAGGTTAGTTGAGGCTAATGCAGGTTGCCTCTTGGTGTAGTACTGTTGTCTTACTGTTATTTGACAGTTAAAAACAGTGTTGCTTCAGTGGCAGTTCACCTGTAGTTTGAATGGCTTTGAGGGTATAAGACATCCTGCGAGGCAGTTGCACTGCCTTGTAAAACTTGACACAGTGTGCCGTACTGCCTGTAATATGAATGGGGTATCAGTGATGCTTTTATCCACTGAAACAATATTTGTTCAAAAATATACGAATCCAAGTTTGGAAATTGGAATACAATTTGATATTGAAATTACAGGTCAATACCAATACAAATTATATGTGATATTGAAATTACAGGTCAATACCAATACATATATACTCTACACCACCAGATTAGATTATAAACTTACATTTGGTCACTGACACATCTACATCATGTAACACCAGGCCATGTAAATAATGTGAGCAAACAAGGCCTCAGGGCAGGTGTATTATGGATAAAGTTGTCATCATAAACTGGATGTAAACATAAATGTTTTCTGAACAGGCAGTCCAGAGGAAGCAGGAATCCTGTTCCATGGACTTAGAACCAGATATTGCCAAAAGAATTATGAAAATTCTATAGTCCCAATATGGTCCAGACCATCTTTGAGGACTTATCCAAGGGTAGATCCACCTTGTGTGAATGTAAGACCCTGATGGAATTAATAGTTTTTAGGCAGGTTGCATGTAACTAACCCGCCCATTAGATTGATGTGTCCGACGTCCATCTCTCCGTCCACATTTTCGTTTCCGGACTCTAACTCTAACTCCAATTGAATTCAAGCTTGACAGGGAGATAGACCACCATCATATCTAGGTTTCTTTCGAAATTGATGTAATTCCGTCTGTTTGTTTGTCCGTTTTTTGTCCGTTTGTCTGTCCATCAAAATTTCCGTTTCTGGACTCTAACTTGAAACCGGTTTGTCCAATCGAATTCAAACTTGACAGGGAGATAGATCACCATCATAACTAGGTTCCTTCGGAAGTTGGTGTAATTCTGTCTGTTCATTTGTCCATTTGTCTGTCCGTCAACATTTCCGTTTCCGGACTCTAACTCGAAATCCCTCAAAATTTTCATTTCCGGACTCTTAATTTGAAAACGGTTTGTCCAATCGAATTCAAACTTGACAGAGAGATAGATCACCATCATAGCTAGGTTCCTTTCGAAATTGGTGTAATTCCGTCTGTTTGTTTGTCCGTTTTTTTGTCCGTTTTGTCTGTCCATCAACATTTCCATTTCCAGACTCTAACTCGAAATCTTTTTTCAATACCAATCTTTTTCCCATTTCTGGGGCCGGTTTCATGAAGCCTGGTTTGTTTTTTCCTTCCTTAAAGTAAAAAGGGGGATTTCTAGCCTTTGGCAAGGCTTCCCTTAAATCCTGTTTCACAAAGCCTCCTTTATTCCACCTTACCAAAGATTTTCCTTGAAACAAAGGAAGGGCGATTCCCCGTATAACCACACTGCTTGGAATTTCCCCCCATTACTTATATAACCTTCACACAATTTATTTTAAATATTAAGAAAGTAAATTGCATTTTAGCATTTTAACTATTTTAAACTTGGTACATTAAGTACACTTTAATTTTCAGATACATTATTTGCATTTTTATTTCTTTTGGGAGTTGTTTCCAAAACCTATAACAACACCAATGTTTTTCTTTCACTCTAAGTACATGTGTACTTGTGCACATATTTTGTACCTAAATTACCTTATGGAGGCAATGTCCTTATTGTCACACTGTTAAAGATCAGTAAAGTCAGTAAATCTATATTTTACTATATTTTAATAAATTTTTGCAAAATGCAGATTGGTTGCGATTATATTTTGCAAATTAATACATTAGGTCACATGACAATTTTTTTACCCAAAGTAAGGAAGGGGCCCTTCATGTTCAATCAAACTCCATGAATATGTTTCTCACTTCAAAAGTTTGAACATCAATTTTTCAAGAATTAAATAACCAATTGCAAATTGTATGAAATAAACAGCAAAACATTGTTTGTGGATGTAGGTTTGGCAATAATGTTTCTACTTCTATATATTTAGGTGGATTCACCTTAAAATGTTGATTAAAGTTAATAACATTCCTGAAAGACACTTCCTTAAATCTAAAGTAGGTCTTTAGCTTCCTTGAAATTCAAGGGAGTTTTTAAGGTCTTCTTTAAGGAAGAAGGCTTTGTGAAACTGAGATTTTTTAAAGGAGGGAGAAATAAAGGAAATCCTACAATTTAAGGTGACCTTTATGTTATGGAGGCTTCGTGAAACCGGCCCCAGGACTCTAACTCGAAAACAGTTTGTCCATTCGAATTCAAACCTGACAGGGAGATAGATCACCATCATAGCTAGGATCCTTTCGAAATTGGTGTAATTCCATCCATTCGTTTGTCTGTTTTTTGTCTGTTTGTCTGTCCATCACCATTTCCATTTCCGGACTCTGACTCAAAAATGCTTTGCCCAATCAAATTCAAACTTGACAGGGAGATAGATCACCATCATAGCTAGGTTCCTTTCAAAATTGGTGTAATTCCGTTTGTTTGTTTGTCCGTTTTTTGTCCATTTGTCTGTCAATCAACATTTCTGTTTCCGGACTCTAACCTGTAAATACTTTGTCCAATCAAATTCAAACTTGACAGGGAGATAGATCACCATCATAGCTAGTTTCCTTTCGAAATTGGTGTAATTCCGTCCGTTCATTTGTCCTTTTGTATGTCTGTCAACATTTCTGTTTCCAGACTCTAACTTGAAAATGCTTTATCCAATCAAATTCAAATGTGACAGGGAGATAGATGACCATCATTGCTAGGATCCTTTTGAAATTGGTGTAATTCCGACCGTTTGTTTGTCCATTTGTATGTCCGTCAATATTTCTGTTTCTGGACTCTAACTCGAGAACGCTTTGTCCAATCGCATTCAAACTTGACAGGGAGATAGATCACCATCATAGCTAAGTTGCTTTTGAAATTGGTGTAATTCCGTCCGTTTGTTTGTCTGTTTATAGCATAGATACAATTATGTAACCTAGATTACAAGTTTTACATTTTCTTAGCACGCCTAACACATTCACCTTAACTGGGTGACCTTACATTTCTTTCCTTGTTTCTAATTTAATTACAGCAGTCGCTAACCTTATTGCTGCCTGTGCAACCCGCCTTTTGGGGCATCTTTGACCCTCTTGTTCAGTTATGAAGCGGCTATTGTTGCAAAATATGTAAAAAGATTCTGTAGTCTCATTATCCAGACTCAGATCTGAATTTTCTTTAAGGACAGGGATATGGGTCGATGTGAAAATATGATTCCAATTTGGTGTATAGATTTTGGGTTATGTACAAGAGCACACAAATTCCCTGCTAGGGAGAGGTGGGGTAACTAACTAAATAAAACACCACTTATTATATTACAGGCTGGATATATCAAAAATCGAAACTCTAAGCAGTTGGTTATAGCATTAGAACCAGAGGCAGCATCCTTGAGTTGCAGACAGCTGGATGTGAATCACTTTCTTGGTAAATCTGGAGAGATGAAATTTCAAAGTGGAGCCAAATATTTAGTAATAGACAGCGGTGGTGAGTTTATTACAAATAATACAAACAAAGAGCTTTATGGATATGTATCTTAAAACTAGTGTTCTCAAATACCCTTTTAGTGGGACCGGGTATGCAGTGATTTTAACAGGCAGGTACCCGGGTACTCGCGCCGATGGGCGATAATAGCTGTTTCTACAAAAATCTCCACATTTACAAACTTAAAACTTACACAAATTTTGGATTTCAACCATTTGCTTTATTTCTTGTCGGCCTCCGTTTTTGCGTTCAAAACTGTAGGGCACAGAAGAAATGTTAAATAAAAAATGACTTCTGTACATACATTCAAAACACGGTTGTTTATTGCAGTATCCATAAAAATGGAGTCACATGACCTAAGAGGTAAGCATTTCACTATTGCTCGAATGTAGTTTCGGAATTTAAACTTTAGTTTTTTTCAGGTAGGGAAGTTAATTTTATTGATGAAAAATTATCAAGTCCTGTGTGAAAACATTGAACGTTTATTTATTTAAGGTGTGCATGTCACAATATAGCCAATATAAAATGTTTTGTGTACTCAGATATAGGTAACTGTTAATATACTGATGATTTTCAAAGGGTTCCGGCATTTAACAATGTATAAACAACCCAAATAAAAGACAAATGAAATACTATAAATGGTGTACAAGGGTGAGAAAACAATATTCTTGTCCATTTTAATTGAATAATTTCGTTTTTAGGTGAATTAATGAAGTCGAGATATGTCTGTACTCGGTCATCCAACATGGGCGATATTGACAGTAATAAAGCTTAGATTCGGGTACTCGGGTATGTGATTTCAGATTCGGGTAAATATTCAGGGTTCGGGTACCCGGATATCCAGATACCCGTTGAGAACACTACTTAAAACCTATATGTGCATAACGTTATTGTATCCCTGGATGAAAGTGGGGAATACTTAGGTTTCAGCAGTCACACAGCCATTGCAGAGATTATCTTTCATATGTGATAACTAAAAAATTATTTTTGGTAAACCTTCAAATCCAGTTTGTGGATATATATGGGTAAGATCTCAAAGCTGATTTTGTGGCATTTCAAAATTAGGGCATTTGACATTTGAGCCTAGTACTCGGTCAGATCATCATATGGCTGATATATATAACACATGTATATGTCCCCTATAAGTATGTAGAAATTAGACCTTTGAACACTTCCTTCGTTGACACGGCTGGCCTTCAAACATCAGCATTTTGGCTTTTTTTCTGCTAAGATTTCCTTCATACACAATAACACAAAAAATATTTTGGGAAGACCTTTTACATTTGATATGTTGGTAAATTTGGGAAGACCTTGGAGCACATTGTTTTGTGGTCTTGGCCGTCTACTAGAAGACCAATAACAGTCTCTCAAAAAGTCAAATTTGGGGAATTTCTTCACATTTTGACCTTTCATATTTGATAACTTGATAACTTTGCTAACTTCCTGTCTTGTCCTATACCATTGCCATCTTGTCTGGAAGCATTTGATGGCCTGTCATGGTTAATTATCTGGATATCACACCACAACCGGTTGTAGACCCAAACTGACTGTGCTTGAAAGCAAACCAGCCCATCTTAAACCTTCACAATATGACTTAATTGCTTAGAATCAAGACGGGAAGTCTCCATAGATTTGGTAACATCTCAGCAGCATAAACCGGGAACACACCAGGACAACCTGTAAGGGAACCCAACAAAGTGGTTACAGCAACAGGCAAGCCGGGAAGTGTACAGGGCAAGCCGTTTCTATAAGATGGGTCCTAAAAAGAGAAGAAAGAATGTGAGGAGGATAGAAGTCCCCATAGTCACGCCAACAGAATTAGAGTTGGAAGATACATGTGCTGACATACAGAGTAGGAAGGATAAGATGGAATGGAGAGAGGGGGGAGGATGCAGAGAAAGAGGGAGGAGAGAGAGAAAGCCATGGGGGCAGAAACTCCATAGTCACAGATAGAGGAGGCAGTGGCCGAAAAAAGGCCGAAAACTGAAAAGAGTGAAAGTGAAATAGACACAGAGGGTGGAAGAGAGGCTGGCACATCTCATTTTCAATCCAGGCACAAGAAATAACATCTGATGAATATTTATTTAATTGACTCAGATGAGGAGGCTATTGTGGACTTTGTCAAGCATCATGAGGAGCTCTATGACAAGACCAATGAGCACTTTAAAGGGGAATGCCAGGAAGAATTGTCTGTGGGAGAGGTTTGCCAGCCGCCACAATCTGTTAGCGAAAGTGTGCAAGACTTATTTTGCATCCCATAGGACTTGCTACAGAAAACCCACTCATTCAAAGTCTCGACAGGCTCCCATGAAAATAACAGAGAGGTACAACTGGATTCAGGGCAGATTTAACTTCTTGAGGACATGCATCAGATGGAAGGCACTTTCGTGAGGGTCAACATATACTGAAAGTATGGAGACCAGCATGCACTCTGACACAACACACCAGCCATCCATTGCTAGCCCTGATGTAGTGTCCCAGCCTTCATCAGTCGACCAGCAAGTCATGGGTCAGTTTACATGGATGCCCACATATTTCTCAGCCCCATATAGGAGACCACCAGGCCAGCCTTCTGCAACTACTGGTATTTTAAGTTTAAAATTTGGAGGAAAAACACTTTCAAATTTTAAGAGAGGTAGAGAGCATGACAGAGGATAGGACCTGTCAGCCCCAGCAACCTATATTTTCTAGGTGTTCCAGTGCCGCTTCCACATAAGTACCAATAAGTTATCATCAGCCTCATCAAACAGCGCCCACTGCCAGGGAATATATCTGGACTATTCCAGAAAAACAGATGCCAGCAAGCCAGGTGATCCAACCAGCTCGTCAGAGCCCAGAGGTGATGCCCAAAGGACAGCAACAGCCCAGAGGACCACATACTTTATACCTTGACGTTGACAAGCAACAACCCGGCACAGACAGCCCAACCAAGGCTTACAACCCACTGTAAGTAGCCCCTGTCATAGGTGAAGAAAGTTCACACAATATCTCAGGCCTCTCTAGCCTTTTTGGAAAATTATACTGTCAGTCATGAGCTACTAGCAGATGGATACACCTCAACCATTTTCACAAAGTGTCCCGTATCAACACGCACCTCTCCTCTGACCACCATGCAGCAAGAGCCTCATCAGGTGCTAGCCTAGCCCCCAAAGCAGTTATCTGAGCCTAAGAAGCAGCAGCAGTAGACTTACTGCACCTACCTACAGTGACTACTGCTGTGGTCCTTTTCAGGACAACTGCTGATTCATAGGTTTCAGAACTTCGTTTCTGAAAGTTTGAAAGTATCTTTCCTCCACATTTTAAAATTCAGATCCAGTTAGTTGTAGGACCTCTTCCAAAACAACTAATAAGCTGAATGTTTAAAAAATCCCAAAACAAAAAAAACATCACACCACCCTACGCCAAACAAAAGACAAGAAACAAAATGAGTGAATGAAAAATTGAGTTCTTGAAAATTTGAAGTTAAAAAAACTTTAAATGTGGACTTTAAAAAATTGAACTTTAAAAACACTTTGAAATTTTTTAGAAATAATTTGGTGAAAAAAAGAGAACATGTGAAAGAGTCTTTTGTTGGAAATTTGTAAGAAATTGGTGCAATAAAAGTACTCGGAATAATTGTGTGTTCCTGAAAAAAAATTGATAGATGCCAGCTTCTTCTTGCCCTAGGGCAGTTACTCGTCACATCTTAGATCCTGTCCTCCTGCCGGGCCAATGCACCAAGGTGATTGAAGTAATTTTTCAGTAGGTCTTCCTCATTTTTGGCCTCCCTTGAAGGATACCTGTAGTTTTCAGACACATACAGCTATTGTTCATTTTGTAGGGCTGCTGTCATCTTTTGGGGTGGGTGCCCTGTCCGGTCCACCTTGGTGTGTCCTCAGCATGTTGAGAGACACATGTCAAAACAATGTTTCTGACAACCTTCAGCCTTTGCTCCATTTTGCCTTGTAGTACCCTGAATCTTCTCACTGAGATTTTCAATGCATTCTCCACTACCATCCGACCTCTGGAGATCCTGTAGTTTGCTATTCTCTCTTCCCTTGTGAAGTTGTCTTCTGCTGTGGGTTTCAATATCAAGACATCAAGGCAAAGGCGTCACCCCTCCCCCCCACCCCGCAAGAAATAGCACATTTGGTTGTGCCTCCTCAAGGGTTTCAGGTGACAGAAGCCCCAAGGTGTCATCCTCGATCTTTTTTCGTCAAATCAGTTAAATATTGGTGCATCTGATGAAAACCACTTGACCCAACATCTACCCAGACGAATCTGTATTCTGTGTCGACCAGGCCCAGCAGTACCAGGGAAAAGAAGCCCTTGGAGTTGTAATATTTACCCTCAGATCTCTTTGCTTCTTCATAGTGATATTTTTCCCAATACCCGACAGTGTGGGGGACATTCCATTGGGTTCTGAACTTCTCAATTTGTTTCCAGTCTTCAGGAATGGTAGGGCAGGTCAAATACTCTTCCTGGTATTCAAGGATGGGCTGACAATGGATATATTTATACACAATGGTTAAGCCAACCAGCCAGTAGTACTGCAAGGAAGTGTATGTTTCTCCTGTTGCCAAGTGTCTCAGCGTTATGGCCAGTTTCAATCCAACTTCGAAGGGCTTCCTGAAATTTGTTACTTCCTTCTTTATGCAGTTGTGTATGCATTTTTCAATGAGATAAAAAAAATGCAGGGGGGGGGGGGGGGGGCATTCTGACAAATTATGGTAACCTGGGATATAAGTCTGTATTATTATGTTGGCCGAGAAGGTTCTATAGAATCTTCTTTCTTATCTTTGGCGGATCCAGGGCATGACCCAGGGATTTTGTGGCTTTCTTCTTCTACTGGGTGGTAGTAGGGGTTAAGGCAAAGGTGCTGGCTGTATGTGACAGGTGCTGGACCTAGGTTCAGATTCTTCCTTTGTGTGTGCGAATCACAATGAAAATCAAAATATTAAACTCAATACAAAGCAAAATAGGACCCTAAGCTTCTATTGAAAGTCTCCGTAATGTATAGCTGTAATTTTTGCAGTAACAAATTAGGAGATACAGCAGCTAGAATAGGTTTATATAGTGTTGGTTTGACCCCAAATCACGATCATGACTCCAGAAATTAATGAGTCTAGTCGGGGTGGGTTGAGACACTTCTCTAGTCTTGTCAGTTTGTCACTATGACTTGTCTTGGTCAAATATTGCTTGTCAGTTAGAGGTTTATGGCATGTCCTGGAAATTTCCCGTCTTGTTGTGGAGAAAAGGACCCAAACTCCTGGGATCTTACTTTAGACAAGCCGGGGTGAACTACGGCCTGTTGGGGAGGTGAAACCAACCAAAATTTTTCATGACTATTGTGCTTTTTTCTGGAGCTTCACCCCTGACCCCAAATTTTGTAACTGACCCTAGAGTAGTAGAGTCGGTTGTAGGGTCAGCTCCAGTGGAACACCCACATCACTTAATTACATAGACCTTTCAAATTTGGTATGTGTGTAGATATGAGTAAGGGCCTCAAAGCATGTTGTTTTGCACCTTCGGCCTTCTCCTGGAAAACCAATGGCTTCTAAAGGTGAAATTTGCGGTATTTCTTCAACTTTTTAACCTTTCATATGCAAAAACTTGAAAGATATTTGAGGTAGACCTTTCAAATATGGTATGTGGCTAGATATGAGTAGGACTTCTCATGATATTGTTTTGTGGCATTGGCCTTTCACTGGGAGATCAATGGCAGCCTTCTAAAGGGCAAATTTGGGGCATTTCTACAAATTTTGGCCTAGTATTCACATACAGAAGAAAAGAGCATCCTATAGAATGATGATGTATATAATAAATATATTATGTCTCCTGTATGCACACACTTGCCATGTGGCCTTTTGAAGATCAATAACAGCTTTCTATAGATAAAATTTGAGATATTCTTCTTATATTTGTGGGAACTTAGAAATATTTTATGTAGGCTTTTCAAATTTGGTATGTGGGATGTGTCTGTAATGCCTCAAAGCCTAAATTGTTTTGTGTCCTTTTTCTTCACCAATAGGGGCCTTCTGGCACAAATTAAATATGTCAATTATCTCAAAAACCGTTAGAGATAGAGCAATTTAAAAAAATTTGGACTCTTTGAGTATTAGAGAGCTGTGTTATAAAGCCTCCGAAAAATTTTTAATGTTCCAAATTCCGACCGCCATCTTTAATTTTAAGCAGAAAAGGAAATGTCAATTAACTTAAACCATTTGAGACGGAGCAATTTTGGGCAAATTTTGGGCCTTTTGGGTCCTAGAGACCCCAGTTATAGGCTGTCTGAACATTTTTTAATTTTCCAAAATCCAGCTGCCTTCTAGAATTTGGGGGGAAATTGAAACATTATGGGCTCTCTGAAACTTTTACTTTCTGGATAATATCCACCATCTTGAATTTTTGCAGTAATCGAAAAAGTTTATTATCTTGAAAAGTAATAGCGGTCGAGTAAATCAAGCCAACCTAGGATACTTCTGGCACAAATTAAAATGAAATGCCTCAGAAAAATTTTTAATTGTACTTAGGATTCAGTATGGTCATGCCGCTGCCGCTGCAGAGATTTCCCTTTGGACGCGATAACTTAAAAAATATTTTAGTTTGACCTTTCAAATTTAGTATGTGGATATATAAGGGCAATGCCACAAACACTATAATTTTGTGACCTTGACCACCAATTTCAAGGTCACTGGTGGCCTCTTAAAAGGTCAGATTTTGACCATTTTTTCACATTTTGGCCCAGTTCGCATATACAGAAAGTTAGATCATCCTATGGCTGGTATATATAATACATATATATGTCCTCTGTAAGTATGCAGAAATTTGACCTTGAAGCTGTTCATTGAAGGTGATCCACAGACCACCAAGTACCTCACCGAGGCCATTTTTAGCCTTTGTGGAGATATTTTCACACTTAATGCTGACTATATTGCATAGAAACTATTGAAAATGGCCTTGGAGGCTGGGTACATGATGGAGAACCAGCATCCAGGCTTACCGGTTATAGAGGATTGTTGGTTACAGAGAAAATCTGCTGATTCAAAAGTTATGGACAGGAAGAAGGCAGTTGTTTCATATAAACCTACCCCTGCTGAGACGTTGTCTAGGGACATTGGTTAGGGGGTGTAGGTGTGCAACGTCATGGTGTGACCTTGATTTGACCTTTGACCTTGCCATAGTGACCTTGACCTATGAAATATTGTCTGGGCTATATTGACCTTTGACCTTGCCATAGTGACCTTTACCTATAAAATAATGTCTGGGCTATATCTCGGAAACCATAAGGTGTAGGAAGTTGATACTTGGTAGGGACATTGGTTGGGGGTGTAGGTGTGCAATGTCATGGTGTGACCTTGATTTGACCTTTGACCTAGCCGTAGTGACCTTGATCTGTAAAATCTTGTCTGGGCTATATCACAGAAGCCATAAGTTGATACTTGGTAGGGGCATTGGTTAGGTGTATAGGCAATCATTTGCCCCAAATCTTTCGGCATGGTCAGACTTGACTTTGGAGCCCTCCTTGAAGGTCGAATGTGGTCCTTCATACCTATAATGGTGTATATCACTCTGTATGTCATGCTTCAAGCATGTCCCGTCCAGGGATACACTACTTCGAGACACAATGTCTAGTTTTCCAAATTCCAGCCGCCATCTTGAATATTGGTAGAGGTCGAAAATGTCAATTACATCAAAAAAGGTGCATACAAAAAAATTTAATTTTCCCAATTCTGGCTACCATCTTGACTTTTTGGCAGAAATCAAAAATGTTGATTATCTTGAAAACTGAGATAGAGCCATTTTGAGCAAACTTTGGACCCTTTGGGTACTAGAATCTCACGATATGGTGCCTCTGAAATATATTAATTTTCCGACACCACTCATTTCTGAATAAATTAATTGTCTATGTTATATTATATCATGTTCCATCAGGGATACACAGAGCTTGTGGATTATAATTTTATATTCACAATTGCTAATACTTTACTTAATCTAATATTTTTGCACAGAAAATGCCATTAGAACAATTGCTACGTTATGAGCAGAATCATCTCCCAAACATCTTTTGCAAACAATAAAAGATCTGTTTTACTTGGATTTGGAATTTGAACTTATTTCCAATATCACACTTTGGTTGGAAACTTTAACTTATTTGTAATATCATACTATAATCTTATTAATTATATACAAATAAAAATAATAAATGTGACAAATTTTTATAGGTGGTACAATTGATGTCACAGCTCATCAGATTCTTAACACTGGCCATGTTAAAGAACTTCATGTGGCCACAGGAGGCGATTGGGGAGGAACTAAAGTAGACGAAAAATTTATCAAACTCTTGGAGAAAGTACTTGGAGCTCACTTTGTCAATCAATACAAAAGTGAATGTCCAAACCAGTGGCTGGACTTGATGGTTACTTTTGAGAAACTGAAGAGAGCAGCTGAACCAGACGGGAAATCGACCATGAATTTACCACTGTCATGGTCACTTGGCAGTAAATATCACCAGATTACAGGAAAATCCGTTGAGCAAGCTGTTGCTGAATCACATCGCCATGGAGTTAAATTTGCCAGTGGATCACTTGTCATCGAACATAGAGTAGTAGCTGATATGTTTCAATCAGTGGTGGATAAAATTGTGAACCATATTAAAAGTCTCATGGAGAATCCCAAACTACAGCCTTGCAAGTACTTCTTTCTGGTTGGTGGGTTTGGTCAATCAGAGTTCCTTCAAAAAGCCATGAAGGATAACTTTGAAAAACAAGTTGATGTACTTATACCCGAAGAAGCCCAGATGTCGGTGATCAAAGGAGCAGTGCTGTTTGGGCATTCACCAGATGAGATCAAAACCCGCATTGCAAGGAAAACATATGGATACAGGCACCTGGCTGAGTTCGATCCAGGCAAGCATAAAGCTAACAAAAAGATCACAAGAGAATGCAAAGACCTTTGCGAAGATCTTTTTGGTACTTTCGTACAAAAGGGAGATGAAATTGACAGTGGACACAAAAAAGTAACCACGCATAACCCTGTTGTAGCAAACCAAGATGGCATGGACATTGAATTCTATTGCATAGATGATACCACCAAATCAGTTGCTTATATTGACGACTATGGTGTACAACGCCTTGGACATTTACACGTTGACATGCCAGGACATGGATTAGACAGAATGGTTAAGCTGGAGATTACCTTTGGTGACACTGAAATTAAAGCCAATGCAACCGATGTTACATCTGGGTGCTCCACTGAAACAACAATAAATTTTTTACTTGACTAGATTTGGCCAAAAGGAAAGGAAAGCGCTGGTACTAACATGTGTTTTTTTACATTTGTATAGATTTTATATATACATACATGTATCTGTACATGTGAATATTTGAACTTGTGAGTCATAATTGTCAAAACATGATATCTTTAGTTATTACAGGTTAATGTTTGTATCTTTGGTGTTTGAATCAACAGATGTCATGTATGTACCTTGTACTAAACGTAATAATAATTTTTCTTAACTTCTTGTCTAATTGTTTATTTTACTCCAGGAATAAATTTAGACTAGCATAAATAAAAGAATATTTTCAAATAGGACACAAAGTTTCTTTATGCTTTATCCACAGTTGATTTTTACAATCATCTTTAATTTTTGTGGTCTTAATAATTACACATTTTTTGGTTTTGTAACATATATTTTTATTTCTTTGAGAAGACTTAAATAGCAATAACAAAATTATTAAGTTGCCCTTTACATGATACACTGATTATAATAATGTAGATAGATAGATAGTTTATTTATTATAGTGACATGCACATCAAGGTATAAATACAAGAGTCTATTGTAACAGATGGAGTTGTACCCAGCCCTACATGGGCTTATATGTCACCTGTACCAACTGTAGGTATGAAGACCTATACATCATCCTAATCTTAAAATACTTTATCATACGCAAACTCACAACATTTATCTCTTTTTTCTCATTGAAACTTGGGATATAGTTAGCAATTTAAACATTATTAATTATATAAAATACTCTTTCTACTTTCCCAGGAAAGACATATATATTTGGCTAGATTTTTTTGATACATCTTGTTAATAAATATAAATTTCTCGTCCATGGTCATTGTATTAAATTCATGTGACACTCTAATGCTGTTGAATAAATTTGCCATATAGTCATTATAAACGGGACATACCAATAGAAAATGGAATTCATTTTCTATTTCATGAGAGTTACACATTTGGCAGGTCCGTTCTTCAACCTAAAGGTGTCTAACATTGCCATTTTCTGTATCACTTTTAACATGAAATCTTCCTGTTTCAATCCTCAATGGTAGGATACCAGCCCTAAATTGAGACAGTAGGGAGCACTGATATTTTGTCATACACATCTTCAAGTATTCTTCTGTATGATACTTCATCTTAAACTTTATATATGATCTTAGTTTTGGTTTAGTGTGGATAATCTGTCTCCACTCTTCCTCACATTCAAGCCTTAGTTTTTCATGTACTACCTCCAGATTACAAAGCTGTTTTTGATCATAAATATTCCATAAATCCAAGCTACTAAAAATCTTCTTGATGTCATTTGACCAATTTTATACGATTTTTCATAATCCCATAAAAATACCTGTTTTGTTAGACTTTCATTTGGCATTTTAAGAAAACGGTTCCAAAATCTTATGAGGGATAATTCCCTCCTGTATTTATCTCTTAGCCAACCTGTATCCACAAGTAACATTGCATTTGGACAGTACCGATGAACACCTAGTATAAACCGTGCTGCTTTATTTAGAACAATATCAGGTGTTTTAGGCTAAATGAGCCCCATATGACTGAACTATAATCAAGAATTGGTATAACCCCTGATTCAAATAGCTTGGAGAATGTTTTGAAGCCAAGATCTCTGTAACTTTTACATTTTGTTATTATCGAACCTTGAGCCCTACTGGCTGAATCACTCAAGGATTTTATATACTCTTGGAATGTCAAATGCTCATCAAGAATAACTCCCGAGATATTTGTATGATTTTGATAAATTTATCTCCTTCTCCCAAAAGTAAAATTTTTGTTTTGTTTCTGGTGCTTTCTTGTGTCTGAAATGAATGATATTGCTCTTAGCTATATTTATGTTTATTCTCCATTTTCTACACCAACTATACATTATGTTAAGCATATTTTGCACATCTCCTTCTGTTTTTCCTATTAGTACCATATCATCTGCATATAGTAGAATCAAAACCTTATTTCCATTTATATCAATACCAAGACCTAATTCTTTTATTTCTTTAGCTAGGGAATTAATATAAATAGCAAATAATGTAGGCGAGAGTGTGTCTCCTTGCCTTACTCCAGAATTTACTCCAAACCATTATGTGAGGAAGTTATTAATTTTTAAACAAGAGAATGTATTTGTGTACATTGCTTTAATCGCAAAATAAACTTTGCCATCAATATTAAAATTTAACATTAATTGTTATCATCCCCAAGGTTGAGAAACTTATTCTCCAATAAAACATTTAATCCCATATTTATTCACATATATATAAAGATTGTAATGTTCTCAAAAGGGAAAAAAAACTCAACTATCCAAACTATAGTCTTCTAATAATCCAAAAATAGTCTTCTATCAGCTTCAGAAAAGATTCAGATAGTTTAATGCTAGCTATTTAGCTTTCTATCACCCTTGTCAATTTATGTACACTTTGGAAAATGATCTGGAAAACATATACAATAGAGTTTTATTGTATTAATACAATTTTATGTTTTATTTTTAAGTCTTCATCATAAAACTAATAGCTGTACTAAGTGTACAACATTTACAGGAAAACTCTCCAGTACCACAGGATCTGCAACTCAAAAATATTACAGATTGAAAAGTTGCCAGTCCATATTACAGAATGTAAGATAAATTAATATTGCCTTTCAGAAGTGACCAAGTGGCAAGTGCTAATGAATAAATAGCTTGTGTTATATGCAAATAGTAGAAATCTCATCAATTTTGACAATAAAATAGTATACCAGAAAATAAACAGTTTTCCTAAGTTTCAGGACATCCATACTTATAACTCTAGATACTGGTCTATAAAAATAGATACCAGTCTTGGACAGAGGGGTCGGTTATGATTTGGTACAGTGACTATACTATTAAATCTCAGAAACTATAGTAACCTCTGCACATGTGGGGCAGTTGTGTGAAAACAGGGTGCTAATTCTCTTGAACCATGCTTGACCTGCCTGAACCTGCTTATGTACAGTTGCATCCCATTCAGAACAGAAAGAAAAACAGAAAAAACAGAAAGAAAATAGCATCAGAAATGCCCGTACCCGACAGACTGTGGATTATTTTTCAACACCATGAGATATAGAAGTTGTGAAGAGTACAAAGATTGGGTTATATCTCGGAAACCATAAGGTGTAGCAAGTTGATACTTTGTAGGGACATTGGTTTGGGACTGTATGTGTGCAACATCATTGTGTGATCTTGATTTGACCTTTGGCCTTGTCATATTGATCATGAGTGGTAAAATCTTGTCTGAGCTCTTAAATTCTGTGTGGTGTAGAAGGTTGACACTTGGTAGGGTCATTGGTTTGGGGGTTTAGGTGTGCATCATGGTGTGACCATTAACTTTCTCTCTACCAAAGTGTGTTCACCTGCCATATATAAAACATGTTTCTCTTTTGACAAAGATATATGGATTGCTGCAACTGATTATTATATGTACTTTTATATTATTGTGCTATTTAACATCTATTCTCCAGTTAATAAATTTTACAGCATCATGATTTTTAGTTCACTGATTAATGCCATCATCTTGCTATTGAATTGTCTTGTTTTAATACTTCATCTTTATATACATTTTCTTTCTCTTAGACATTTGGACTTTACATAACTGGCACTGCTCTGAAACTATCCCAAACAAGATTTCCATACCCAAGGTCACTACGCCATAGTCTAGGGTCGAATCAAGGTCACAACATGATGATGCACACCTATTCCACCAAACCAATGTCCCTACCAAGTGTCAACTTCCTTCACATTACAGTTTCTGAGATATAGCCCGGACAAGGTTTTACAGGTCAAGGTCACTACGGCAAGGTCAAAGGTCAAATCAAGGTCGGACCATGACCTTGCACACCTCCACCCCCTAACCAATGTCCCTACCAAGCATCAACTACCAACACCTTACTGTTTCCGAGATATAAGCCTAGACAAGATCTTCAAACTCAAGGTCACTACTGCAAGGTCAGGGGTTAAATCAAGGTCACACCATGACGTTGTATACCTAGACCCCCCAACCAATGTCCTTAGTAATTATCAAATTCCTACACCTTACGGTTTCAGAGATACAGCCCGGGCAAACTCTTTCCCACCATCCGCCCCCCAGGACACCATGGGTGAAGACAATACCCTGACAGCCCTTAAGGGCTGTGTGGTAAAAAACATCACAAGTTAGAAACAAATGAAACAAAGCACTTGGATGATTAGATTTAGTCCACAGGAAAAGAAACCCTTTATATAAGCTATTGAAAGGGGATCATATTTAATGGATTTGCTAATTTGGTTTTAACATCACTGAACACATTTTATAAGCCATATAACGATGGGTAGGTGAAGGCATAAATAAAACAAGTGCAAAACTAGTTAGTCGAGATTGTACACAGAAAACTAATCAGGTACCAGCATGGAACTTCCCTACTTAAGGCCTAGAATTGAACCCAAAGAGACATAAAAACAGTTGGTGACTCAATAAAGACTGTACAATTGCATAAAAAATGTCACAGTTCTGTGTGTTGGTCTTCTTCAACATTTTTTATCTTTAAGTCTGTTTCATTTTCTTTGTCAGCATTCTTCATATTTTCTGCCAGTTTACGCACAGTAATTCTCAATTCTCTGACCATCTTCAAAATTGATTTGATCTCCTGAAATACAAAAATGTTATTACATTTTAGCACAGTTGGCAACAGTTAAGCTTAATTAATAGTCATAAGAATATCACTTATTAGAAGGTACAGTTTGGCCTGATAATTTGGTGCAAGCATCAAATTGACAAGAGTGCAGTGGCTGGCTTTCTGCCAATGACAGAGTTGAATCTTTGGACAGCACTGGGTGTGGAAATCTGTAAACTCTTCTATTGTCACCCAATTTGCAAACAAGCTGCAAATACGTATACAGATTTTAGTAGTGAGATGTGTTGGGTACTTGTTGTGTAGTTGACCAGAAATGTGACATGAAAGGTTTACCATTATTGGAGTTATCTGTCTAACTGCGCAACTTTGAAGCATGAATATCATAAGATTAGTGAACTGGTTTATATAGTAAATATAAAACTATTTAGATTACGTATGTAAAAGTGCGTTATATGGATATTTTACAAAAGCAAACTGTAAGTAAGATGTAGGCAATACCTCATGTTGCAGTCATCCTCCAATATTTCTCCTGGCCATATTGACATTTATACATATCTTAAAGTAAAATAAAATTACCGGTACCTTATTTTCACAAAAACTATATGGCTATCAGCCCTTTGCAGGTAAACGATGCAGTTTAGAAATCTTTCTTTTGTCGAGCTTTCAAAACCAAATCTCACAGATGAGCTCATGAATATTGATGAGATGTACAAGTCCATAATTAGTTATATTTACTCTGTGTCCACGCTAGTTTGTTTTATCTTCTTTATATAAAAGCTACCGATCAATATTTTAAACTAAAATATGATGAATACCATTGTTGTAAATGCTTATAATATAGCTCTTAAGTGTCGCACAGTCTTTGTTAGTTTAAAATCTCCTGTGCACACCACCCCATATTTTAATGACCAATGTCTCGTACTACAATAACATCATTTCATTCATTAATTTGTTTGCTGTTTATTTATTATTGTTTGACAAATGGAACAATGAAAGATTGCTTCTGATTGGTTAGAAGACATATGAACCAGAGGAATTCACTGCACAGACATGAAGGAATCATTTGAATGAAATGACATAATTCTTTGCTACTGAATGGTTACATCACAGAGAGTAGCCTGAAGATATGCATTTAATTGGGAATGCGCAGATGACAAATTTACAGTCACACAGACAGTGCATAAATTAGTGTGAAAAGGCTCAAGTCATCTTCTTAAAACAATGCCCAACACAAAGGTTTTGAATACATATGGGACCTTACACACAGGTGGAAGCAGTGCTTTAACCAGCTTTTATTTTATAAAATATACCCTAATAAAAACATCAAACAAAAAATAGCATCAGAGATGCCCGTACCCCACAGCCTAGGGAAATATTTTTAACACCATGAGATATAGAAGTACTGTATCAGTACAAAGTTCAGGATACTCAGAATCAGTTGTATAAAGGTCCAAATAATGTTTGAATAGAGAAAATAATATCTAACAGAAGGATAATGCATGTAAAGATGAAGTATTAAAACAAGACAATTCAATAACAAGATGACAGCATTAATCAGTAAACGGAACATTACGACACTCTTTATCTACATCTGGCATGGCCGAATTATGGTTTGGATGTTTTGAATATTATCATGCATACAGAAGTGGCAATACATTCAATGAATGCCTATGTGTGGTGTTGGAGCAAAGCCTGTGGCTCACTTGATGAATTTCCATCTATTACAATGGAAAGTTGCAAAAGTAAAATTCTTAATGAATTCTAATATGACTTTAACAGTGCTTAATCTGCATCAATAGACAGACCCAAAGGTGCAACAAGATTTTGAAGGTCAAGGTCACTACGGTAAGGTAAAAGGTCAAATCAAGGTCACATGATGATGCTGCACACCTACACCCCCTAACAAATGTCCTTACCAAGCATCAACTTCCTAAATGGACGAGGAAAAATTTGGAAATTACACTCAATTTCACAATCTGTGAAATATTGTTTGGCATACCTTTTCATGGAGACATAAATTTGTTTATTATTAATAGTCTAATAATGCATGGTAAAAATTATTTAAATAACAGGAAATATAACAGTAAACCAATTATATTTAGTGATTTCTTGAATGAATTTAGAATGAAGATGAAAGCTCTTTGTAACCTCTACAAGCAGGAGGGTTTAAAAAATATGGCAGTAGAAATGGTACTAAAGTTAAATGAATTAATTTAATTATCTAGCCACTTTGTACTTCTTATTAACTAATTAAAAAGTAATATAACTATACAGTGTCTTGTCAAGTCACAATTTGGTAAGATAAGGATCAGTAGCTTTTTATGTTTTCTGTTTTGTCCTGTGTCAATACTTGTGACGTCATACTGTAACTTTGCATATTGTTTGTACCATTTTGTAAAACATTGTATACTGTCTGTACTATTTCGTATTAGTGTATATAGTCTGTACTTTTATGTATCCCAAAAAAAACAATAAAAAAAAAAAAACTTCCTACACCTTACGGTTGCCGAGATATAGCCCCGGCAAGATTTTAAAGGTCAAGGTCACTACGGCAAGGTAAAAGGTCAAATCAAGGTCACATTATGATGTTGCACACCCACACCCCCTAACCAATGTCCCTACCAAGCATCAACTTCCTGCCCCTTACGGTTTCGGAAATATAACCCTGACAAGATTTTGTAGGTCAAGGTCACTATGTCAAGGTCAAATCAAGGTCACACCATGACGTTGCACACCTACACTCTCTAACCAATGTCCCTACCAATTATCAAATTCCTACACCTTATGTTTTTCGAGATATAGCCCGGACCAGATTTTATAGGTCAAGGTCACTACGGCACAGTCAAAGGTCAAATCAAGGTCACACCATGACGTTGCACACCTACACCTCCTGACCAATGTCCCTACCACGTATTAACTTCCTACACCTTACGGTTTCTGAGATATAGCCCAGATAAGATTTTATATGTCAAGGTCACTATGGCAAGGTCAAAGGTCAAATCAAGGTCACACCATGACGTTGCACACCTACACCCCATAACTAATGTCCCTACCAAGTATCAACTTCTTACACCTTACAGTTTCTGAGATATGGCCTGGACAAGATTTTCAAACTCAAGGTCACTACAGCAAGGTCAAAGGTCAAATCAAAGTCTCACCATGATATTGCACACCTACACCCCCAGCCAATGTCCCTACCAAGTATCAACTTCCTAGATCTTATGGTTTCTGAGATACAGGCCAGACAAACTTTTTCCCCACCTGACAAGATTTTGAAGGTCAGGGTCACTATGGTAAGGTCAAATCAAAGTCACACCATCACACTGCTCCCCAAACCAATATTACAAACTTAAATTCAAAATTGATTTAACCTACATTGAATCATGGGCTGGCAATTTTTGCTATAAACCTGTAAGGAGCTGTAAACTTCATACACAGTATGGGTGTACTCTTGGTGTCACCAAAAGATGGCAGGAACCAAAGATAAAAAAGCCCTTGCAAACAGATTTGAAGTCTTTCCTGAAACAGGTTAGTCCGGAAGCTCTGCATATAGCAGTTAGTTTATTTTTGATGCATTAAATATTGCTAGAAAAGCTGTTGTACTGCTTTTGATTTAAGAAGTGATGGTTTTAAAACTGGAACAGTAAAAATGTCTTATCGGGTCTATTAAGTCATGTGAATTACTTTTTGCCAAACATGTTAACCATTCTACTACAGTGACTAAGGTTAGTATCGGGCAGGACACTTTCAATCAATGATATTGTTCTTCCAGATTTGCCACAAACCTGAACGACTGAAACAAGTATCTAGAATATCACACAATGATACCGATTCAATAGAAATATTTATAACTGCTCCTCAGCATCAGAAACTTACATTCAAGGATTGCACTTGCTGAAATCATAAATTCTCTTAAGAATTGTGGCAAGATTTTTCAGCGAATATTTGTAAAACTAAGTACAATTTGTAATATAAATATTACAGAGCTTGCATTAAAATACATGCAGGAATGGTGGAGAAATCGAAAGTTAAGTAATTAAAATATTTCAGAAAAATTTGTCTGCGGTGTATCTCGGAAACCATTCAGTACAGTCAGGAAGTTTATACTTGCTGGGGGTACTGGTGGGTGGTGTAGGTGAGCAGTGGGATGGTGTAACTTTCATTTGACTTTTGACTTTACCATAGTGACCCTGACCATTAAAATCTTGTGACATATATTGGAAACCATAAGGTGTAGGAAGGGGATGCTTGGCAGGGATGTTCCTTGAGGAAGTCAGTATGCATTGTCATGCTATTACTTTGATGTGACCTTTCACCTTGCTGCCAGGATCCTTACCTTCACAATCCTGTTCAGGCTATATCTCAGAAACTGTAAGGTGTAGGAAGCTAATATTTGGTGGGGAAATTTGTTTGGGCTATATTATACGATTTACATTTGACCTTGTTGCAGTGACCCTGACTTTTAAAATCTTGTCTGAGTTATATCTTGGAACTGTGAGGTATAGGAAGTTGATACTTAGCAGGAACATTGGCTTGGGACTGTAGGTGTACAAAATCATATTGTGACCTTGGTTTGGCCTTTGGTCTGGCTGTAGTGACCTTGACCTTTACCATATTGTCCAGGCTGTCTCAGAATCTAAGGTGTAAAAAGTTTATACTGAGCAGGGATATCGGTTGGGTGTAAGTGTGCAACATCATGGTGTGACCATGCTTTGACTTGTGATCTTGGCACAGCAACCCTGACCCAAAAACTTTTCTGGGCTATATCTTTGAAACTTTAAGGTGTAGGAAGTTAAAGTTTGTAGGTTTTTTGGTTGTAGGGTGTAGATGTTCAACATTATATGACCTTGGTGTAACCTTTGACCTTGGTTCTTGTCAAAATGTCTTCTACTGCAGTATTTGAAATATTTCTTCTATTGCAAAACGATATGGATGGCTGCACTTGATTATTAAATTAATGTACTTACACACTAATTGTGGGATCTCCATTGACAATTTACTTCAGTTTATAAACACATGAATCTGAATATTTTACAGCTTCCTGAATTTTTAATTTTATTTTCTGATTTCTCCAGGTGCCGCTTACTAAGGATACATTTCATGGGTGATTTTTTTTGCATTCTTTAGGTAACTATTTTCATATTTATTCATTTTACAAAGTAAAAAGACCAACAGTAAAATAACTTAATGTAAAAAAAACCTACAGCCTAAGAATTTTTTCACTTTACTTGTAATAAAATTGAGAAAATATACATCATTCATGCGATTTTCCTATCATTTTACCTCCATTGGCGCTCTTGCAAACTCTTTACTTGATATCATCTCATCATGGTCTGTGTCCAGTGGTAATACCTGTATTTGAGGTATAATACAACAGAGCTTAACTGTTATTTATCCATTATTGTTAAAACATATCCCCATGTCCTTGACATAATGCAATGAAAACATGGCTGAATTACTGAAAAACTGGTTCATTATCAGATGATTCAACAACATGGATGTGGATAATTTCATCTCTTTCCCTTTAAATGAGTCATGTTAGTTGCAGATTACTTTATACTTAACATAAAATTTGGGACCTCTGTTTTTCTGTTTGATTAATTCACCTTTGGTGTGGCTTGAGAGGCAATACAAGTCATGCCATTAGACAATCCTGGATGTAAGAAAGCACTATGTACCAATTGGTCATCACCTGTCACTGTAAACCCCTGGAAATCTCCTTGCTGACACTTAGTATGGTAGACAAGGTATATTTTGGTGTTGTTTTGACTCAGCCTATGATCATTACAGTTATTCATCTGTATTTCACCATTTTCTCTAGTGATACATGTTTTACACTGAGCACATACATTTTATATGTAGAAATTGTAGAAATATATTATATATAGTTTATAGATAGAAATATATCAGATTTTTTACAACACAGAATGCTAACGAAATACAATTCAAGCCTCTGCCTTTTATCATATCACTTCTACACTATTTTGTCTTAGGATCTCTGATAAAGAAGATTTCAGGAAATCTTGTAAAATAAACATGGAATGTAAACCACAAGAGAACATGATATAACCCTTGTTGATGATAACAATGTTAATTATACATTCTGGTCCTGTGTACATACCAGTGGTTTTATGTCAGTGGAATATTGTAACATCACATCTGGATGTTGCACCAATTTTTGCAGAAAATCCTCTTGATACTGAAATATATATATGTACCCAGATTTCACATAGTCATACAGCACAACTGATTGAATTGATTGGTTAATTGATTGACCGACTTAATGAATGAATCATTGACTAATTCATTAATGTTGCTAGTTGCTTTCAACACACTAAACAGGTCAAATTCTGATTCACATTTGGTATTTCGAATCTGCAACTTCTACCAATGACAAACTGTAAGTTTTGTAATACTGATTAATCTAATGGTTTATAGTTTGATTTAAAAAAGTACTTAAGGCTGTTTTTACGCTCTTGCCGTCTCACCTCCCTTACAAGGATTTTTCTGTGCTATACTTTCAGTTCTATTTGACTGTTACTAGAAAACCTAGACAGGTAGACAGATACACAGGTATCTGGCCTTACATTTTCTTCACAGCTGAAACTTCCATAAAGTTTGCAATTCACCCAGTTTTGGAATGTCTTATGGAATTAGAATCATCCACTCATTTGTGCATTTTTATGGATCTCATTAATATATCACCTTATTTTCTCTTATTAAAAATGTTGTGCCAAATTCATCTGTTCCTTACTTACCGTGCTAAAACCAACAGGTACCTTGTCTCCACGTTGTTGGAATATATGTATATAATACTGATCCACCTATTGAAATAGAAAAGAAAGCACAAGTATATTACCAGAGCTTGTGACTTGTAGTTTATATGTAATGTAATGAAATGTAAGAAAAGGCTATTAACACTTTAAAATAAAATAAAGATAACAATCTGAGCAAATTCAGTCAACAAAGCTAACTCCAGAACTTACTGATCCCTTTGTTTAACTGTATCAACAACATTACAAGGGCATTAAGGACATGTCAAAATATAGGATCAGACTTACCGCAACATATTTCACAATATACTCATAAAAGTCAGCCAGAGACACTGGATAATCCCTTGTTATATCCAGAAGGAAGTAGCTAAAACATCAAGGGCATCAAATGTTACTGTTGTGCCAGCTCATACCACTGTTCAATTTTTTCAATCTTATCTTAAAGGCTAGGCTAAGCTTATTTTAAAGTCCAAACTTCTTCCCATATCAAAACTCTTACCAAAAAGTGTGTTTGATTGAAAAGAAAAGTTGTATCACAATAAGATTTGCCTGATTACTTGTTCCAGAATGCTATGATTCATTAGAGTAGGTCCCAGCAGTAAGCCTCCAATCACTATTGGTAATCAAATAAAAAACAAAATTTTTCTCATATTACAAGATTACTTGCCTGCAATTTTATGGACATGAGTGCAAGATTAGTTATAACACCATCAAGATAAGTCGGAGCACCAAGAAGATAGGTTGTTACTGACTCAGGGCGAAAATATTTTTTCTAAGAAAACTTAGCAAAGAAATTAAATGCTCACTTGCAAAGGCTTTTCAAACATGTTTAATATATTCAACAGACCACCACTACCATTGTGATTTGGTTACTAACAATCATGAGTGAAAAAGTGAAGACAATTACAGCCTCTGCAATTATGTTCTTGAGTACATGAAAGATAAAGTGATCTGATTAATGCAAGGTCATGTTTTCATACATAATTTGGGTCTCACTCTATTTTTTTTTAAATGATTGTCAAGCAAATTCATATTATGTAACATGTGATATGTATTTATATCACCAATATTAGATGCTCTATTTTAAGTTTTATTACAGAATCAAGCATTCATGATCAACTTTACTCTGAACTGAGAAATACCAGTACGACAACCCTTGGAAAGTGTAATGTTATAGAATGAAACTACACAAATAGATTACATTAAATTTTAAACATACATTGTTTGTCCTATGGACTCAGATTTGACAATGATTCTTTTGTTATGACAAAATTTAACTATTTCTATCACCAGGGTAATTGCTTCACATTGTATAGAAAAGAAAAAGATACTTACTGCAACTGATTCCTTGAGATGTGTCCAGTCAATACAATAGGATCAATGTTACTTCCCAATGTGATATTTGGCTCAGGGCTATTGCTGCAGTGGGAGATCATATACGAAGAGTTATACTGATGAAACCACCAGACATTTACTGCCAGATTTCTGTGGTAGGAATTCACTTGATGAATCCTTGAGCAAAAAATATCACAATAAAACTGTGCATACAATTTTGAGGTAAGTACTTGTTCATTTACTAGTTATCTGTCCTCCCAGTTAAAAAAATCTAGGTAAAAGTTGACATCTAAAAATCTTTTAATAAGATGGCTGCATTTCTTTTTGATATTTGACAGATGAAATACAATCATTTCCCAAATGAAATATACAGAAAAAAATATGTTACAAATGAAGATAACAATATCATACGAGTGCATTATATGTTAATCTTGATGAGTGAAGATATATTTTATCTTGTTGTGACTGCCAGTCATCCAGTGATCAACTTATAACATACTTATCTACGGATCATCTTGGGTACTATGATAATATATTATGAATATGACATAATATGTAATAAAGCATATGTTACGGTGATCACAAGATCTTTTGGAGATCATCACATAATAATTAAGTTGTGAGTGCAAGAAAATTAGTTAGGTCACACATATTGCTTTCACACTACAAGCGGTGCACCCGCGGACAGAGGGGTTACTCGGCAGCAGAACCACCTCCCAGGATGCCTCATATTTTCTGAGATTTGGTGTATTCACGGCATTAATACTGTGCTGTGATGGTGGTGTCTGCGGCTTATAGAAGGTTGTGACTCAGTCTTGTGCGATGACAGCATAAGATGAGTGGAAGTAATGACAGGTTATCTCTTGGTGACACACGTTTATACTACTGCCATCCTTCTGTTATCAACGGTTACACACTGTGTCCTATTAGTGGCCTTGCAGGTCATACCTTATTTCATCTTCGGTTAAAATCTTAAATAATCTATTTACAGAAGGTCACTGAAAATGGACAGATAGGGTCTGACACACACACACATATATGGATGCTGGTAGGGCACATAATATACAGTGATTGATGGTGACTTTAAACATTTTAAAACTTTTGTGGAACACTCAAGGAAAGGGACAGTGGGCCACTGTCTCACAAGTCTGTAAATGGACATCAGGTGATAGTCAACGGACAGGGACGTTTTATCCAAGGCGTACTACCGCAGGGTGTACCACCTGTAGTGTGAAAAAGGTAAAAATCTTCTCATGCATATCATTTCTTTTGGTGATCACCTGGCGCATGCTAAATAAAAATCACACTGTCTTAATAGGAGTTCTGAATAACAGCAATGCAATGTTAATGATAATATACTTCGTTTTGTTTAAAGCAGCTTTCAATACATTGCATGGACCACATTGCGGAGGGTATTTGCAAGGTTAGAAGAAAGTAGTGCTCACTAGTTCTTCAGATTCTGTTCTTCAAACAACTAGTCATTTTGAAGCAACTACCTACTTTCCAAATTAATATGACAAATAAGGGATACTTTAAGTGTATTAATAATATTTTAAAACAAAAATTCAACAAAGTCTTTGCTTTTGAATTTTGTGTATTGATGCATTGTCCACCACAAATAACATATACATTAACACAAAAAATGCAAAAAAAGCACTATACCAGTTGTAAGGGATGTATAAGCAGTCGCCAGCCTTAATGTGAGCTTTGTGATAATATTCAATGTCAGCCAGGTCCGGATGTTGCGTGTAATCTACCCTGAAATATAACAAAAATGCTTGCAGTTATTTATCAGTATAATTCCACCAATAACAAACTTAAATGTCAATTCTAAGAAATTTGTGTCTACATATAACTGTTCATTAACCAATGATCTTTTGAATTACAAACAATTGTTTTTTGCGAATCAACGGACATGCAGGACATGGGCTTAGTTAAAAGGCTGATTTGTATTATGAAACAAACATATACAGCTTCATATATATTACAAGTAACTACCTTAATGTCCTCCATAATTATCTAAAACAGCACATACATCTGAACAGTGTCAATATAATTGTCTTACAGATCAATACTTCAGCCCCAAAACATGAATTTAGTTAACGCTTAGTTTCACACTGTACCTGTTAATGCTAATGTTGGACAAAGCAACTACCATGCCTCTTATGCCCTTCTGTAAAAATAAACATTTACATTCATGTGACAAAGCCATCCTACCATCATTTGAATTAGTATAGATGCCATGTGTGGAAGCTTTCCTAAAGAAAACTATGCATAAAATGTAATAATTATAACAAAAACTTCAATAGTTATTTCATTTATTCAATATACTTAGTTTTCATAAATTTTGATTTGCATCATTTTAACAGAGGATAAGAAATAGTGGAAAGAGTGAATACTAGCTGACGCAGGTCATGCCCTGTCAACAATTAGCAAATTTTCTACTAATCAGAGCCACACTGTATGCTAAACCTGTGAACTATTCAACCAAAAGACATTGTTTAACTGATGGCCGAGGCATAGATTCAGTTGTGTGAGGAAATCATGTCACTTACAAGAAGCTATTATTCATCATCATTTGTTAAAAGATTCTTTCAGTAAATACATTGTCATGTTTACGTAATTATTTTAATAACAAGAAGAATTTTTTTATTAGTTTATCAGGTGCTTACGCCATTCCCAGTACCTCTTTCTCAATTATAATGGGTAGGGTACTCTCAACAGAGCGGACCAAATGATTTTTTAATGTAATCTCCAGGTAAATGCAAACAACTACCAGCTTTTGAACATGTGGTTGGGTCAGGATTCAAATTAAAATCTCAGAGGTGAGACACGAGTGTGTTATCAATGTGCTACTGTAGCTCCCTCTAAAGCAATATCAGGATAAGAGGTATTCAGTGGCCCAGTGGGTTTGCAGGTGTGGCATCTAATCACAGGCTGTCACTTCTGTGTCGGTTTGACTCTGAGTCGTAGTGTGACAATGCTGAGGACCTGTCCCAATATGACTCCTTGTTGTTTAATGGGACACAAAATCCTACTTTGACTTTGAGAACAAAAATTATGCAACAAAGATTTTATAACGATATAAATATTTTGAAAAACACCTTTGCACCACAGAAGATAAAATACAAAAAGTTATTTTTGTAAGTGTATATTTTTTTTGGTAAAATGAATTTTTTAAAGTGACTTTTCACTTAAAGATGTCAAATTAGCAGTCATATTCAATGAACTTCCAAGTTACAAGAATAAGATCTATTTGTAAATAATCTGCAGATCCAAACCTTGTTAAGATACTCATCAGGGTGTAACAATGTAGCTTCTTTCTCCCCAGCATACATACAGAGGAGATTGTCTGCTCCATCATTGTGAACTATAGACTGTGTTCCTCCATTGCTGAACCACATTTGCTGTAAAATGAGTGATAGAATAGAGTCGGGAGATTGTGTCCCTCTAGTGTTAAATCACATTCACTATAAATCAATGATAGACAATTATTGTGACATTGTGTTCCTCAATTCTTAAACCACATTTGTTGAAAAGGTCAATGGCAGGCAACAGTGTTCATTTACCGTAAGAGCAATGATAGACAATATTTATGAGAATTTTTCAATTTATAGTTAAACTACATTAATTTTGATGTAAAGTCAGTGATAGATAATTATCGTCAGACTGAGTCCCTCCATTGTTAACCATGTTTGCTCTTAAGTCAGTGACAGACAATATTATAAGACTGTGTCCCTGTATTGTTACATCATATTTGCTGTAAAATCAGTGACAGTCAATATTTATAAGACTGTCTCCATTGGTAGGTAAATCATATTTGCTGTAAAATCAGTGACAGTCAATATTTATAAGACTGTCTCCATTGGTAGGTAAATCATATTTGCTGTAAATTCAGTGACAGTCAATATTTATAAGACTGTCTCCATTGGTAGGTAAATCATATTGGCTGTAAAATCAGTGACAGTCAATATTTATAAGACTCTCTCCATTGATAGGTAAATCACATTTGCTGTTAAATCAGTGACAGTAAATATTTATGTGACTGTCTACATTCACAGGTAAACCCCATTTGTGGTAAATCCATAATGGAATATCATAGCAAAACTGTTTTCCTCAATTGTTTAACCGCATTTGCTGTAAAAATCACAGAAAAGAGTTAAGAGACTGTGTCCCTATATTGTTCTACTGCAGTTGTTGTAAAATCATTGCTAGACTATATTTATAAGACTATCTCAGTTTGTAGTTAACAATCATTTGCTGTAAAATTAATGGCAATTACTGTGAGACTGTGCCCCTTTATTGTTAAACCACATTTTTTTGCTGTAAAAATCAATGGCAGACAATTAATGTGAGCCTGTGTGCCTCAATGTTAAACCACATTTACTGTAAGAGTCAATGACAGACAATTACTGTGAGACTGTGTACCTCTATTTTTAAACCAAATTTACTGTAAAAATTCAATGACAGACAATTACTGTGAGACTGTCTACCTCTATTGTTAAACCACATTTCCTGTGAAAAATCAATGAAAAGTTAGAAAACATTTACTTTTTTGAAATCAATGAGAATCACACAAAATTCAAAAGTGGGTTATAATAATTATGTCAAAATATGTATAATATACTATATACTAGTCTCACTACCTGTATAGGCCCATTATGTAATTCTGTTTGAAACGACACACACTATTCATTTGTAAGTAAATCTGTCCATAAGTCTTTGTTAATCCAAAAACACACAATATATTTTAAATTTAGATAAATAATGATATGAAGCAATCTACTAGTATATGCTTTCTAGTTAGCGGAATGTCAGTCATTAAAGGCTAGGGCTATAGGGCTATACTGGTGCAGTCAGCATGGGTCAAATAGCGCTTTGAGTCCTGTGGTGGAGGAGATATATAAATACATCCCAATCTAAAATCCCAACCCAAGACTAGTGTGTAACTGTCCCTTAAAACTGATTTGTGTCCAGTAATGCATATAACTTTTTTTATTTTGACAAATAATTGGCAAAAAAACACTAAATATATGTTCACTTACTGTGGAGTGGAGCTTTGTAAGAAAATGGTTGCATTGCAATGGCCTTGGTAATACAACATCACTTCTGAAGTTAAAACAGAAAAATGCAAATAAACATTGGATATTAAAAAATGAAATTTTCATCCCGCAATAGTCGTCAAAGTGAACACATTACTCTATGCTGTAGGTAAAGAAGTAATTGATGCGTTTACTTGCTTTAAGTGTAACATAATGTAAACACCAAAATTTAAGGTCACACCTTTATGTGGGTGTTCCACCACACGACTAAGGCTCCCGATTAAGGGTTTTGGGGGGTCGGTTTGAAATATTTGCTTAGTCCCAGACCTTCTGTAAGGGTCGGTTGTGGTCGGTTGGGGCCGTGTGAAAAATCAAACATGTTTGATATTTCACACGACTACAACCGATTCCTATTTCCCGCCGTCAACAAAATGTCCAGTCCCAGGCGTCCTCAGGCCTCCTCAGACCCAATTTTACACAGTCGTGTGTTGTCCCAGGCCGCCTGCGACCCTTAGTCCCAGACCTCCCTAGCTTAGTCCCAGGAGGCCGGTTGTTAATCCCAGACTCAAATATGATGCGTATGAATTTCATGCGTCTGAAAGTGGGTCGGTTGCATTAGTCCCCGGAAGCCTCAGACCGTCTGCGGTGTCCTGGGACCCAAAAATCAAGGTCTGGGACTAAGAACCGACTAAGGGTAACCGACCCTAACCGATCCAAACCAGCCTCCCCAGGACGCCTGGGACCACACATTTTCAGTCTGCGGCGGCCTGAGGACGCCCCAGGCGGCCTGGGACTAACAACCGATTAAGAACCGACTGTTTTCCGCACGTCGGAAATTAAAACGAGGCAATGAGGGGGTCTGGGACTATATAAGCGACCACGCACACATTCTCGTTGTTACTGACTGTTTGGCTACTGAGAGACGTGTGTCACTGATTTGTAGGGGTTTTCAGTTTTTATTTTATATTTTATATACTTGAGCTTAGGGCAAATTTCACAGTTAGGAGACACATTTTACTATTTTTTTATTATTTTGTCGACTGGATTATGAGGAAAGAGAAAGGAGGGAAGAGAGGAAGGAAAAAGATGGATGAGAGGGAGAAGGAAAGTCAAGTAGAGGAGAGGAGTGAAGTTATTACAGAAGAAGGAAGTGAGAGGAGAGAGGAGGAGGAGATTCAGGAAGATCCAGCTATTGGGGAAGCTGTGGCAGAAGAAGAAGAGAGGTGTGAGGAAGATCCGGAGTGCCATTCTTCAGCCAAGAGAGCCAGGGTGTGTGCCACTTTTACAGACAGCCAGGAAGTTTCCATTGTGGAATTTGTAAAGCTGCACCCTGAACTGTATGACAAGGAACATTCACGTTTCCATGACAGGACCAGAGGAGAGGCTCTCTGGGCAGAAATATCTGCAGAACTCAAGCTCCAGCCCTTTGATGTGAGACGTTGGTTTGAGTCCCAGCGAACCCGTTATGGGAAGCTGTCTAAGCTCCAATCTGGCCAAGCCCCGAGGGAGATGACCAAGAGACAGTCCTGGGTGTACCAACAGATGGGTTTTCTTAAAACCCACATCAGAAGAAAGGGGGCCAATAGAAGTTCAGGTTTTGAGGCCAGTCCAAATACCAGCAGGCAGGACGAATCACGTGGCTCAACTACTGATACAGAACACCTCGAGTCCAGTGTCCTGAGGGAGAGGAGTCAGTCCATCATGACATCAACGCCCGTTTCAACTACAGACTCCAAGATTCTTGAACACTTTGAGCAGATGAGGACACTTATCTCTGGTTTTCTGCATCAGAAGTCAGACAGGCAGCCCTTCTTTGACTACGTGGCATCAGAGGCCAAAAAGATGACTCAAGAAGAATTCGAAGAATTAAAGGGCAAGATTTTTAGAGACATCGAAACTATTAAGAGTAACCGCAGACGTCAGCCATTGCCCAGAAGATCAGCCACTGTTACCACGGAGTCCCAGAGGGTCGGCCTACTGCAAACAACCACTCCACAGGCATCTAGTTCCACTCAAACAGCAGCTAGCAGCAGTTTTGTGTACTATACACCAAGCCCCATTGGCTTCAGCAACCCGACATCTGTCCTAACTGTACAGGACGAAGGGAGCAGACACAATCTGAGTGGAATCTTAAGCCAGCTACCAGATCTGACATCAACACAGATCGTCGAGCAGCCTCAGCAGCAGCAGCAACAACCGCAGCAGCAGCTCTTTACTATCACCACTTCAGCACCGCCTCAACAGCAGCAGCAGCCTCCTCAGTAGCCATCCAGTCAGGGCGGGTCTTTGACCTGCCAGGCCCTTTTCAGGGCCACCAAATCTTCCAAAAACAATTATTCAGCTACATGTTATTCCAATCCCCCCCCCCAAAAACAAAAAAGTTCAGTACAAATACTTATCACAAGAAAAAAAAATTCAAGTCCAACACCTACACCACCCCAAACATGAAACAAATAACCCATGGTACCACACATAACAAAAAAGGCCACATAAAAAAAAATAAAAATAACTCCCAATATGGCCATTAATCAGCCCATTTTTAGAGTAAAATCCATGGGATAGTTTAAAATGTGTAACTGAAAAGTCCAACACTTACACCTTCCCTAGAGTTAAAAGTGATTATTACATACTTGCCTACCCACAAACAGACAAACTCCATACCAAACATAACCCCCAAATAACAAACCCAGTAAGAAACCCAACATCCAACTACCAATAATAAACCCAACCCCAGTAACCACCAACCAAGAAACACAGAAACCCAATATTAAATAGAAGCCATGCCAACAAACTGACAAACTATTTTGCAAACACAATCCCCCATTATTGAAAGCAAAACTAGTTCCATGGCTATATTTTCCACATTTTTGTGATTAGAAGTGAAGATTTAAAATTGAAGATTTCCATGAAAACCTTTCTGCTACAAATAAATTTCCAAGCCATGAACAAAAAAAAATTGGTGAAATTATGATGTGGATTTCAAAATATATAAAAAAATAATTCAATTTCGGATATTATGTGTGACTTTGTGTTTGGCTTTTGTTTAACAGTGGGTTTGTCTGTTTGTTGGGTGAGAAAGTTGTGTTTGTCTGTTTGTCCGTCTGAACAAGTTATGTTTGGCATGGGGTTTGTCTGTTTGTCCGTCTGAACAAGTTATGTTTGGCATGGGGTTTGTCTGTTTGTCCGTCTGAACAAGTTATGCTTGGCATGGGGTTTGTCTGTTTGTCCGTCTGTACAAGTTATGTTTGGCATGGGGTTTGTCTGTCTGTAGCAAACATAGCTGATTAATTGTTTTTGGAATAATTGGTAGTCCTGAAAAGGACTGTTGTAGTTAGTCCTGAAAAGGACTGGTTACTGCAGCAGGACTTATATTCTTCCATCTTGCCAGGCCACTGCTCCCTCATTGTTGAAGTAGTCCTTCAGGTAATCCCTCTGTCTTTTGGCTTCTCTAGCAGGGTTTCTGTCTTGGCCACCACCAGCAGCACCCCCAATCAATCCACAATCATCAGGTACATCATCATCATCGTCCTCCCCAGGCTGCTGACCACCAGGTTGACCTTGATACTGGCTTCTCAGTATGTTGTGTAGAACAACACAGGTCAAGACCACTTCCCTGACTGTTGCTGGGGGTAGTTCAATGGTTGTCCTCATCACCCTGAATCTTGACACAAGGATGCCAAAATTGTTCTCCACCACTCTTCTGCCCCTTGAAATTCTATAATTGGCAATCCTTTCCTCTCTGGTTAACATCCTTCTGCCATAGGGTTTCATGAGCCAGGTCTTCAGGGCAAAAGCATCATCTGCCAGGATGAAGTAGGGGACATCTCTCCCACCCTGGGTTATAGGAGCTGGGTCAGGGAAGCCTATCCTGCCATCCTCAATCCTCCTCTTCAGCTGAGAGGCATTAAATATCTGGCCATCCGAGCAGGATCCTTCAGTACCCACATCCACCCATCTAAACTTGTACTGTCCATCTACCAGGGCCAACATCACAATGGAAAAGAATCCCTTGTAGTTATGGTAGAGGGCTCCAGTGTTCTTGGGCTTCTTCAGGGCCACATGCTTCCCATCCAGAGCTCCCAGGGCATGTGGAACATTCCATCTGATCCTGAATTCCCTCTCCAGTTCTTTCCACTCATCTGGGGTTGTAGGACATTTCAGGTACTCCCTGGTGAACTCATCCTGGATGGCCCTGCAGACCTCTGGTATAAACTTGGAGATGGTGGATCTTCCAACCCTGAACTGACAGGACAATGATGTGTAGGACTCTCCAGTGGCCAGATATCTGATGGTGAGGGCTAACTTCTCCCCAACACTGATTGGTGCTCTGTAGTTGGTGGTCTGCCTGGCTAGGTGTGGTTCCAGTCTGGTCTTAATCATTTCAAAAAATTCTGGGGTCATCCTCATGTAGTTGGTGAATCCTGGAATATCTGTGGCATAAAGATCAGCCATAATGTTGTGGTAGGCCCCCCTCTCCTCTCTCTGTAGCAGCCATGGCCTGACCCACATGTTGTGCCTTCTTCTAGGTCTCTGTATGGGTGCTGGTGGTGCTGGTGGTGGTTGCTGTGGTCGACGTAAGAAATGGAAATACATGATTATTTGTAACTGAATAAAAACCAAAAAAGCCCTAAGTTGTTGTTGAATCTGTCTTCCATTAAAAGGTGGCATCCTGCTGTGTTCCCAGAAAAGCAATGACGATTAGATCGCGAATTTTATATATATATACCCAGAAAATCCAGCAACTTTGGAAAAAAATAATCGGGGATCCTGGTCTGGGGAAGACTGAGGAGGCCTGAGGACGCCTGAGGACGCCGGTAGTTAATCGTGGGTTAGTCGGGGCTTAGTCCCAGGAGGCCTGAGGCATCCTGGGACCCAGTCGGTATGTGTACGACAGGATCGTGGTTGAAACCGACCTGAAAACTGGCTTAGTCGGTTCTTAGTCCCAGACCAGTCGGGGACTGTCTGCGGCCACCTGAGACGTCCTGGGGACGATCTGTTCTTAATCCCAGACTTCAGTACCGACCCAGTATTCCCGCCCATTTTTGTTATTTTCCCACCGATTGTCCACGATTAAGGGTCGCCGACAGGATCGGGGCTTAATCTTTTGGTGGAACAGGGGCATTATGATGCACACTCAAAGCCGTAACAAATGTCCCCACCAAGTGTCAACCTTCTTTACCTCATGGAATGTAAGAAATTTGCTCGGATATGATTTTCACACTCATGGTCACAGCGGCAAGGTCAAAGGTCAAATCAAGATCACACCAAAATGATGCACACTTACAACCCCTGAGCAATGTCCCTACCAAGTGTCAACTTCTTACATTTTACAGTGTCCAAAATATTGCCTGTACAAGATTTGAAAGATCAAGGTTACTACAGCAAGGTCAAAGATCAAATCAAGGTTACACTATGGCATTTCAAACCTACAACCCCCAACCAATGTCCCCACCAAGTATCTACTACCTACACCTTACGGTTTCCAATATATAGCTCGGACAAGATTTAATAGGTCAAAGTCACTTGGCCAACATCAAATTCAAATCAAGGTCACACCAAGACACTCCATACCTACAACCCCCAACCAATGTCCCCACCAAGTATCAACTTCCTACACATTACGGTTTCCTAGATGCAGCCCAGACAAGTTTTATAGGTCAAGGTCAGTACCTATTAAGTATCAACTTCCTACACCTTAAGGTTTCCACTATATAGCCCAGACATGATTTTATAGGTCAAGGTCAAAGGTCAAATCAAGGTCACACCATGACGTTGCCCACCTACAGCTCCCAACCAATGTCCCTACCAAGCATCAACTTCCTGCACCTTACAGTTTCCAAGATATAGCCCAGACAAGACTTTCAAATTCAAGGTCATTTCAGCAAGGTCAAAGGTCAAATCAAGTTCACACCATGACATTGCACACCTGCACCCCCTAACCAATGTCTCTACTAAGTATCAACTTCCAACAGCTCATGTTTTGTTTCAGATACATGCCAGACTTTTCCTGCCTGCCTGCCAATACGCACACCATGGGTGAAAGCAATACCCCCAAGAGCCTTTAAGGGCTATGGGTAAAAACAATGCAAACAACTTGGCAGACCATCAGATATCACCAACTGTCTACCAACTTTTCCACTGATTGTTTGAGATAAGAGATCTCAACTCCTGACCTCTGAAATAGCTTGGTGCCATAAACTGCAAAATAAAGAACAATGTCCCAGCCATACTATAAAGATGGTAGTTCCATAGATTATACCAGGCAGGAGAAAGAGAGACAGTATGCTCTGTCTTCTGTGAAATCCAGCCACACACCTCTAGCTACAGTTTTGCTACAGAAGGGAAACACAGTTGAGCGAAATGGCCACGGCTTGACACAGAAAAGTTATAGAAAAAAATTTAAAGATACTGACTTTACTGGTAGAAGCATTATACAAAACTCCTACAAATGTAACCAGTGTACCACCCTATAGTCTGACTGAGGCATAAGTAATATTAATGAGAAAAATACCTCAATGCAGGTAACACTCCACTTTCTAAGTATGCTTTGGTTTCTTTGTATGTTTTCACAAACTCATGAAAGTGCATTCTGTAGCTAAAAATCTGATTCTCTTTGTTCTGTATTCCCACAGTATCTTCTAGTGGTATGGAAAGGTTCAGGAAATATTCATCCGTCCATGACTGATAAGGCTTTGTATCCTTGGTAACTCCTTTCAGAATGACAGGACGACTCGAGGCGACATAATCCCGAAAGAACTCGGCTGTGTCCGGGGCATAACCCAGTTCTTCGACATACTTAAATTTACCCTCAGATGCATATTTCTTCAAATGACCCGGATGTTCAGCAAGCTGTTTGGGGTCAAGGTCACATGCAACACCATGACAATGACAGTGTATTATTAGTGCTAATAAGCATTTATGTGCCCACATAATATTTAGCATATTTCTTTATCTATTGATCACCAACAAAACAACAGTGTGTTATGTATACCCTGCGTTCTTTTTGTTAGATTTTATGCCTTTTGACTTTATATATATCTTTGTCTCACTATAATTTTTTACATTTTTGCACTCAGGTTTGTCTGAAGTTTTCACATCTACTTTGTCAAATACACATGGGTCATATAAACATACTCCTGTTTGTAAATTATTTGTAAATGGTTTACATTAAACTTATGAGTCATAAAAGTGTATTATAATAACACTGACAACAAAATAACCAGTCACCTTGATGATTGTTTTGTTTCCGTGATAAACATGTAACTAGACTCTTTATACGAGCTTGCTTATATATATATAATCATTTTGCTAAATAATTTGCCCATCTGAAGCAACACATGTTGCATATATAAACTTATAGTACAACAAAACACCAGAAGTCAGAAGTGTTCAGTTTCGTTCACATTGCAGTATCATCTCATATAGGCTATGTTACAAAAAGCCCAATTAAATTAAACATACACATACTATACACAGTACATGTATAAAAAGAGTACCGTTGGGAAGTCATGTGTGAATTATATACTGATATATATCTCTCTTAATAAGTTAAACACACACACACAGCCAACTTGTCATGGTTGGAAACATCTTTTCATATCAGGTGAACAAGTTTATGTCCCCAATAACAACACACCGTGATCTGACTTTCTGTAAAGTAGTGCTTCTCTTGTGTTTATATGCCACCTCATTTAATATTTCATACCAGTGTTTTATCAAAAAATCAATAAAAGCTGACGCCTAACCCAACACTCCCCTCTCATACCACCGTCTGTGAAATAACTGCTATTTGAGTCCTGTAATGATGATATTTGCACATGGTTGGAGTATATCATGTAATCATGAATAATTCAGGTATTTTCTATTATCAGTACAGTTTTAGGGAGACCTATACACCAAGTGGTGTAGATAATATGCATTTCAATTCATTTTCAAATTGTTGTTATTCTTCAAGTATTTAGGTCCTGTCATTTCTCAGATTTCTTCTCATATCTTACTTTTTCCTGTGTCAAAAAAGATTAATTTCTTGACTGACATGGGTTAAAACTCGCTTTCAATACATTTTAGTTGGAAGTTTGATTATTTAATGTCACGCCTAGTAGAATCTACCTTGTTGGGATTTATTTTGTCACAAAACCACCATTTATGTGATCATTCGAATCACATAATATATATCTTTACAAATTTGACCCAAAACTCAGATGGTTATCCATTCAAGTACTAACCGAACCCAGTACTGTTTAACTTTAGTGTTGAGATGGGAACTGGTACAGCTACATCACATAGGCAGATTTGAGGGAGTGAAAGAAAGGGGCACATGTCAGCTTGTCTAGACTCTGTACTGAAACAATGAGGGACCAATAAACAGCTACCACCTTTGCCACTACGAGTCAATTAAGGAATAGAAGCACTATTGGAAAATTGGGAAGCATTCATTGAAATTTATGAAGAAACTGCAAGAGAAATCTCAAGGTAACCAGGCCGAAAGGGGTTTCGGTCCACGAGTATTGCACTGAAGCGGTCACCCCAGTACCGATGTAGCCCATTGCTGCTTAAGTTCAGTGAAGAGACAGACATTCATCACACTGCGCCACAATTCATGAAAGTCTGGAGACAAAAGAAAAGTGATCTCTAGAGGCATGTCTCTGACATAACCCAAGAAGTAATATAATCACTTCTACTAGCTTGGCTAGTATAGGGATATTCCTTATAGCTTGTGGCACCTGGTAGAGTGTGGGCCTCTGGAGAGAGGGTGAATTAGTGTCACCTGGAAACCTTGTCTAATGACATTTAGCAGCCATTGTGGGGCTAAATAGTGCTATTGGGTTAACAACATTGTAGAGATCCAGTGGCGCCAGTTACTATAAATCAGCAGGAACCCTGACAAAAGTTTCATGTGTGGGAGAATGCAGCAGAACTCAATAACTGATAAAATCACTACTACGAGCTTTGATAAAATAGATTTTCCTTATTGCTCAATTAGTATAGTGTAGGCCCCTAGACTGTGAGTTTGTGGGAGTCTGTTCGAAACCGTCTGCTGTGACATGTTTCACAGCTTATATTTTGCATTCTTCTGGCGTCGTATTCACCAAAGGTCTAAGCTAAGTCTCAGGCTTAACATTGTATACAAATATAGCCAAATTAAGGCTGAGATTTAGCTAAGACCTTTGGTGATTATGATCACCGGTAAATACGGACTTATGTATTATTGAAACAAAGTAATGGATAATAAAAGTAAAATAATCCTGTTTGTGCATATTTTAAAATGTTATGAATCGAGAAGATCAAACACACAAGTAGAATCTGACCTTTTGTGACCTTTCTGGAGATTAAGGCCAACCCAATCTCACTAGGGTATCGCTATATTCAGGGATAATTCTGTGCAGTGCATTCCCTTTTTTTGCTTGAATGACTTTTACATGGAAAAAGAAATATTGGAAATTCATTCACATTTCAAAAGTGGATCATCATAGTGGCATAGACATTAGGTTTGGTATAAGTATCTTTTTACAATTTTGAAATTGAGACCAAAACACTGTTTTGCTGTTTCATTTTGAGATCTCTCGCATCTCCCTCAATGACAGCCCTGTTCCCCATTCGTGGCTTTTATACTCCAAATTCGGACCTCTGGGAAACAAAGCTTCTACATTTCGTCCCTGTGAGCCATTTTTCTACACATTTATAACAAACAAATCTCAGGGAAATACCTAGCAAAACAGGGAAATACCTAATTCTGGACATAAGGGTAAAGATGCTATAGTTCACGTGACATGATGAGATCCTAATTTTAAGTATTAACCTAGTTTTGATTTTTGTATTAGTCGACACTTAATCTCTCTTTTTCCCAGAAATTGCTGCATAGAAAATGGTTTGGCAAAACCGACTGCAAGTATGGTCGTTGACAAACAAAAATGAAAAACCGTTACTTGCACTCTCTTTTTTAATTTTGTTGACTTTGTCGACCTGTCCACCAAAACTTAAAATTTACAATATCTCATACATCTTGTCGAATTTGTTGACCTACCTGCCTAAATTTCATTAGTCATAATACATTTGGAAACTTTGCTGACCTGTCGATTAGTCCGTAGTCGAGACATTGCACACTACCTTTTTTGTCCCTTAACATAAATATGCCGAGAATTCTGTTAACATTTCTGCTATGGGGGTGTTCCACCGGAGCCGACAAGGTATTTTCCGAGGTTCAGAAGCAATGTTTACAGAGTCGGTTAAGGTCGGTTGTAGTTTCTCGGCTTGTCACAGTTGAAACATGTTTGATATTTCACCAACCCTCCACAACTCTACATCCTGGCTGTGGCGTGACCTACCTGTCATGGATCTCTATGGCTTGTTGGTTAAAATTTCAAATCTTGTCCTACACTGTTGCTGCTTGCTGTCCTGTCCTGCTTCAGTCCCAGGAATCCGCCTCTAGACAGTCCATGAACATTAAATTCTGGTATCTATGGATGTCTGTGTGCATGAGGTCGGCCAGGAGGTTGCTGTAGCATCCCTTTTCTTGTCTTTGAAGGATCCAGGGCATGACCCAGGAGTTTGGTGGCTTTCTTCTTCTCATGGGAGCTGACTGGGGCTGAGGCTGTGCTGGTGGTTGTAGGGCAGGTGATTGTGCTTGGCCAAGATGTGTCCTCCTCTGTCTTTCTGCAAATTAAACTCAATAAAATCTAAAAGTTCCCTAAGCTGATGTATGAAGTCTCTGTGATATGTAGCTGGCATCTTTGCAGAGACAAATGATGTTTTTTGTGAGCCAGAGGGGGTTTATATAGTTTTGGTTAGATCCTGACTCTGGATCTCAACTCTAGAATTTAACCAGTCTGGTCATTGTGATTGGGGAAACTACTCCAGTCCTGCCTGTTTGTCAGTACGGATTGTCAGGGGTAGCCATGGCTTGTCTGTTAGGGGTTTACGTCTTGTCCTGTTAGTTTCCCATTTTGTTGTGAAGAAAATGATCCTGATTCCAAGTCAGGCTGGATCTGGATCCAGACAAGCCAGTATGGCCTATGTCCTGTCGGGAATATGTAACAGACCGATCATTTTCACATGCTTTTAGTGGTTTTCATCCCCGATTCCACGACTTTTGCAACTAACCCTAGAGTCAAAGAGTAAGTTACTGGGTTGGGTCCAGTGGAACATCCCCATTACAGGAGATATTTGATTTGTGGACTACGACACCGAATAAAGTTCGACTCAGATGGCTACTAATGGGACACCAGTTTGAAGGTTACACACCTTTAATTGCATTTTTATCAAGAGTGATTAAGCTGCAGTTTCTTGAATGACACATAGCCTGCATCCTAAGTTGACAGACTTGTTCAGTAAGTATAAAAATTAAATTTCATTCTACTTGCCACATGATAAGAATCAGTTACTGCTCCCTTCAAATTAATTGGCATATGATATGTAAATTAGAGAAAAAAGGTAAATAACGTTTCAATAAACCTTTGATGTTCTATAACTGTCTATAACTGTTTTAGTGTTTGATTTTCAGGTATAGGCAGATGGATTCCCCTTACCGGTCCCTCAACACTCCACAAGTTCCAGTGTTTCTGTTGATCCTGATAATCCTGAGGAAGAGGTTCTAGGGAGTTCCATTGACCAGTTACCCCACTGGGTCCAGTCGAGGAAGGAGGGCGACAACACTGAAGATACTCTCAATCTCTTAAAGACAGGTAATAAACGACAATTTTACCTCCGCAAATACATATAAACAAAGATACAGGACTTTCTCTAAGAAGTCATACTTACTTCAGATGGTTATAGTGTTTTAATGTGCATACAACAGGATATGTTCAAGTACATAAATATATATTCATTTAAAAAACAACCGTGACTCTATTATTTAACAAACTACATTGTAACTATGTAAAATTCAACTGTTATACTGTGTTATAGTAACTTAAAGACTGCTAACCACTTTATAACTGTGGCACTCTCAGAATTTTTAAACTTTGTCAGATTATCCTGTTATGCAGTAAAGTAATGTAGATATATTAGTAATAATAACTTTAATTGTAACTGATGTGCAAGTTAATGCAGTTAAAATAGCAATTCTCACAGCAGTATTGTATTTGGTCATTGCAGTAAACAGCGTGAAACATGTATGTTGAACTCAAATGGCTGTAAATGATAAATTTCAAGTTAAAGCCACCTCTGTTGGTGTATTGTGTAATTTAAGGTAAGGCGGCCTTAAATTCAAAGTGTAAATAGTAAATAGAATAAACTAATATAGAATAAACTAATAAATCTCTAAGTTGTTGTCCTCTCACTCTTTTGGGTCATATGAGACAAGGCCACTGACTATGTTATGGTAACTTAAAGACTGCTACACACATATTAGAGGTATTTTATAGGCTTTCCAAATTACAAAGCTGAGAGCTAATTTCAGACCTTTAGATGGTCTGAACCAGGGTTTTTAAATTTTACTTCATTTTTAGAAAGCATTCTTAGTAGAGATAATTTTGGAAAACAATTCCTGCTTCTTGTAAAAAGTAATTTTTGAGGAGTATACCTAATTGAAGAGGCTTGTTGTTCTCGAGCAGTCAAAAAATATATATATTTGTTTGTTATATAATTTTTGATAACATATATAAAAATTGTAACCTGGTTTGTAATACCTAAATACAATATGTATAGGGTCAATGTCCAAATTGACTAGCGTTTTCCTGAAAATAAATTATTTTAAGTCGATCCATGATGACTTTACTGCAATGCAGTCGCACAATAAGTGTGTTACTATCTCTTCTGAATTGTTGTAATATCCACAAAAAAGTGCGTCAGCAATTTTTAGTTCATAAAGATAAAACGTCGTCCCAAAAATAAAATTAAGCCCTCTTATAGTAAAACAATTTAAATTTTATCTACGTTAGCCAAGAGGCCAGAAATTGCTCCAAACTGGAAATAAAAGACCCAGAACACTGTGGAGTGTGTGATCAAGCATGTCAAGCAAAGGATAAGAGCTAAAATTATTGGGGCCAAAACAAAGTCTATCAGTCATGTTTTCACCAATGATGTCATCAAATAACTAGCATGCAATAGCAGAGTTCAGACCTTCACCAGGTGACTTCTCCGAGGAATTTCTGCATCCAGAGTAAAATCCGGATCTCTCCCAAAATGTAATCCAGACCTTTCTCTAAATTGAAGCATTCCTTCTTTTGGTAAGGCTTTAACCACATAAACAATTTCCAGAAATACTCTTAAATTACTTTTGGAATTATCATAAACACATATAAATGCACTCAAAATATAGACACACAACACAAAAATAGTTCATACACAAACTATTGTCAAGAGCAAAAGCCATGATATTTACTGTAGTTCCAGAGTTTTTGTCCATTCCAATTTCTCTCAGACAGGAAAAATGTAAGTTTTTTTTTACAGAAATAAAAACAAAGGCAGGATGACTTATGTTTGTGATAGTTTGTGTCATGAAGATCTGAAGATGTTTTAGGGTTTCTTGTAATAAAGTAAGGAGACATAATTCCAAATTAAAATAACCTGTGCCAATTTATTGGTGCAATTTTATCAATTACTAATGAATTTTGAGCCCAAATGGGTCAGAAATGGTTGTTTTAGTGGTGCAGACCCTAAGTATTTTAATAGATAGATCCTGTTATTCTGTAGAAGTTGGGATATCTTGACATGTTAAACCTTATTACCTTTGAGGTCAACCCTGTTGGATGAAGCCACATAGTAAAGCTGTTAGGTCTACTCCTATCTGAGTTGTACAAGTTACGATTAAAACAGTTGTACAGTTTCATGTAGATTTGCATCATAATTTATACCCTTGACACTAAATATCTCACTCCATTGCTTGTGGCATGTTTCTATTTTCCTGCCTAAACTTTCATTTATTTTTCCCAAATCTGTTCCCCACCGATCCCAATTAAAAGCCGTTATTTTTATCCCAAGTCTATTAGCTTCACCTCAATTACTAGTTGATCAAGATAAAATGTTGAAATTTGCCACATTTAGTTTTGAATATAACATTTCATAAATTAATAAATCAAATTGATCATTAAATTTCATTAATCATCAACTGGTTAAGCATTTCCTGGATATTACAACAAGTTATAGTTCAAAGTGCATTTTTTTATTTTTTTCACCACCTTCCTTTGATTCCTTCAATTTTTGCTTTATACTTTCCAATGTCTTGATCTCTGTCACCTGTGGGAATTTAGCTCTCAAAGCAAATGTCAGCTTCTCTACTAATCTGGCTTTCTTGTACAGGTCAGGCAAAATCTGATTCTGTAAAGACAGAACATGAGTGAATTAAGTTTTATGTATGTCATCTTTGTAACAAGTATCTAGTTCACAACTACTTTTTTTACCTTTTTCACTTATTTTAATACATATTTATATACTACAGTGAATGCAGAGATTCGTATACAAGTGCAATTTATGAAGCTAAGACAGAAGCATCTGATTTCTGATCACACTGGCCCGAGATACTAAGATTATGAGTATTTAATCAATTTAAAGATTGTTTTGGTGAGATTTCAAAAAGAATACCAAAGACTTTATACAAATCTATGTTGGGGCTGTAGAAAGATAACGAGTTGAAGTGGGAATCTAGATGACTATGAGGATATTTCAAGCATACTCTAAGGCACAACACCAGAAGCCAATTAAATAATCTTTATATATTCTATAGACATCCAGGTCCATACAGAGACACCAGATTATATACTTAGGTGGGAAACCTTTTTGAAGAGATGAGCTTTTAGCTTTTAAATAGAATTACTCAAGATAAGGTGTTATTCGTACTACAGATGTATTGTAACAATGTTTTACCTACTAGATCATCAATATTCTGCTCTGAAACTCCTTTCAGCTTTCTCACTTGAGAACAAGACAAAGTTTCAAAGTAGCTGGAGATGGAAGACAAGTTTCTTTCATATTTTTACATCAAAACCCAAATTATTATAATAGTATTTATACCATGAATTCATAATGCCACATTGATTGAAAATAGCATAAAATTTTAAGGTCTCCTGAATAATAAAGGTAAAATAATACCTGGACAGCATCACTGAAGAGTTCTTCATGTGTGACAAAACCATCTTGGTTGATGTCCAAAGCTGTGAGCTGTACAATTCAAAACAACAAATACTCTACCATGTTATGTAATTAATGTTAAAGATATATGTCCCAAGTCATGCAAAATTTTTCCTATCATTAATATATTTTTATGCTGATACATTCCATATTTTCACCATTCTTTCCATTCCAGTAAGGTTTTCATAAATTATCACCATGGAAAAATATAAATAAAGGGGATCATAAAATCAAAGTGTGCACCATATTAGTTGCATAGGGAACTACTTCATTACCTTTTATATTAATTATTAATTAGTACAGACAATAATTATCCAAAATGGTGACTGATACCGGACCCTTTTTAGCAGTGTGGGAACCAGACACCTGTATTATCATCTTGTTTCATGCCATCACTGGTGCTAGACTTGTTTCAAGTCTTTGTATTCCTTACTCCACCAAGTCAGATATACACAGAATCATTATGAATCCACCTAATGGGTAGGGACCCAACTGTCTAATGAAATACAAAGACTTGTCTAAGCCAGTGGGGGATTCCCTGTAATGTGTTTTACCACATTTAAATTAATGCACACACCCCAGAGGATTCCCCTACACATTAACATACTTGCGTTTACATGTGCGATGACCTGGCGGGCATTGTATGTTGATACAGATAGCCAGATGATTTCTCTGCACTGTGCATTGTAAATTTTACTACAGTCAAACTCATTGTAAATTTTACTACAGTCAAACTTATTATTTCTTTCTTAATTTAGGTGTACATAAAAGGGTGAACTCTGAATTTATACAATGCAGATAAAAATGTTAAGTATTATTTTTCAACATATCCCAAAAGTTTTACTCTATGCTTAATTATCATTTAGTGAATAGTGAAATTAAAGGCATGTCACAGTGTCTTTATGAACAAAAATCATTGGATGGTGATTTTGAATCAAGGAAAATAGGGTTCAAGCCCTTGAACTTTTTGTTCACATTCGCATTAACTATATCCACTGGATAGCATCCGGTGGGTTGATGCTATGGATTACACATTAGTATGCCACAGACACTGCCACTTTGTGTAGAGATTTTCCTCTTACCCCTCTAGAACAAAAAGTATTACAGATCGAGTTCTCAAATTTGCAGGATATATTCATCATTTGAATAGTTTTGGCCTCATTTTGAAAAACAAGATGGCCAAAACTGGCATTTCTTTGTTAGTCATGAAGCAGTGTGTGGCACTTTTATCCCCATTACCTCCTCTAAAGCAAAAGGTATTACAAGCAGAGTGAAAATCAAGATGGCCACCACAGGCTTTTCTTTGATGGTCATCCAGGAATTTTATGCAGTCTGGAGCTTTTCTCATCTATGGAAAGTTGAATGTCTTTATGGCTCAATAACACAACCAGTATATATCAGTGCACCACTGGCTTTTACTGTGGCTCAAATGTGGGTGATTGATGATAAAAGGAAAACATGAATCTGGACACATAAACATATACATATAGAACAATACAGGACACTGAGTCATTGTTATTTTATTGAAGAATACCAGTGGGTTGATCAGCCAGAGGGGAGATAAATCACATGGACTGTGAGAGTGTATTTTTGGTCTTGTAATTTGTATACAAAGGTAGTTGTTTTAATTGGCTGAAAGTCTACAGGATTTTTCACGGTAATTGGTAGTGTAAATTTTTCTCACTAGGTGAACAACCACTTCCTGTTACCTATGAGAAAAGTCATTTTGTCAGCACCAAATTCTGGACAAAAAGTCGTTCAGTCCTCATATAATACCTAAGACAAAAGGACTTGGGAATGTCGACATAGGTGCATAAAGGCCTAAATGAAAAAAAAAATTAAGTCAATTATTTTTAACACTGTATACCAACTTAAACTTACAAATTAAAGTCAAAATTACAACACAGATACTTATATTGCAAACATGTAGAAAAGATAAAGTTACTTACTAATGGTATTATTTTGGTGGCATATTTTAACTTCACCCCTGGATCATTTCTGATCTTATCCATGTTCTCTTCAGAAAACTGAAAAAGCAAACAAACATGAAAAAAAACAATGCAATTCATACAACATTTGTTATCATAAAAGTAAAGTTACTGTAATGGTGCATGTTAATGAGGGATAAGGGACCATATTCTTTTTTATTAGGTCAAGGTAAAGAAGATCCCTTGTTCATGGTTAAAACAAAGGCAGGTTTGAAAGTATTGACAAGCTTTAAAGCAAGATCTTTCTTAAAAATGGTAGTACTAGCTTTAGGTTTAGATTCAAAGCATTATACATTTCATGCATTTTGCCGCAGTGGAGCATCCCTTGCTTTTAACAGTAATGTAGATCTAGATAACATCAAGCAGCATGGTAGCTGGAAGAGTGAAGCAGTTTGGGTTTATCTCAACTCGACCCCTAAGGCAGCATCTATAGTACCAACCACTTTTCAACGTGTGCTTTCCAACCCCTAGTTTGGTTTTGGGTTTGGGGTATATTCTAAATAATTTTTAAACTTTACTTTCTGTAGATCAAGTATAATCTACAGAAAATATATTTTATGGTAACATTCTACTTATACGAATTAAACCCATAATACAGTTTTTATAATCATATTTCTTTTTAAAAAGTGATAAGCTGCAGGATGCTTCTTGCAAAAGGTTCATGATTATAATAATTCAAGCTCACAAGCAAAGCTTATGTGTATATATGTTAACTAACTGGTAGCAACTGGATATCATACAGTAAATGATGACATTTCAGTAAATGTTGTGAAAAATCTTTAAAAATACTTGATATCTGGTTTGGTAGTTGTTTAACCTTCATGTGTCTAACTGAATTGGTAGTAGTTAGTAGTAAGTAACAGTAAGTCAGAAAAGTAATTGGTTACAGACAGATAGGCTAAAGTTATCACTTATGAATGTTATATGATTCTACTTTAAGTTAGCTGTAATGTAATTGAAAGGCTTCTTGTAATCTAGAGAAGTATCTGGTTTACAGACAGATTTACTTTTAAAATATGGATTGTAAACATTATGTCAGTTTACTTTAAAAGCTAGCTGTAATGTAACTTAAACTGATTTTATACTTAGACAAATGGTGCCGATTGGTGGCTCGTTGCTTGGTTAAACTACTGTACTGATGATTTTCTGGTTACTGTGATTGTAAAGTAATGTTAACATTGATGTTTTAACTGTAACTAATACTTTTAACTATTAGAGAATAAAATCCAAACTTGTTGCCAAAATACTTAGTTGTTACTTATGCCTTGCCCCAAACTGTGTAATCCATAGCATCAACCCACCGGATGCTATCCAGTGGATATAGTTAATGTGAATGTGAACAAAAAGTTCAAGGGCTTGAACCCTATTTTCCTTGATTCAAAATCACCATTCACTGATTAAGCATAGAGTAAAACTTTTGGGATATGTTGAAAAATAATACTTAACATTTTTATCTGCATTGTATAAATTCAGAGTTCACCCTTTTATGTACACCTAAATTCCTGGATAGATAAAGATGTTATTCATGGATAACATTAAAAAGGTGCTGCTGAAGTATACATACTTTGTTTTAGTCGTCTTTTTAATACTTTTGTACCTTTTTCATGATTTATCTATGACCTATTTGATTCTAAACTCAGGAGGTTGATTTGACTTATCCTGTCATAAAATGAAAAAAAAATCTGTGACATGTGATTTCTAGAGTGAAAAGATAAGTTGTATATCCAAACAAGTTTGCGCACATGAACTTCTATAATTCATAAGGATAGGTCACAGCATCAAGTACTAGTCACTCTTTAACATCTGAGTGCATCAATCAGTCGAATGACAAAACAACGTTTGTCATTGCCCGAGATCACTCACTTCCATTTTTAATCGAAGCATGTGCAAGATTAGTCCTAATACCCAAAAGATAAGGTATTACTGATTTATGATGAAAAAGAGTTTGGTTGTGGGTACTCAGAAATTGTTTTAAACATCAATTATCTTCAATTGGAGCAATGACTGTAGCGATTTGACTCTCTACCTTCACTAGTGAAAATATTAGTCATAAGACCTGTACAGTGGAACAGTGGTATTAAATTGAAAACACCGAAATTGTAAGGCCATTTGCAATGATAGTCACCTTTCCTGTGCTGACCTTGTGACCTCCTTGTCCTGGTTCTTGGAATAATTTTGCACTATATTGACATATCTAAAATATATACGAATAAATTAAGGTTTCATTTCCTTTTGCATTTGTTTGCATTTGGTATGAAGGTATATACTGAAACAGGAAGATTGAATGATGGTCAATACATATTGGGGAAATATGTTAAAACTGATGTCTCAGGTCAAGGTTACCAGTGAAGTGAAACCTCAAACTATCAACTGTGAAGGACCATAGATGAGCTTCAAGGAGAATCCCACTGGCCAATTCAGTATCACTTCTCTGTCAAGTAGTCAGGAGGCTCGGTGTTGTAGCGGTTAGAGTTCTCACCTCCAACCTCTGAGGGCGCTGGTTCGAATCTCGGGCCGGGCGCTTCATGTTGGAAAGTTGGTAGTTACTTGCCGATGCCCGCTGGTTTACAGTGCAGTATGCACTGGTTTCCTCCACCTGTAAGCTACCCGTCGCAATATGACCCTGGCTGTGGAACATGATGCAAAACAACAAATAAATCTAAATCTGTCAACTAGTCTCCAATAAAAAGCATGAAAAATGTCCCAAGGAATTTAGTGACAATAAGACAGTACCACTGACTGTCCACTGTGTGATAAATCTTACAACACTACCAAGTTCCAATTATTGGATAAAATATCACCAGACAGTGTTTTTATTTCAATTAAAATCCATAACACCTCACTATAAAATCTACCAGTTGATCAAAAAGAGAAATGCCTGCTGCCGGGTCAACACAGCAGTCATGACATAAAAGTGACAGTCTGTATCACCACATTCTGTCATATTCACCCTAAACACATGGAATGTCTCCAACAAACGTCCTGTAGATAATCTTCATCTCATTAGCTTGTTTTGAAAGTTAAAAGTCCACGAAAGTTCTTGTAAAACATAAAGTACTTCAAATGCTAGATATAGGTTATATTAGGCTGTCTCCCTTTTTGGAAGACACTGATACTAATTTTTGCACAAATCAGAATAGAAAGAGCAAAATATGATATTTAATAATCTGACATTATTATACTGAAAAAACTTACAATCAACAAATCCAGGAAATCCTGTATAATATCATTTAAAGGCGCAGACTGAGCTCTGGTCATATCAGTCAGGTAGTAACTAAAGTACAGAAAGCAACTTGAAACTACATACACATTGCCACTACCATGAAACCTGGGTAATGTGCTTTTTATCAATGTACATATCAGTGACATCCATTCTTACAATAATTAACACAGTACTCGTCATTCAGGGAAAATTTATTCTTTTTGTACCACTTGTACCACGAATAAGTCATGGTTTTTTTAAAACTTTGTAGCTAGTAAAAAGATAGGTATGAAACTTTTTACCAAAAGCAAGGTACTTGCAGGTAGTTCTTTGATAGATCTTAAGTTTCAATTTTACCTATATTTCTTCTGATATCAATACAAGTGGAGGGGATCGGGTTTTCGTCTTAAATGACATTAATTTCACTTATATCACTGTTTAACAGTTTGACACATTAATGACGCATCAGTTAAAATAACATCAAGCCCAAGTTCAAATCAGTAATTTATAGAATTCCTTCAGGTCATCCATGAAATAATTCTGATTTCATTAAGGCTATTTCTTTTTCTTCCTACAAATCATGGTTCATCTTAACATTTCCTTGATAGCTTTAAGTGTTACTCAAATGTGTTTTCTCATCTATAGTCTCATCTCTATTTCATTCAATAATTTCTACACCAACACATATTCGTGTTAAAGTATATGTGTTAATCCCCTTTTGAATAAAATAGAATCTGGATAAAAATGGCCTCAAGAACTACAACTCAGTGTCCAGTCTTAATTTTATTTCCAAATTCATCGAGAAAGTTGTTGCCAAACAACAAAATAAACATATGACCATGCGTAAAATATATGCAGGGCAGTATATAGGCTCTTCCATTCTAGTTTCATAGCAGTGCTTGGGATCACTACCCACTCACCTGACAGTCCACCGGAGTAACCTGGCACACCCCCCCCCCAAAAAAAAATAATAATAATAAATAAAAAATTATTAAAAGACAAACACATGTGAGATAAAATATTTACTAGTAAAACCACATATCAAAGCACTTCTATGTTAAACAAACATACCTACATAACAACATAACTCAATCCTTCCCTCTCGGTTCCTCCCACAAACCCGGTACACTGACCTTGAACGCCCCTCGACTCTCCTTATAAGAAATGATTTTTGTTACTAGCGCACTGAGTTCCCCTTAGTGGGGAAGATATTGCGCCTGCAAAGCAGTAGATTAGATTAGATTATATATGTTTTGACAACCAAGTAACATAACATACAGATCTGACCCAGGGCAATTTAACAACTCATAAAATATTAAGTGAACAATAAGTTCGCTCTTGTCAGCTTTTAATACCACCAGTGATGCTGTACTACATGCCTGTGGTAGGGAGTGGTTTGAATTTAAGAAATTAGCTCATAAGTCAGTCATATTGTAAAGTGAATAAATTGTCTGACTGTTGACTCACCTTTGTGCTAATGACACACAAATCTGTCTTTCCTGGATAACACTAGACTTAATGTTACGTTGAATCTTTAAGAGCATTGTTGGCCACAGGGGAAGAGCGATTGAAAGAAACTTATACCGTTCTTCTCAATAACTTTACTAAATAATGATATGGCAAGGTAAAAACTCTTGGAATCACATTTGAATGCAGATTAAATGTACAGTTATCACACAACAAATGTATGTTGTATGTCTTACCATCTTGTCATGGATTTTTACGGAATATATATATATTTTGCCATTGTGTTGGCAAATGTTATTCTTGATAGCTGTCTGTGTGACTTTAAGATAATTCTGTATGGTCTCAGTAAAGCCAATATTGCTTTGTAGCAATTCTTATCTCTGTAGAATCTTCTAGCAGTTGAAAAGATGAAAACAAATTATACCTTTTTCTGAAAAAGATCGACTGGCCCCTATTCAACAAGGCATCCTTTCAAGGACAATATATTGCTATATAAAAATGTATAATCAAGCTCATCACCTAGATTGTCTCTTTCTGATTTCCATATTCACACAAGTGGGTAGAAAGACTTTTTACATTGCTGAGTCATCTGGGTGGAAAAGATGGCCACTTGTAGCCTGGTCACAAACATCCATGGTGTCATTCGGAAATAAACTAGATTAACATTCCAGATTTCTCATCCTACCTCCACACTTGCCTCTCCCATGGTGGGTGGTTGTTTGATGTTGATCTCAGTGTTAAGTGTTAACTATCCTTTTTAAACATAGCTCTAGTAAGGCTTGCCCTTTTACCGATCACTTTTTTCATTTTTTTGTCACCAAACTTTCGTGAATTGTAGCATAAAATGAAGAGTATCTATCTTCTTACCAAAGTTCAGCAGCAATGGGTTAGGTTAGTACTTGGATGGGCGACTTAGTTCTAGGCTAGGTATGGAAATGCAGTTTGCAGATGAAGACCGAAAGACTTTTCAGCCCTGTTAAACTGTCAGGATATTAGAAGACAATGAATTGGCAATGCTTAAATTATTCAAATAAGAATCAACGCAAGAATGCCCATATCAATGCAACTGCTTAAGTGATATTGAAAAAAGTTAAACTTAAACATCATTCAGTGTGGACTCAATGTTTTTATAGATCTTGCTAATAAAGAACATATACAGAATGCTCAAAATTGGACAGAACACTCTGATGCTATATTGCAGAAAATTCACTTACTATCAAGTATATAACATGATCTTTAATCCTCCATCAAGGCGGTATTAAATTCATGACCATTTGTTTGTCTATTTGTTAGCAGGACCATGCAAATGCCTCTGGTTGGATCTTCATAAAAAGTAAAAAGATTGGTTTTGGTCCAACTTATGTCCCATTAAGTTTTGAGAGTGATCTGGATCACCACCTCAATTAAAATATATCAAAGATGCAGATCTTTACATTTACTCTTGACATTCTAGTGATTGTCTGTGAGAGAGCATAACTCTGAAACTCCAGTATAAAGCCTTTTTTACACTTTTGGATAATTTTGCTGAATAAATAGGTATGGTACTTAAAGTGACAACATCATTACCTTTATACTCTCCAGCTTGAAGTTTCCTTTAAGTTTTTATCATTAGTATATGTGTGTTGTATAACAATGGATCTTAAGATTAGTACTAAATCAAAAATAAAGACTAGCTACAACAAATCTGAACTTACACTCATCAGAAGCAACAGTAAATATGTGAAACTGACAACGATGTTTGCCAGTTTTAGAGTGAATTGTCCTTAAACAAGAAAAGACCAACCAGATTATGCAAGTGGGTTGGACAAAAATCTAAAACAACCATTGGCTTAGCGAATGCACAGTCAGTAAGAAATAAAACAGACATCTTGCATGGTTACATTTTGGAACAAAAGATTGACTTTTGTTGTTTTGTTGAAAATTGGTCGAGGGAGAATGATGAATTGCTCATCAAGCATTTAACACCCAAAGACTTTGATATATTACATCATGATAGAAAAGAAAAGACAGGTGGTGGCGTTGGAGTGTTGTTTAAGGACCCCGTACAAGGCTTAGTTGGATAAATTCCCAGTTTATACCTCTTGAACATACCTCTGTAGTCCTGCAAACACTGAACATTTCAGTATGTGTAGTTTACAGACTCCCCCCCTTTATTGTTTGAATATCAGGTAGAACATTATGAAATTACTGAATTATTTGAAATACTTTTTGTAGACAAAAAAGATTAGTATTACTTGGTGATTTAACTTTCACATTAACAAAAACTATAACCCCAATGTAACTAAGTTTAGTAAATTACTAGAAGAATTTTCTCTGTAGCAGCATGTCATATCACCAATTTTCAAGTCCTTCAACGCTCTTGTTTTGGTCATGACCAGAAGCTCTGATGACATTTTGCTTGCAAAACCAAAGGTTAACGACTTTATTTCAGATCATGCAGCAGTCATATGCCACATTTGATCTTTTAAACCTAAACCGGAGCCCACAGAGTTCTGCTATAGGAAGATAAAAGATATTGACCTGTCATCATTCAAAAAAGATATTATAGAATCTGATATAGTGCAGAATTCTACTGAAGACCTAGGAGGCTTAGTAAAACAGTATAATGATACCCTGTCAAATATCGTGGATAAAACTGCAAGCTTAGAATGAGAGAATCGCAGCCTTGGTATGATAAAAATGTGCAAACCAGTAAACAAAAAATCAGAATTTCTGAGCAAAAATGGAGGAAATCGAGACATATTGATGACCACATGTTATTTTCTGCCCAAAGATCAAACTACATGAAGATACTAAGGAACGTTAAAATAATTATTTTAATTCCATAATAAAAGAAAATAAAAATGACAGAAGACAGTTATTTAAGGTTGTAAAAGGTTTGTGCACATCATTTAAGGAATCATCCTTACCTGAACATGACTCCAAGGAAGAATTAGGAGAGAATTTTCGGCAGTTTTTTGTTGAAAAATAAACAAAATTAGAGATAATTTTGGACCAATAAAGGCTTTAATAATATAATACAAGAGATTTTGTTGTACCTAAGCTATCACAGTTCACACCAGTGTCTGTTAAGGAAATCTTACCTTCCAAGTCACCTTCCAAGTCATGTATTTTAGATTCTATACTCACTTCACTACTAAAAGAATGTAAGTCTGAATATGATGCTAATTATTACTAAAATATTTAACCTGTCCATTGAAACTGGTGAGATGCCAAATGACTTTAAACATGCTGTTATTACTCAGTGCCTCAAAATAAGGGTATAGAGCTTATTTACAAGCAAAAGTGTTGTTTGACATGCAAAAGTGTTGTTTGACTCTCTCAGTGTAAGTAGAACAATTATACCAGCTAGTCGCTGTGTTAAAAACCTTGATGTTATCAATGATGAGGAGCTTACATTAAGTCATTACATAACTTACATCTGCAAGTCCTGTTATCATTATCTGATGAATATTCACACATTTTGGCCATATTTGACCACATCATCAACTGAAACCATTGTGCATTCAGTTATTTCTGCAAAATTGGATTACTGCAACTCTCTCTTCATCAGTCGCCAACCCCCAAGACAAAGACGCAGTTGTGGGTACCATTTATTTATATATATGTATGTTGTATATAAAAAAGACAATAAATACAAACTAATACTAAGACTGTTTACAGTTGCAGTAAAAAGAGTATAAAAAGACTTCGTTGTAAAATATGCAGAATAAATATGTCATACAAATTATTTATTACTGAAGGGCTGCAGAAAGACCATGACCATGAACTTGACCTACTGACCGCTGAGGTGACCTTGAACCCCAGCAAAAGGGGAGGGTTTGCATCTAATAGCAAAGGGACATTAACCTCATGCCAATACATAAAGCATAGCAAAAATTTGACCAAGGTCACAAAGGTCAAACTAAAGCCCCATAAACTGCTGAATAGGAAGGGACCCCCAGGGTTTACATTAACACCACTAAGAATGAATTTATAAAATGTTAGCCAGAGAAGCTGACCAAATGACATTTCAAGGAACCCTCAAACCCAACACAAAAGTAGGGATTTATAAAGCATTTATGGTAGAAGTGAGAGTCGTAGCTAAACTTTCATCAGAAGAGTAATCAGACTGAATGACCAGGTGCCATGAGTTTGATATCCTGAATGGGGATGTGCGAGTTGTAAGCGAATGTGGCACCTGACCTTCTAAAATCATGGAAGGTGTGGAAGACTGGGTTCAAGCCCAGCTTAACATTTATACTCTTGAGGACTTTGCGTACCCTAGAATCAGTTAATGTGATGAAACCTCTGGAACTACTAATTTGGAATAGGGATGAATCTGAGGACATAGTATAAAGTTTGAACAAAGCTTTCAAAGCAATGTATGGACAGATAAGCTTATTCTGAAGCTTGGGCAATGTGATACACTGAATCTTATCTCTCGTTTGCATGGTTTTAGTCCATTTGAGGAGTACTTTAACAAATTTCTTAGTGAAGAATATGTCCTCTCATGTGAGGTTTCTACTAAAATCAAAATCTATTAGAGCATGAGGGGTCAAATTGGACCGCCGAAAAAAAAACAAGAAAGGCTGTCAAAAACACTACTCTGTATACTGAGCCTGAGGTAATGCTTTCACAAGCAGCCGAGATCTGAGCTAGTCTTTCTAAAGTAATGATGTTATGAGGTTTAACAGACAGGGCCCTGTTAATCTTGAGAGATTTCAGGAAATACTTTAACTTTGGGTTGTGAAACACTTCAAAAGACAAATCATGTAGTACAAAATGGGCCTTTATGGCCGAAACATAATTCCCAATCATTGATATTGAGCAACCATTAATTACTAAGCATTCCAAGAATGCCAGAATTACTTTAATGTCCACTTGTGTCAACAAGCACTTCGTATACACACAAAAAGCTACAAAATTTTGAAACATATTGAGATATGCAACACAAGTCCTGGGGTGGAAGGCTTGATGTAAGCAGCTGGCAGCCTTGGTAGACAGTGACTTCAGCGCCTCATTATCTACAACACAGAGCATAGTATCTTTCAGTACCCATATAACACAACAGGCCAGGCCTGCTATTGAGCCTTATACCACTGTTAACATGCCTCTGCACATAATATACTGACATTACAATTCTACATCTAGTTCCAATAAATCATATGAGACCTGGAGCCACACAGGGTGCACCACATATAAATTCAGCAGCTGCCACTGCTCCATAATGCCTTCTCATCTTGACAAAGCATCAGTCACTTTATTCTTGATGCCCCTAATATGTGTATATTGCAAATCTATGTCATATGTAGCCACAACATACCACACTTTGTGCACGCAGGCGCCCAGGTAAGGATCCCTAGTCTTGCCAGATCTTAGTACAGTCACCACAGCTGCATTGTCACAATGTTTAAGAACCTTTTTTGAAGCCCAAAGATATTTAAACGGTCTCACAGCCAGGAGGATGTTCACCATCTCCAAGTGGACAATTGTCCAGTTCCTGTATCCCTTGGCAATGGGGAGATGGTAAATCAAATTTCCAGATCTGCCACCCAAATGTGTGAGGCAGGCATCACGCTCAAGACTTACATCAATGGGCCTGTGGTCATAAAGTGACACCCCATTGTATAAAGGCAAAAACTTCACGAACCACCTAAGGTCTCTCTTGAAGTCAGGGGTATGTGTCACTTTCTGATGCCCATGGGCAAATCTGAGGAGATCCAACATTCTGTTGAGAAAAACTTGAGCGGGTTTGACACATTTATGCACATATAACAACAAGCCAAGGATAGACTGAAGTTCACTCTTTAACGCAACATCATGTGACAGCCACTGACACAGGCTATTTGTGACGTCCTGGAGTTTCTTTGGTGGTATGGAGATGGTACCCTTGACTGTGTCTATGAGAACGCCAAGACACATAACCTGCATAGAAGGTGGAACCAGCTTCTTTTGACTTATGGTTAGGTCTTTCATGAGTTCAATCAGAGCAGCATAAGACACGTTCGCGATGCTCGGCACGCCGACACCGACGTAGTCGTCAACATAATCTATGACTATCACTGACAACGTCACTTAGGTGCTGGAAGATCTTACTTCCGCGTCAGGTCCCAAACAGGATGCACATGTCAAAGTAGTGGCCGTGTCAAAGTAACTGCCATCCGACCTTAATCGGTTTTATTTTGTAAGTCAGAGTTCATACTACTGCCGTAAGGCTACTGCAGTTCCATTGGAATGGGTTCTTTGTCACCCTCATCTGGGTGAGATATGACCTTAGCTGCTATGCTACCATCTGAAAGACGACTATCTTTATTCTTTGAACCAGGGTTCACCCTGTTCTGGTCATTCAAGTGTACTTGCATTTGAGTAAATTCTTTTCCTGACATATACGGCTGTGATATGATCTTGGCTGTTACCATACCATTTGAACACTGCTTACCAGTGGTAACAAGTACTGGGCTAACTTTTACTTCACAATTTGAACCATTTGCCTGGTTTACATCTACAAAATGTTCATTATTTTCGCTACTTTTGTCAGATTTTCACTGACAAACGGGATACACTTTAGGAGCAGAATTACTACTACACCACACAGTTCTGCTTTTGACATTATGACACTTGATACTACTTTTGACAGGTTTTCTAGCCAACAGTGCATCTACTTGTCTAGGTACGACCCTAGAGTTGTATACAAATCTGACCTTATAATGCTTGTTATTCTCAACTACACTGTTTCCCATAACCACAGTGTCCACCTTTGTGGATTCACATTGAGAGTTGCGAGCCTATCACAAGCTGTTTTACAAGACCTTGAATTATGTGAAACCTTGGATTCACATTGAGAGTTGTGTGACCCATCACAAGCCTCATTGCTGTGGACGACCAGCTCATTGGTGCACTGTAAACCATTCAAAATGACAGAATTGGAAACACTGTCTGCTTCACATAGGCCACGTGAATCACCAAGCTTCCCATAACCTATATCTGTCCCATTACTTGCAATATCAACGCCAGCACTAGTTCTTATGATTTCACCAGCTTTCATCACACAGCTGCTCCACCCTAATGATGGCCTGCTGTCTGTTCATTTTTTGCTTGTTGTTGCTTAGTGATGCCAGCTTTTTCGGGATGAAGATTTAAGCAATAGGCACAAATATGTCTGTAGAGTTTACCTTTTTGTATCATGGTCTTTTGTCACCATTATATCTTTTTTGGCCTCATCCAAGAATGTTTCTACAAAAACCCTGAACCCACTGGGTCAGGGACAGTTGGTCGTAATTTACTCGTTGATGTGTGACCCCACCCAATATTTTGTCATGTGGCCAATTAACTTTGTGTTTCACCTGGACTTCCACGCTACCCCCCTCCCCCTCATAGATTTAAATTTGCCTTTACCTTGGCTGTGGGAACTCTGGTTTAACTCCCTTAACCTTTTATTGACTTTTTTCTGCAACCAATGTGATTTGAGAACTTCTAGGGAGGGACAATTACTTTCTCATCTGAGGACGAATCATTTACAATTTCACATTTTTTGGATTTCTTATTGGGTTTCACACTTTCTAAAAACTGTCACTACTTAACTTAGATGACGCTGTAGCTGTTGCAGATCCTGCTGCCATCCGCTCTTCCACGTAATCCATGCCCTCTGTCATAATTTGTAACTGTTGTAGAATCTGCATCTGGAGCAGCTGTCCGTCCCCAGATGTTCAGACGTTCCCTGAGCAGTCTGAGTGGCAGCCACCTATCCTGCAACGGCAGCATCACTTAAGAGTTTATTGTCACTTTCCATTGGGGTCTGCTTCTTCTGGAGCTTGTACTTCTTGCCCGTGGGTGGCAAATGCCTTGTTTTACAATTTTTACACAACTGCTTGTGATCAGGCATGTTTATGTTTGGTATGATCTCTTAATATGTCACTGTTACTGAAATTCTGAATACAAAAGGCACAACGCCCTTTTGTATTCCACAAAGATTTTGTATTCCACATGGCAAAAACAGGCTTGTAATTGACCAAAATGAATGGCAAAATGGCCAATATATGGCAACAATGCACAAGGAAATATAGGTTAGACTGTCCCTCTCTCCTGTGGTCAAGCAAGCCTGCGGTTGTCACGAAGACTACAGAATCTGGTATAGGATCAAGTTCATGAAGTTCAATACAATTCAATTTCACACTTACAGTTCTAATTCACAGTTCTAGGTCACACATGAAGCAAATGATTCGTAAATGTTCCATTCCATAAAATAAAACACACAAAATTTTGTGAAAGCAAGAATAAAAAGCATAAAATAATCGTTATAAAATCTACAACAAAGTTCAACAGTTCTCAATGAACAACAAAGTTTCCCAAAGTTCTAAAAGTTTTCATGTTTGTCCTTTGAAAGTCACATTTGAACTGAAGTTTATGCCAGGAAGAAGGCTTAAGGTCGCATACCCCACCAATAATATTACAATATTTACTAGTTGCTAGGATACTGAGCAAACTTTCTAGGAAGCACTATCAGACTGTTACCCAAGCCTTAACATTAAGGTTACATAATTTATTTACCACTGAAGCCTTGGGGGGAGGCCTGACGCCCGGGTCGCCCAAACAACCCAAGCGACAACATCCCAGATTTTTTTATCATAAAGTTACAATGTGTACAACACGCTGCTAGGATTGTCTTGAATTTGAAGAAGTATGACTCTGTAAAACCTTATTTGATGAAACTGCACTGGCTGCCTGTAATACAGCGCATTATCTACAAACTGAATCTCATTGTGTTCAAGGCATTAAAGGGTGATGCCCCAACTACATTCAATCCTTGCTTTCCATAAACCAACTACCAAGACCACAATGTTAGGGTGGCAAAATGCATAAACTGAAAAGAGTATTGATGGAAACTGAAAAGCAAGGCATATCGATCTTTCCACGTTGCAGCACCTTGCTATTAGAATAGCCTACCTGATTGTGTTCGAAACATCGAACTGGATTTAAATGACTTCAAGAGACTTAAAACCTTTCTATTTAAGAGTGCTTTTGTTGGAGTAGCATAGTTATTGGCCAGTCATTGACTAGAATTGGGCTATGTAAGAACTAACTACTATTATTATTATTACTTATTATTGAGCCGTTAAGCAATAGAAAAGAGGTGCCTTTGTAGAGGCAGCTATCTCTGAGTGCTCTTGCTTTTATAGCTTATATTAATTTAGCTGCTAGTTTATCTGTACTGGTAACTTATCATAATGGAGAGGTTCTTCTTGTTGATTTTGATGTGTTTGCTTTCATGTGCCAGTTTCCTTGCTTTCCCATATGCCAACATGGAGATAATCTTGGCTACAACTTTTAGCTGAGATTGAAATTAGAAATTACAACATTGGACATTAGATGTAAATATGTCTCTTCACCCAAAAATATAAAATTGACTTACTTTATTTGCAATTTGGAGAGGTAACCTTCAAACAAACGAGCGTGCACCTTATCTGCAATTGTGAGATTATTTGGCATTGCTGTCTTACACTTTTCCACTATGGTTGTGACGTCATCTTGGTGATGCCAAAAAGTATTTATGACAATGTTTCTTTCATAGGAATACACAATGTGGATCCTTGAAAATACAAAGTATGATGACCAAAAATCATTTATTTAGAAAGTATAAAAATATATCAGTTTTTATCATTCCAACCCCACTACATTTTTTTTCATTTTTTCTTGAATAAAAAATACATATTTTTACTTCATATGTTAGCGTTTATTTGTTGGTTAATGTAATTTATCAGAAACAAGAGAATAAGTAAAAGTCTTTGAGAATTCTAATGGGTCACCAGAAGGAGGAAAGATTCAAGTTCAAAATGCACTTGTATGATAATATACTTTTCAATGAAACCATTATTTTTACCTATAATTCGAATTGAAAAAGTCAAAAGAGAAAATCAACCACAATTTATGGCCAATAGTATACAACGTAGTGTTATACAAGCAAAGTATCCTTTAAATAGTCAAAGTAGTTAAAATTAAATAATATCATTGTAAATATAAGCAAGTAAAGCTATTAAATGCCACGCCAATTTCAAGTTGTCTGAATATAAAAATTATCAAATTGTCATGGAAGTTAAGGTTAAAGTTGTTTTTACACAACATGACCTATCATTGCAACTTGCAATAGCAGCTATTGTGAAGAATTTTTTTTGAAATTTCACAATATAAAAAGACACTTATCCAAGTTTTGTACTTCCAAAACAAGGTGTAGGGCTCACATTTGTTTGTCATCAAAACGTGAAGTCAGAAGTGAGTTCCAACCTAGCAAATTGGCCTTGATTTGGACAGAAATACCAATTCCCAAAGGTTTTTAAATATGTTTTAAAAAGGACAAGCACCTACAATCTCCTTGATTAACCTATCACCCTACATTACTCGCATTAATGAGTCACACCTACTTACCAGTTATAAGGCAGAAATAAACAGTCTCCAGCAGTCATGTTCACTTTGTGGAAATATTCAATGTTTGCCATATCTGGATGTTTAGTGAAATTTACTCTAAAATGCAAGGAATGCAAAAATGCAATATCACAGTTCTCTTGTGTGATTCAACAAACCTTGAATGCAAAGATATTTGGGGGTTTATTTTACAAAAGGATCTGAGAGTAAGCCCACTTTTTTCAGTCGCAGCTGTGTTTCGGCTCAAGTCTGTTTCAAAAAATCTGACTCAACTAAGATCAGTCATAAAATGAAAAATTAACTGTTCAATTACATAAAAGGAAAAAAGTTTGTTTTCAACACATACAGCTTGGAACATATATATTATAAATATGACATATATATGCATGATTTCTAAAATAAAAAAATAATTTCTCTTTTCTCCTACTTTTTGGTAAATAAATTTAAAATTATGTAAATATATTTCAATTTGAAAACTTCTTCTTTCTGTGATTTCTCTTATAGCAGTCATTATATTTTTTTCTGAATGAATACAGATTAAAATACAATTTTTTATCTTACTAAACATTATATTTTCCTTGGAAATTTGAAAAATAAAAACATTATTTGTAAAATAAAAACAAATGGGTCCTACTAAACATGATATCCCATTAAATTAATTAATTGTAATTATAGTACCCCAAATTTGGTTGTAGTCTACAATAAAACCTTTCCTAAAATAGTGCTCCCTTATAAAATGGTAAATAATAAATAACCGATAACTGAATTTCAATATTTGATCTGGCTACATGTACTTGAATATTGTTATATCGTGTTACATTTATGATTGTATTTGCTAGTTTTGCAGTCTTTCTAGTAAAGATAATTAGATATATTCTGTGTGTTTATAGTCTGCAATATTAATACAAATTATGCCTAATTACAATGCAGGCAGTATTTGCGGTGGTTATAAATGACAGAAAAAAACAGATGTAGGCCATCCAGCTATACACCTTCAGCCACAATTTTGCTACAAAAAGGGATTTAAATCAGGCAGGATAATATCTATGTTCTGACAGAGGATATGAACTGTAACTATACAGAAAGGATGTAATAACATTATGACAATTTAACAGGAAAGACAGTGGAACTTATATTTTCCACACCCTGCAGTTGCAGTAGATTATGCGAGGCGATCTTGATACTGCACATGATATGTAAAATTTCGGAAATTAACTAAAACTTCTGGGTTGTTTCCAACAGAAAAGCAGGGAATAGTATGCAAACTTTACTGACCAAGTCTTGTAGTAAATGGAGGTGTTATATAGAAAGCTTATGATAACAGCAAATACTCCCTGCATGGTGTCGCAGTTTGAATACCTTTCAACATCCATGTACGATAGAGAAACACCTCTGGGATCAAAGTTTTTAATCTGAAATAAATAAAAAATATTAATTAATTTTATTCTTTGTCATGGTTCATATGTGAAATATATATATAGGAAATGTTTGCAGAGATTCATTTTGTTTTTACTCTGTTGAATTCCATGTAGAAATGGTGGAGAAACCTAAGGTTAAGGATGAAATTTTGTGAAGTAGCTTGTACGATGGATACATTTTGAAGCTCAGTTTTTACATTGATTTGATAAATGTAAATTTAAATAAGTAATGCTTTGTGGAAACTGCTAGATAATGAATGTAAAATTACCCTTGTATATATATTTTTTAATTTCATCACTTCTCACTCCAATTATATATCATATCATATACATTACTCAAGTAATTTTAATAAAATACCTGGGTTGTGATCAAGTCAGTTATACAGTTTTTATATGTCCCAATAGTTTGCCCTCAAATACCCAGCCATAGCAATTTTCACAAATTGAGAAATAAGACCATCAGGGGTCTCAGAATAATTGGTCAGCTACAAAATTATTGTAACCAAGTTTAGCCTCAGAATTGGTCTTCAAGTTAAGATTGTTGCATTATTGTCTCAAATATATTTCAAAAGCACATAAGATTGATACACTTTTCTAATAGTGTTTTCAGATGTTTTTTTTCTGCTAGTTTTCAAATCAAGATACCCACTTTCATAACAAAAAACCCTGGATTACTAACCAACAGAGGAGCTGGAAAAATTGGCCCTTTGCCAAGTCGGCCCTTGACAAATTCGCCCCCAGGTATAAACTAATGATATGTAATGCAATAAGAGAACTTTTATAGCACTTAATCTTCAACATACAACAGGCACTAAGGCTGACAGATCTTTATTTGTGCATGGTAAATCAGGTAAGCATGTATCATGTAAGTATGTCTTTTTAACTTATGTCCTTTAGACACTTGTTTATGTTGGGAAAAGTCCAATTAGAGAATCACATTTTATCATTCAGCAAATATAGGCTGCGGGTAGGGCTTTGAGGTCTATGGAATTTTACCAGTTAAAAACTGTCTGGTATAATACTTTAACAAAGTCATATGATACTGATATCAGTGGTGCCAGTATTTGGGGCATTGTAAAAGACAAGTATGGACAACAAATACAAAACACGGCAACAAGATATTTTCTTGGTGTTCATAAGAATGCCCCAATTCACATTCTACAAGTGGATATGGGATTGATAATGTAAAATATCCCTTCTATCAGTGGGCTGTATGGTTTGGACATAGACTGTTTCAAGTGAAAAATGACAGTCTAACTAAAAAGTAGCAGAGTATCAGTTAATTATTATAAATGAGAGTAATTGGGTTTGGGATGCTCTGCAGTGTTGTGGACAAGATTAGTAAGATTGACAAATTGATTAAAAATTAAATCTGACTGACACTGAAAATGATTTTCTAGATCTCATGCATGAACAATTTTCAAACAACGTTGGCCTCAAATCAAAGTTAAGAAATTATTAAGTATATGCAAAACATTAATGCAGAACGCTATGTAAACTGCAACATAACAAGATCACAAAGGTCTCTACTAATACTAGTTAAGGTTAGCTAGTTAAGGATGGGCATATTGCCCCTACACATAGAAACTGGACGTAATTTTGGAAAACCACTTAAATATTTCTCTGTAAGTAAAAAAAAATAAAAATTAACAATAGAACATTCAATTTGTGTTGTACTCAAACCCACACTTGTTTCTTTATAATATATATAGTGACATTTGCACCCAACAGAGGGCTGGGTATATTGTAAGAAATATTTGATTATGTACATTTTATAAATACATGTCACTATATTAAATAAATAAAATAATAATTATTAAAAGTGTAATTTACTTAATAAATATTAAGTTATATAAAGAGTTTATTAGATTATATTTTATATGAAGCCATGGCTTCTGTCTGCAAGCACATAATTTTATGAGTTTTTTCTTTGAGAGTACAGTTACTTTCTGGGTCGAGATAAGTAGGTAATATTTTCCTGGTGGACAATATGACAAGGGTTTTTTTCCTAGGGGGCCTATTTGACGAAGGCCGATTTGGTAAAGGCCTGATTTGTCTATGATTCACCAACAGCATCACTTGATTACCATGTTTTATCTATTATTTTGATAGTTTTGCACAGTCCTCCCAATGTAGGGAAGATATTGTGCCTGCAAAACAGTAGATAAGATTTCTAAAAATAGGAAAATATGTGCAAACCATATCTGCAACCTTCACATATGGATATAGCCCCGCTACATCTTTACTGGTTGATTTCTTTACCTAAAGCTTTATCCAGATGCTGCACCCCCAACCTGTGCACAGTGATGTGTACACTTACCCTAAAAGTTTATATATTCAGTGTAACACTAAGATGAGAAAATATTGTAGTGGGGTATAATGTTACAGCAAAATCACTTTCCTATCATCATTCAAATGAAAACGTTACCTACTACATACCTTATTTATGTACTGATCTGGGTGTAGCAGTACTATTTCTTTTCTTCCTGCATAAACACAGAGGATGTTATCTCTCCCATCATTATGGACATTTGTCCTTGTTCCTCCTTTGCAGAACAAATTCTGGAAGGAAACCACATTTGTTATTTGACAAAGGGAGATGCTGAAAATATGTTTAACACTAACTGAACAAAGTAAATGTACCAGTGATTATTTAGTGTCATCTCAGCACCTTATTTCAGTTATTTTGCAATGGGACTGCCATTTAAGTGATCATCAAGGTCACTGTGTATCAGTCCATACCTGACCCAGAACTCAGATGGTCACCCATCCAAGTACCCACCAAGAAAGATGCTGCTTAACTTAACTGATCAGACGGGAACTGTTGAAGGTATGCCACATATGCAATAAAAGTCCTGATGTATTTTATTTTATTATCCACCACAATCCTCACTGGACCTAAATACTGGGACACACAGGCCAAGTGGTATTTTATCAAGCAAACCTTATAATGATTTTGCATAATCAAGTGCCAATTTTTGTAAATATCCTAAGACTGTACAACCTATAACTGTGATATATATATCTAGTGTAATAATCTGGACTTTAACATTATTTAATCTCCATTATTGGACAAAATCCAAGTCACCAGAAGGCAAAAACATACTCAATGAGTGATAGTTTATGAACATAGTTGGGTCAAGACTGTGAAAACACTGCAAAATGGTAAATCATTGAACAGAGATTTTTATAGAGCCTCTACTCTATTTTATTGCATGGAAATCCACACAGAAATGGCAGAGAATTCTGACCAAGAGGTTAGAAACTGAAGAATCAATAGGTTGACCAGTGATACGTTTTGTTCAAAAGTGGATTTGATATCTAGATGGTAAGCTTTTTTTTAAATCCTGCCATGTCTATTCACAATCAAGGCTGTGTTGATGACTTTGTTGCCATTTTCCAAGGCAAATTGCAGAAACAAAATTATGAATGTCCCCTAAAATTTCTGAATACTGTTCAAGTCCTTTTTAATCATCCTGTAAACACATAGACATCCATGCATATTAATAAATGAACTTTCACATGAAAGGAAGGGCATAGATCATAACACATCTGAACTTTGTATTTCAGGGTTTTGGCTGGATTCCCAGCCAAGACTCAAGGCGGGGACATTGGTAATTGCTTTCAAGTGCTTAATTGCTTCCAAGTGAGATATTTTGACAAACTAGTGTGCACTGATCTCCTCAGTCAGCTTTACATACCATCATGGTATGACATACAGAATATGTTGGAGACAACATACAAATCAGTCAACTGAATCACAAATGTACAGAGTCATGGATTTACTCACCGAAATGTGTAAGTGTCTGTGTATCTCTTCACAATTTATTGGTGGTGGAAAGGAAACATCTTTTCTGCAGTAAAGTAGAAAAAAACTTAAGAAAAACAAACTGCTATTACAAGAACTATACTAAATTAACAAAAATAATGATAGTCTGTGGAAGTAAAACTATAAAAAATATTGTACTAACTATATAGTAGCTCGAATTAACTATGTAATAACTGCAATTCACAATAACTAATCGCAATTGGTAATTGACAGCGTTTACGTCCATTTTTGTTGCATTATGTTATAACTGCAATTAATCATATCATATCATCAATATCATCTGCATACAGGAATATGCATATTTTATGACCATCTATATTTACCCCAATATTCTTTGCTTTGAGCGTCAGAGCTAAGTCATTTATGTATATGTTATGTACAAGCTGAGATTTTGTACAAGTGGCAACTTGTGCAGATTTCTTGTACAAGTTGCATCTTGAACAATCAGATTGTACACGTTTTAGCTTGTACAGACTGACTTGTAAAAGTTGCAACATGTACAAATTTTGGACCTGTACAAGTTGTAAATTGTACAAGCTCCATATTTGATCAGATGAACAATGTATTTTAATGACGTAACACTTAAAAAATCACAAAATCAACATATTTTTACTACTTAGATGAGAGACCAATCTATTTGCCTGTATCTTTTATTTATTTTCTTGCAAATTCAATCAGTTTTAATTTGCATAAATATTGGAGTTACACTGGCCTAACTGAAGCCTGTATCTGTATCTGAGTTTGTAACCTTATAATTTCTAATAACGTTTTTGGCAAGCATCATAACAAATGTATTTATTCTATTACAAAGGGATAAATAAAATTGATTCTTTCATTGTGACAAAACTACAATATGAATTTTAATACTATGCTACTGAGTAAATGTGATCAACCATTATTAATAAAAGACATACATCTTTTACAATAAATGTCATTGGTTAGGATTTTATTATTGAAAGGCATGTGTCAATACTATATACTGTCATCTGTCCTTTGAAGTTTCCCTTACCCACTCATGATCCTAGTTTATTGCCTGTAGGTAAATCACAAAATATCCCTGATGCTATTAATTAAACTTTTCTGCTTGCAGAGTTTTCATAAGACTCCAGTCCACAGTACCATAAGTTGGATGAGCACAAAGCAAGTCTAACAAGCATCATTAAGTCACCAGTTCAGGAAGTGAGCAAATTGATTTATAAGTGAAGTTTAAGCAATGATAACACCACCATTGCGAAAAATATTTTATTTTATTATTATTGTTAGTATTGTTACAACACATATCTATATCTACTGAACATTTATAACATCTACACCACGTGACTGCACAGCTTAAGTGCAGTTAAACTGTAATACAAATGAATTAGTATTGGCACGCTTCATGTGTTGCCTTAAATAAAAGTACTTCTGTATAGTTACCACATAAAATCTATAATAACTAAAATACTTAAAAATTGTATATGAAGACACTACATGAGGTTCTTGTAAACCATTTCCAACTTACAATAATAAAGTACACATACAAGTTACTACATTCTACAATGACTTTACACTATTTACACATTTGTATTTTCCTTTACTGTGCTTGCTGCCCAGCACACTGCTAATACATAATTATACTATGCAAATTTCTGTATTGTGTACAGTAATACAATAATAAGCCACCAAACACCCAATGTATGTAGTTAGTAGGTGGTAGTTACTGAAATAAAGTTTTGAATGAGTCAGCCACAGCTGATGCCTTAGCTGGATCAGAAATGATGTATCTATGTACTGTTTCACTAGACCAGGTACCATGACGCTGTATATTCTGTATACTGATATTATTATTGAAGGCCAAGGTGGCCCCCGACCGTCTGAAGGTATGGAAAGAGAAGGACCTGGAGTCCAGATGTAACCACTTCAAAATTTTTGAAAGATGGGTGCGAACTTGAGACTGGGTGAGTATGGCAGACATATTTGAGAACAAGGGAGCATTGGGAGGGGCAGGAAACTGGTGGAACATGACTTCTAAGGCTTTGACAGGGCACAGGACATTGTGAGGCAGACGAGGTATGATGACATATGTACCCTTGTTGATGGTTTGTAAAGTTTTTGACCATTTTACTATTACTACCGCTTGAGCATGTTCAAACAGAATATCACCTCTACATAAATGTTTACCAATGTGAAAACTCGATTTAGAAACAGGTACCCTGAATTTAGTTAAAAGCACAAAAGCTTTTTTCTGCATGATAAACAATGTAACAAAAGCTTAATGTATTCATATAGTAATAACTTTTTTTGTATTTTAAGTGTTACTGGCAAAACTTTTCAAGGTTTTTCAACTTAATGTATTAATATAGTAATAACTTTTTTGTTTTTTAGTGTTACTGGCAAAATTTTTCAAGGTTTTTCTGTGAATTCAGTGTTACTTTTTATGGAGAAATTATATATGTGATACTCTAACATTAATTTGAATATTTATATTCATAAGATAAGATATATTTTCAAAGAAATTGTTAATTTAACCCAATTTCTTTTTAACAACAGTATTGTACAAATTGGGTTATTTGATGGTGAAATTCTGTACAAGCTACAACTTGTATGCCCAATCGTCTATGTGTTGCAACTTGTACAAACTGCTTGTACAAGTCCCAACTTATACAGGCTTTTTGTACAAGTTGCAACTTGTACAAAATTTCCACTTGTACATAACATATACACAGAAAAGAATTGGTGACAGGTTATCACCCTGTTTTACACCTGATGTTACGATAAAGTGGAAACCATTCTAACACATTTTCATTCAAGTGAACATATGGCACAGTATTTTGATATAAGGGCTTAAGTGCATTATAGCTTTTCCCAATTATTCCATAAGAGGCGTGTGCATTCAGTTTCCTGATATGAAGGTCAAAAGGTTAATTAGAGGTCAAAGGTCACAGGGAGGTCAAACAGATGAAACGAGTTTGTGACATTTTATTTACACGTATACGCATAAAGAGGGGTTAAAATCTTTAAAATTTTCAAATTCTTTGTACATTTAAAGCCCAAACCCCAATTAAAGTTGAGAAGGGATGATAGCAGCAAAGGTGGAAGAATTATAGAAGGAGCAAGTGAGGCGTTCTGGAGATACGTCCACGCTGCTGAGCTTCTCCATAGCCCATGTGCCATAATATATTGTAACTGAACATTGTTGTCAAAAGCTAGATAGCTCCAGATCGCCTAAAGGAATGGAACCCATGACCAACCAATGGTATGCCAATATGTACCAATACCTTCCTAAGAGCATCTCTAATAGTAGTATCTATGACTGGATGAAAAGGTGTGAAAGGGTGAATGAAAAGAGGTGAAGAAGGTGGAAAAGGTCTGAAATCAAGCAGCTTCTTTAAAGCCAGAACTGGACAAAGAGCGACATTTTTGAGAGCTGGTATCTGAACAAAATGATGGGCCGAACTGTCCTGTAAGGTTTTAGTCCATTTTATTAGAATAATAAAAATGATATCTTGTCTGAGGAAATGATTGTAAGAGTCAAATTTAAATCTGGAATGTGGTGCAATGTTGGACATTCTAAGGAAAGCAAAGAATGCCAACAGGAAAATTGCCCAAAACAAAAGTGGATCAACCAAAATGTCACATGCTTGAGATATCGAAGCTAAAGTTGTGAGATCAAAAATACCCCTAGGGGTGGGAGCAAACCTAGTATTGATAGAAATACTTCTAAGATAATCTGAAACTAGTCTATGAGAACGCACCTCTGGTGATACTTGGTGGCAGCTTTCTTAACAGATGAAATATAATTCAACATGACCTTGTATGAAACAGAGTTTGTGAATAAATATTCTAAAAATGCCAGAATTGAGTGAACATTCTGTTCCACTGGAAGTTCCATGAAGATGGTAAATGCCACATAAGTCTTAACATGAGTAAGATGAGCATTTCTGGTTGCAGGTCTGTAAGCTGTTCCTGTCCTAGAAAGAGCTGCTCGCAAAAGGTGAGATGAAGGAAGGTTCAAAATAGTGACTAGTATATGTTCCCAAATATAATTATCTTGTAAAATGCTCTGAGTAAATTCTTGACAATGTGTCAGCAATGACATTATTTATGCCTGGCACATGACTTATGTTTAGCTGGATGTCTAGGGAAGCCATGAGAAGCCAAGTATTTCAAACACACAGAGCCAAGAAAGAATCTTTTGTTTTTCCGGTCTCAACCACCTGAACCACCCCCAAGGCTGTCACAAGATATAACTATGGCTGAATGACGCCATTTCACACCCCAAGTTTTGAGAGCAATGATGATATTCAATATTTCGAGATGTACAATTTTTAGATCCAAATCCCCACAGTTGTGGATAGGTGTAGCATATACTCTGTTCCTCCAAACTGCCCCCATACCAGTAAGGCTGGCATCTAAGTAAAGGGACTGACCATTGTCCAACCTGTGTTTCGATATATAAGAGATACCATTATAAGCTGGGAGAAAGGTTAGGAACCACTTTATGTCTGTGAAATTCATCAGACAAGTGAATAGTTTTCAGGTGAGAATTATTTTGAAACAAGTCTATTAATGAACACTCTAGCAGGCTTGACACATTTCTGTATGTACAGAAGTTTACCCAACAAAGATTGGTATTTACGTTTCGATAGTGAAGTTTTAGTATTATCTTCCATACATTCTGCATAAATAGCCTCCAATTTGTCCTTCAAAATACTCATAGTATTGCTTTCAATATTAAATTCTATACCCAAGCATGTCAACCGCTTAGTGGGGGGGGGGGGGGGGGGTTAGTTTGTCACTATTAATGGGGAGGCCGAGCTCGTTTAACAGATCACATAACCTGTGAAAAGCAGTATGCACCTTAGATTTAGGAACTACCACAATGTAGTCGTCGATGTAGCATCTTAACTGAATGCCTTCCTTTCTCATGATATAAGCTATTGCGTCGGACAAAATCTGAACAGAAGATGAGCCACGCGTCCAGCCGAGCGCAATCCCTACGTCCACATAGTAAGCACCACGCCAATAAATACCGAACTTAAGGCTATCAATAGGATCAACCCTCAGATTTCTATATGCACGTACCACGTCCACCTTAAATATAACCGTGTCTTCATTACACTCTGTTATGTCATGTGCAATGTCATCAACCATGGGGAATTTTAATATGAAAGGAGAGCATCAAAATTGTCTGCATCCACATGACTGTTAACAGTATTACCATAAGGGTGTGATAGATTTAAGATGACACGTCTTTTGTTCATATCCTTGGGTCTAGTTAATAAAGGTGAACAATGTAATTGTTCATGAACAATACTGTCAACAGGGCCCAAAATTGCACCCAAGCTAAGTTCTTTGTCAATATATTCCTGCACTTGCAAAGGATACTGACAGGCCAAGAAATGGTTAGTAATTTTGGTATTATTCAGTTCATTAGGGTTAATTAATGACAGGGGAAACCCAAATTTTATGTATTGCAAACCCTTTTATCCGAATAGTCCTTAAGATACCTCTCCCAGGCTTCCACCTGTAAACCGGATTTAATAGGTATCCTTGCACATTTATAATTTGGATGACCTGTATCTTTGATAATATCAGCATTATTCAACAAAGTGTCAATCGAATCCAGCTCAACTGGTTCCCTATCTGGCCCTATGAAATTAAAATCCGTCTGTACTTGAGTCAGATATCCGACCTTTTTGTCTGGATAATTGAAGTCTCTGGCTTGAGATTACTTATACTGAAATTTTTAGTCTTCATATCAGATAATTCTCTGAACTCTTTTTCCGTATGGAATTATCCCCTTGGGTGGATCTTGTTGAATTATTTGTTCACCCAAGTCATTATCATTGTTATTGTCATAATCAGTTATTTCCTGATTGTCATTATCAATCAAGGCATCAATTATCTTGGCCATATAAGTGATGTAGTCACATTTATAATACTGCCAAACATGCTGATCTTTACAGTAAATATTATATGCCAATTTCGGGCTTTGGTCCATATTCAAACCCAGGTCCACATGGTTAGTCACATTTGGTACTTTTATCATTTCTCATTATCTTAATAACTTTCAACACTTCTAAATAACCTTCAGGGGGATGAGCACAGCATACCATATTATACCCCAATTCAAAATCACCTGCCAACAGCAAGTAATTAACCTGCTATCTGATCACTACCCCGCAATAGGTGCACCACATCAACCCAATTTCCACCATGATAGATTTTTTATTTAATATCTGCATTATGACTTTATTATTACAGTCACGACTTCTGTTCCAGTTCAGTATATTACTGTGCTCACCTCTCCAATCTAGACAGAATGTATGAGAATGTATACCATCATTGCCATATACTTTAGCAATTACTTGGTCATCAAAATGATATGCAAATTTATATAACTGGTTTCTAAGCAGCAGACTGACCCCTTCATTCTCGGTAAATACATTATGATTACCATAAAACACAATGTCTTCAGATATTACAGCCTTTTGCATATGATTGTCACTTAATTCTATACCACCACCATCATAACTTTCATCATAATGTATATCAAAGGTAATTGTATTTAAGTCATTGTTCACACAATTCCTATCTATATTTGTTAAGTACACTTGATTAACTTCAAAATTACTATCATCATATATAACATCTATGTCATAACTATCTATTAAAGAACAGTTCGTTTTTATAGGTCTTTGAAAGTTCTCAGGGTTGTCTGTGGCCTGACCTGGATCCTATTTGGCTGCTGCTGGTTTCTGCTCCTGGATGAGATTTGAACTAAGAGATGTGCACCTGAATTCAGGGTGCATTAAAGAGCGTCCTTGTCTATGGCAGAAGGCACAGAAATGCTAATAAACCCCATGGTGACCTTCATTGGTGCAACTTCCTTCATTGAAGAATTTGCAGATCTTAATTTTATGACCACCAGAAGCAACATTGTGAGAATTAAGCACTGCAAGTTGAGAATTACTGATCCTATTCAGCGACCATTGCATGGAATCTGTCTAAGCTAAGTGACCTGCCTCTATGTCCGTCATCGATACTGCCCAGGCTGACCTCACTGATGGACATGGCAAGGACACAGCATCTCTCATGGCCATGGCTAATTGTGTAAGAACATTTCTTAAAGTTACATTGTCCTCAATCAACAAAATATTGTTCAGCTGCCCCGAAACCCATTGTGCCATGTTAAGATCATCATAAGTGGGCTTCTTAAGGTAAGAATTGGATATCAAGCCCTCGTTGGGCCATCTGAACTGAGGGCCAACTACTGAAGTGTCAGTTATGTTATACCTGCCCGACTTCTTCCTGTAGTTAGGACCCTTACCTGGCATGGCATCCTGGCCAGAAGTTGTGATACTGCTGATGAAATGGATGGAATGGATCTCATGACTTCTAACCTGGGAGCCACTGAGTCCTTGGCAACCTGACCTAAGTCTCTGGCACCCCTTGGTATGCCTTGGGCAGACAAACTGGCAGCTACTGGGATGTTGCTCATAAAACTGGGACAGGTGACTGGGATGGTCTGACTAGTGCCTGCACTTGCCTGAGCAACTGACATCTTGACTTTGTCCTGACATATGCTTGTGATGTAACAGGCCCCCGGGTGCTGTGACGTGGGTGAGGCAACAGGGGTGGAGCTAATGGTATTCTAATGCTCCAACTCATCCATTCCTTTAGTGAGGGCCTGATTAAACACGTCAATTTTTTGTAGCATGGATAAAATAGCCTGATTCATTGACACTGATGTTTCTGAACTGGGTTGCCAGAAGTGTTGGATACAGTATTCACGCCTTTATGTGTTGAAGAGTGGACCATAGCTTCCTGACCTTGTAAATAAGAACCATCATTTACTTCTACAGGCTTGGTTTTCTTAGTGTTCTTCTTAATGGAAGTCTTGGCCTTGGCAGACCTTAATGACTTCTTCTTAGCTTCAGAAGGTGATTTCTTCTTCGTAGAAGGCATATTCACAATAATAAAACACTAAAATGTTAAAATAAAACAACACAAATAGTTTTCATTCCCTTGTTGTTCGTTCAAAATCTTAATTCAAAATAGCTATGCTTTGTGAACCCTAACTACATGGGGTTAACTAGTACACTGATTGGTCGCTAAGCATAATGAAGCATAATGACATTATATGTGTGGTTAGGTTTAAGGTAGCATGAAACTGAATCAGCAGGCCCCTGTCAGGCTGTGCTATACAAACAAATCCCTATCCACCCAGTCAAATGTTTTGTTTTTTTCAAATCTATAAATGATGCAAATAATGGTTTATGTGTGTGTTCCACCACACGACTAAGCTCCACGATTAAGGGTTTTTGGGAGTCGGTTTCAAATATTTGCTTAGTCCCAGATGTCCTGTAAGGGTCGGTAGTTGTCGGTTGTGGCCGTGAGAGAAATCAAACATGTTTGATATTTCTCACGACTCAAACCGATTCTCATTTCCCGCCGTCAACAAAATGTCCAGTCCCAGGCTTCCTCAGGCCTCCTCAGACCCAAATTTACACAGTCCTATGTTGTCCCAGGCATCCTGCGACCCTTAGTCCCAGGTCTCCGTAGCTTAGTCCCAGGAAGCCTGTTTGGCAGTCCCCGACTCATAACAGATATTTGAAGTTTTATGCGTGTGAAAGGGAATCGGTTTCATTAGTCCCGGGAAGCCTCAGACCGTCTCAGGTGTCTTGGGACTAAGAAATCTGGGTCTGGGACTAAGCCCCAACTAAGAGAAGCCGACCCTAACCGATCCAAGCCGGTGTCCTCAGGCCACCTGGGACAACACAAATTTAGACTGTGATGGTCTGAGGACGCCCAGGAGGCCTGGGACTAAGAACCGATTAAGAGCCGACTGTTTTCCGCGCGTCGGAAATTAAAATGAGGCAATGAGGGTGTCTGGGACTATATAAGCGACCACACACACATTCTCGTTGTTACTGACTGGTTGGCTACTGAGAGACGTGTGTCTCTGTTTTGTAGGGGTTTTCAGTTTTTTAAATATCATGTAATACTTGAGCTTAAGGCAAATTTTACAGTTAGGAGACACATTTTAGTTTTTTACCTTTTTTTTGCTATTGACTGGAGTTATGAGGAAAGAGAAAGGAGGGAAGAGAGGAAAGAAGAAGATGGATGAGAGGTAAGAGGAGAGGGAGAAGGAAAGTGGAGAGGTGGAGGAAAGGATGGAGGAAAGGACGGAGGAGGGTACAGAGGAGGGTACACAAGAGACTGAGGAGCGATTTGAACTTACTGAGGAAGCTTGCGAAGAAGAAGAGAGGTGTGAGGAGGATTCAGAGAGTCACTCGGCAGCCAAGAGAGCCAGGGTCTGTTCAACTTTCACTGACAGCCAAGAAACTGCAATTGTGGAGTTTGTGAAGGAGCATCCAGAGCTCTACGACAAGGAGCATGCACGTTTCTGGGCAGAAATCTCTGCAGAGCTGAAGCTCCAGCCCTTTGATGTCAGAAGATGGTTCGAATCCCAGCGAACGCGTTATGGCAAGCTGTCAAAACTACAATCTGGCCAAGCCCCAAGGGAGATGACCAAGAGACAGTCCTGGGTCTACCAGCAGATGGGTTTCCTTAAGACCCACATCAGACGAAAGGGGGCCAGCAGAAGTTCAGGGTTCGAGGCCAGTCCAAACACCAGTAAGCAGGACGAATCTCGTGGATCTACTACTGATACAGAACACCTTGAGTCCAGTGTCCTCAGGGAGAGTAGGAGTCAACCTATGTTCATATCTACACCAGTTTCAACATACTCAAGCACTTTGACCAGATGAGGACATTGATCTCAGGTTTCCTCCAGCAGAAGTCAGACAGGCAGCCCTTCTTTGACTATGTGGCATCAGAGGCTGAAAAGATGACCCAAGAGGAATTTGAGGACCTCAAGGGCAGAACTTTTAGAGATATTGAAAGCATTAAGAGCAACCGTAGACATCAACCACTAGCCAGAAAATCAGCCACTATTACCACAGAGTCCCAGAGGGTCAGGATACTGCCAACAACCACTCAGCAGGCGTCTACTTCCACCCAAGCAGCAGCTAGCAGCAGTTACGTCTACTACACACCAAGCCCACTTGGCTTTGGCAACCCTCCATCACTTCTAACAGTACAGGACAAGGGCAGTAGACACAACTTAAGTGGAATACTAAGCCAGCTACCAGATCTGACATCTACACAGATCATTGAGCAGCCTCAGCAGCAGCAGCAGCTGCAACTCTTCACTATCACCACTACAGCACCGCCTCAACAGCAGCAGCCTCCTCAGTAGCCATCCAGTCAGGGCGGGTCTTTGACCTGCCAGGCCCTTTTCAGGGCCACCCAAATACTCCAATAACAATTATTCAGCTGCAAGTTGGGGGCCACGGTGGCAGAGTGGTAACACTCTCGCCTCCCACCTCTGCGGCCGGGGTTCGATCCCCGTCATGGCTGTAAGTGGGAAAGCTGGTAGTTGCTTGCCATTGGTCGGCAGTTTACAGTACAGAACCCTAGCAAACTATATGTACTGGTTTCCTCTGCCCTTCCAACTACCCGTCGTGATATGACCTGTACAGTGTTGAAAGCGACGTAAAACCCCAAATAAACAAATCAGCTGCAAGTTATTCCAATTCCCCTCCCAAAACATAACAGTTCAGTACAAATACTTATCACAAAAAAAAGAAAAAAAAGTCCAACACCTACACCACCCCAAACATGAAACAAATAACCCATGGTACCACACATAACCAAAAAAGGCCACATAGAAAAAAAAATTAAAATAAATAATCAGCCCATTTTTAGCTTAAAATCCATGGGATTGGTTATCTTTTTTATCTTTAATAAAAAGTCCAACACTTACATCATCCCTAGAGTTAAAAGGCATTATCACATACTTACCAACCCACAAACACACAAACCCAATACCAAACCTAACCCCCAACTAACCAACACACAAACCAAAAACCAAACCTAACCACCAACCCACAAACACACAACCCAAATACCAAAAATAACCACCAACCAAGAAACAGACAAACCCAATAGCAAACAGAACCCACACCAAAGAACTAACAAACTATTTTGCAAACATAACCCCCCATCATTGTAAAAAAACAGTTTGGTGGTTATATTTCCTAAATATTTGTGAAGTGGAGTAAAAGATTTTAATTTTAAAATTTCCAGGAAAACATTTCTGTTTCAAATATTTTTCCCAAAGAAAAACCAAATGTAAGTACAATTGGGATGTAGCTTTCAAAATATATGCAATATTTATTCCATTTAGGAAGTTATGTTTGGGTTTGTGTGTTTCTTTTGAAATTATGTTTAGCACTGGGTTTGTCTGTTTGTTAGTTGGGTGACTTCTGTAAGGTATTTATTTCTGTCTATTTGTTGCCCAACATAATTCACCCACCCAACAAACAGACAAACCGAATGCCCAACATAATTCACCCACCCAACAAACAGACAAACCCAATGCCCGACAGAAGTCACGCAACCAACAAACAGACAAACCCAATGCCCAACATAAGTCACCCACCCAACAGAATTTGTTTAGATGTCTAAGGTTATTAGGTTTGGGCTTTTAGTTATAGAAGTAAAACAAAAATAACAGAGAACTCACCATGGGGTAGAGATGATTTTTATGCATGTATTATCAACTTTGCATATGTGTTCTTATGCAGACTTGATAACATTGTTTGGGGATTTCAGTTCAAGAATTGGCAAGGAAAAAGGTTGTATAAATGGCATTGAAAGAAGGAAAAGTCATAGACACAAGCATAAATGCACATGGAAAATAGTAAACTATGTGTAGTTAATTGCATAATTAATGCAAGTACAGACAATTACATATTTTTGTCAAATAGGGGCAGATCTGTTGTAAATTATGTTGTGTTCCCCACGAACATTAATTATTTGTTACTGATTTTCAATTGTTACCAATGAATGACATAATTGAACACAATTTGTATATGTTACATTCTGATCTTTGCAGAATTCCAGATCATGCTATTCTTTTCTTAAATTTAAATATTGTATTGAAAATATCATGTTATCCCCAAAAGTATGTAATGAGATATTACATACTGAAAGTGATCATAAATCTTTTAACCAGTATCACAAAAGAAATTAGATAGATTCTATTTCAGAACACTTTATGAGTTCAGATATTTAGAAAAAAAACAACAAAAGATAATCTAATTGAATCCATTGAGCAAAGGCCATTTTCTCAATAAATGTTGACAGAAAATAGAAAGAACTCAGTGAAATTTTTTTGAAGAAATCAATAAATGTTAAAGTGTGAAATCTAAAACCAGTAAAATGTGCCAACTTAGTAAATTATACTGGAATAGTGAACTAACTGCACTTTGGAATGATATGTGTAAGTTAGAGAAATATTACTTAAGAAAATGTCATTCAAGGCAAGAAAACTAAAGAGCAAAGGCAGGCTTTAAAATGGCTAGAAATAATTTGATTTACATCTCAGAAAATGTCAGTATAATAACAAGAAGAATTTAATTTATGGTATAAAATATCAATATTGCTAGTTCTAAACAATTGTGGAAACTTATTAAAAGTTTAGACCCCATGGAAAACAGGAGATACCTACAACAGAGACGATCAATGGTTATAATACATCTGAATTAGATACAGTCCTAAGGAAATGGAAAGATGATTTTGAAAACTTTTACAACAAGCCAAGTAATGATGACTATTATCATTTGAAAAATTATGTTGGGCATTGGGTTTGTCTGTTTGTTGGTTGCATTACTTCTGTCGGGCATTGGGTTTGTCTGTTTGTTGGGTGGGTGACTTATGTTGGGCATTGGGTTTGTCTGTTTGTTGGTTGCGTGACTTATGTTGGGCATTCGGTTTGTCTGTTTGTTGGGTGGTGGAATTATGTTGGGCATTGGGTTTGTCTGTTTGTTGGCGGCATGACTTATGTTTGGTAATGTTTGGGTTATTTGGAACAAGCATAGCTGATTAATTGTTTTTGGAATATTTGGTAGTCCTGAAAAGGACTGGTTACTGCAGCAGGAGTTATATTCTGCCATCTTGCCAGGCCACTGCTCCCTCATTATTGAAGTAGTCCTTGAGGTAATTCCTCTGTCTTTTGGCTTCTCTAGCAGGGTTTCTGTCTGGACCTCACCAGCAGCACCACCAATCAGTCGACAATCACCAGGCACATCATCATCTTCATCATCTCCAGGCTACTGACCACCATGTTGACCTTGATACTGGCTTCTCAGTATGTTGTGCAGAACCACACAGGTCATGACCACATCCCTGACTGTTTCTAGGGGTAATTCAATAGTAGTCAACATCACTCTGAATCTTGAGACCAGGATCCCAAAAGCGTTCTCAACAACTCTCCTGCCTGTTGATATTCTGTAGTTGGCAATCCTTTCCTCTCTGGTTAACATCCTTCTGCCATAGGGTTTCATGAGCCAGGTCTTCAGGGCAAAGGCATCATCTGCCAGAATGAAGTAGGGGACATCTCTACCACCCTGGGTTATAGGAGCTGGGTCAGGGAAGCCTATCCTGCCATCCTCAATCCTCCTCTTCAGCTGACCGGCATTAAATATCTGGGCATCTGAGCAAGATCCAGCTGTACCAGCATCCACCCATCTGAATTTGTACTGCCCATCTCCCAAGGCCAACATTACTAAAAAGAACCCCTTGTAGTTGTGGTACAGGGCTCCAGAGTTCTTGGGTTTCTTCAGGGCCACATGCTTGCCATCGAGGGAACCCGGGGCATGTGGAACATTCCACCTGATCCTGCATTCCCTTCCCAGTTCTTTCCACTTATCTGGAGTAGTAGGACATCTGAGGTACTCTCTGGTGAACTCATCCTGGATGGCCCTGCAGACCTCTGGTAGAAACTTGGAAATGGTGGATCTGCCAACCCTGAACTGCCAGGATAATGATGTGTATGACTCTCCAGTGGCCAGATATCTGATGGTGAGGGCTAACTTTTCCCCAACACTGATTGGAGCTCTGTAGTTGGTGGCCTGCCTGGCTAGACGTGGTTCCAGTCTGGTCTTTATAATTTCAAAGAATTCTGGGGTCATCCTCATGTAGTTGGTGAATCCTGGAATGTCTCCTCTCTCTGTAGTAGCCATGGCCTGACCCACATGTTGTGCCTTCTTCTAGGTCTCTGTATGGCTGGTGGTCGTGGTGGTGGTGGAGGTGCTTGTGGTGGTTGCTGTGGTCGATGTAGAAATAGCAAATACATCATTATTTGTAACTGAATAAAAACTAAAAAAGCCCTAAGTTGTTGCTGAAGCTGTCTTCCATTAAAAGGTGGCATCCTGCTGTGTTGCTATAAAAGTAATGATAATTAGATCGCATTAAATATCTGGGCATCTGAGCAAGATCCAGCTGTACCAGCATCCACCCATCTGAATTTGTAATGCCCATCTCCCAAGGCCAACATTACTATGGAAAAGAACCCCTTGTAGTTGTGGTACAGGGCTCCAGAGTTCTTGGGTTTCTTCAGGGCCACATGCTTGCCATCAAGGGCACCCAGGGCATGTGGAACATTCCACCTGATCCTGCATTCCCTTTCCAGTTCTTTCCACTCATCTGGAGTAGTAGGACATCTGAGGTACTCTCTGGTGAACTCATCCTGGATGGCCCTGCAGACCTCTGGTAGAAACTTGGAAATGGTGGATCTGCCAACCCTGAACTGACATGATAATGATGTGTATGACTCTCCAGTGGCCAGATATCTGATGGTGAGGGCTAACTTTTCCCCAACATGATTGGAGCTCTGTAGTTGGTGGCCTGCCTGGCTAGACATGGTTCCAGTCTGGTCTTTATACTTTCAAAGAATTCTGGGGTCATCCTCATGTAGTTGGTGAATCCTGGAATGTCTCCTCTCTCTGTAGTAGCCATGGCCTGACCCACATGTTGTGCCTTCTTCTAGGTCTCTGTATGGCTGGTGGTCTTGGTGGTGGTGGTGGAGGTGCTTGTGGTGGTTGCTGTGGTCGACGTAGAAATAGCAAATACATCATTATTTGTAACTGAATAAAAACTAAAAAAGCCCTAAGTTGTTGCTAAAGCTGTCTTCCATTAAAAGGTGGCATCCTGCTGTGTTGCTATAAAAGTAATGATAATTAGATCGCGGAATTTATATATATATATACCCAGAAAATCCAGCTTTTCTGCAAAACAAGAATCGGCCATATTGGTCTGCGGAAGACTGAGGAGGCCTGAGGACGCCAGGACTTAATCGGGGCTTAGTCCCAGGAGGCCTGAGGTGTCCTGGGACCCAGTCGGTATGTGCACGACAGGATCGTGGTTGAAACCGACCAGAAAACTGGCTTAATCGGTTCTTAGTCCCAGACCAGTCGGGGACTGTCTGGGGCCACCTGGGGCCTCCTCAGGCTTCCTGAGGCCGATCTGTACTTAATCCCAGGCTTTGATAGAGATTACCATTTTCTTCACCGACTGTCCACGATTAAGGGTCGCCCACAGGATCAGCCCTTAGTCCTTTGGTGGAACAGGGGCATTAGATATGACAAAATGGTTTCTTATGATACTTATTAAAGTAAAATATACTCCTCACAGGAACCTAATGTAAAGTGACCTAACCTAAAGTTGTTCTGTTAATCGACACTTACATTAGACCTATCACAATAAGCTAAAAATGCATTGGTTTAGTAGTGAAGAGTGAACTTTGGATAAACAAGAGACTAAACTAATCCTATGGTAGTTTATAAGTATGTAAGGGTCTTTCATGCCAGGTTTTGGAATGGGTGTAATAACTGATTTAAGCTATGTTAATGGGACAATATTGCTGTCAAAGCATTTTTGCAACAATTTTAGCAACAACACTGTAAGGGAGTTTTTTATTATTTCAGAAGATAAATTATCCCAACCAAATTTTTTTTTATTTTGAAGTTTATCTATTACTTTTTTACCTACCTATAATATGAAAGGCCTATTAAGTTTGTCATGTGATAAGTTAAAATCAAAGTTTGGTGATTGTTAGAATATATATTTTTGTTTTAGGACATTCTCATAGAAATAAATGATAATAGTCATCATTACTTGGCTTGTTGTAAAAGTTTTCAAAATCATCTTTCCATTTCTTTAGGACTTTATCTAATTCAGATGTATTATAACCATTGATCGTCTCTGTTGTAGGTATCTCCTGTTTTCCATGGGGTCTAAACTTTTAATAAGTTTCCATAATTGTTTAGAACTAGCAATATTGATATTTTAAATTTTCAAATTTTCAGATTTTAAAATTTCAGTGAGTTCTTTCTATTTTCTGTCAACATATATTGAGAAAATGGCCTTTGCTCAATGGATTCAATTAGATTATCTTTTGTTGTTTTTTTCTAAATATCTGAACTCATAAAGTGTTCTGAAATAGAATCTATCTAATTTCTTTTGTGCTACTGGTTAAAAGATTTATGATCACTTTCAGTATGTAATATCTCATTACATACTTTTGGGGATAACATGATATTTTCAATACAATATATTCAAATTTAAGAAAAGAATAGCATGATCTGGAATTCTGCAAAGATCAGAATGTAACATACACAAATTGTATTCAATTATGTCATTCATTGGTAACAATTGAAAATCAGTAACAAATAATTAATGTTCATGGGGAACACAAAATAATTTGCAACAGATCTGCCCCTATTTGATAAAAATGTGTAATTGTCTGTATTTGCATTAATTATGCAATTAACTACACATAGTTTGCTATTTTCCATGTGCATTTATGCTTGTGTCTATGACTTTTCCTTCTTTCAATGCCATTTATACAACCATTTTCCTTGCCAATTCTTGAACTGAAATCCCCAAACAATATTATCAAGTCTGCATAAGAACACATATGCAAAGTTGATAATACATGCATAAAAATCATCTCTACCCCATGGTGAGTTCTCTGTTATTTTTGTTTTACTTCTATAACTAAAAGCCCAAACCTAATAACCTTAGACATCTAAACAAATTCTGCATAGGTTATTTTTCAACAAGGGAAAGTAAAAATTTTCTAAAAAATACCTGATGATTATGTATATAATTGGAAGACTTGACAAATGATGATATAGTAAAACTGTATGTATTGAATGAAGATGACACTATATTTTGTATATGTCTAGTGAGAGATTTTTGATTTTTTATCAACCACTTTGCTTCAATAATAAGCAGAATTAATCCATATTTACTTGAATATTGTAGAAAATAGCTGTAACACCATTGTCACCATTGAATATCAAATCTTCAATTTGTAACTTAAGATTGCCTCACCAACTTCTGCAAAGATTTGAAATAATACAACAAACAAAAAAAAACAGAAACTCTGTGGAAGTACCTTTAATGATGCATTTAAGATATTCAAACCTTACATAATTAACAAAATATTAATATAAAATATTAACAAAAAATCTGCACTTGTTGTAACTGTAATGCCAATTATACATAGAATGTTGTATTGGGGACTGCTGGCTATGTAGATGTGGGGACGCTTTTTTGGAAATGTCATTACAACAATGGTCATTTTATATAAATTTAGCACATTTTATTAAAATTATTTTTTTATATATTGCTTTTTATGTAGTTTCATTTGATTGTGTTTTCATATCTATATTCACCTCCAGTTCTCTGTTATAGCTACTTGCATTACATCAAGTATTGGGTATTATTAACAATCTAATTTGTGTCTTGCAAGTTTTCTTCTAGTTTAATTCCAATCAGTTTATAGCCATTACTCCGGTTGTTGGTGTCTGGTGGTGTTGTCACTTAGCTTAGTGTGGGGTGTTAGGATGCCTGTGAGTCTCCTACAGGATGAAGAATTGCTACTGTGTTGAGGTGTAGGGATACATTTCTTGAGACCCCCACTGTTAAGCTTAGATTTAGGGCTTCTTACTTATGAACAATCCCACCAGTCATGTTTTGTCTTCGGGTACTCCTCTTTATGTCACTGTTTTGATAAGAATTGCAAAAAAATTTCATATTTTTGTTATTGTCAAAAATTTTTAACCTTGGTTAATAGAAGAGGGCTTTTGTTATTACTGCTACTGGTAGGAGAGGTGTCCCTCAACCCTGGTCCTCTCACATTCGGTGTTCTGAATGCCAGATCTGTAAGGAATAAGGGTCCACTCCTGGCCGATACGGTTGCTTCAAATGACCTTAGCTTTCTCTGCCTTACAGAAACCCATATTTATCACTTCAGACAGCTTTTTATGGTCTATAACTCTTCCTGATTTTATTTTTCCTCACAGGCCTCGTCCCTCAGGTATTGGTGGTGCTGTTGGTTTTTTTATTAGATCCTCCTACAGACCCCATAAAATAGAATCTCCTTTTTGTCAGTCATTTGAGAATATGGTGGTGTCAATCGGGCTTCATGGCCGTTCATTGTTGCTTGCCTACATCTACCACCCTCCAGGAAGAATTTATGTCATTTGTTGGTTTCCTATCATCTATTAACTCTTCATATTATATCTGTGGTAATTTCAACATTCATGTTGATGTTACAGTTTCTTGATGGTCATAAATTTATGACCTTTCTTTATTCGTGTGATCTGAAACAGTTAGTCAATCAACCTACTCATCTGCACGGTCACATATTGGACCTCATTCTATCCCCCAGTGATCAGGATACTATAATTGTTGATGCCAAAATTTACAGTTTTGTATCTAATCATGCATTAGTCAAATGCTCAATTGCCTTCCTCTTCAAGTGGCTCACATTCCAAACAAAGTTCAATATAGAAGGTACCACCATATCAACATGTCTCACTTCCACTCAGATCTCAAAAATGCTCTCTTCGCCAAGTCTCCTTGCTGATGCTGTAGTTGACCTTTATGAACAATATGTACATGATTAAGGCAATGTTCTTTACAGGCATGCACCTCTTATATCTAGACTGAGAAAGAAGGATTCTGTGGATTGGATGTCTGTTTATTATCGACATGCAAAGTCCCTTAGGCGCCAATTTAAGAGAACTTGGCATAGGGCCAAAAATCCATTGAACAGAAGTCAGCTTTGTCGTCAGATTGCTCAGTGCAATGCACTTGTAAACAAGGATAAATCAGATTATTACAGCAAACTGATTTCAGACAATAGTCATGACTCAAGAAAACTATGGTGCGAGCTACATAAAACCCTGAACAGGGTCTTTGATGCAACATCCCATGAGTCTGAAAAGTCATTGGCTGATCATTTTACCTCTTTTTTGAACAAAATAAAGAAAATTAGAAACACTTTCCCTCCCTCTGGCACTGGAAAAGAGATTCACCCTCCTTCAGATCCTCCAAAAATTACTGTCTTTAGGCAAGTTTCTGAGATGCTGTTGATAAAATAATTAAAACCTCACCAACAAAACCCTGCCTGTTAGATCCTCAGCTGACATTCTTTATCAAGGAATGCACTGATATACTGCTACCATCACTTACAAAGCTGGTGAACTGCTCACTCATGGAGGGATGCGTCCCTGATGCTTTCAAAACTGCTGTAGTCACTCTTCTTATTAAAAAGGCAAGAAGAATTATTGCACTGTATCTGGCCTCAGTTTCATATCAACACTGGTAGAATGTGTGGTTGCTAAGCAGCTGTTAGAACATATGCATGTCCATAACTTAGACAACCCATACCAGTCGGCACATAAAGCTGGTCACTCAACTGAGACAGCTCTTCTTTCAATAAAAAATGAAATTCACTTGTCTGCCACCTTTGATACCATAGATCATACCACTCTTCTCAGTTGCCTCTGTATTTGGTATGGTGTGGAGGGTCTGTTCAGAAATGGTTCATTTCTTACCTAACAGACTGTTATCAGTCAATACAACTAATGCTAATGCGCTTTTTAGTAGTCAGTTGGATTACTGCAACTCACTTTTCAAGAAACTCTCCAAGTTCAGTCTATGTAAATAACAGAGCATTCAAAATAGTGCAGCCAGAATTGTATCAAATACCAGTCGATATACCAGTATAACTCCTGTGCTTAAGACATTGCATTGGCTTCTTGTTGAACAGGGCATGGTGTTAAAGACAACCCCACTTGTTTACAAGTTTCTTCACACACGTATTTAGTTTAGATACATTCTTTGATGGATATATTAACATCTTTAGAAAACATAGTTTTAGACATATTTACAAATAATTGCACCTGTTTATGCACAATTCGCAAATATATATATCCAATAAGGGGCCCCTAGAATGACATAATGCATGATCCATTTTTATTTCCCCAAAAAATTTAGGTCAAATGCATTTTGAGGAAGATTATAAATAACAATATATGTGTATCAATCATCTAGCCAATGATGAATTTTGCTTAAATAGGTGAACAAAGACTGAGACATTACTTTCTTGTATACCTGGCCCCACTTACTTCGCATAATTAATATTACAATTGTGTGTCACATACTAACATTAATATTGTCAGTTTCATTTGTGATATATTTTTGGTGTATGCCATTTGGTATATAGTTCATTGTAATAATATTAACAAGATACTTACCCAAGATAAGTGGGCACTTCACTAATAATCCAATCATTGGTGTCATTGTAAGTTTTAACAAAATCATGAAGGTGTATCCTAGGCCGAAATTGGGGATCTGCATTTTTTCGGATCTTCAGTAGGTCATCTTGGGGAATAGACAGCCTGAGAAAATATTCATCGGTCCATTCTTTATAGGCTTTACTGTCTTTGACAACTCCTCTCATAATGAGTGCAGTACTGGAGGAGACATAGTTTTCAAAAAATTCTGATGTTGATGGGAAATGATCAATTTCATCCAGATGTCTGACTTCCCCATGGGATCCATAAGGTTTCAAATGTCCAGGGTGATTTAACAGGTCCTGGATATCACCAAGGCAACACAGTCTACTTCTAGACCAGTAAAAATTTATAATCAGCATACAGCACAGTAAAAAAGACATATTTTCTGTCAGAAACTGAACTTGATTGTAGCAAAAAAGACACAAATGGCAACATACAAGTCACCTACCAGAACTAAATGTGTTGTTTCAACTGATTAGGGTGTATTGGTGTAGTTATTAGTTTAACCTGTAATAAAGGTTTTATTGTTTCAAATGTAAGGCCATATGTAATAGATCTATATTCATTGCCACAGCCATACACAATTTAGGGTTAATAGTTTTTTCTTTGCACGGAGAAGAAAAGGAGACTAACAAAGTAAAGACACAGATTGTCAATGGTTGTAAAAGCATTATTGATTTGTCATCAAATAGCAATGCTTGGAATCATTACTTTGTAGAGGGCTTAATTAATGAAAGTTCTCTAATTTCTAACTAATAATAATGCTATTTTGTGTCAAAGTAAGGGTAATTTAAACTCCTGTAAAAGATAACGTGATTGGTTAAATCATCCGTTCATTCATTTTGGTTTGAGGTCTCTCTCAAATAATATATACTTTATGTTATGGCAGTTCATTCAAGATATGGACAAATCAATACATACTAAGGTGACTAGGACTGCACTGAAAACAGGCGCATTAAGCAATTGCAAGGTTTCCCATTTTATGTTCAGCTGGAATTGAACCATGGAATGTGTTCAAATTATGTGTGGTCATTATGAGAGGTGTTGTCAAGGACACCCCTACAGATGATAGGATTAAGATTCAGGGAGACAAGGGGCCTCTGCATCTCATCAGGCATTAGCATGAATTTTCCAGGACCTACAACCAAACCAACGGATAGAGTCAGAAGTACCTACATACCTTGGGTAGGATTCTTTTATTGATTTATTATACATTTATTTTGTTGTTCTTTCTGATTTACAGTTAATAGGTAGATCAAAATTTAATAAGCATACATGTTTCGAGGTTGAAAAACAAAACAAAAAACATAAACAGATAACAGTTTTAAAAAAATACTGAAAATCTGTTGTTCTCTCTCTAACAATATAGATCAACTGTTTGTAAATTTTATGTGTAACATTCCATTCATTTCTGTAATGAAATACATTAGCATGGAGTGTCATCCAGTCACTGTGTAATGTCCCAATCAAGCACTCGATACTTGGGTATAAATGGCAACGAAAACAGAGGTGCAATATTGCACCACCTGTAAAAACCACCCTCCAGATCTCTAGCTATGTTGCCACTATAGATAATTAGATTAGGGGAGGACTATGCACTGGTAAAGGCACGTTCACCAACAGTTTAACAAAAGAAAAGTACAGTAAAAGTGCAGTAAAAATACAATTCCATAATGGTAAATATACGATTTCTTTAGAAACACAGAAATAGACATAAAATTGAGAGGAAAGGTGGCAATGGAGGTGTTGAAAAGATAAGACACACTTCAATTACTGCCAAACAGATAGATACCATGTTATCAAGGAGGAAATTTTAAACACTTCAGAAGTTCTGTGTGGGTGGCCACTGGAAGTTTCATTGTCACAAAGTTAACTGTCTGTACACACATGGAGGAATATTCTAATAATGCAGTTATGCCTTCAAAAACTTTTTTATTTTGCTTACCGTAAATGCAGCGAATCATGTTGTGCCATTATTTTTACACAAATAAAAAAATTCTATGCAGTGATGTCTGATTGTTTTACGGAAGAGATGTTCCTTTGTCCTTTGTGCTGAATTATCCAGAGATTCACAAAATATTTGATTACACAGTATGGATATCATTATGGATTAAACTTAAATTTAAGCACATCCTATGATGCACTGTTTTTATGGTATCATCAATTTTACACATGGTTCAATATCAGTGTTTGTTTTATGTTAGTTATTTGATGAAGTATAACTGTTAGCTTTATGGTTTATGTCCCTTTCAGCACAAACGATAATGTCAGGACAGTCACTTAGATATCAATATATGTTGCCATGAACTAAACACTAAGATCTAAGATACCGCCTTGAAAAAAATTAAATTTAAGTTTGATTACATTTAATTTATAAACCTCTCACTAAATGTAGTAGTACCTAGATCTTATAATGCATAGCATTAGAAAAGTTCTTCATTTGTTACAGATCACACATATTGTAGTTACTTTACCAATGACTGACATTCATCTCACTGTCTTTTTAGGATTTTTACACAATCATCCACAAATAAGTTGGTATCTCGAGTTTTGCAAAATTTTGCAAAAGTGTATTACTCTTTCTTTTTACTTCCTTGTTTATCTGTTTGTTTACAGCATAACTCTAAAAGTATTGCACAGATGGTGAAAATTTTAGGGAGCAACAGCACTGTTACAAGAGAGAACTGATTCAAAAATGGTCATGATCACAGTTTTTGGCAGTTTTTTAGTTATATTACCAATGAGAGAACTAATAAATAATATACTTTGCAAAAAAAATTTTTAAGTCTGCACTGGGCTCATTTTGTTAGTAAGTTTCTCTTTAGTGAGTAATCTCAGTTAAACTAATCTAGTAATACACCACATTTTCTATCACATCTGAACCAAACTGAATTGTGAGGTTACAAACTTTAAATGGTATAAAATATACTATTTTGTTCCTATATTTGGGCAACTGCATGCTTGCCTAGATCAGTTTAAATACCATATTTTTACAGAATCTGTGGTACAGCAAATGAGGAACAGAGTCATCAGTACATCCAGTAAATAAGGTATAGATGGGCTGGGTTTTACATTCCTTTTAGAAATTTTGTTGTTTTATCCAGTAGTTAAAGAAGATGTAGATGAGTTGGCTTCTACCACCTGTTTTAGAAAAGTAATATTATTGTCTCTGCCAAGGAGGAACTAAATTTTTGACCATTTGTTTGTCTGTTTGTTAGCAGGATTACATCAATAATACTGGTTGGAACTTCATAAAAAACTTCAGCATATTATTCTACTTTACACTTAAGACCACTTCAAGCATGTGGGTTCGGAAGTAGAGGTAAACCTACCTGTTTTAGAAGAGTAAGTATAAGGGAAAAAGGCCACAAAACAAGTTGTTTAGTTATATTGATGGTAATGTTTGATGTATACATTACAGGGTAGACTACACCAAACACCCAGATTTAGCAAAGATTGAATATTAATACAAGGCTAACTCGTCAGCTGGAGATTGCCTCTACCTACCTTATCAGATTTAAGTTCTTGAATAACAGTCATCGTTTTAATTAAAATATGTTCCTGTGTGTGATTCTTCAGCCCAGCTATTATTTTTGGCTGCTACATGTACTAAATTTCTTTGGGTTAAAATAGTGCATTTACACAAATGTAAATTATAAATGAAAAAAAAATCAACCAATTAACTGGGCTTTCAGAAGAATTTTAAAGAGGAGACAACACAATTTCCGTATGACTTTGAGGTCATAAACTGGGAGAAAAAATACTCAAGGTAAAGCCTACACAGTTTAATTTCTATGTCAGTGATCTTGATAAGTGAAAGCCAGAAAATTTATTGAATAAAATTGTGACTACAAGTTTATCACCCGTACTTTATATGATTAATGTTATTACAATGATTTGATAGGCCTCATAAGGTGAAATTAAATTTCTGTGATTTAAAAGAACAGTTAATTAACTGGACAATAATCACTAATGAATTCATTTAAATAGCCCTATTCTTATTGCTGGACAAATCATTTAAGACTGAACAGTAAGTAACAAATTAGTGGGAATTGCAGAATATTGTTAACAACTGGCATTTCGTTGTTATGGTTTAATTTGAAAGAACTTTTTTGATGTAATAAATGCTATTTTTTTATTTACTTCATATACATTTGCTGTCTATCTTTTGAAAACATATTCATTAAAGCCAACACCACCTTATAAATGTACTTTACACAAAAAAAATCAGTGAATGGTTTAGAAAGTTTTTGTTGCTTTTTAACCCTTTAACCAACATGTAAATAAAATATCCCAAACATGCCTTTTTCTTCTGCTGTTTACAAACCTGTACTTGACCTTTTGACCTCACATTGCTGAGATCATTCTGGTAGTCACTTACGTGGCTTTAACCTGATCTATGACCTTTCACCTTTGCCAGTGGGCTGATTGGGTTTGAATCCTTTGAGACTGGTCTGGCAATAATGCAGCCTTTTGACCACTGCATGCATTTATTGACTGACCTACTCTCGGTAGAGACAACTGTGAGATGCACGGCAATGTAGGTGCCTGCCCTCTCAGTTGCTCCCTACCTTAATACTTTAGGTACTACATCTGGTCTTGACCTCTGACCTCTGAATGCAAGTGAGGCTGACTCCTCTCTGTTTTCTGTTCTGTGGACCCTTGTGTCATTTTGAACTTGGGGTCCAACGGATAGGCACCAAGTAAAGTTAATTTTAAAATCCTCCATCCCACCACTGACACAAGTTCAAGACCTGAGTGGTTCCTGCTTGAGCTGGATTCCTTTTGATCTGGACCCCTGGGGATTGTCCTCCCCCAGGGAGTTCACTTTGACTTGATATGGATATTAAGGTTATTTGGACTTAGGCTGGCCCAGGCTGACCCTTGTGTCCCCCTCTCGATTTTGACTAGTTAGCTTCTCTGTATGATTACCCTGACCCCTGGACTTGGTGCAATCTTGGGAGTTCTCCTTCGGGATTGATGCGGGTTTTCATTCTTTCTCGGACCAGAGCCACCATGATGGTGCCTCTTGATTTGACCATCAGCAATTTGAACCCGGAGGCTATTAGTAGAACTTTGCTGTCGTATAAGGGTACTGTATGTAACTTTTCTGATAAGAGTACTTTGTATATGTAATTAAGAGCTCGGTAGTAATTTATCATGTCAAGGGTGACCTTGCCCTTAATGAAACTATATTGTCAGATAATAACTTGGTATGTAATTTCCTGTTAGGGTATGTTTGTGTATACAGAAAATATTCTGTGATAAATTTTATTTGTACATATACTAACATTTCAGTTATGAGGCTGACCTTATGTTGACCTATTCAGGTAACCTTAATGGTATTTTAATTTGATCCGTTTTAGTATTATATGTATGGTGTTTTAAAAAAATTTACTCTGGGGCTAGTAAATTTTACAAACTTTTCCCATTTTAACTAACATGTAAATGAAATATCCCAAACATGCATTTTTCTTCTGCTGTTTACAAGCCTGTACTTGACCTTTTGACCTCACATTGCTGAGATCATTCTGGTAGTCACTTACGTGGCTTTAACCTGATCTGTGACCTTTCACCTTTGCCAGTGGGCTGATTGGGTTTGAATCCTCTGAGACTGGTCTGGCAATAATGCAGCCTTTTGACCACTGCATGCATTTATTGACTGACCTACTCTCGGTAGAGGCAACTGACTGAGACTGCTGACCTACTAACAACTCTCCTGTGGCATCACCAGGTGTTGGTTTACAATTATTTCACTTCAAATATTTAAATAACAATATCTTCCTTATTTCAGCAAGGAATTTGGTAAAACAAAAACGAGAAGAAGCAGTGTAAAAATATCTTTCTAATGATACATCGAATGTACTAGTAGGTAAAATTTTGAAAACATTTACATAAAAACAATTATTTACAAAAATGAGCAGACACATACACTCTTTGTAATTATGTCATTAATACATCACAATAAAATTTGCAGGAAATAAGGGCCCTTTCTGCATGTGATGTCGCAATATTATATATTTGATTGTGTTGGCTCATTAATAAAATTATAATTCAGTAAAGGGTTCTTTATTTTCTGTAGAAATGTATAGTTTGTTGTTGAAAAGTAAGAGAAAAACTCCTGATAATTTAATTATAAATATACAACCAAGTCATCTTAATTGATTCCAGAATCTTATAAATTTGACTATTAAGATATACGACTGCTCATTTTTACTTTAAAAAGAAAATAATGCTTTCATGTTAACATTTGTGTAAAAAATTATTTGGTGCAAAATAATAATCACAGTCCCCAGTACGTCCCCCAAGACATAAAAACACAAGCATGGGTTTAAACATCTATTCAATCTACCAAATGTCTTTTAATATGCACATAACAATGTTGCATTACATTTTATTTATTTATGAACTTTATATTACTGAACTTGCTTTATAGTACCACTGATTGCAGGAACCCACAGAAAAGATCTAATGAGAATGAATAATTTTGTCAAGGTCAGTCAATTCAACTTGACCTTGAAAGAGGGAGGTCACCACGAAACAAAATGAGAGGAGTGAAATTTGTTGCAAGGTCAAGCAATTTCCTTTACCTTGAAAGGAATGGGAGGTGACCCCGAATATGGCATGGCCATAAGGACATGGGTTCAAACCCATGTAAGGAGTGAGAACATGCAACCAGTGGAAACAGTGTATCTAACTAAATACTACATGGTTATGGATAGACCCCATGGCAGAAAGGAAGTTGGATGTGAACTGTAGGTATGATAGCCTATAATGGATTTTACTCCAAGGTGGAGGAAAGCCATACTACATAGACGTAGACCAAAACATGAAAATAGTATGGCTAATGTTTATGTGAATAATTTGAATTTTAACCTGTACGGTTATGTAATTTATTTTATGCTAAGTGGAGTAAAGCCATGCCACATGTGAGTAAGCCAGATATGAAAAGTGGCTGGCAAGTGGTTAATGTTTTGAAGATGGAAAAGCACCCAAGTGCCACGTAGGAAGTAGTAAACTAGGAGGAAAGGGAAGCAGCAAAGGCCTGCTAAACAGGGGATGACAAGGAGGGGGAAGAGACTAGATATGTATGAATGGCATCCGATTTCCAAGTGCCATGTTTTTTAATGTATTCAAGGGGAACACCATTGTGAAAAGCCCAGGAAGCTCCTGCCCTGCAAAAAGCATGGAATGTTAAAGGAGGGGCTATTCCCAGAGCAAGTGATACAGACTTTAAGTGTTTTCGAGCCACTGAATCTGTGAGTGGTACTAGGCCACGTTTACGTGGAAGCAAGAATAGGGGATCATTTTGTTCAGCTGGAAACATCTGGACCATTAATGTAAGGGCAGCAATTGGGCACAATGGAGAGGATCCCAGGCAGGGAAGAGGCAATTTGACGGTATCTCTATGGTTCTGGATAGTCTTGGACCATTTGATGAGAAGCAGACCTCCCTGATCTTGTGTTATAAAATCTCAACGAGCCAACTGCCTAGTAGCATCAAATGAAGTAGTGGTATGGGGTAAAATATTAGAAAATAAGAAACATACAAGGTACAGGGGCCTAAAAGTAATGGGATTTTCCATGTTTTCATATTGCTGGACAATATTGTAAAGGGTTTGAATATCAATGAGAGAACTCCTTCTAGGAGTAAGAGGGGCTGAATTCTGGATGGATTTGAGAAAAAGGGACAAACGCTCATCCCTAAAGCAATGAGTGGAAAGGCCATATATGATATGGAAGGCCCTGATGGCGGCCATATAATTGGAAATATTGGATTTTTATTGGGCATTGGAGTCGAAATACTCCATAAAGGCGAGCAAAATATGTGTATTTACCTGTGAGGTGAGCAGCCCAGCTGCCACCTTAAAAGCCTGAAAATCAGACCACATCCTGGTGTATTGCCTTAGAGTGTTAGGCCTAAAGCCATGGACCATTCTGTCTGCTGCTGAGGTGGCCAGCTGGGCTGCTGGGGAAGGTAAATCTGAAAAATATATAACTGGTGCAGAATTATATGACATAATTAAGACAAGTCAAATCAATGTGCGTATCGACCCAAATAGGTTTTGCTACCAATTTCTCTAATTTTTGTGTGTGTTGTGGGTCATTTTTCCAACGGGATAGTAGATCAGCTACAGTATTTTTGACACCAGGAATATGAGAGAAAATGAAATCAATGTTGAATATAGCTGCAATGAGCCAAAGATTTCTGGAGCATGTGGCTAGGGTTTTATCCCTAGTCTTACCAGTTGTTAGGACTTCTACCACTGCCATGTTGTCACAGAAAATTTGAACTTTTTGGTTTGACCAATGGGTCACCCATATTTTGGCAGCTACCACAATGTTGAGTATCTCTAGATGGACAATTGTATAATCCATAAAGCCTAGAGGTATGGGAAGGGAGTAAACCATTGAACCAAAATGACCCCCCAACCCTGTAAGAGATGCGTCCAGATGAATAGGAATTCTGGAAAACTTTTGGTCATAGTAAGTAACTCCATTAAATTGAGATAAAAATACATTAAACCATGCCAAATCTCTGACAAATTCCGTATTGAGTAGAATTTTGGTATTTTCAAAATTATCTCTGAGTAATTGAAGTATTCTGTTGAAGAATATCCTGGCAGGTTTGACACATTTTGTTATATACAAGAGACTGCCTAGGAGTGACTAAAGTTGATTTTTACTGCAATATGTTTTAGTTTCCCAATTTTTACAGGTATGCACTATGTCCTCAAGTTTCTTGGGAGGGATGGATATGGTTCTGTCTACAGTATTAATCAATATACCCAGGCACACTACGGACGTACTTGGAGGTACCAATTTTTTGTAACTGATGTCCAGACCTAACTCTGGCAAGATGGATTTTTGAGGGCAATCCATTATAAATGAGGTCATCAATGTAATTGTACAGACCTGGAAACCCATGTTTGGCCATAATATGGTGAAATGAGTCGGTGCAATGCTGAAAAGTTTTTGAACCATGCCTGTATCCTAACGGAGCTGATAAATCGAAAAAATACTGATCATCAAATTTTATACCTAGAAGGTCTATGTCCCCAGAATCAACTTTGATCTGGCGGAAAGCTCTACTTATGTCAATTTTGAACAACTGAGTTGCTGGACCTAGTTTACAAAGAGAGGCAGTTATGTTATCTACTGATGGATAATTAAGGGTATATGTAGTGTCCAAGTACTTATCTTTGTCAACCCCATTGTTAACTGATAGACCTTTTGGCCAACTAAGGTCCATAATAGTTCTTTTTTGTAGTGAGTCTTGCTTATCCCTGGTCATTAAAGGGGAAATGTGAATGGGAAAAGGTGGTTTGATGAAAGGACCCATGATTGCTTCATGTTGGAATTCCTCAGTTAAATATTTGGCCACATGATCAACATTTTGAAGTGCCGAAATATGATTGACAAATGTAGAGGTGAGTGCAGAATTCCAATCAAAGTCAATGGGAAAACCATACTCCAATAGGTCTAGGAGCTGTTGGTCCCAATAATCGAGCAAGTGGAAACGCCACCTGTCAATGTTCAAGTTGGATGTAACTGGGATACAACCTTGAAGGAAATTAGGTAAACCACTTTCCTTGATCATAAAATATGTTGATATAATATCTGGGATTTGTTCATAATAAACAGGATCCCCTGTATAAAGTTTTAAGGTTTCTGAAGGCAGGAAACCAAACTGTAGGTTGTGGACAACAGAATTCGAATGATTACTTTCATTCGCAACTCCCATCATACATGATATGTGAGTTACATTATCACGACTATTGAGGACATAGTTTTTGTCAAATGCTTGTTTAGAATCAACAATATGAGTACGACTATGTCCGTCATTTGAAACATCCTGTAGTACAGAAATTGAAGAAATACAATTATTCGTAGCTGTCTTACCCAGCTTGGTGTATGTGTTAACCCCACCAGAACACCCATTTTCGTTTTTTTCCCACCAAAGAAGTTTTTGACTTACGTTCCAAAACTGGATAGGATTGTTCACCAAGCTGTGTCTGTACGTTTTCTGAAATTGCATACCCAGTATTATCACCACAATATGCCTCTTTGTGACATACGGACGGCATATCCACCTCGTCAGTTGTATCAATAAGCTGCAAGGCATCGAATCTATTATGCAAGGTGATAGGTATGGGCGATTCTTGCTTGTAGATCTTGTTAAAGCATGTGGTCGCATTGACCCGGTTGGCTGGCGTTTTGACAATACTTGGTTGTACACCTTGTTTTACCGGATCCGAATTTTTGATGTTAATAGTTGGTTGTGGATTAGCTTTAAACCTTAGCAGAACTCTCTTTGCCAAACTTTAAAGCATCTGCATAAGACTTGTTTGCACTTATTGTTTGATATGCTTTCTGTCTGGTGAAATACCTGATGGCCATATTTTTGTCAATGTTTGAATGTTGCCTAGCCTTTGACACAACAGACGAGTAGTACACTTTTGTTTTTTGTCTTTGGGTGGTCATGTTTGTGTGACCACCCAAATTCATTCGTTTTTTGAAAGTTTTTTATTCTTGGACCTACATTCAATCTCTGGATGGCCAAAAGACTTGTCTGTTGCAAAGCAGGCTGCACACACATGTTTATACAATACATCCCTAGTCTCGTGTGTTTTACTGTGGGAACACGTTCCAGCATTGTAATAATTGCATGGCATGGACTTCATTTGTTTTGAATTTGATTTTTTGTGGTTCTGAGTACCAAATGTTGTGACATTATGCCTCTGTGCATTGGCACGACGTATCCTGTCAATTTTCTCAGTTTGACTATAGTCCCTGACTTCCCCCTGCTCCATTCTACAGAGGAGGACCGCGTGGCTGGCCTTTGCCGCATCCCAAGAAAAATCGTTGGCATCATCGAACAACAAAATCATGTAATCTAACATATTTTCCCTAATATTTAAATTTTTTTCCTCCATGATGCGACAAAAGCCAGCCGCCCACTGTGTGGTTGACAACTGGGCATATGACACACGCTTTTTCCTTAAGCCAGATAACACATACTCATGAGGCCATTTCACATGTTTAGGAACCAGAACCTCTACAGAACCCCCACGCAAAGATATCATTTTTGTACCTGTTTTTTCAGCATCCGCCAGCTGTCTGAGGCGCTGATCTACCAATGCCTGAACCAACATATCTTGCCTAAGTACATTCAAATCTGGAATTTTTTTAACTTGGTCACGAGGTGACACTGTGACCGAGGAATCAACTTTCCCCTTTGACTTTTTACACTTGGTTTTCACGACACCTTGTTTACTAACATTACTTTCAATACTGTCAAGTCTTTTACCAAGTTTATCAAGTTGTGCAAGAATTTTTTCATTGATAACATCTTGGGTTACAGAACTACTTTCCCTAGAGCTAGCCACCTTGTCTTTACGGGAACTACTTTCCGGCTGTTCAACATCCGACTCAGGGTCAGATGCTATTAGAGCTTCACAGTCTGACTCACTAATGGACGACTCAGAATCTGACACTTGTCCATTCTGTTGCTTCAGTAGTTCAGTCAAAAATTTCCCGTCCTCCATCTGCAGCTGCACTGGGAACTGTATTTTTTCTTGGTTGCCTGACCTCAAATTATACTGTCGAGTGGAAGTACCAGCCATATCGACAGAAAAACAACATAAAAAACTAAAAACCTAAGATTAAATAATAAAAAGTGTAAAATTTTTATTTCTCAATGTCACCTTCTTGCCCTCCAGATTTGAAATGGCAGAAGGAAAGGGCAAGCTTACACGTGAAAGAAACCTGACCAATGAGATGGCAGGACATAAAACCCATGCCGGTGTAGACTAAATTTTCACTGATCGATAATAGGACTTCCCTAGGACTGATCTGCCCGGCACCTACATGCAGGACCGAAAAGTGAGGTTTATTATAGGTTTTTAGCAGCATGACATTAACCCTTAACAGGTCAAAGGATGTCATTGTACTATTATGGCATCGTAAGAGATCGATAAAGAAGTTGAAGAATTCTTCAGATTGAAAATGATAATATGTTGGATCATATCATATTGTTTCGGTGCAAATAGAAAAGGTCTGTCATACCAGTTTAAAATTTTATTGTCAAATTGTATTATATCATGGTTAGTTCATTTAGGTCTTTGCCATCATACCATACAACTTTATAAGTGCTGCTGATTATTACCAAAGCAATCACTTTATTTCACTCCTTGTACAGCTTATGAGCTTCCCAACATGACTGCGAAAATATGTTAAAAAGTAAATAAAAAAGAAATTTAATGGTTTGGGGGTAATCTGTAGAATAATGATCAAGAGAATAAACATTTTGAGACTTATATTTTTAAAATATACACATTAAAAGTTAAATCATGCGGAAAGAAACACATGGATGGGGACAGTTCTGATCGTTTACTGTCTTACAGGAATACTCAAGATGTATTGAAAAGTCATATTATTGATACACCATTGATTACACACTTATTGATATTGATAAAACATTTGATTGTGTTGAAACAAAATCAATAGTGTTTGGTGGATGCATGGGTCTCACCAGAAGATTACATTTATAGTTTTTAGCAATGGAATATAGCCAGTAAAGTAGCTTGTTTACATTATTCAGTTAAATAAAATTATTACAGAAAACATGTTACCCAATTACGTCGGGTGTAGAGTTCCAGTTCACTCACAGCAGAATATTGCAGTTTGGCATTTTATCTAAGTCAATACTGGAACCATCAAATACTTGTGAAATATGTTGTGCATTTACAAGTATGTATGTAAAAACACATACATACTTGTAGATCCACAACATATTTCACAGTATTTACCAAAACCCATATAATTAACTTTAAAATATATTGTTTTTTACTTTTCATATGTGTGTCATGCTTATAAATATGACTTATGTAAATATACAAATACATAACTCTAAAAACCATGAACACTCTGCATATAAGCTCAGACAAACCTACTCAATTTTATGGGAGTATTTTATATCATTATTTAATGAATCTAATACTCAGATAGGAACAAAGCATCAATTCCATCAAATCATAATCTAATTGATAACTTGCACCTTGTATCCATAAGCCAAACATATAATATGTAACTAAACATGTAATAAAGGCCCACATGTTATGGGCAATGTTTACAACAATATGTGGAACATATCAGGCACCCGGTACCTAACTGTCCTAAGTCGTTAGGAGGCAATGGGTTTGAATGTTATATGAATCCTTAACTGCCTGTATAAAACTCCCACTATAATATTAAAATCAAAATATTATGAAACTGAAGTTATACTATCTATTACTCCATTCATAATTGAGGAAAAGGTAAATGTGCACTGCACCAGTGCACAGGTGCAATTGGACAGGTGCAATTGCACCAAAAATAGTACTTCAGGGAGGGGTTACCCAACTAATATCCAGCCTCTGATGAGAAAGCTCACCAATCACTTTCGAAACAGAATAACAATATTTATTGTTATTGTGTAAGGCATATCATCATATTAACTATTGCGAACACCACTTGGTGACTTAGTGTGCACTTCAGTGTATTCTTCTGTTTTTAACAATGAGTGTGACCCCCTGAAAGTGCAAGTCATCCTACTTTGTTAGTAGCCACCTCCAGACTAGATCTACAATTTGATGGTGTGGAGGGAGATTGGTAGATAATCGATAGTCTAAAAGAGAATATCCCCTTTTACCCTACCAACACATCAATTGGGTAGATTCACTTACTTTACACTAAACATAGTTTAGAGCACGAATCTATTAACATAGACTCTCTGTTTATAAAAAAAAACAAAGGATAATAGAATCACCTTTGTATCCAATCATTTATTAATAAAAGGTCACTCTGTTAAGGATATGCAAATCTCTATTACTTAATGTGGGTTCCTTAAAGTACATCACTCTCAGACTGGATCACATCAATCATGAGTACAGTGGTTGATGTGGAATATTGGGGTAACCCACCCAACTTGCACTAAACAATTTATATGTGTGTGCATCGGTCTTAATTCACACTCATAAGACCCCCTTTTTCCTTGTTGGCTTTAAATAAAAATCTTGTACTTTGCATGTTTTCCCTTTAATGACTAGGTCAACAAACGTCAGTTAAACTGAGAACTATCATTGACCTCAGTTGGTCTCATGGTGTATCAGTAAATACTGGTGTGTCAAAATATTAATTTTAGACATACATTTTTACTTTAACATATCTTTTTATAGATATTATTGTGGAAAGACTGATTTTAGATCCTGGAGCTTAAATAGACAAGATAAATATTTCTCGTGCCTCAAGACAGCTTTGGGTTGACCCCAAGAATATTGCACTGTTGAGTATAAAGCAAAATTTTCTAGGTGCTGCGGTGCCATTCAGATTAAAGCACAGATCAGGAATTTTTCAACGATGTTCAGGCTCATTTTAGACTCAGACTCAGAAATTAGTACCTCGGTTGTATGTTTGGGCATATTGAATCATACTTTGAATAGAACACTCCTTATTCTCCCAGCGGAAAATTAGAAATTACCGAGATCTATAAAACATGGCAATGCAAACAGCATTACCTAAAAAGAGTTATGCAGTCATTGATAGGGAATTTATTATACACAATGAAGTGCATCAAATTTTACTTAGATACATTTCTCACAGGCTTAGGTGGAGCTTTTGATGACATGGTGTACCATTTCCCCACACCGAAGATGTTAAAATTACAATATAAATCATTTAGAACTCCTAAATGATTTGAGATTACCTAAAATCTAGGAATAAATGCTGGAAATATAAAATTAATATCAAATGTGATCATTTTTCATCTGTAGAAACTTTACAATTTGGCAGATCGAGAGACCCTTTCCACCTCTCAGTACAACACATTGCATGAAAATATAATAATATAGCTGATATAGATTGGGAAAAACTCTGAGCACTATCTTATCAGAAATTTAATAGCCTCATACCGAAAGCTTTATGGATGCTACGTCATACTGACCAATGTTGAATGAAAAAAAATTGAATTGATTATTTTGTTTTTTTAACTTTTCCAACCTTCGCCTGGCTGGAGCAAATTCAAAACAAATTACTATCTGCATCCAGACCAAATACTTGCAGGACCTACATCAGAAAGTTCCAGTGTTTCCTCACTTCTGAAAACGTCATACTGACCAATGTTGAATGGAAAAAAAATTGAATTGATTATTTTGTTTATTGCACAGTCAACTTTTCCAACCTTAGCCTGGCTAGAGCAACTTCAAACCAATTACTATCTGCATTCAGACCAAATACTTGCAGGACCTACATCAGAAAGTTTCAGTGTTTCCTCAGTTCTGGACCTCCTGATACTGCTTCTGCATCAGGCAACTACTGTTACACTTTTATCTTACTTTAAAGTAAATATTTTGTTAAAAAAATTGCAAACAATATTTCTGCTGATAAAAGTATATGTATGGTTCCCCTGCTCTTGAAGTCATCAAGAACTAATACATCATTTTCTCCTTATGCTGTCCCACAAGTGGCACAAGGCTAGGGATGCCATTATTAGGTCTGACCAAGCCATAATACTTGTAAAATGGTCAAAGACCATACAGACCCAAAAGATAATTAAAAACCACTTTCATACCAGTACTGGGTATAGTACTTTTGGGCATTAGTCTCAAGTTAAAGTCCTCAAATCTATGTTTCAGACTCTCCCTGCTTCAAAGAATGCTCCACTGTTTCTTATTCCCAGGCCAGGATTCCCAAATTCTTTAGCCAATATTAACCTTAAAATTAATCCCCCAGGTTTTCCATATCCCCTTCAATCCCTTCATGACCTTAGGAGCGCTGGATGGTCACATGATACTAATTACTTTATATTCTTAGTAATAGTATAGTAACACCACTATCGATGTGGGATAGTGTGGTATATGTAAATCCTGTTGTATCAGAATATTTCATATAGTTCAGCAAATTATCTGAATTTCTGTTTAAGCTATTCAGTAATTTATATCTTTCTGGCTTGGGTTGTATTACTGGTGAATAGAATTCAGAATCCTGCACATCCCGGTAAGAACTTGCTTGTGAATTCTTTTAATTATTTTTGGCCATCTAAAAGTAATGTTGTTATTGATGTGACTTTATACAAGGACAGTGACTTTTCATAATAAATTAGCTTTTCATTTATTTTTATTTATTATAGTTTTCTGACGTATCACTGAATTCACATTAACTGTAATTTTTGTACAGTAATTATGATGCTTAAAATTATTATGTAATATAAGTGTCAATAGTTCATGTTTAACATGTTGACATTGTTGTAATTGTTGAGCACACTAGGGCCATACAATAATAAACGAATAGTTAAATATGATAAATGTATAAAACTATGTTGCCTCTTTTTCCCTGCCTTTGGAGTGTTTGTTGAAACTGGATTCTGTGTGTTATGATTTTTGCAATTATCGTTTGAAATTTTGGAAAATATTATTAAGGCATACTTATGTTCACTCGCTGTAGGTGTATACTGTTATAAACAAAGTAGTGATTGTAAAAGAATGTACTAAAAGAATGTACACTTTAAACAATAGTATAATATATAGTATAATAAATGACCTGGACATCTGACTGTGTGTGGAGGTACATCATACAAGATCATGATGCATCCCAGGAGGTAGCTAATGCTTTCCAGTCCCTACTCTCGTCCCCGTCCACTACCTCCTAGTTGGGCATTGGTGGAGGTTGGCATCTACCTCCTGGATATACCTATATATATATTTTATTCTTTGTCATACGGTAAAGTCTTAATTTAGGGTCACCTTAATTGGCTTCTAAGTAGCTTTTATGTGTAAAGTCACATGCCTAAGGCCACCTTATGTTGAGTCCATATTAAATTCAGTAATTGTGCATATGTAACATTTGCTATATAAACTGTAACTTGATAATATCCAGAATTTATGGTGGCATTAAACTCAGTTTCTTCCAAATTATTAAGGTGACCTTATGCTAGAAAGATGCCTGCAGTATTGTACATACATTTTAGATGAATAGACTATTAAAAGATTTAATCCCATGCAGTTGTATTTCTTCTACACATTGTCATGGTTTACTAATGGTCATACTCACAGGGGTAGGGGCACTGAATGCACTAAAAATATTAACTCCCAGTGGGGATAACAAGAAAGTATAAATTAACATCATACAACACAAAAAATAGTTTATACACATTATTGTCAAAAAGCAAAAGCCATGATGTTTATGGTAGTTCCGGTGTAAAGGTTTAAGTTTGTTCATTCCAATTTCTCTCAGACAGGGAAATATAATTTTTTTTTACAGAAATAAAAACAAAAGCAGGATGACTTATGTTTGTGATAGTTTCTGCTCCTGGGGATCTGAAGATGCTGGGAATTTTGGCCAGGTGTTTATCTGGGGTTGAAATTCTGGGGTCTTGACTGATGGTTAGTCTCAACCTGTTAAGTCTGTTTCATTCTCTCCCATTGTTGTAGCAAAGTAAGGAGAAATAATTGTAAAATTTAAAAAAGCATTTGCCAAAATAGTGCTGGAATTTTATCAATTACTAATGCCCTTTGAACCCAAAAGGGTCAGAAAGGGTTGTCAGAGCGGTGCCAGCCCTAGGTTTGTATTGAATAGATCCTGGTAGTCTGTAGGAGTTGGGATATCTGGACATGTCAAACCTTATTAACTTTTCATTCAACCCTATTGGGCCACATAATAAAGCTGTTAAGTTTACTCCTATTTGAGTCGCATAACTCACAAAACTGTTGTACAGTTAAATGTAGATTTGCATCGTTTGTCCAGCTACAAACTCATCTTGATGAAGCCGGCCTTATGACTGCCTTCCAATCGGCTTATAGAAAACACCATTCTACTGAAAGTGCCCTCCTTAATATTCATAACGATATTCTTCTTAATATGGCCAAAGGGTCTGTTACAGCCCTTACCCTTTTGGATCTATCCGCTGCTATCGATACCACTGACCACACCATTCTCCTGGACAGACTCAATGTTTATTATGGAATCAGTGAGCTAGCACTTGGCTGGTTCAAATCATACCTGTCAGGAAGGACACACTCGGTCAAAGTAGGTAGTAAACTCTCCCATCCTGCTGCACTCCAGTATGGAGTTCCCCAGGGCTCTGTCCTTGGACCAATCCTGTTCTCTCTCTACACTAACCCAATCAGCTCAATCATTCATTCCCACAGTAGCATCAACTATCACTTTTATGCCGATGACACCCAGTTATACATAACACTGTCACCAGCAAATTTCTCTCACTCTCTCCAAACATTAAAGAACTGCCTAAACGGCATTCAAAATTTCATGTTTACAAATAAATTAAAACTTAACCCAGACAAAACCGAGTTTATTATTATAGGCTCCCCAAAATATCGCAAACAACTCCTCCCTCACTTCCCTATCAATATTCTGGGAAATCAGGTCTCGCCAGCAAAAAGTGTCAGGAACCTCGGAGTGGTGTTCGACTCCAATTTAAATTTCTCAAACCACAAGTCACAGGTCATAAAGTCCACTAGAGTACATGCGAGAGACCTCTACAGAATTCATCCCCTTCTAGACCTTAATACATCAGTGCTGTTAGCAAATGCTTTGGTGAGCAGCAGGTTGGACTATTGCAATTCACTGTTCTTATCGCTCACTGATTTTGAGTTAAGGAGATTGCAGCTAGTCCAAAACTCACTCTGCAAGGTTGTCACCCGTTCCTCTAAATTCTCTCACATTACCCCTCAACTAAAAAAACTCCATTGGCTACCAGTCAGATACAGCGTACAATTTAAAATTGGCCTTATTACATACAAAATTCTCAACCAAAGTCAACCAGTTTACCTAAGAGAATTAATCCACCCCTATAACTCTTCTAGAAATACAAGGCAAAGTACCCCCAAACTCAAGTTCCTTCAAACCCCCACTTTCGAATGCAGAGTTCACAAATCAGTCAAACACTTTTCTAATTCCTTCAGTTACTATGCCCCAGTCCTTTGGAACTCTTTCCCTTTTCACATAAGAAACAGTCCCTCTGTTGCATATCTGGTCACACCCACAATCCTGGATTACTAACCTTGAACGGCCCTCGACTCCCCCTATGATAATGATTTTGTTTAATTAGCCCACTGAGTTCCCCTCTGTGGGGAAGATATTGCACTTGCAAAGCAGTATATTAGATTAGATTAGATCGTAATTTACATCCTTGATACTAAATATTTGACCCCATTGCTTATGGCACATCTCTCTTTTCCTGCCTAAACATTTATCTATTATTTTTCCCTTAGATCCTGAGTGCAGAACCTTCCCCATAAGGTCTAATTGCTGAAGATAAAAATGTTCAAAAACTGCCACATTTATTTTTGAATATGCCATTCCATAGATTAATAAATGAAATTAACCATAAAATTTTATTAATCATCAACTAGTTTAGCATTTCCTGTATGTTGCAAAAAGTTATAGTTCAGAGTGCATTTCTTTATTTCTTTCACCACCTTCCTTAGATTCTTGCAATTTCTTCTTGATACTTTCCAATGTCTTGATCTCTGTTACTTGTGGGAATTTAGCTGTCAATGCAAATGTCAGCTTCCCTACTGACATGGCATTCTTGTATAGGTTAGGCAAGATCTGATTCTGTAAAGAGAGAAAGCGTTGAAATGTTATTTCATATATGTGATCTCCAAAATAATTATCAACTTAACATCTACTTATTTATATTTTTTTTTCATTTCTTTTAACAAGTATTTATATGCTACAGTGAATGCAATTTTGTATACAATGCAAGTAAAATATATGCTTAATGAAGGCAATACATACGGTTATTATTTTTGTACAACCCCAAACTTATATAATATGTATTTGTCTAGTTTCTTTTTTCAGCAGTACACACTGCCTTAAGGTTCCAAGAGTATGAATATTGATCACATTAAAGATTTTTGCTAAGATTCAAACAGAATACTAAATCTGTGGGCCTTTATCTCTAGTTTACAACTTACCAAAATCAACATAGTTTTAGATTACCTCATATTAAGTTTATTAATAGCTAAAGATGTAAGTAATATTGATTACCAGACATCATTGTAAGAAAATCACAAAATTAGTTTCTGGAAAATGGATTGTTTTGTTATTTTCAGGTGTGGTGCATACTACACAGTAAAGTTTGGATGCAGCTAAGATTATAACAAGGACAATCCCACAAATTTTCATATGCTTTATTCGAAATTCCAAACCATAGAAATATTAGCCCAGTGATTAAAAATGTCAAACTTCAAAGAATCAGTTCAAAGAATCAAGAGAAAGTACCAATTGTTAGACGTTTATGAGGACATTTCAAGCATTTTTGGAACGAATGTTGGCAAATACGCTTTTCAAACGTTTGCTCTAAAGATAATGGGAAATATGTGACCTGATAAAAATGACCCCACCAATAAAAAAAGATTATCTTACTATCATGATTTGGTTTGACTTGGTTTGAGTCTGTCCTCGAGATAATGTGTAAATCAGACCACAAATGAGCTATCCTACATAATAGTCTGCCAATGTTCTCCACTGGATCTCCTTTCAACTTTCCCACTTGAGAACAAGACTGTAATCGTAATACTGTTAACACCATCACTTTATAATGCCATATTATGGCAAGCAGCTGGAATGTTTAATGACATTTAATATTTTTTCTGATGGATAAAAGTAAAACAATACCTGGACAGTGTCACTAAAGAGTTCTTCGTGTGTGACAAAACCATCTCGGTTGATGTCCAAAGCTGTGAGCTGTACAATTCAAAACAACAAATACTCTTTCAAGTTATGTAATTTGAATAAAAGATGAATGATGTCATGTGACGTCATTGACGATGATACTCCATTTTTTGGTCATTCCACTGGGGTTTTTAAAAATTATTAGCCGAAAACAATAGGGGTTGCATAATACCAAAGTGTGCACCATATTGTTTGAGTAGAAATCTACTTTATTTCCTTTTATCTTTGTTATCACTGAGTGTAAGTAAAAACACTAATTATCCAAAATGGTGGCTGATACCGCACCTTTTATGCTTAGGCAAGTGGTACAGGAACATGACAACAAAATTAGTTTATTGTATGATGTCATAACTGGTATATATGGGTCAAAAGCAAAAGAAGGTTTTGAGTCAATTATTTTAACACTGTATGCCAACACAAAACGTGACAAATATACTATTCTTACAAGCATGTTAAAAAGATAAAGTTATTTACTAATGGTATTATTTTGGTGGCATATTGTGACTTCACTCCGGGGTCATTTCTGATCTTATCCATGTTCTCTTCAGAAAACTGAAAAACAGACAAGTATTAAAGAAACAATGCAATTGAGACAACATTTGCTATTGTAAAAATAAAGATATTGTAATGGTATAAATTTACGTGGGCCAAGGGATCAAATTCTTTTGATTTGTAGAGTAGAAACAGTGACAAATTAATCTCCACTGGTTGGTCCTAACATTAATGCGACACAAATACAGTGCCCTACAACAGAGTCTTAACATTCCCTCGAAATATTATATAAGCTCTATATAAGTTGATATAAGATTATTAGCACCTAACTTACTAATTAAATGAAGCCCGTGGACAGTTTGAGAAGGAACTGGGTTTATAGCCATTGTGGTGAATTGACAAAGGTCAAAGTTGGGGGTTTAAGTCAAGTTCAACAGCCAGGGTCATATTTGGACAGGCCCTCAGTACTGCCACTTGTCGGGGGTCAAACCTACACAGAGGTGACTGCCTGTGATTATATGCCATCTTGTTAACCTCAAGGCCACTGAGGCCCCCTTGTGTTGAATTGATGACCACATTTAAATGGACATTATGCCACTTAAATAACATAACACAACAAGTTGAAAATGAGACGTTCAACCGCTGGGGTCATATTTGGACAGGCCCTCAATATTGCCACTTGTGGGGATTAAACTTACACGGAGGTGACTGCCTGTGATTAGATACCAAACTCACAAACCCCAAGGTCACTGAGGCCCCCTTGTGTTGAATTGACGACCACCAGTTTGGATATTATGTCATTTGTATAACAATAAAACAAGTTGAAAAATGAGACTGCCAGCCATCATTCACACATGTCAGTTCTAGTTTCGGTTGATATTGAGTCAGTGGCTAGCTAGAATGGAATTCTATTGGTTGCCTCCTCTTTGGTTCTAGGTTCAAGCCCAGCCAACACTGACATAAAACTCAACTTTTAACCTTCAGCTCAAGCATTGTAAAATTTAGCACGTCATTGAATGATTTCAAACTACATTCCTGTGTAACATCATATATTGTATACTCATCATATTTTGAATCTCCATTTTGATCTTTGAGGGGAAACCAAATCTGACTTCTATATTTTGAGTCCCCAACAATAGAAGCATTAAGGGGTACATAATGTGGTAACTATATTTTGTATATTTTGTTTTATATTCACTCTTCCACTTGTCATTTTCTCCTTAAGAAAGAAGTTAAAATCTTATCTCTTTACAAACGTATACTCACCCTTGTTTTTAGATATGTTCTCAATCAGTTCTTTTTCCATGGTGCTGACCTCGGCTTATATCCATGAATATTTGATATATATTTTTATGCTTTTGATTGTGTGACTTAGAGTCTATCTTTGTGCCAGAGATTAAGAACTTTGAAAGCTTAAGCAGAACTGGAAATGGAACATGACTGTGATAACCCCTCCTTGTTTTAAGCCCTCTTTTTTGCATAAACAAGTGATGATAAAGTTTACAAGTGTAATGGTTGTATGGTCACATTAACTTGGTCGAGGAAGAGGTTATTAGTGGATAGTATTAACAAGGTGCGACTGAAATACACTCACTAAGTGATATTTAAGTCTACTTAAGTCATCTTTTCAATACTTCTGTTTCATTGTTACGAACTTTCTACGACCTAACTTATTCAAGACTCAGAGGGCTGTTTTAACAGGTCCTGTCATAAAATGTTAAAAATAACTGACAAGACGTTATTTTTTCTAGAGTGAAGAGATAAGTCATAGTTCCATATCCATTTGTCCATATGACCTTTTACAATTTTACAAGGATAGGTCACAGCACCACCTTCCAATCACTCTTTAGAATCAGAGAGCAGTAATCAGTGGGATGCTAAAACCAATTGTTTGCATGCCACAAGATCACTTGGTTCCAGTTTTAATAGAAGTGTGTGCAAAATTAGCCCTAACACCATAAAGATGATCAAAAATATCGGTTGTGGGTAATCAAAACAGGGTTTTTAAAACATTTAACATTTTAATTGGGGGCAATGACTGTAGTGATCGGGCTCTCTATCTTCACCAGTGGTAATATAAGTTGTAACAGTGGCGTCCCACCTCTGAGGCCGGGGTTCGGTTCCTGGCTGTACCTCAAGTGGGAAAGCTGGTAGTTGCTTGCCGTTCGTCGGCAGTTTACAGTACAGAACCTTGACCAATGTATTGGTTTCCTCTGCCCTTCCAACCACCTGTCGTGATATGACCTGTACAGTGTTGAAAGCAACAAAAAATCCAAATAAATAAATGTACAGTGGAACAGTGGTATAACTTTACAAACATCTGAACAGTAAAGCCTGTTGCAGTGACGGTTACCTTTCCAGTGTTGATCTGGTTGCCTCCCTGTCCTGGCTCTTGGAATAATTTCACATTATACTGACGAATCTAAAATGCATAAAATTTGAAATAAAATCAGATTTTGTTTTCTTTTGCATTTCGTTGCATTTGATATGTTACTAAAAATTTTATATACTGAAAAAAGAAGATTTAATGATGGTGAATACATACTGGGGGAAGAGTACTAAAATGATGCACTTTATCTTTTAAACTTTGTGTCACAGGCCAAAATTAACGGAGGAGTGAAACCTGAACTATTAAGTTTAAAGGATCGTAGGTTAGCTTTAAGGAGAATCCCCACTGGTCAGTTCATTATCACTTTTCTGTCACATATTCTCCTAGCAAAACATGAAAACTGTCTCTCCACTGTGTAATAAATTAAACCACACTAACCAGTTCCAATCACAGGGTAAAAATATCATAAGGTACTGTTTGCATTAGAATTGAACCCATAACACCTCACCTTAGAAGCCAAAACTCTACCAGATGATGAAAAAGGAAATTTCTTGCAGGGAAGACAGTAGCCAAATTCTGTATCATTACATTAAGCATATTCACCCCTGAACACATGAACATGTACATTATCTTGTTTATCTCATTAGCTTGTTTTAAAAGCTAAAATATATGAAACTGCTTGAAGAGACATTAAGTACTTCAAATGCTAAATATAGATTATATTATGACTCTCACCCTTCTTTAGTAGGAACTAAAATGTGCATAAATCAGAAAAGAAACTACAATACATGAAATTTACTAGGCACTCTTTATTATACTAAAAAAGCTTACAATCAACAAATCCAGGAAATCCTGTATAATATCGCTCAATGGTGCAGACTGAGCTCTGGTCATATCACTCAGGTAGTAACTAAAATACAGAAAATAACAAGAATCTACTACCTCAATCATGAAACCTATGTAATGTGTTTTGTTCAATGTACATTTTCAGTGACATCTATTAAATTTACCCAGTCCTTGTCATTCGGGAAGAAGCCATTATCTTTGTACCTTCCCATGCAGGAAGAATTCAAGGTATTTTATAAGTTTGTTGGAAGTAATAACATGAATATAAAGCTTTTAACTGGAAGCTAGTTACTTAAAGGTAGTTTCCTGACAGATGTTACTTATTTACCCATACTTCTGGTTCTGTCCGTTCAAGTGGTGGGGCTTGGTTTTGTCCCTCCGCCAAGGAAGTTATGCTTTCGCCTGGGTTTGTCTGTCCGTCTGTTTGTTTGTGAACAAGATAACTCATAAACTTATCGACAGAGTTTGATAAAGTTTTCAGGATATGTCCGAAATGGTAAAAGGAAGAAGTGATTAGATTTTGGCAGTGATTCGGATTACTGTCTGGATCTTCTGGATCCATGAAATTTAATTTTTAAAGAAAGATAGCTCAAAAACTTATGGAGGGATTTTGATGAAATTTTCAGGATGTGTGAGAAATTTGTACAGAAAGAAGTGATTAGATTTTGGGAATGATCTGGATCACCGTCTGGATCTTCTGGATCCCTAAATTCTTTAAAGGAAGATAATTCGAAAAGTTATGGACGGATTCCGATGTAATTTTCAGGGCATGTCCAAAATGGTACAAGGAAGAAGTAATTAGATTTTGGGTGTGATCGGGATCATTGTCTGGATCTTCTGGATACAGGTATTTTTTAAAGGAAGATAACTCTAAAAGTTAGGGATGGATTTGGAAAAAATTTTCATTAAATGTCTGAAATGGGACAAGGAACAAAGTGTAAAAAAACAATATCAATGCTAATGGTCGGTTTTCAAAGCCCAGGAATTATTTTATGGAGTAGAAACAGCATTGGGGGACTGAGCTGCCTTGGCAGAGGTCTGCGCTCTCTGAGTGCTCTTGTTTACTATTAATAACACATAACATCAAATGTTTCTTTGTTTCGCTGTTTGATGCATTTTATTACACATAAGTTATAATAACCTCAAGTTTAGGCTCAATTCAATTATTTATAGACTGGTCATAATTGCCAAGGCATGTTATAGTAAGTAAATTGGAAAAATCCTGATTTTTTTGGTATCCAGACTAGGGATGGGTCAGTATGAAAAAAAATGTACATCGAGAGGTCGCCAATACAAAACCATACCGATTTTCGTACACCCCAACCAAACGTGGACGTTTCCTCTTAACAACATCACAATAAAGGTCCCCAAATGCACAAAATATGGGATAAAAGTGTGTAATTTTTTCAGATTTGTGGTTTGTTTCCAATATTTAAGATCTCCTTCCATTTTATGTGTTGACAAGTGAGATTGAGGTTATAAAGTGTCGTAACCAAAACATGGCATTTTTGCTCAAGCAATCACTGGCTTGCGCTTCTACAGATAACTTTCTTTTTTGTTTTGTCTCCGGACTTTTATGAATTGTGATGCAGCGTGATGAGTATTTTTCTGCTCACTGAAGTTAAACAGCATTGGGCTATGTTAGTACTTGGATGGGTGACCGTCTGAGTTCTACTCCAGCTGTGGGATTTGTCTGGGTTGGAATTTCTTTGTGTCAACAGACTTTCGTAAATTCTAGTGCACTACTCATGTCTCTGATGGCTTTGCGCTCACAATAGGGACCAAAACACTTTTTGCCTTGTTTTATTATAAAAGTCTGCAAGTGCACAAAAAATATGGGACAAAAACTTATAATTCCTTCAGATTTTGGGTATTTTCCTAATATTTTAACTCTTCCTTCCATTATATGTGTTGTCAAGCAATTTTGGCGGATTTAAAATCTCATCACAGTATTTCAGTAAAATGGCCAAGATACTGGGCCTACCAACCCATCCCTAATCCAGATGGTGATCCAGATCAGTCTCAAATTGATTTAGATCTAAGTTGGACCAATCTTCTCAGCCAGTGTAATCATGCTTGTAAACAAAATAGACAGACAAATAAATGATCATGAAAACAATATGTAATTGGTGGAGGTAAATATTAATTTGGTTGCTAGATTGCTTGTACTAGCAGATTGTCGTAATGGATAGACTGCTCCTCTTATGGATTTTGGTTACATGGTTCAGTTTCCTGTTTTCTCAAATGCCAAAATGACAATCATCTTGGTGACAACTTTCAACTGAGCCCGAAATTATAAATTAACATCAGTGTATATCGGACATAATCATGTTGCTTTGCTTCAAAATATACAAATAACTTACTTAATTTGTAACTTGGGCAGGTAACCTTCAAACAAACGAACATGCACTTTATCTGAAATGGTGAGATTATTTGGCTTTGCTGTCTTGCACTTTTCTACTATACTGGTGACGTCATCTTGGTGGTGCCACCATGTGTTTACAGCAATGTTTCTTTCATAGGAATACACTACGTGGATCCTTGACAATACACAATACAGTGATCAGAAATAATCTATTCACTACATTTTCCCCATTTTATTTTAAATAAAAAGACAAATTACTTCATATGTTGGTGTTTATTTGTTGGTTAAAGTGGTTTATTAGATATAGGAAAAGGAGATGTCTTTGATAATTCTAGTGGTAACACTCTCGCGCCCCACCTCTGAGATCAGGGTTTGCTTCCTGGCCCAACCTCAAGTGGGAAAGCTGGTAGTTGCTTGCCATTGGTCGGCAGTTTACAGTACAGAAACTTTACCAACTGCATGTACTGGTTTCCTCTGCCCTTCCAACTACCCCTCGTGATATCACTTGTACAGTGTTCAAAGCGACGTAAAAACCCTGAATAAATAAATAAATTTTCCTCTCAAATTCTGATTGAAAAAGTCAGTATATGGAGAAAATCAATCACAATTTATTACCGATAGTATACAAAATAGAGTTATCCAAACTAAGTATCCATTAAATAGACAAAGCACTTCATCCAAATTAAGTATCCATTTAATAGTCAAAGCAGTTAAATTTAATTTTGTGCCATTGCACATATATCAACAAGTAAAGCTATTAAATGGCATACCAATTAAGAGCTGTTTATATATAATAAGCATTTAATACTCATGGAAGTTAAAGTTAATTTACATTTATTTTTAATCCATATTGGCCTGTCGTTGCAATCTGTAAAAGCAGCTGATTGATGGAGAATTGATTTTTAATTTCACAATTTAAATAAGACACTTAACCAAGCTTCTTATGTCAAAAACAAGCTTTAGGGCTCAAATCTGTTTGTCATCCAAATGTAAAGTCATAAGTGACTTACAAGCTCGCAAAAAATTGGTCTCGACTACTCTGGAAAAAAAAATACCAATTTGCAAGGTTTTTTAAATACAAAATCTCTTTGATTAAACTACCCCTTACTTTTGTCAGATTGATGAGTCACATCTACTTACCAGTTATAAGGCAGAAATAAACAGTCTCCAGCAGTCATGTTTACCTTGTGGAAGTATTCAATATTTGCCATATCTGGATGCTTAGTGAAATCTACTCTAAAATGCAAGGATAATAAAAAGTGAAACATCACAGTCATCTCGTGTGAATCAACAAATATTTGATGCAAAGATATCTGGCCTTTATTTCACAAAATGATCTCAGAGTAAGCCCGCTGGCTCTAAACTATGTTGTTTGCTTTTGTCTCAGATGAATTTTTGGCTCAAATTTCACAAAAGCTGTCTCAACTGAGACAGGTCTTAATAAAATCCACATAGTGTGTTGTTTTCAAACATGCAGCTTGAAATATTTTATATATATTTTGTAAATATAACCTATATAAATAATATGGTTTTATTCGATACAAACTAGTAATTCAGCCAAATCTTAAGATGAGTTTCTTTGTTAAAAATTAGCTGAGTCTAAGCTATAGAATATGCACCATAGTGTTAAATTTATTTTTTCGTCAAAAGTTTCATGCCCTTGCATGAAATCTGTCCCAGATTGTTTCTAAAAAGACAACTTAATATATTTTGGTGTAAAAAATATAAAAGTTAGGGATATTTTAGTTTAAAAAATTCTACGTTCTCTGAGTTCTCTAGAACCAGTCATTTACCCTTTTATTTTTTTGTTCTAAGGTTGAACTGATGCCGGATTGATCATGGTATTAAGGCTACTTAATCTAAGATTTACTACTCGTAAATGCATTTTAATTAGTAAAGTTCAATTTATGGTGACCTTAAAGTCAGTAATTTGTTGATATTAAAGTTCACCCTTGTTGTGAAGTCCTGGTGAAGTCATGCTGGTCACCACAATTTATGCTTACATTCATTACATATTTGTACAAATGTTAAAGAAATATACAGTACTAGTCTCATTTAATGAATTTTTGTATCTAATTAATTTTACAATTTTAATGTGTAATAAACTCAACTGCTCTGTTTCTTTTACGTTTCAACCACACATGAAAACAACTTAACAACCTTCTGCCAAAAAGTTGTGAAAGCTTATTTGGCTATGAGTAAATAACCAACATTTATATTACTTAATATTTATTTCATCTGGTATAACACTTATCTTTGTATATTGTTATATAGTATTACATTAATGAAACTAACTTCTTGTGTTCAGATATAATCTGCACAATGTTGATGTAAATTATAAATAGGTACAGAGGTATAGATACAATCTATTGATATAAATTATACCTAATCACAATACAGACAGGCAGTATTTGCAGCAGTTATATATGAGAAAAACAGATGTAGGCAACCTACCTACACACCTTCAGCTACAGTTTTGTACTAAAGATGATTTAAATAAGGGTTATGGTCACGGTTTATCAGAGGAAATATATGGTAAAGATACAGAAATGATATAGTAACCTTAGACAAATATACAAGTTTACTCAAGACACAGAAATATTCAGAATGACACAGAATGGGGAGAGAAGACAGTGGAAGATCTACAGAAATTGTACAACGCCGTGTGCTGACAGGTAGTTATGTGAGATGAACTTGATACTGCATATGGTAGGTGGAAATCTGGGACATTATTTAGAAACTTCTGTGTCGAGTTGCCACAGAAAACCAAGGAATATCAGAGGATGCAAACTTTACTGACAATGTCTGGCGGTACATGGAGGTGTTATATAAACGTAGCGAATACTGCCTGCAGTGTGATCAGGACATTAAAGGTGGAATACCTTTCAATATCCAGGAATGACAAAGCAACAGCGCTGGGATCAATGTTGTTAACCTGAGATACACAAAATATTCAGAATTTGATTAATTTTACGTAGCATCATCCGCCATATTTGAGTTAAATATAGGAAATACAGAAAGGCATGTTTGCAGAGTTTCTTTTTTATTTTTACTGTACATGTGTATTGAATCCATGAAATGATTGAAGAAATCTGATGTTAAAACATGATAACTCTTACTACAGATACATTTTAAAACTGAATTTTTTTTTTTACTTTTTACATTAAATTGATAAATATAAATATAGTTCACTAATTCTTCATATCAACTTTCCCAAACTCAAAGATAACACCATCAGTGGTCTCAAAATAATTGGTTATTTACAAATAATTGAAACCAAATTTAGTCTCAGAAGTGGTCTTCAACCCAGTAAACATTTCTAAGTTTTGTAAACGTTTGATAGGAAAATGATGGGTATGAAAACCATTTGTAATAGAATGTTTTTAAAAAAGGTTTATGCATACTGTTTATTAAACGCTTAATGATAAATGTGCGAAAAACATTATAAATGAACATAATAATGTCTGAATAATAATGGGATCAGAGGTCAAATTCAATATCTTTTTAAGGTTGCTCACTAAAGAAAATGTTATTTTTATGTCTAAAATTGTAAGATCGTGGCTGACAAATTGTTCCCCCGTTCAATTTTCACCTTTAGAGATTGCATGTGGGGAAATTTTGACAAAGTCCTCTAAAATTTCATATTTTCGCTCACCGCCATCTTTGGAAAAGTTTGAAGGTGAAGGTTCAATAAACATACTGAAAATATTCGTTTAAAAACGTTTTTGATAGAATGTTTTTGAAACATTTGATCAACAATGTTTTTAAACATTTTTTGTGTACTGTGTATAAACCATTTCAAGATCAATGTTTGAAAAACGTTTTCAGCTGAACCTTCAGTTCCGTAGCTATTTTATCAATGTTTAAAAAACGTTTCCAGTCAAACCAGCTTCTTGAGTTATTTTGTAAACGTTTAATAAACGTTTTCAGTAAATACATTGGTATACAGAATGTTTATAAAACGTTAAACCATTTTAAAATGTTTCAAATGTTTACGGGGAAGTTAAGATTGTTACACTGGTTCAAATATATTTCAAAAGCTTGAAACCTGTTTGAGAATAGAGGGAATTAGTCTGTAGATCAGCCGAGACCAAATCCCAAATCGCAGACCACTGCTGGGGTCATTTTTATGAAAGCTCTTAGCCCAGTCTCAGGTTCCAATTTAGGATTTCTTTCTCGAAATTTTTTAACATTTTTGTTGAACCTGAGGCTCAGCCTTTATGTATTTCACGAATGGTCTCAGTCTCAGCTTTTGCTCCAAATCCGAGACTGGTAGGTATTGGGCTTAAGTTTTGTAAACAAAGGCTCAAATATGGCACCATAATTCTTTCTCCACTTCAAATTTTGAAATGGATGAAAATAGGATGAAAATATGTGTCCTCAAAAGGACTTTTTCCTGACCAGCAATAAAAGAGCACATGACACTGTAAGCTACTTTAGTTATTTAATAAGTTTGGTGTCAGCTGAGACCTCTTCTGTAAAAACATTTAAGATTTAAAAAGCTTATCTGAGTCTGAAGCCCGTGGCAAAGCAAAAGACTGGGATAAGTCTATGACCTTTCATGAAATCTGCCCCAGGTATTTTTGGACTCAAAACATCTTTATGTTTGGGGGCCATATGAAATATGTAAAGATGTACCAGATGCAGTTGTTCCAAAATTTAGGGTTGTTCTCCAAATCCCCTATTTTGGCTATAAAGTATTGACTGCAGACATTTTTATAAGTATTTCCGTCATTATTTACCAACTCTCTTGCTCTTTTTGCTCTTCCTCCTCCCCTTATTTAAAGCTGAACCAGCCCCTAAATCTCCCCCTTCTTTCACAACAACAAACTTTGGATTTCTGACCTACAGCATCCCTTTTGCTGTCATGTTTTGTCAATTCTTTTCATAGTTCTTCCAATGAAGGGAAGATATTGTCCTTTGAAAGCAGTATATTGGATATAGTAATGTGGGAAAATTTATGCAAACCACATCTGCAACGACCAAATATGGATATATCCCTTAAAGGACTTTACCTGTTGATTTCTTTACCTAAAGCAGCATGTGCACAGTGATATATGTACGCTTAACCTAACACCATATATATTCAACACTACACTAAGATGGGAAAAGGTTCCAGTGGAGTATGATGTTGAATAATAATGTTACTTAGTACTACATACCTTATTTATGTACTGATCTGGGTGTAGCAGTATTATTTCTTTTCTTCCTGCATAAACACAGAGGATGTTATCTCTCCCATCATTATGAACATTTGTGTTTGTTCCTCCTTTGCTATAGAAGAAATTCTGGAAGGAAACCACAATTGTTAGTTGATAAAGGGAGATGCTCACCACTAACTGAACAAAGTAATCGTCCCGAGGATTATTTAACGTCAATCTTAGTACCATGTTTCAGTTGTATTGCAATGTGACTGCCGTTTAAACAACCATCCAAGTCACTATGTATCTTTCCATACCTGGCCCAGAAGTTAGATGGTCACCCATCCGAGTACTAACCAAGACCAATGCTGCTTGATTTCAGTAATAAGACAAGTACTGTTCAAACTACACCTAGGCAGATAAATGTCCCAAGGATGTATTCTATTCTATGTATACTGGGACACACAGGTCAAGTGGTATTTTTCCTCAAGCAAAATTTTTACTGATTTTGTGTAGACAAATGCCAGTAACGACTAAGCAAACTATACCTATGATATGTACATCTAGTGTAATGTAATATGGACTTTTACATTGCTTAATTTCCATTATTTGACAGAATATAAGGCACAACAAGGCCAAAACATGCTCAATAAGAGATAGTTTATGAACACCGTTGGGTCAGGACTGTAAAGAAGCTAGAGCTGAGGTGGCTAAGGTGTAGATAGAGGCTTTGCAAGAAGGTAAATCATTGAACTTGGATTTTTACAGAGCTTATTTTCAATTTTATTGCATTACAATGTATAGAGAAATGGTATAGTTGACGCTGTGGCCATTTTCCAATGCAAACTGTAGACACAAAATTATTAATGTTGTTTCCCAATACCATTCAAGTCCTTTTTAGTCTTCCTTATCAACACACACTCATTTATACATATTAATAAATGAGCTTTTACAGGAAAGAGAGGGGGGTATAACTGTAGCTGATAGCACACCCTCCTCTCAGTTTTTGTGCTGGATTCCCAGTCAAGACTCTAGGCGGGACGTTGCTTGCAAGTACTTGATGGCTTTCAGGTGAGGAATCTTGACAAACTAGTATGCACTGATATCCTCAGTCTTCTTTACATACCGACATCATATGACATATAGAGTATGTTGGAGACAATATTAGATGTAAATCAATCAGTCAATTGAATGACAAATGTGGAAAAAGCAAGGATTTACTCACGGCAACGTGTAAGTGCGGGTGTACCTCTTCACAGTTTATTGGTGGTGGAAGGGGTACATCTTTTCTGCAATAAAGTTCAAAAAGATTTCAACTTAAAAAACTACTATTACAAGTAATATACTAAATCAAAAAGTGATGATAAACTATGGCAGTACAGAGCTTTCAGAGAAAATATTGCAATAAATATGTAATTATATAATAACTGCAATTAACAATGACTAAAAATTGCAATAACTATGTAACGTATATCTTATGTACCTTATTGCAAAGGTAATTTACATAGCTTACGCTAATTTTTGTTGCATTAAAATTCATGCACAAGCAATGAGAAAAATCTGAAATTAAAAATGTTGGTACACAACTGATTTTATTCATTATTTATGTAAATATGGACTTACTTTGCTTCTTTATTCAAGCATAACAATAATAGATGAAAAAATGCAAAATAATGCAAGTGATATACATCCATTATACATGTATACATTATTTACATCCTAAATAGGATGCGGTTGAATAAAGACTGGGACATATGTTTTGTATACCTGAGCCCACTTACTATGCATAATTACATTACAAATGTATGCGACACACTCTTCTAAATTTTGTCAGCTTCACCTTTGATATATTTTTGACAAATAACATTGGATATATGGTTCATTGGGATAATATCAGCAAGGTACTTACCCAAGATAAGTGGGTATTTCATTAATAATCCAATCATTCGTGTCATTGTACGTTTTCACAAAATCGTGAAGATGTATCCTGGGCCGAAATTGAGGATCCTCATATATTCGGATCTTCAGTAGGTCGTCTGGAGGGATAGGCAGACTTAGAAAATATTCATCGGTCCATTCTTTATAGGCTTTACTGTCTTTTACGACACCTCTCATAACAAGTGCAGTACTGGAGGAGACATAGTTCTCAAAAAATTCTGATATTGATGGGAAATGATCAATTTCATCCGGATGTCTGACTTCTCCATGAGATCCATAAGGTTTTAAATGTCCAGGGTGATTTAACAGGTCCTGGATATCACCAAGGCAACACACTCTACTTGTAGAGCAGTAAAAGTTTATGATCAGTATGCAGCACAGTAAAAAAGACATTTTTTGTCAGAGACTGAGTTAGATTTTACCCCCAAAAACACATATGGCTATATGACAAATTTGTCACGAACCAGAACTAACTAGGCTGTATTGGTGTAGTTATTGATTTAAACTATCATTAAGTTTTTATTGAAGCAAGTTTAAGGCAATTTGAAGTGAATCTCTATTCATTGCAACGTTATATCCTATTTAGGGCCAATGAAATATTTGTACCCTTGCACAGACAAGAAAAGCAGACTAAATAAAGTAGACAAACAGATGGTAAATGATTGAAAAACTTTATTGATTTTATGATCAAATAGCAATTCTCTGGATGATTACTTTTCAGTGGGTTTAATTAATAAATGGGTATCTCATTTCTACCAAATAATAATGTCATTGCTGCCAAAGGAACAACAATTTAAACTGCTGTGAAACTAAACATGATTAATTAAATCTCTTGGTTTCTCTTGGTTCGAATATAAATTATACTTTAATATTCTGAAATTTTGCTTGCATTAATATTTTTCTTGGTTCGAATATAAATTATACTTTAATATTCTACAATTTTGCTTACATTAATATTTTGTAATTGGAAATATGTGTTTTACTAAAAATGCCAGGGGAAAAACAATTTTACAGAGATGTGATGCTTGAGGCATTGAATTTCATATGATCAATGGATGGTTTAACTTAAATAAGAATATTGTATTTTTGCTGTTGTCACAGGACTCCATGCCATTCGGATAGTATATTAATCTATATAAATTACATTTTGATGGGCAATATTTTTCAAATCTACAATCCAATGCACCTGCAAATTGATTATTTTATTGCATTAATACATCCTATCCAGTGGACAATTGCTTATCCGGTCGGCGCAGACCGGCTCGCCAAATGTCAGAAAAAGATGTCCTGTGTCTCCACCGGCCAGGCCGGTCCAGTACTGTGCACTCGCCAGATGGCGTGTCGTATTTCCTTCCTGTCTAGACAGCGTGACGTCATAGCATCTTTTTCGTTTGGCGCGTGTGCTGAGCACAAGGAATTTTATTTGAGATTGGATTTTTGAAAGTTTGGTGAGAATTTCGAAGGTTCTGTTTTAGAAACTTTATTATTTGCTTCTATCAAGTGCATAGACCATTATGTCTTCTCCAAGTCAACGCCGTGGGGGTTGTGGACATATGATGGCGGGCTTTGATCCTCATTCTTACTGTGCACGGTGCCGTGACAAGAAAAAGGGCCAACACCCTTGCGTTGAAAAGCCAGACTCTGCATGTGCGCACTGCAATGCCTTATCATCTGAACAGTTAGCCCAGCTCTCCACCCCCTCTTATAAGCTTAAAAAAAGAAGCGAGAAGCAAGATCTACACCTTCTAAAGAACCTTCTACAGAAGACACTCTCAGTCCCACCCTTGTGGACCCGACCATCATGTCGGTAGTGGGGGTAGTGGATGGCCAGAGCACCTCTAGGTCGCCTGGTTTGAGTGCGCCACCAGAGCAGAAGAGGAAGTCGGACAACAAGAAATCTTCAACATCTAAGTCGGTTAAATCTGACAAGGCAGTGAAAACCTCTTCTAGCCGACCACCGGCTTCTACTTCTACAGAAAAGTCTGCCTCTGACCGACCCTCATCTTCTTCAACCGACTCCAGATTCATTGAACTAGATCAGAAATGGTCGGACCGGTTCAAGCATTAGTAACTTCTACAGAAAAGTCTGCCTCTGACCGACCCTTATCTTCTTCAACCGACTCCAGATTCACTGAACTAGATCAGAAATGGTCGGACCGGTTCAAGCTTTACTAATGGCTAGAACTCTGGAAACACCGTCGGATCAGGCCTTCACTACAGTCAAGGTTACACCGACCCATGCTCCACCGCCACATGCTCTCAGACCGGAGCTCTTCCTGAAGCCTACTAGCCAGAGCTCTCAGTTAGCTGACCGACCTACCACTGTTGATCCACCGACCACTGACACTGTCTCTAAGCACAGGCCGACTAGTAAAGTCACCAGTTCACAGTCTTCTGAACCGACCAGCAAACCGACCTCTCAGAGAAAGCCGGCTAGTGTCTATGATAGAAGGGACTCTTCTCCTGCAAGTGATTCGGACTCAGATTCTCTATCGTCTGACCGACCACCATTAGAACTTTTCCTGGAAGAGGGTGAATTGTCGGATGAACAAGAATTCAATCAGCTTGTAACACGAAAACTCCACAGTTAATATTTTCATCAGTCACAGTCAATTATTCTCATAACATTTTTGGCTTCAAAACATGTTTTAAATATAAATATATTTTTATATCTGTTTTGTAGCTTTGAAATATATACAAATTTCTATTTATTAAACATGCTATACATTTGAAATTAATTTGTAAGATTACTTGTGGTAATCAGACATTTGTAATAGCATGAAAATCCCATGGATCACCATACATACTGAATTGGTTAAGAATGCACTGTAGATGGTCAAGAGTAAGCAACTACAAATTAGATCCCCACTTCAAGCTGAGTTCAGAATTGAACCAAGGACCTGAGAAGAGGGCGAGATCACTTGTATGCTACTCATTTATTCAATGTATCCCTTCTGTTAAAGTCAATGGCTTTTAAACAAAGTTCTTGTATTAATGAAAATTATATCACATTTTCTCAGAAGATAATAATTTTGGCGGCAAACCACTAGAATCCTATACTCGTATTTATCCGAAGGATAATGCGCATTATAACACAAATAAAACGTAGAATTTGTTTTGGTTGTTGTTATATGATGACACATAGGTTTTAAAGTCGTATTCTAAAAATTATTTACTGAAATGTACATGTTTCAATGAATAAATGCCGTTATATGTTTAAAGTTTTAATTGCATTCATATAACTGCAAGCAAACATAAAACATATTTCAAAATCAACTGAGACAGGAAAACCCCATGATTACATTTCTATATATAATATTGCACACCTCATGAAATGGGCAACCTAATGTTAAAGATTGCCTATTTCATAAAATGGATAGGTCAGTTTTCTAAATTTTATAAAATGGGCAATTTTATAGATTGCGCATAACACATACATCTATTTTTGTCTGAATGTGTATGACACACACATTTTAAATATTTTTCCAACTTATAATGTGGTCAACCTATGCAATCAACATAAATCCACATTAAGCGGAGAATTCGACTAATTATTAAAACCTTTATTTGAGAAACATGAAGTGTTTAGAGACAATTCAGAAGTGACTTTTAACAATGATCAGTCAAACAGGGACCCTTGTTAATAAGTCATTAATCTTCTTTTTATTCAACGAATCATTTCTGAAAATTTCTCTTCACATTAACAATGCTTGAATTCAGTGTCAAAGGAAGTGAAAAATATTGATTAATCAGTGAGCATTTAATTTACTTAATGACTTCTTACACAGAATCTCTCCCGGCCATATTAAAGATATGATTACAAATGCAAAGGTATAAATATACTAGTGCCATTTAAACATGCATCTGTTGCCCCTGAAAGATAATAGGGTGTTTGGCTTGATAGACCTACACCATAAAACATTGATTTCAACCATGACAGCCAGTCAGAAATATACTGCAATAATAGTTATAAGTTGATTACCAACAGTATTTCCAATATTTAAGTGTCATAGGAGTGGATATTCAACATATATTTAACCATTTAGGTTTGAAGTGTAAAGCATGCAATCTCTGACACCCCAGTACCTTTTGAATATTCTTGTACTTTCCACCTATGTCATCTATGGTTACTGTGGAGAGATCCAGGACCTTACACTGCATCCAGGGCACCTAAAGAGGTATGCATCCCATGGAGAAATGAAGATGATAGATGAAATCTCTGAGTTCCCAACACCTTCTGATTTCTTTCGCGACTATGTGTCCAAATCATATGCGGTTGTAATGAGAGGCGTTGTGAAGGATACTAAACCCTTCAAGGACTGGACCGATGAATACATCCTCAATATGTCCATCCCTGCAGATGATAGGATTAAGATTCAGGGAGACAAGGGGCCGCTGCATCTCATCAAGAGGCATTTACATGAGTTTATCAGGACCTACAACAAAACCAATGAATACTTAGAGTCAGAGGTACCTACATACCTTGGGTAGGCTCTTTTTTATCGATTTATTATATCTTAACTTGCTTGTTCTTTTTGGTTTATAGTTCAAAGGTACATCGAAATTGAAAGGGGTAACATATAGAAATATGTTGTTGAAAATTAAGAGAACATGAACAGTTTAAAACAAGTTTAAAAAGTATTGATGCTATGTTCTGAAAAGAGAAGTTTAGAAACAATCAAACAAATTCTACTGTCTTTATCTATATAAATTAGTTGTGTGTAAAATCTATGTCTACTCTGGCTGCTGGACTGCTTTACTCCGCAATAAAGTATCTGGTATTGGCAACCATTTTGGATTATTAGTGTTTGTAGTTACACTTGGCGATAATATGGAGAAACTGCAATAAAATAATAAAATAGATTTCTACTCATAAAATGTGATTCACACTTGGAAATAATATCCCTGTTTTGGGCATAATGTTTTTACACAGTAATTCAATAAAATTTACAAGTTTAAAGGTCTAAAGCCTATGAAATATGTTTTTCCCTCTATTAACTCAAATATTAGTTTGTTTCATCGATAATTGAGGTTTTAGTTGTTTATTATAAAAGCAATTTAAACCTGCATAAAATAGATATAAAGAATTGGAGTTCGCAATTCAGGACCACAGAACATTGTGGTTCAGATATACGAAGTATAGGTCACCTGAGGTGATACCAGTCCCTTTTTGTTTAGGGGGTACTGGCTTTCATTTCTGTAATGGATTTGATTCACTCCTTCATTGACAATGAAGTGATTTCCTGTCAAAGCTGTAATACCCCAATTAAAGTCGATATTCCCAGTGGCCAAAGATGGTAGGTAAAACAGAAGGGCAATGTTGTAGTACTCATGAAACTAAGCTCCAGATCTCTAGCTACGGTTTTACTGCAGAAGATAATCAGAATTTGGGAGGACTATGCACTGGTATAGACAAATTTGCCGATGGTTTAACTTAATAAAGATACAGAACTGGGGGGAATGTGCCAGGAGAGCTACTGAATAGATATAAAATACTTCAGTTACTGACGATCAGATACCTTGTTTGCAAAGGCAGATTTTTTTAACATTTCATAACATCTGTGTGGGTGGCGTTGGAAAGTTTTGCAATGCCACAAAGTTACCTAATAGAAGTCTTTCACAACATGGAAGTTATGTACTAACAATGCAGTTTTACCTTCACAAACTGTCTTTTCATTTTGCCTATTGTTAATACAGTGAATCTTGTTGTGCAATTAATTTATACTAATCAAAAAAATCCATGCAATGATGCCTGGTTGTTTTATAGAAGAGAAGTTCCTTTGTCTCCTGTGCTGAATTGTCCAGAGATTCACAAAATATTTGATTACACAGTAAGTAGATATGGATTAAAATTTATGTTCGTTACACTTACCCAATGAGATACTGCTTTTATAACATCATCAATTTTACAAATGGCTGGATATCCGTGTGTGTTTTGAGGTAGTGATTTGGTGAAACATAATTTTAAAATTTAAATGTTGTAAGTCCCTTTCAACATTTTCGGGGTTTTTTCTGGACAGGCGCTTGGATATTAACACAAATTGTCATGAGCTACACACAAAAGTCAAATACACTGCCTTTACTAAATATAAATTCGTGATTCATTCAAAAACCTCTCACTTAAGTGAGTCAGTACTTAGATCTTATAACGTATGTATAGCATTAGTAATGTTCTTCATTTGTTACAGGTCACACATACAGTAGTTACATTACAATTGACTGGCATTCCTTTCACTCTCATATAAAGGATGTTTACAGTATTATGTAAATATTAAATTTCTCCCCGTGGACACTGATATAATGGTGGCAAATGCCCTAGTCAGTAGTTGTCTGAATAACTCTAACTAATATTTGATTACACAGTAAGTAGATATGGATTAAAATTTATGTTCGTTACACTTACCCAATGAGATACTGCTTTTATAACATCATCAATTTTACAAATGGCTGGATATCCGTGTGTGTTTTGAGGTAGTGATTTGGTGAAACATAATTTTAAAATTTAAATGTTGTAAGTCCCTTTCAACATTTTCGGGTTTTTTTCTGGACAGGCGCTTGGATATTAACACAAATTGTCATGAGCTACACACAAAAGTCAAATACACTGCCTTTACTAAATATAAATTCGTGATTCATTCAAAAACCTCTCACTTAAGTGAGTCAGTACTTAGATCTTATAACGTATGTATAGCATTAGTAATGTTCTTCATTTGTTACAGGTCACACATACAGTAGTTACATTACAATTGACTGGAATTCCTTTCACTCTCATATAAAGGATGTTTACAGTATTATGTAAATATTAAATTTCTCCCCGTGGACACTGATATAATGGTGGCAAATGCCCTAGTCAGTAGTTGTCTGAATAACTCTAACTCTAGCATGATTTTGTATGAATTCAGAAAGGTCGACATAGCAAAACATCAAAGAGTTCAGAATTGCGTTTGTTGAATTGTCTTCCAATTAGACATCCAAACTCAAATTACTACTTTTCTGGAAAATGTCCACTCACTAGGTATTTAGTATCACCTTATTTTAGGTACAGCCTTCAGTCCCAAGTTAAAGCCACTAGCTTTGACCAAGTAAAGTGTCTATTATAAGTCAAGGCGAATATGAAGACATTTTTAAATAAAAGCAAATATTTAATCACATACTTTTTGGGTTGTTTTATTAATCTGAGAGAAAGAGAGGTTGACTACTGAGTGCAAGGTAGCCAGGATTATACTTAAGAAAATCATACAAACTGGTTGATGCCTACTTTTGGTGTACACCACTCCAGCACTGAGAACTTCATGTACTTGTGGCTGTGTCCATTACTTTTAAAGTGACGGGATACTGGGGTGATTTGTCCATCTTTTTGTACTGAGACTTTATGCTCATACATCCATCTTTACAACACTGAAAGTCCCATAGCCATATTATTGTAGAACTTCAGAGGCTATATTATGAAGGGACTATTATTTACAAGCCCATAAGATTCTAAGCAAATATTTTCTTTTACTGTTAATCTGTAGGACTAAAAGACTAAAAGATGATCAGTCAAGGATAATCTTCTTGACTAACTACTATAAAAGTTAACATTTATAAAATACCATAAAATAGAAAGCCCACCAAAGTTTGTTATCATTTACTGGTGAAAGAGGGTGAAGGGTGGGAGGGGAACAAAAACCTGCCAGCACGCCCAGTGCAATTTCACAATTTGAAAATTCTGGTGAATTCACCAGAATTTAAACTTGATTTTTGACTAACTCCAAACCAGCTGGCAGGGTTAACTATTTTACTATTTTTATACAGACTTGATTGACAGGTCACCTGAATATTTTTCCCCAGTTCACCCAGTTTCTAAAACTCATCAACGTCCTTGCCCCTAGGCCAAATAACAGTTCACCCAGTTTCTGAGTTCAAACATTCACCCAATTTAAATATTCACCCAAATTCACCAGTCCAAAAACCAGTACACACCATAATGTATATTTTTCTAGCCACTACTTTATTTTCGCCTGCAAATACTGTTGAATCTTGTGACTGAAATTCTGCGCTACTTTTTCGTACTCGCAGATACACAGTCCCAAGTTAAAGCCACTAGCTTTGACCAAGTAAAGTGTCTATTATAAGTCAAGGCGAATATGAAGACATTTTTAAATAAAAGCAAATATTTAATCACATACTTTTTGGGTTGTTTTATTAATCTTGTTAGTACATTGTTTAGCATTGTTAACACTAATTTTATTGTATCTAACATCCATCTTTACAACACTGAAAGTCCCATAGCCATATTATTGTAGAACTTTAGAGGCTATATTATGAAGGGACTATTATTTACAAGGCCATAAGATTCTAAGCAAATATTTTCTTTTACTGTTAATCTGTAGGACTAAAAGACTAAAAGATGATCAGTCAAGGATAATCTTCTTGACTAACTACTATAAAAGTTAACATTTATAAAATACCATAAAATAGAAAGCCCAACCCAAAGAGTAGTGTAGAAGTAGAGCTATGAAAGAAATTTTTGAAAGGCTGAGGTCACAGCAGATAAAGTACAGAATGTAGTAGGCAGATACGACCACACCGCCTCGCTATGCCAGTGTCCATGGATTTTTATTTTCTCAAGAGGCACCCCCTTTGAAAAAGCCCAAGACGTCCCACTATGCCTAAAGGTATGGAAACAAAAATCTTGCGGGTTCAAATCCATTTTAATCACTAAACTTTTCAAAACTTTCCTAGCCACATGAGCTGTCAAGTGCTGTTTCCCTGTTGAAATTTTTATCATAAAAAGGGGGTCAGATTGTGACAAGCCCATTCGTTTGATCATGGTTTGAACTGCCACTACTGGACATAGCTGCGCATTTGACAAATGTGGCAACTGAACCAATCTATACTCAGATGCAGACTGCATATTTTTGGCTGTTTTTTGGATGTATTGTCGGGTCAAAGGTTGACAGTGAAGGGGGGGCCAAAGAAGCCAATCTAAAAAATCCATAGAACGCGAACAAAAATAAAGCTTTAAATGTTTCAGCATTTGGGAGGTCAGAGGTCAAATGAACCAATCTTTCTAACATGTCTACTGTAAAAATACCTTTCACTTTAGGCTTTAATGGCAGATTATTTTTTGTTGATTTACACATTAATACTACTTTCCTTGAAGACAAGTTAGCCACATTCCATGAATACAATGCAAAATAATGTTGCAGTACTGATAATGCATTGTGCAAGGACACTGCTGACAGGCCGTTCTGAATCAAAAACTCTAAGTATAACACTATTGTGGTCTCTGTTGTACAGTCTTGAAATTTACAAAAAATTACAAAAACCAGGAACATTTTAAAAGTTCTTTCATAGGCAGCCGCAGTCCTTGGACGCAACGCTCCTGAAATCCTGGAAGCCGCACTGGAAGCCAACTTTCTCAATAGCCCTTCATCCGCATCTAAAACAAAGAGGCAAGGCAGTACTGATGCTTATAAAAGGGGCACCATGTGCCCTATATGTTAAAGTCGGGAATCATACTATTAAGGTCAGGCTGCAGCCATTTACAAGTTTTCTAGATTCTGACTGGCAATGTATTTTGATTATTATAATGACTCCATCTTCACAAAATATCTACATAAACATTGCTCACACCTTGTATATGTTTAACCTTAAGGTCAATATTATAAACTGCTGCTAATAACCATACGTTACGTACACAAGCCATTAATATAGAATCTCTAATCTTAAAATTAGTAAAAATATTCACCACTGCACTATTATCACACCAAAAAAACAACTTTATGATTCGTTAAATACTTCGCCCAACATTTTAGTGCCACCAATATATTTAAAGCTTCAAAATGAACAATAGTACATACATGTTTCAGTGCATTTAATATTGGAATTGCATATACCATGTTACCCGATTTTGCTCCTAACCCTTGAAGAGATGCATCCACATAAATTTCATATGTATAAGAATCTTTTAAATGCATTTCCACTGAACCATTAAATTGTTCCATAAAGCTTAAAAACCAGTTCAAATCTTTTCGAAAACCCTGGGATATTGTAATGTAACCCTTAATTGGACATTGTCTTAACAATTGCAGCATTCGATTGGAAAAGAGCCTGGCTGGCTTTATACATCTATTAATGTACAACAATTTACCCAACAATTTCTGTAGTTGATTCCTCGTTGTAACCTCTTTACCTACCCATTTGACACACAATTTTCTGATTTCCCTCAATTTTTTAGGGGGGATAGTTAGAATCCCTAATTTTGCATGCACATCTATCCCTAAACATGTGAGCTTTGAAACTGGGGCCACAACCTTGCTCTTGCTAAGAGGTAACCCTAAATTTTGTAATAGTTGGACCAGCATCAGAAAAGCGTCGTCAGCCCTGTCAGGAGACGACGCCCCTATGACGTCATCCAGGTACGACATGACCCAGTGGCGTTGTGACGCCATAAGATATGTGATTGTGTCTGTAGAAAACTGGCATCCCAACGCCCCTTGTTTTAGTCCAAACGGAATTGCTACATCATAATACGTTGCGTCACGCCACTTCAACCCCAACAAAGGGTAATCACGCGGATCCACCCTTAGGTTACGGTATGCTCTTTGCAGATCCACCTTGTATAACTGAGCAGAAGGGCCTAATATTGATATTCTTTCTACTAAGTTATCTATGGTTGGGTACCTTAATTTTGCACACAATATATCAAGCCTGTCATCTGGAATGGCTGAATTTACACTATTGTTAATGGGCCAAGACAAATCTACTATCACCCTAACGACTCCATCTGGCTTGTTCCTAGTCATAAGGGGAGAGTAGTGAGTACGTTCGAATGGTGAAGCCTGTAATGGACCCACCATAGCCTTATGTGTAATTTCTGTTGCAAAATACTTATCAACCCCTTCTGGGCTTCAACATGCAGAACTGTGGTTATTTATATCTGTATTAAATGTAAATTTATTCTGATCAATATTTAATGGAAACCCAAAGGCCAGGTATTCACACAAAATTTTATATTTATAATCTTTAAGATAACGCCTCCAATTGTATATGTTTAACCCAGAAGGTATAAGCAATCTACTATGCACATAATTGGGAACCCCTGATTTTTGAACCGCCTTATGGGCTTCCACCGTCCAAGTGTACATGTCTGCAGCCATTAACTGTCTTGCCCTTGGAATTAATATCTATGAAAGGTTGATCATAAACCATGACCCTAAATTCTTGTTGAAACGAAAAATTGTGTACTGGTTTAAGGATAAATGACAATTCTTTTTGGACAATGTCCCTACTAATAAAAATTATCATTGTAACTACTAAAATAACCAGGAAACTACTTATCTACTCCTGGTGTATGTGATTGCACGCTGTTATTCTTAACTACCATAAGGCGTGACTGTGATAGATTGTGAACTACACTGGACGTGCTTCTTAAACTGTAACTGTCGTACATAGCCCTGTCGACCGTTTTACTTTCAATTACACTATATGTTTTTTCAGTAATTTTTTCAAACGTAAGGGTGGCCAACCAATCCTCAAGACCAGTGTCCTGGACCATGTTTAATGCTGTACAATCAAACTCTAACATATAATTTTTGGGGCCACATGCTAAACTCTCCATGGGGGCGTGACCTTCTCTCATACCTTGTCCTGAATCGGCCCCCTTCCTCATGGAGGCCTCAGTGGCCCCTTCCATGCAAAACTTTTTATTACATACACTCCTTGATTTTTTGTGGCCACCCCTCGTTACTCCTATAATATTACTACTTCTTTCCCCATCCTTAAACGCTACAGTTTTCATTTTTTCTGGACCATCTTGACCCACATGTACATAGCTGCAGTGCTTGCCCCCTCCATTGTTGGCCATCTCCCAACCACAATCCCCAACATACACTTGACCTGCATTATCGACTGCCACCGTATGTTGGTACTTGTACTGACCAGGGGCAAAGACTGCAGCAAAAACATTACCCTAGGGTAAAGATTCCTGACCCGGGATAAAAGAAAATGCATCTATATTGAAGAGAACGCGTCTGTTGTTGCAGTAATATTTAACACCAGACAATTTACTTGTTGAAATTGGTAATTTATTGAAAGTTTTTGGTTTAACAGCCTGGCCTACATTATGTAAACAATAAGCATAATCATGACCATTGTGAGAACATGTACGGACTTCATAACAATTGTTAAGCACATCCTTAATATCACTTTTAAATATGCTGTATATTTTCATCCGGTTTACCTTCTTGCTTCAATCTCAAGCATTGGGTTCGAGGGTGTTCGAATTTCTTGCCACAAACCGAAAAACAGTGACTACAAAAGTGTTGATAATTAATACCTTTCTCTGTATGTTCAGTTTTTTCACTTCTACAAGTGCCCTTGTTGTACAATTTGCAGATAAAATTCTTATCTACGACCTCTGAGGTTTGCTTGACATTACCTACTGGGGAAGCAAATCTTTGTGTGTTACGACTACGAATCTTCTCTACTAAATCGAAATCTTTCCAAGTACAAACACCTTTCTCAATCTCCTGTAATAGGATTCCATGTGCTCGCCTAGCCGTGGGGTATGACACCTCTATTGCGTCTTGTGCTATACTAATGAAATACTTTAGCATGTTTTCCCTTACTATAGGGTCTTTTTCCTCAAGGGCTGTGGCAACAATACCCTGGGACCACTGCATGGGACTTAACTCGTCGTACGTTGGTTGTTTCCCCCCAGCCAGAATCGTACAAAAATCTTGAGGCCAGCTAATTATATGACGGACCTTATGAGAACCAGTACGAAATCTACCCGACTTCAAAGCATCAGTAAGCCTACCTCTATGTTCGAGTCGTGATGTGTAGTCGTACTCATGTAGTCGTTTCCTTATCTCAGCCTGGATGCGTGAATCACCCTTCAACTCTTGAAAGGATGGCAGCGAACCCTTTTCCCACCACTGAACTGTGTGCCGATGGAACTGGAGACATGGCCTTCTCTTCTTGCTTGTGAAGGCGTTCGTTGAACCCCACCATCATCTCCATCATCTTGTCCATCTTGTCTTCTAATAATTTAAAACGTGTCTCTTCTTGCTCAGTAACTTGTACTGGGGTAGACGGTATTGCCTTCTTTCTACCCATGCCTCCTGACAGCTTTAGCTTGAGTAACTGGCCACTACGTGTGTATTATGACAAGGTACGGCTCAGCACTCAACAAAAACCTGCCAGCACGCCCAGTGCAATTTCACAATCTGAAAATTCTGGTGAATTCACCAGAATTTAAACTTGATTTTTGACTAACTCCAAACCAGCTGGCAGGGTTAACTATTTTACTATTTTTATACAGACTTGATTGACAGGTCACCTGAATATTTTTCCCCAGTTCACCCAGTTTCTAAAACTCATCAACGTCCTTGCCCCTAGGCCAAATAACAGTTCACCCAGTTTCTGAGTTCAAACATTCACCCAATTTAAATATTCACCCAAATTCACCAGTCCAAAAACCAGTACACACCATAATGTATATTTTTCTAGCCACTACTTTATTTTCGCCTGCAAATACTGTTGAATCTTGTGACTGAAATTCTGCGCTACTTTTTCGTACTCGCAGATACATAATATTGAAGGCTGTAACTTTCCATCAATATTT